>JBAMNC010001405.1:0-660694 GCA_037902135.1 Cetoscarus ocellatus | reverse complement strand
AAAAAAAAACCTTTTAACTAAATGAGGAGGGATGGTACTTTACTTGGATTCATCAAGTGGACACAGACATGACTTCGAGTGAATGTTAATGCGGCTGCTTGTCTGCCGGGTGTCCAAATAAGCATTTGTTTGCTCTGGGTTTTCCACAAACTCGAAATTAAGTACTAATGGAACAACAGGCCTGAACTGTTGAACTCTGGTCAACTTCTAAAAGCCAAGCACTCACAACTGTGTCAGCAAACTCAAAGGCTGAAAATTAACAATAAACAACATAAGAATCTGGTTCAATGGTCCCTTGACATTGTTTTACAATAAACCACAAGCATGATTCTTTTTGTTGTCAAGAAAGTGGTTTGAGATGATTTGACACCAGCATGCTAGCACCATTAACCAGTAACATGACAACAGTTCAGTCAAAATTCATACTGCAAAAACACTGTTTTAGAACTTTGCAGGGGACAGTTGCAGCTGTGTGAATAGGGCCATCACAGCTCAAATCATGCCAGCTGAAGGTGGTGAGGTTTTGTCAAATTGTCAACCGAGTTAGAGGGTCAGTCAGCATCTTTACAGCTCAGAGAGGAAATGTGAAAAATCAGTTTCATCACAGATAAGACCCATTCATGCTCTTGTTTCCAGCAAGAATATAAACATAACACTTCACCTCCACTGTGAACGCCTGGGAGATCGAATGGAGGGAATGAGTTGACCCTAGTTTTCAGATGTAGTTTCCATGACACTGGGTTTAGCCCTGTGATTGATTGTCTGAAGCACATGACCTATAGCGCTCTCTCGTGAGCCTCCAAAGCCATATCAGAAACTGACACACATGATGCCCTCACTGAAGTAATGTTAATGTTTCTAACTGTAATGATGGTGGAGTTTCCTTGCAACAGCTTTTTGCATATATGCTTTGTGAATAGCGTTGTCTTCAGCAGGGTTTCCAAAACTTTTCAGCCCACGATGCCTGAAACAGCAGTGCGAGAGACTGATGACCCCCACAGTCCATAGAGCAGCAATAGGACTATTGTGTGTGGACTAACATTTTTTTTATAAAGCTCAAACATATTTATATATAAGCAAAAACCTCAGCCACTGATTGTGGTTTTAATTCAACCTGAACCAAATTTGGCATGTATGTGATCAAATATGGATGACATATTACAAATGATTCCCGCTTTAAAAAAATACACCGATTACAGTATATGTTTTAGTGAAAGACCCGTGACTCTTTAAGAGGATAATGCAGCTATAAACTATATGATCCTGTGTCAGGAGAAATCAGAAACCTTTGCTAGAAACCATGGGAGGTCCTGGTTATACGCCATGGTAACCTTTTACATTTTTCGTAACATGCAATACATGTGAAGTATGTATATACAGTGCTTAACTCCAGCGCTTAACAGGTTAATTCAACCACCAACCACTGTGAGCTTTATGCCACAGTTGCCCTACATTAACAGCATTGGTTAAGTCATACTCAAGGTTTATTTAATGCTGGTACACCTGCATGTAGAGGCTCTTAAACCAAAATGATATTTTTTAAGCTAAAATACTTTTTAATCCATGATTTTTTGAGTTTTTCAAACAGAAAAATAGTAAAACACGTTATTATTTCTTGATGAAGATGTCAAATTATAGTTATGTCCTTGCTGAATGGATGAAAGTTGTGCTTAATTAATCAGACTTATCAGAGAAGTGCAAGAGAGTACAAGAAGGTGATATCAGTCTGAAATTCCTTATTCCAGTTGAAAATGTATGTCCAGGGCTGCATTGTGGTAGGGAAGCTAGTGTTGGCTCTTCACAGCAAGAATGATGCTGTTTCAGCTCCCCAGTTGGGCTAGGTGTTTTTGTGTGGAGTCTTTGTGTTCTCCCAGGCATGCACAGGCTTTCTCTGGAGGTGCTCCAGTTTTCTCCCAGAAACCAAGAAACATACTTGTTGGATTAACCGGGGCCTTTCAGTTCCCCGTAAATGTGAGTCACTGTTTGAATGATTGTCTGTGTCTAAACCCCCTGCAAGCCCTGAAAGGTGCAAATCCCCTTCAAGGGACAGTTCAGTTTTTTTGAAGTGAGAACTTTCTACTGCATCTAATGTACTGAGTGGCCATATGGAGCTCATACAATGCCACTTCAAAAAAACTGAACTGTCCCTTTAACCTTTGGTGAAAATCACATCTACAGCCTATTTTCTCTGTCAGAAAAACTACAATGATCTGTACGTCTTCTACTTCTTGTGTGAACAGAAAACTGAGAATGCACTTGTGTGCATCTCTACATTTTTCTCTTTGCGTAGCCAGTGCCATGTCAAGACCTTCTGTGCCTTTGCCTGCTGTGTAATTGCTTGTTCATTTCTTGGCTTTGAAAGAAAAAGAATCAAGACACTGAAAACAGTAAAAAACAGTATTTTCACTCAATTTTTTTTAACTTTGCAAAAACAGTATGTGGGTTTCATTTTCCTCTCAATTTTCTACTTTTCACATTAGTTCAATTATTTTTAGCGCCATACGCTTATTTAATTGACTCAAATGAAGGGTGTATTGACCTCTTTCACCTCTGTTATCGATTTCATTGCTGTTACTGACCTCCTGACATAAATTAATACCAAGTCAGGGTGCCTGAAATTTTGGGGATTGTCTCCCAGCAGTGCAGCTTTATGATTTTCTTGCAGGAATATATATTCAGCGCATCACTGATTAAGAAGTTCATCGGTCATTAAAGTTCATCAACCAAAAGTTGAACCAAATAATTTGCCCATAGAGGACTACCCTCCACTCTTCCTCCATGCGGGCCCAGATTTGTTCCAAATTATATTCAATATTGTCTTTAATTCAGTGTTAAGCTTTGCTTCCACAATGTCCTCAGAACCATTTTATCTTTGAAATTCTCATCATCCTCTTGTATGCAATGCTGGCCGAGCTTGATGTAATTTTATTTTATTTTATACTAATCTACTCATTTGTATGTCTGTTATATACATTTCAATGGACAAAAGATCTCATTTAAAAGTGTCCCAGTTTGAGGTTTTTCAATTAAAAACCTTTTCATTTTAATTTCAGACAGTAATGAGGCTCAGTTCCTGTCATCTAAACAGTTTGATGCTAATTAAATGGAACAATTTGCTTTTATAGGCTTGCTCCTTGTTTGTTTTTTCTCTCTCATCAAATTACCAGAATGCTGTAGCTAATAAAACTATCTTAGATGTCATTTTGACTGCTGAAACCCAATACGATTACTTATTTAATGAATGGCAAACTGAAATTAAATAGCCGAAATTTATCTAGAATTCATTTACATTTTTTTTTCATTGTTTAGGCCTAATGACAATTACAGTTGTAATTAAACACAATGTCATTTTAAGGTCAATGTGTGGGCCTTTTTCTTGTATCACCTCCACTGAGGAGTTACGTTTTTGCTGGTGTTTATTAGTTTCTGTGTTAGTCTGTGGCATGGCCGGTTCTAGCCTGCCCCATTTGGGAGGACAGGTAAAAAAGTTAGGTGGGCAATTTGTCGGGGGAAGGTTTTTGCTAAAATGTTGGAAAGGACAATGATGAGCTTTGAATTCTTTATTTGTTCAATTATTGTATCTTGTATTGAATTTCTTGAAATAAACACAAGTTATCTATTTGATCAAATACTTCTGATGTCACCAGCTAAATTACTGTGCCTTTTTTTCTGTTGTTAAGTGTTGATGTGAAAATGATCCAGAAACTGTTCAAACATATTATTCTTTTTCTCTAATCCAACTTAAACAAGTAGGTCAGAGAAGCAAGTTCATTTTAAGTTTTGAAGCTTGGTTTTATTATAAGTCGAGTCATTTAAATAAGATGAGGCCTAAACTACTTGAGAGCTATAAAAAAAGTAATTTCCTGAAGGTCACTGTCTGCAAGGTGTACATCTTTTCTCCCTCCTAATGGAAAAACAAAAGAGAAGGGGACTTCAGAGCCAATATTTAGAGAAAAAAAAGTTTTTTTTTTTTTAAAATAGAAGTTATACCTGTAACGGATCGTTACAGCATTCTGTTGATCGTCTAAAAGAAACTGAAATTATGCTCAACCGACCCAAAGCTGTCATGTATAAGCCTGTTTGTGAAAACTTTGAATTTGCTCGAGCTCTGACTGACGATCCACAGTGGGAAAGACAGGGGACTCCAGGAAACAGCTTGAGAGGCCACCATCAGATAAGTTTCAGATCATAGAGCCTTTCATTGGATTATTCAGAATAAAATATGATTTTAAGGCCAAAATGTACAAAATTAAACTTATGATGTCCGACAGATCAAATTTAATTTACTTCTTTTTCCTGTTTGTCTGGATATCAGCGTTGTTTTTTTCAAATAACTGGTGTGGGACAGATCTGGTACTTACACCGGCATGAATTAAGGGTTTGTATGTGTTTATGACTGTAAGCGGCGCGTGGCCGAAGCTCCAGAGTGCTCTGCTTTGCTTGAGTTACGCTGCTCTATCGTGAATTGCCACGTACGCTGCTCTCGCTCATTAGCATACGCCGAAATCCGGCCGTTGTGAGCAGAGCGGTTATGTGAGTGTGGAAAGAATGCTGCTGTGGTTTATTCAAAGTCTTTTTGGACCAAAGCATGTTACTAATGTTTAGTGAAGACATCAAGGATTCATGTTAAACTGCAGAAAAGGAGCAAAATATGGGACCTTTAAAATGGACACCTGGATCGAGGGCACACGTCCGTGGGAGAGGGGTCCAACTGCAGGCCGCAAGACAGAGGCGTGTCGCAGAGTAGGACAGTAGGCGTGTCACAGAGTGACGTCGCTCGAGTGACGCCACTCTGCAACAGGCCTACTTTGCGACACGCTACGCTAGTGGGAAATCACTTAGAACCACGCGAGATGTGGAAAGTTTTAGTGATTAACAATGGCGGATTGTGTCCAGACTGTAAGTGTTAGCATATTTCATGTAACAAACGTCAAACAGTTGCTGCACTTAGTTGTATTATTACCTAACCCTTACCCTAACCCTAACCCCTTACCCTTACCCTAAGCCTAATCCCTTACCCTAACCCTAACCCTTAAGTGTATTTGTAAGCATTTGAATACATTTATTATAGAGCAAAGAATGGGTAGGCAAAAGCATTGACGTTCGGCTGGACCGTGCTGAAGCTGTTATATCCCTTTAAGAAGCACATGTAGTAGGCGTGTCGCAGAGTGACATCAGTTAAAGTGCCGTCACTCTGCGACACGCCTTTGTCTTGCGGCCTGCAGTCGGATACAATTGGTCCATGGAGCGGTAGACGGAGGGAGAGAGAAAAGAGAGAGCGACGCAAAAAGAGAGAATCATCAAGGGAGAGAGGCATGGGGGATGTTGAATTGTGCGAAGCAGGAGGATGAAGGGGAAGATGTTCGGGAGCCTCCCACAGAGCACAAATAGCATGAACATGCTGATGTCGGCTGCCCACCCAGTTTCAAAGCAGCACTAAGTAAGATTCCGGCTTTTTAGCTCCCTAAGGGCCTCTATAGTCGTTGAGTGTAACTGCGCGGTCGTAAAACAGAGCGCCTCACACCAACGTGCATTTGTTTACATACAGAGGGAGGAGAAGCGAGCCGACAGGAAGTCCCGAGAGACAAAAAACCATGTGGACTGATAAAGTACAGTCTGATCATACTTCTATTTAAATAAATCATCATGTACTTACAAGTCCAATAGTAGCAGGGCTAAATTAGCATCGGTCAGACATCCTGCCTCGTCTTTCAGCTCACGCCAGCGAGTGAACGCCGGGCCAGTGTTTATCCCTGTCCGGGCACTTAGCTTGTTACTCTCCAGCTTTCTTTTTTGTAGTCTCCTCCGATAAACTTTTCTTTTCTTCGGGTTTTTCGCTGCTTCCACCATGATAGCAACACTACATGTAGCATTCTTCTTCTTGTTTAATGGCAGGTGGCATCCAACGTCAGAGGAGCATTACCGCCACCCACTATGCAGGAGTGTGAGCCAGAGGTCCCTATTTCCATTAGGACATAAGTGCATATTTACTTTGAACTAAATTCTGTTCATTAAATCTGTTTTAAAAACTCATAAACTGCTTTATATTCTCCTTTTCCCAACGTTTAGCTTTCACCTCGAGGGGGAAGTGACGTATGCCATAAAGCAGTCAAAGCAGTAAAAATTTGTAGTTTTTTAGTGTGGTAGTGTTCCTTCTATCCACATCGAAGTTACTTAGTGCCAGTGAAGGTGATACAGACCCCCTCAGACCATGACAGAGGTGTCATTCAACCTGTTGTAAAGCAATGTATCATCACAATGATTCTAGAAATTTTATATTAGGGTGGAAAAACTACGTAGCGTTGGTTTAAAGTGGAGTCAGTTTCTTTTTGATTTACTCTCAATTAGCTGCACAAAGCTTATTTCCCTTCAACTGCTGTTTAGGTGGACAAGGACATATGTTTGTCGTCTCCTACAGCCATTCAGCTTCAGCTTCTGGGGTGTCTCTTCTGTTTCTCTACAACATTTATCTTTGTACACTCTCAGGTGGCTCACACATCATAAAGGCAGGGATATTGTTTTTAGAGCTTGAAAAACTTTTCTGTATCTCGTAGCGCTCAAAGCAACAACTTTGGTCAGTTTACATCCGTGACTGTGATTGCACTTGTAGTGCTCACATTGATCAGTGTCTCTGACGTAAGGGCAGAGTCGGCCCTACACAATGTGGCGCCCTAGGCAAGAATTTATATGGCTCCCCCTCCAAAAGAAATCAAATAGCATTGTTTTTACCATTATCTTTAATTTATAAGATAACATGTCACCCAATTTACATACTTAACAAATTACAAGTAAACACAAAAACATCTGAAATACAATATAAATGCCCTTACCCCAAAATAAAAATCCTGTAATTAAGTGAATAAATAGTAATAATAGTAATAAATTATAAAACAACTATCAACATCAAACAATTTTAATAACCATACAGTCTGTATACAATAACTTTATACATAAGGTGCATTTAGTTATTTGGTATTATCATTTTCAATAATATTGAATGGGCACTGCTTTACAATTAAATCAATGTGAGCTCTTCCACTTTAAGAGTTAGTAGTGATAACTAGTTTTAATATAATTATGTTGCCGATGATTTTTTTCCTGATTTTGTGGCGCCTCCTGGAGGCCACAGCACCCTTATCATTTGCGTACATTGCCTAATGGGCCAGTTGGCTCTGCGTAAGGTAAGAAATCATACCAGGCAGGACAAAAAAATCAAACCTGCAAGTTTCTCTGTTGTGGAGTCATGAGGCGTCCGTATAGGGACAATGATAAAAATGCCTTGGCGGAGGTTTGTGCTCTCAGAGCACTTCTAGTTATATTCTTTATTTTTATTTATATATATATGTACATATATATATATATATATATATATATATATATATATATATATATATATATATATATATATATATATATATATATATATATATACAATATGTGTATACACACATATATATTGACCACAGTTACAATGGATCTTAGACACATTTAGGAAAAGTCAGAGTCCTGACTTAGTTTATTGGCATAACATTGGCATGACAAAAAATAGAAAAGGGTCAAAATAACATGTATATCATGTATATCATGTTGGTTCTAGTGTTAAAATTCTCAAGACAATATGATCTTCTGCCTTCAGTAAATGATGTGTGTGGTACTTCAATAGAATTATCCATAAAGCATTGAACCTTTTTCTTTTTTAGCTCTAGAAATTGACTGTAAATGACTCATTTGTAACTAAGTGTGTTGGGCCTTCCAGGAAGCCTCAGGATGGGGGCTGACAGAGAAATCCTATAAAAAGGCCAGGAAAAGCAGTGGTCGTCTACTTCGAGTCTACTCATCAATATAATAATTGTAAGCTTTGCCCATGCTTAATTGCAATAAACATGATTAACCTGCATTTAAAGTGAAGAATTAGGACTTGGTATTTTCACAGTTTTATATATATGTCTCAATACTGGTGATCTAACACAGCCCACAAGGGACAATGTCTTTCGCAATTTTATGAAATGTGGCCTGACAAATTTAAAGCCTCTGGGGACATGACCGGAAATTTTAGAATTTTAATAGAATATCAAAGTTCAATTTGTCATTACACATCCTTGAAAATTGAAGAGAGGAAAAAACATCTCTAAGTATTTGCTAATCGTGCTCGAAAACAGCTTTATTTACTTATAAAAGGATTTCTCAGGACTGTGTGGGTGTGCTTGCTGTTGCTTTGACATGGAGAGGCCATTTGGGTGCTGGTAAAGTAGTATTGCTTTCTTTGAGTGGGTAGGATTTTTTTTTTTTTTAACTTTTAACTTTTTATTTTTTTTACTGGCTGAGATTTTGACATAACTAAACATTGTCTGAAGGCCACCCACTTTTCCTCCAGTTTCTGGGCATATTTTTAAAAAAGTGCAAAGATAAGTCCAAAGACCTTTAGAAAGTTTATAGTATGTGTATTTGGTCATAAATATCATTTCAATAAAGTTTTTGTTGATTTTTGTTCCAAGGTTTAATTGTGTTAAGGTGTGTGAAGATGATTTTTCTTGTCCTAATATTTCTTTTTCATTACTTATATTATCTAGGTAATGTTGTGTGTTCATTAAGCATTATATATGAATGAGCTTGAACAGACCACAAAAATATTGCAACATGTTAAAGAGGCTATTGTGCATCATTATGGATATGACGTGTCTGATTTTAGGCACGCCTTGGGCAAAAATGTTTGGTGTCCTACACCATTACATCACTACAGCATCCTGAACTGTTGATCCAAAACAGGATGGATTCATGTGTTCATGTTGTTTACGGCAAATTCTGACCCTACCGTCTGAATATTGCAGCAGAAATCAGGATTAATCAGACCAGGCAACATTTTTCTTATCTTCTATTGTTCAATTTTGGAGAGTCTATTGCAAATTAGCCTCAGTTACCTGTTGTCAGCTAACAGGAGTGCCAACATGTGTTGTCTACTGGAATCAACAAGGCATTTTAGCCCAGAGAACACCTGCTTTGTGGTTATTTTCTCTGGTTCAGACTATTCTCCTTAAACCCTGTGTGTGTGTGTGTGAGTAGATCAGCAGTTGACTGACTGATTAGTTATTTGCTCTCAGGAGAAGTTGAATGGGTGTACATTTTAAAGTGACTGGTGAGTGTTCATTGCGCACTTCTGTTGATCCTGCATTTATTATTTTTATTAATTTTCAATCATTTTTTCATTTCTAAACACTGCCAGAAAATAATCCCTAAAAAAAAGATTTGTCAGTGTGTCTTGTGTGAGGAAATCAAACGCCTTCTGCTGGCTTGTATTGCTGGAATTTTCGCAGCTGATTATCTGCCAGGTAGGTCAGAGCTCAGTTGATACAAAGTACACTGTTATGAAAGCTGCCCAGGCGTTCTAAGATGACCTAACTGATTCAGAGAAGAACAGGTAATGCAAGTTGGATCTCTCTTCCTAACTTCACTTGTCCTCCAGAGCCCGCTGAGTTAGTACTAAAAACAGACAGTCACTGTAAACTCAACCATGACTGCAGAAATTTGGGATGTTGTTATTGTTGGAGCTGGACTCTCTGGACTGAGTGCGGCAAACATGCTCAGAAAAAGGAACGCAGACATGAAGATTCTGGTATTGGAGGGAAAAGGTTTGTCACTGAAAGCAGAAGATAATCTGAAATGAAGAGTCATTTTTTAACTGGATTCTCTCTGTTGTAAAGCTCTTGGGAACTTTATTGCTGTGGCTGAATCATGTCTGTTTGTGTTTTACAGATCGAGTGGGAGGTCGCACGCTGTCAGCTGAAATACCAGCAGCCAATGGTGTTGATCGCTGGGACTTCGGGGGGCAGTGGGTCGGAAGGTAATATTGAAAAAATACTACAGGACAATAGCAGCTCAGGGGGCACTTTAGGTCATCTTAAAGTGGCATATGAGTGAATTTCAGATATGGGCAAATTGTATAAAAAAACCTCCATCAGTATCTGCTAAGAAAACATTACAAATTAGATATTCCTGTTAAGGTTTTGCTCTTTGCAAGTCTGTGACTGCGAGTGAAAAAACTTTAGATGCATTATAAAATTCATACTTGATGAATATACCTAAATGGCAAGTAGACCATAGTGTAAATGTGTTTTTTATTTAATAATTAGCTTACCAAACACGCCGCCTCCACTCACTTTATTAAGGACACTCATTAAACCATTTTTTAACCCTTTAATGGGCAGACAGGTATAGATACTTTGGAATATGTATATATGTTTCACATTTTCTAATGTTTGCAGGCCAGAGAAATGCATTTTTATTTTCTTTAACATTTCATTTGTAAATATAATATATATATATGTTTATATATATTTAGAGAGAGAGACAGATGTATATATATGTTTAAATATAATATATAATATTTATTTACCAATAACTGAAGGAATAAAATAGAGAATGTATCGACTTGTTCTCCTTGATAGGGCGAGACAGCGATGCCCGGAGGACATTAAGAAAAAGTCACCAGAGAGAAACATCAGAATGGAGGAAAAAGGAGATACAGGAGACTTTCAATGTGGCATTGTTGTTGGGATCAGGCAGGCTGATCTTAATATTTGTGCTGATGTACTGGGATTTTTACACACAAAGATTTATAAAGTTTTCAGAGAATGGTGCAAGAAAGAGAAAATATCAAGTGGACAGCATTTCTCTGGGCAGATATGCCTTGTTGATGTCAGAGGTCAGAGGAGAATGGACCATGTGGTCATAGATGATAGAAAGGCAACACTGACTCAAATAACCACTTGTTTTTTTTACAACCAAAATGTGCAAAAGACCATTTCTGAATGCACAATATCTTGAATCTTGGGTGAGATGGGCTATTGCTGGGTCCCACTCCTATCGGCAAAGAACATTTAACTGACAACTGAAGTGTTGCCTGGACTGAAGAGCCCTTATTTCTGCTGCCACATGCAAGATGGATAATGTGCCGTGTCACAAATCTCACATCATTTTAATCTGCTTCTTAAACATGACACTGAGTTCCCTGTGCTATAGTTGTCTCCACAGTCACCAGATCTCAGTCCAATGTAAAACCTTTAGTTGTGATGAAAGTGCAGCTGAAAAATCTGCAACAATTTTGTTATGCTATCTTGTCAGTTAAATCAAATCTCAAAGAAATGTCGTGTTCCCTCATTTATTTTTTATTTATTTATTTATTTATTTTTTGTTTGTTTTGTTTTATGTTGCGGTGTTGTGTTTTGCACTTCAGGGCCACCAGGGTAAAATTTAATCAAAATATAATTGTATGGTTACTAATTAGTCTGAATTCATCCACACTGTCTCCAACAGAGCAATAAGGTTTCAGGCTTTATCAAAAAAGAGCAGGGGTTGTTCTTACAAAAGGTCAGAAAAGAGCAGGGGTTGTTCTTACAAAAGGTCAGAAAGATAAGATATATCAGGGTCATTTACTGACCCGCTGTTGCCTAAGTTGCTGAACATTCAATAAGGTTGATAACTAATTGACGCTGTGAAAGGAATTACTGATCATAAGAGGATTGGACCACCTAACCAGTGTAGTCGCAAGGGCTTAGATTGAAAATTCACAAAGTAGAATTGCTCAAAACTGTAATTCCTGACAAGTTAACCCTTTAATGCCTGTAAACACAAATTATAGCCAGAAAATTCAATTTTTTGGAGCTGAAATGTTTATTTCATTTTCTACTGAAATCCGTAAAAAACAAAATTTCCATAAAATTTAACAAATATATTTTTTGTATCTCATATGATACATTAGGTGTTTTTGGCAACTGATAATCCACTTGAAGACATTTTTATCATTTATCTGACTGTATTCAGATGTTTTATTAGTGATTTGTTTATCATATTGATTAGATAGAGGTATCATAAAAGTATTAAACATGATACAAAAGGCGTTCAAGGGTTAAAAGGGTCTGTTGTAACAATGAACTCTCTTCTATATGAACAAGAATGTTAATGGAAAATTCCAGCCAGCCTTCACACTTCTTTTGAGCACAGAATAATCAATAAGAATGATAGGGTTGCTACCCGTCCTGTTAAAATACGGAATTGTCCCGTATTTCACTCTTAAACATTGCGTCCCGTTTTGAATCAATACCGGACGCGGTTTGTCCCGTATTTCCGATTTGCCTTGAACGCAGCACCATTCCGGCTTAAGTCAACACCCGCTAGCTCCCGCCTACTCACAGCAGCACTTGGTTGGTTGATTTTTGGCACGAGGAATAAGTCGTGGGAAATCAGAAGCAAACATGTCTGCGTCTGCGGCTGCATCTGGTACTCCGCACCGTGCTCCACTGAAACGGAAACGGATGCAGGAATACAGACGTGAGTGGAAAAGTACCAATGACTGGCTTTTAGTTTTAATGTTTGTTATTTGCACACCAAAAATGTGTGTGGGGTTTCTTTCATTTGTGGTGAAACAGGAGGCTGATATGACATAAAATTAATGACGTGAAAAGTCAGGTGTGTACAAGTTGCAACGCCTTCCTGAGATGAGATCAAGTTCTATAATTATTCCTACTTTCTGAAAGTTGTGTTCTCGTGCACCACATATTTTTTTGAAAAATGTCAAAGCATTTGTTTAAGTTTAATTTAATAAGTTGATACTAAGTTAATAAGTTATTTTAAGTTAAGTTTTAAGTTACCAAGCTTGTATTTACTGAAGTTGTTATAATTGTATCTGCTTAGTTTAATGTTTGCAGATATTTTCTGAAAAACTGTGGAATAAAGTACTTAAAAATTTAACTAATACTTTATTAAAACAATGTCTTTACTGTGACTTACCACAACTGATGTCCCACCCCACTATTAGGCCATTGGTGGTTGGGCCCTTGCAGTGTGGCATCCCCGCTGCCAGGGTTGTCCTTTATTTTTCTGCTTGAAAGGTGGCAACCCTAAAGAATGAGGAAAGTCAATCCTCACTGATGTGGCACTCACATCAGGGAGGACTTTACCTGGACACACAACACTCAGCAGATCGTCAAGAAGGTTCAGCAGAGACTCTTCTTCTTGGGGAAGTTGAGGAAATTTGAACTGTCTACCAAACTCCTCAGCAACTTCTACAGATGCACAGTGGAAAGTGTACTGACAAGCTCCATCACAGTGTGATGTTGGACTTGCACTATCCGGGACAGAAAGGCTCTCCAGCGTGTCATTAAAACAGCACAGTTCAATCCGTGGAGAAGCCCTACCTCCACTTCAGGGCATATACAAGGAGGGCAACATACATCATTAGGGACCACACCCACCCACAACACAAACTGTTCACACACACACTCCTACTGTCTGGCAGATGCTGCTGGTGTGTGAAAACAAGGACCACAAGACTCACCAACAGCTTTTACCCCCAGGTCATCGGGCTTCTGAACCAAGGACTTTAACAAAAGTCCTGGACAGTAACCTAATCAATATCCTCATCTACCTCCGTCGTTGCAATTTTACACAATTGCTGACATTTGCACATTTGAACTGTCCTTTTTTATTGTATGTGTGCACTTTATATTTTATATATATTTTTTATTTTATAGGTCAGGTGTTTTTATGATATTTTAGGTTTTTATATTTTATTAATATGTTTGGGTTATGTGGTGATGGTGAAAAGTCGCAAAATAAGAGTTTCATTGCATTAATGACTGCTGCGTTTTAATGTGGGTGTGACAAACGTCTTGAATCTTGAATGAAGTAAAATCTTTTGTTTGTATCATGAAGCTTTCCCTCCAGAGGACTTCATTGTTCAAGGACATTTTAACAATAGCTTTGTCAAAGCAGTTTAGAGCATCACTCAAGCAGAGTTATAGTATCAAGCCCTCTCTAAAAGCAGGATGAATGCATTTGTAATTTTGCACTGGCTGAGAGGGTAATTTTATTAAAATAAATCCTGAAAATGCTGCGGTAATGGTGTGGTTTTTTTTTTTTTTCTTTTTCAGTACCCAAACCCACGTCCTGGATCTTATAAAGGAGCTGGGCCTAGAGACGTACGTACAGTACAGTACTGGAAAGAAGGTGTACCACACGGGAGGGCCAGATGCCAAAGTCAAGACCTACACTACCAGTATGCCTAATCTGTCCCTGTTTGAGATTCTGGACTTCGGTCTAATGATTTGGAAGGTGAGGAAACAAACATGTAGAGCAATATTCAGAACATGTAAGTAAAAGCTTTTTCTCATTGTCAACCATCCATCAATCCATCATCGAAACCACTAAGCCTCTCAGCTGACATTGAGAGGGAGGCGGGCTACATCCTGAACCGAATGTCAGCCAATCACAGGGACACATCAAGAGACAGACAACCATTCGCACTAACACTCATACCTACAAGCAATTTAAAGTCACCAAGTAACCTAATATGCATGTTTTTGGTCTGTGGAAGGAAACCAGAGAGCACACACACAGGCATGGGGAGAACTTGCAAACTTGACACACGAGACCCTGGTCTACATAGGGAATTGAACCAGCAATCTTCTTGCTGTGAGGCATGCACACTAACCTACTGAGCCACTGTCTAGCCCCTGATCTATCGATCAATCAGTTAATTTTTTTTTAAAGTGGCCATAAAAGACATTTTCTTCATTATTTATTCTATTTTATTATTTTTTAAATAATTTTAGCCATTCTTTTAAATGTATTTTTTATTTCATATTATTTTTCAATCATATTTATTTTATTGAACCTGACCCAACATGGATCTACCATGTGCACAGCACTTGAACACATGTAGCAAAATTCTCATCAGCAAGACTAAACCTTTTAGGCAAGAAGGACATTTTTAGCAGAACCAGACATGTGCTGGACAGCCACCCAACGAAGCTGAAAGAGAAACAGGCAGGCAGAAAAAAAGGACTTATTGTTAAATTCTATGATAACAGTAAGTTCATGGCTGCCTCGATCATAAACTGGTCCTCATCATATTTCTCTCCGTTGAATTCAAATTTGTTAAAGAACAACCCCCTGTTTTTTTTTTTATCCAGGTGCATAAAAAAAGCAAAAGCAATAGCTAAATTTCACAGATGAAGAGCAGGATGTCTGCAGGTCCTGAGACGTGGAGTTGTGGGAGCCAGTAGTCTGCAGGGCAGTGGACGGAGATACTGGGGTCTGCTGGTCCTCAGACATGGAACATTTGAAGTTAGGAGTCTGCAGGGCCGTGGACTGAGAATCTGGAGTCCGCTGTTCCTCAGACATGAGGCTCTAGAAGACAGGAGTCTGCATGGGGGAAATGCAAATTTGCACACAGCTGGATGCATGACCCAACATTTAAGGAATGGCTGAGGCCTGTTCTTGGAAATAACTGGCAAGCTTATTGTTCAGTTTATTAAAACAACAATAAACGTCAACTGGATGGGAGCTAACGCACTGAGGTCACACACACAGTCGTCGTAACACACAAATATAAAGCGCGGTCGGCCACAGCAGTCAGCTCTGGATGTTTCAACTTTGTGTGCTGCTGCACCACCACCACAAGCTAGTGCGGGTCAAGCCAGTTTTACTGCTCCTTCTGCAACTTCGTCTGACCTCCGGATGACTATGGGCACCACACCAACATTGCGCATGGAGGCTCTGTGGTGTCCGAACACAGCTGTCAAACACCACTCCTACCACTTGAATGAAGGAGTTGCGGATCTGTTCAAAGCAATGTTTCCTGACTCGGGCATTGTGAAGACGTCTACCTGTGGCTAAGACAAAACCGGGCACAAGGTCAAGTTTGGATTAGCGCCGTTTTTCACAAAACAGCTTGTCGACAGGATCAACAAAGCCGGACCATACGTGTTGATGTTCGACGAGTCTCAATGAGATGAAATATCTGGTCAACATCAGTGAGTCTATAAATCTGTTTTGTATAGTGTTATATACGTCAAAATCTGTATAAATGTTAAAAAGGTCCCTGATTAACACTTGACACTTGGTGTCGAGACAGTTTTTCAAAAAAATCTGAAGGTAGTGAAAAAGGTATTAAATTTAACTTAAGGATTGCTGTATAAACCCTGCACACAGGTAAAGGGAATAACAATTAGAAGCACACAGAAGGGAGGGCAGGAAACACCACATGGAACAGAGGGATTTCAAAATAAAACGAGAAACAGAGGAGAGACGAGGAAACGAGGTCAAAACGAGGAACACCAGGAAAAAACGTACTAAATAAATAAAACATAACCAGCCATACTATAACAGTAAGTGCATTGTATAAACAAGGTCTTGCATTGTGCAATCGTATTTTTTTCCTAATTGTTTTTTTTTCTCATTTTACATTTAACCAGACAATGAAGCAGAGAGTTTTTGTTTGTTTGCTTTTTGCTTTGTTTGTGGGTAAGTACCTGGTTGAAAGGTGGTTATGGCAACCATTCTACAAGGAAATGTCCCAAAGTTCATATAAAATGCAATCCAATTTGTATAACTGTTGTTAAAAAAAAACATAACAAAGTCATAATAGTAAAAAATGGTTGGACCTATGAAGCCGAGAAATGACAAAAGAAAACGTCTTGATTCAACCATGTCTTGAACACCCTTTTAAGTCTGCTGAAAGTGAAATGATAATAAGTATGTTTATTTGTTGTCCTTCCATAAATAAGACTAGACAATGTTTCGAGTAAAACCAATTTTCACCACCAAGGTCTTTTGAAAGAAGTTTTCTTGTCCAAAGTACTTATCCGGCTGAGGATGAGGGAGACATCCAGAGTGGATTCAGTGGTGGTATTGTATATAATTTGTAAATGCATTTGAGCAGAGCTGAATTAAATCTATGATGCAGGGTGCATTTGGATTGATGGGGCCGGAGTACATTTTTGCTAGAGTGAACACAATTCTCTTTGTGGGGTAAATGGTTTGAGAGGCAGTGGGAAGGGGATTTGTTTTTTAATCTGTCTATTTTGGGATCATTTTAATATGGCAGATATTTCCTGTACTGAATGTTTTGTTCCTCACACAGAAGAAAACATTTACAATAATTGCTACTTTAGCTTCTACAAGTAACAACAGATGAGTTGGAAAAGTCTCTGGCTTAGTATGCTTATAACTTATACATATTTAAATTCATTTGAATAAAAATCGTTTAAATATATTTATATTTTACAAAGGCTTCTTTGGAGCTCAAAACTGATTTATTTCAGGTTCTAATGGAACAGCCTTATATAGCCCATATTTTGGGGCATCGGTGGTGTAGTCAGATAGGGCGCATGGTCTGCAATCGAAAGGTTGCAGGTCCGAGCCCAGTTCCAGCTGTCACATTGCAATATGTCCTTGGGCAAGACATTTAATCCCAAGTTGCTCCCACCGCTGCATCAGTGGTGTAAATGGTTGTGAAAGGGTATAAATGTGTTTGTTGATACTGATGGAAAATTTGTGTGGAAACTCCAACAATGAGTGAATGTGAGAGTGAATGGGTGTGATGGGTATGACCTGTGGTGTAAAGCTGCTTTAAGTAACTAATCACCTTTTTGTGGCATGACCACCATTCCCAGCAAAAATATGAAAACTTCTCTTTCTTGTAATGTCAGTAAATCCCTGAAAAAATTTAAAGATCCACATTCGGCATCCCGAAAGTGTTATATAAGGTCACGCCCATATCCCATTTACCATGTGTTAACCTCTGAGATTATGTTTATTCTCCCTCAGCTGGGAGAATAAACATATTTCATGTTTTTGTAGTTTTGTTGTTTGTATTTAATGGTTGTTTGTGTCAAATGCTTTTTTTAAGTTCGGCAAAACTCCCACAGCATATTTTTAGTTTGCTACTGCAGTTGTTATGACCCGGCTCAGCTAGAAGAAAAAGCAAGCAACATAAATAAAACCAGAAATTTAAAATATAGTTATTTATTATTTAATGCAAAGGATTAAATTTACAGAATGAGGTCGAGAAAAGAGTAAACAAACAAAAAAACAACTAGAAAACTAAAAGGCTTTCAAATTAAATTGCAGGCTAGAAAATAAAACTAATTAGATCTATACGTCAACAAAGTTAAATCACTCTAAACTTAAGCAAAGATGTCATAACCAACCAAACAGAAATAAGGAACAATTTAACCACTGCCCTTTTCTTGACAGGACCTCTGAACATACAGGTAACATGACTTTCTCAGACTAACAAAGATTCTCTAGCTGCATGCAGGCTCTGTTGAAAGGCCCCCTCCTCTGCAGCTCATTGGGCCTCTTATAGAGTGGGAGGGCCGTTGGTTCACAGGGATGATTGGCTGCTGTGGCACTCCTGCAGCTGCTCCAAATCAGCCTGACGATCTTTGTCCTCCACACCTACACACACACACACAACACTCCAAAGGCAGATCAGTAATCAGTAATTAATTTCTATTGCTGGTGATTGCGATTTTGTTTGCAAAACTTGGAAAACCAACAAAAAAAGTTGATGGATTCATCAGCTACTTCTGTAAATTCATTCACACTGTTATGGTCAGGGTATCCTGATCCCCTAGACCCATTTCTTATTTCATTCAGAACCTTTTGTGTATTATTTATGTTCTTTTTATTTTCCTCCAGTTGATTACTGTAGTATTTTCTTTGCTGTTTCTAAGAAATCTTGTTAATTCTTTCTTGTATGTCCTGAATTTTTTCTGCCTCCTTAGTTCTCCTCTTTAAAATTTCTTTGTAATAGATTTTCCCTCCTCCATGTATTTAATAATCCCTTTGTAAGCCAAGGCTATTCACCTGCTTTTTGGTTTATTTTTTTCCTTACCAGAGGACAGTGTTTTCATAAAAATGAGCAACCATATCATATGAATTATCAATGTCCTCCACATAAACTTTACCCCAGTCTCGGTTAATGAGATCTTATTTCAAAGAATCAATAGTCTGGTCAGTTTGGTGCCTGGTTGCTTTGTAGGTGGTGGTGCCTTTTTTTGGTCTCAGTGCAGCTCTGGATGACTGCAGACACCCGCAGATGATCACTTGTGTCATTAAAGGTGTGGCACAATGTGTTGTTATTCTAGCAGATCTCATGATAGCAGGATATAAGCAAATACTATACACTGAATTTATAAAATCATTGGTATTTTTTGTTCCTGCGGGTTTAACAGGCCTATGTTAGCATTAACATTTTATTACTTTCTGCCCCATACATAGATTCCTACCATTTGCTCTCCATATTTATCTACATGACTCCATACTTCTGTGAACACAGCTCATTATGATGTTTTTTGCATTTCTTTGTCTTTATTTTCACCGTGGCACACTCCATTACGTTATCTACTGTTCGGGACATTGTGTCCACATTTTTACTTGTAAATTTTATTGTGAATACACAAAGCCACTCCTCCACCCTTGTTTTGTTGGCTATTAACATAGCACATCTCATAACCTTCAACAGTGGTAGCTTGCTGCTAATTCAGCCAGGTCTCTGACATGGCAGTTTCAGTGAACTGTCTGTTTAGTTGTCTAAAGCAGTTTTTGATTTTATTTTTTAGACTTTAGAAGAATTTAGATTCCTGCTATTAAAGTGAATAATTGATATTGCTTCTGATGTTTTTTTTATTTTTGTCAAATATTTCCTCAGTGTGTAGTGCACGTGCCTCACAGCAAGAAGGTCACCGGTTCGGGCAGGGCCTTTCTGTGTGGAGTTTGCATGTTCTCCATGTGCATGCGTTGGTTCTCTCCAGTTTCCTCCCACAGACCAAAAACAAACTTATTAGGTTGATTGGTGACTCGAACTTGCCCATAGGTATGAGTCTGAGTGTGAATGGTTGTCTGTCTCTCTATGTGGTCCATGATAGATGGATGGACTTTCTCAGTGTAGTGTTCACACTGCTTCTGTGTATTGATGTATAAGTTGTTGTCAGGGTCAAAATTTTTTCACCGTCATGTTCTTTGTGCTCTGTGAATTTGTAGGAATTTAGTTTCAGTATTTCAAACTCAGTCACAGGTTCATATTCAGGAACTCAAGTTGATGGAAATCACAGCAGTGATGGTTTGTCATGAGTTGAGTGCCTCGTGTTTAACAATTTATAACTGTTACAGTCTTCAATTTCTTGATTCCTCTAATATCCCTCCAAAATTCAGTTTTATGAATACTTTACAGTTGTGTGCCCATGTTGATTGAGTTTTATTTTGTGTCTTCATAATGCAAACTTGTCTGGCAATGCCACATTTCTTTTTGTCAGGTTTTCATTCAGATACACATTGGTTCCTCTTTATTTTTTTCATTGTTTTATCACTGCTGTCTTCTGTTTTCTGTTGACAAAACAAATTATTATTTTGGGGGGTTAGATGGTGGCAAGCTGCAATATTTTCACTGTCCACTTCTATCTTTGGTGTTAAAAATGAGGGGAAATTGCCCTAGCAGCACCACTTTGACAGCCTCCAACCATTGTTTTGTTTTTATCAGTATCAATGGGATGCTTGTCGTTCTCCATGGTAGATCATGTGTGGGTGTTCTGCTGTGTTTGTGCTCTCTCAGGTCGACAGATTGTGTGCCACAGTGTGTATACAGGATCCTTCAAGGACACCCAATGCCGCTGAGCTGGACAGTATGACACTGCACTCTTTCATTGAGCAGCAGGCATGGACTGAAGGTAAGGGGAAATAGCTTTATGTATCTATATACAGTATATAACTTTTCATACTTCTTGCAAAGCTTCAGTTCCTTAACTCTGTACTAGCCATGGAAAAGAAAAGGTAAATGGTTCCCTTCCTGGCTCTTCTTTTTGACTTGTTTTTGCTTGTTACCTCCTTTCCCTCTTCATTTTGTGACCCGTTTGTCTGATGCCTCCCTTGCTGACTCTTGAGCCCCAAACTGTCTTAAAGGTCTTTTTCAGACTCATTTTTTCTTGATGCCCACCCTTTTGATCCATCTTTTCAATATTTTCCTGACTCATATTTGTCTGATGACTCCCTTCCTAACTGTTCTTTCTGCCAACCTGAAAAAAACACAGCACTCTATGAAGTTTTTTGCTTACATGTACATATGTCCCACAAAGGCCCATGGCTTGTTTTTATGTAAAAATTTTGTCAATTATGTGGAATAACTTTACCTGCCAACAGCACTATACCTTACCAATCATCTCAGCTCGTTCTCTTTAAAGGGGTAGCTCTGCTTGGAGCCCTTTTAGACAATTCACTGACCATTGTCAAGAACCTCATACAACCCAACCTTTAAACTACTGAATTAACCCTGTAAATTAAAACTTATGCATAGCTACTTATATAATCCTGGATGCATTGTAAGTTTTTTTTGTCAACTGTATATAGATTTTAATGACAATGAAATTGCAACAAAGAGAGAGACTGCTATTTTGTGTTTTCCTTTACTCCTCTTTCTTTTCTCGCTAAAAACAGACTTGCTGCATATCTCCGTATCTTTTTAAAGATGGAGAACCTAGGGATTAGCAAAATAGTCTTGTCACCCTCTCCAAAGAGGTTATGTTTTTGTCGTGTTTGTGCTCTTGAAGTACCTCTACTTTTTTGGTGAGATCTTACATGGCCATGCTGACATTGTAAAACAATGTGTATGTTTTTTATTGTTTCAATATAATGCAATTTAACAAAATTCATTGCAGTATTTCTTTTTGACTACAGACCAAGAAAAGCATCTCTATTTGACATGACGACTCCAAAGTACAACTAATTTTCCTCTTTGTTGGTATTATTGGAGCCGTGAACTGTGATTTGTTGAAAGAGCTGTCGTTAAACAAATTAAAGCTTTTCATAAGACATTCTTTGCCAGGGAAATGCATATGATTATATCCACTTTATTTTTATTCATGCAGAGCTGAAAGAGGAGATGGGGCTGTGCGTCAGGTCAGTCTTTGGCATTGAGCCAGCCCAGATGTCCTTCCTATTCTTCCTCATGTACACCGCGGCAGCCGGAGGGCTGCTGGCACTGTTGGAGAGCACTTCTGCTGGTGCACAAGAATTCAAGATTAAGGTATATGTTGGACATTAATGATCCAAGACAGAGAAATGTTTAGTTATTTTTTCTGAATATCCGAAGTATGTTTTTTTTTTTCTTTCATGTTTTAGAACATTGCAACCTTTAGCAAAACAGAAAACTATATTGGAAAGCTTGTTGATGGCTGCTTTCTTTCAATTGATACATTAATCTTTTATCAGAACTTATTCCTGTTTCTTTCCTAGCAGTCTGATGTTATAGACTTGATGTAACCATACTGTCTTTTGTTTGTTATTGTAAGCCTGCTTGCTATTAGTTACTTAGTTCTTGAGTTTGACTAATGGTAAGTATGTAGAGAAATAGTGAGGTTGGTCAGTAAGTAAGTCGGTGATTAGGTATGGTGGTAAGAAGTTGATGAGATAGGTAGAAAAACTGCCAACGATCGGTGGTAAGTTGGGTAATTAGGTAGGCTATAGAGAGGAAAGGCATATGGGTAGGTGTTAAGTAAGGTAAACAGGCCAATGGGTAGGTTAATGAGGCAAAAAAGTAGGTTATAATCTAGAGAGGTAGGTTGTTTGTAAAATAGGCAGGAAGGGGGTTCGTTGGATAGGTAAGAAGGAAGTTAGGTAGGTGGTAGGTTAGTGAGGTAAGTAGGAGGGTGATAAAGTTGGTAGATTTATGCTAAAGTAGGTAGATAAGTGGAAAGGTAGGTGGTTAGTGAGGTAGTTATGTCGTTACTTAATGAGAGGGGTAGGTTCTCAGTCATCCAGGTGATCATTATCTGAGATTTCCTCTAAAGTGGGGTATACACTACAAGATAATTGGCCAGCAATTTGGCTCAGATCCCTGCTCCTAACTAAAGTGAGCAAAGACCCAATTATCCAGTGATCCTAAAGATTACCTGAGCCGATTATCTGGTGGTGTGAGGAGTGTTCGTTTGAGATTACAAGATGTGAAATAAAAAAAAATTTGTGTGGACAGGGCCTAAAGCTGCATTTCCACCAAGCAATCCAGTTTAGTTTGGGTCAGTGCGGCATTCAAGTAACTAAGTGACATTGCTGAAACATTAAAATACACGGAGGAGCTTTAAAGTGCATTGAAAAGCAAGTTAGGTCTGACCATGGGGATTCTTCTACCCTACAGAAGTAATGTACCCATAACCTTGTTAAAACAAGGATCAAATTCTAAATCAGAATCTTAAACCACTCCCATGTTTGCTTGTGTCTGCCTGTTCAAACCTCTGAACTTAATCTGCATTTTTTCCTCTGACAGCTTTGCTTCTACTAAAAGGAAATTCTATTACATCCTCATTTAGAATGAAAAGAAATGGCTCTTCCACGCATTGCTGTCAGAATGAAAGACAGTAAGCGACTGCAGTAAAGTGGGATCATGTAGGGTGACTGAAGTGTGCAATTAGGTATCATCAGCATTAAATGTTAACTGGCATCGTGACGTGTTTTGATATTCCTAAGTGGAAACATGTATGATGAAATTTAAATGAGCCCCAGAAAGCTTCCTTGAGGGATTCCATTATTAAAAATATGAGACTTTGACACGTAAGCACCGGGCTGACGTAAAACTGTCACAGTCAATTTAATCAAATGCTGCACTGAGGTCAGACAGAGGGAGAACTGCCACACTGTTTTTATCCACAATCATGCTGATGATATTCAGTCACATCACTCAGTGGAAGAATGTGTAAATGCTGAAGACCAAAGGAACAAGTAGATGATCTTAAAGAAACAAGTAACACGTGTTTTGTTACTTAAATTGGGACCTTTCTTATTTTTTACTTTTCCTCAAATGCTTTTGTGTTATTCAGACATCCTGAAGGCATGATAAGTAACACTGGAAAAGTACTCAGAGAGCGCAGACCTCCGCCAAGCAGCTTCAGTCCACTTTGGCGAAAATGGTCCTATCTGGCAATGTTAAAGAATCCTTCAAAAAATTCCTGGATCCGGATGGTGATCCGGATCAGTCCCAAAATCTAATCATTTCTTCCTTATCCCATTCCACACATTTCCTGAAAATTTCATCCAAATCCGTCGATAACTTTTCAAGTTATCTTGAACACAAACAAACTAACCAATGCCGGCAAAAACATTACCTCCTTGGTGGGGGTAATAAATGACATAAAATCATGATTAAATGAAAACTGGAATGACTTTGCTCCTTTCTTCTCTCAAAAAGAAAAAGAAAAACAAAAAATGTAACACAGAATTAAAGCATTTCTAATCAAATGTGGGTTTTTTTTCTTTACCAAGACAGTAAAAATCAAGAATTACTGGTTGATTAAAAACACTGTTATCAGAATAAGTTTTGTATAAACGTCAAAAGAAATTTAACCTGCTCAAGTTAAAATCCTGTGTTTCAACAGGAAACTAGAAAAGCACTCAGAGAGAGCAGACCTCCGCCAAGGTGATCCGGATCAGTCCCAAAATTTAATCAGTTCTTCCATATCCCATTTCCAACAATTCCTGAAAATTTCATCCAAATATGTTCAGAACTTTTCAAGTTATTTTGAAAACAAACAGTCAGACAGACAGATAAACGCCGGCAAAAACATAACCTCCTTGGCGGAGGTAAAAAATGTCTACAATATGTCTGGCATTGGTTGCTCTGTTATGGTTACCTCTTCAACAAGACACGGACTACTAAAACTTCATTGGTGCCATGTTGTCAATGACTATGCATTCATTACATTGCCCTGCACTGGGCCTGCTAGTCCGAGCCATAAATAAACAATGGTTGGACGTCACACTATGGAAAAGGGGAGTCCTGATACCCCAGACTTTTTGTCTTGTGCATGAAAGTACTATTTAAATATATGAACCACTAGTTCTGTGAAATGAAGTGCATACCATAACATTATGTCTGGCTTTAAGTTTGTGCAAATGGTCTCCTGTGGCTCACATGTAAATAGGTAATAATAATGTTGCACATCGACTCTGTATGGGGAAACCTGATGTCACAGGTCCAAAATGTCTACACAAGAACACTTTAAACAGATTTTTGTGAATTGTCACATTGGGTAAAATCCTTAAAACAAACGGATATTCAATTACCTAAACTGCAGTTTCCATGTATATATAAGGCAAGAAATGGGAAGAGAAAATAATTTCTTTTGAAAGTACCAGCCTACATGTGGTAAAAGCCTTGGACATTTCAGTGCTAATATTCTACATATTATGTCTTTAAGGTCACTGGATAAAATCTTTGTTTTGGCTAACAGGAAGGCCTTTCGTAAGTCAATCTTTGCAAATATGATTGAATCATATGTATGGATTGATCTCACCAGGGGTTTGTCTTTAAGTAATTTGAGTGAAGTGCTCCTTTACTTTCAAGCTCACTTCTGAACCACAGGTAGAGGGACATCAATGGGTTTAAAACCCTCCCCACAATGTAATATCTGTCTCTCCACAGGGAGGCACCCAACAGCTTTCGGAGCGTCTGGCAGATCGTCTTGGGTGGAAGAACATCCAGCTGGGCTCTGCTGTGAAGGCCATATGGCAGGTAGAGTACAGTAACGGCTCACTCAGGGATTGATGAGGCGAGACACAGAGATAACAGCTTCCTCCATGGGAAAACAGGCCTTCTCCTGTGAAGCCTCTATGTGTTCTGCCTGACTGCCGTTTTATCCACAGCTGAGAGACCAGGAGGGCTCAATGGACGCTTCAGTGTTGAGCTTTTACTAGTATATGTCTACACAATATTTTTTTTTTCTTTAGTTGTGTCTATTATTTTTTTTAGCGTTTGAAGCTTTAAATTTCATCACAGGATATAAAGTATTTATGTTCAGTATTAGACAGTAGGTGATAGTTGAATAATAAGTTTAACTTAGTTGGAAGACAGCCATTTAATTAAATCTTTTTCTAAATACTCTCAGAGGAAGAGCTTAAGCCATTAGTCAATAAAGTTATTCAAATCAATTGATTAAAAGTGGCAAACAGTTTGATTATTTGTTAATTGACTTTTTGTTAAGGCTTGTCCTCAGTGGTCACTGTTATTGGTTTGGCGAAGTGCCTTGCTACAGAGCTCCTTCCTATCAAATACTAGAAAAGCACTCAGAGAGTGTAAGCCTCCACCAAGCAGCTCAGTTACGGCAGTGGCTTTTCCATTTGACATGGACATCCGAATGTCCGCTCATGTCTGTCCATGTGGAGAATGCTGTGTTCCACTTACATGGGAACTGGGAAGATGGGAGTGTGAATGACATGATCTCCGAGTTATCAGCGTTATAGTCACAAAGTCAGAAAACAACGTGCCGATCTACCAGGATACTGTTAGCTGTTGTGTTAGCAGAAGCCCTCTGCTGGCATTGCCAGATGAGCCCGCCTGGCACCAACAACAGGTCACATTCAAAGTCACTTAAATCATTTTTCATCCCCATTATGATGTTAGGTTTGAACTTCAGTAGATTGTTTTGGCCATGTCTTGCACATGCCTGAATGCATTGAGTTAAAGCCATGTCATTGGTAACAACTAACAACTGAAGGCTTACCTAATGAAAGCTGGGAAATGTAGTGACATAGGCTTGAAAAATGTTGATGTCAGTTTGCAAATAAACTACAATTCCCATAATGACCTAAATGAATGGGATTTGCCATTATAAACTTAAATATTTTTTGTGATGTCAATCTGGATCGATCAGCACAACAATGTAATGGCTTCTTCCTTGGACCTTACCACACCTCTGGTAAAATTTTCATGTTAATCCATCCAGTAGTTTTTGCATGATCTTGCTAACAGACAAACAGACAACAAAAACAAACAAACAGACAGACCCTGGCGAAAACATAACCTCCTTGGCAGAGATAATAACTTAAGTGCCTCATCATTTGACTTTTGTGTGTTTCGGTTAATTTGATTCTGTATAAACTTGGCCTTGGTGAAAGAGTAAAGACAAAGGAACAGAAGGGTGTATGAGGATAATCTCATTTTCTCTTAAAATGTGTTAGAATGGTTGAAAATAAGCTCAACTGCCATTTTATATGGTACAACTTGCCAGTACTGGATTAGACCCCAGAAATACCCCAGTTCTTTGTGGCACAGATTCAACATGGTGCTGCAACATTCCTTAGAGATTTTGGTCCATTGACATTACAGCATCACAGAGTATATGCAGATATGCCAGCTGCACATCACTGATGCAAGTCTGCCATTCTAACATGTCCTAAAGGTGCTCTATTGGATTGAGATCTGGTGACTGGACAATAAAAAAATCCTATCCATAAGAACCAATAGAAGTTGAAATATCAGGACAGAAGACCTGCATCAGCCTTTAATCTTCAACTGGGAAACGCACAGAGAATTAAAGATGTGTTGACATATTTTAAAAATGAGATTTAGATGAAGACTTTATTATGTATATTTCAGAAGATTAAATATTTCTTGTTACTTTCTCTGGCCATTCCTTGGTGTGGATAAATGTCAAGCCTTGTAAAAATACAACAATTTACAGACGTGGACAAAGGACCTCTTTCACAATACATGTAATTTTGCCCACTGCCCAATTTTTTGTTTATTTTGTGGTATTTGTAGTACACCCAGAGACTCCCAAGAATATACCTTTAGAAAATCCAAAAGTCATCCAGGGCCTGTACTATGACCTATTTTATGATCATTGCCATATGTGTGAGCCAGGGTGCACACTTTACCCCAAAACTTACTCAAACACAAATAATAAATCATCAAATTGGGTCAAATCACCTTCACTGAAGTCTGGTGCATCTTTTGAAATCAAATGTAAAGCTATTACAATTGAAAGAAGTTATTGAATTTTAACTGGAAAAAAAATAGTTTTTTTTTATGATTTTTTTCAACAAATTCAATTCTTTGGAGATGTGTCTGACCAACTTACAGTTGCTGTACACCTAAAATACTTACAAATTATTTGGCCACATATATATTCTCAAAGTGGGAAAAAAATCATCAAATTCTGAGACCGGTAAAGTTGTTCAATTAACAGGTTGGGTTACTGTGGTAGAATCAGGATACTGTTCCATATCTTGTATATCAGGGAACCTTTAAAGATTTGTTCAGAATTCATCCTTTAAGTATGATTTCTTTTAGAATTTGAATGCTAGATTCAAAACAAACATTTCACATGAAATGTTATTCATTTTAATATTGAACAGCCACAAAGGGCCTGTATATTATGCCTTTGTGATGAGATAATAATGAGCCATTGTTACAAGTAAAAACCGATGCAGTTTTGGATTGTTGTAATCAGATTGTATATATCTACAATGACAGAAATACATAAACATTACTTCTGTCAATTTCTGTTTCTAGTACTTATATATACATGTAATCTGTTTTATGGCCTGTAATCTGTTTTTTAGATCAAATATGTCACGTAGAGCTCGTAGTGAATGGCAGAAGCTTGAAGCATCTGATATCTCGTTCCCTCATGTGGATCTGGAATACCTTGAGACCATAACATGCGGTACATACCAAATCAAACAGTCCCCTGGCTACATTGCTGAGCATCAAAAAAATGATGGTGACTATGAGATTTGGGTTTACCAGCATGATGCTGATCTCATTAGGGGACAGATTCATTCTCGTCACAGATCTCAAATAAAATACAATGTTTGGATTCAATTTTACAAGAATGCATTAGATGATCCTGTGAAGGCATATTACTGTCTCTGTCCTGCTGGAAAGAGAACCTCTGGCATGTGTGCACATGTTGCATCTGTAATCTATTATTTGGGATATTATAAACATTTTCAAAATCAGAAACCCCTCCAACTATACACAAGCAAATTCAAAGACTCCATTCTATGAAATAACCAGCCAATCGTACATCGTATGGATTTCTCAGATCCCCTTTCCTTCACTATAGTTCCAGTCTACAAATTAAAATTGTCCAAGCTGTTGCTATGCAAAAAGACACGAAGGCCATAAAACAGATTACATGTATATATAAGTACTAGAAACAGAAATTGACAGAAGTAATGTTTATGTATTGCTGTCATTGTAGATATATACAATCTGATTACAACAATCCAAAACTGCATGGGTTTTTACTTGTATCAATGGCTCATTATTATCTCATCACAAAGGCATAATATACAGGCCCTTTGTGGCTGTTCAATATTAAAATGAATAACATTTCATGTGAAATGTTTGTTTTGAATCTAGCATTCAAATTCTAAAAGAAATCATACTTAAAGGATGAATTCTGAACAAATCTTTAAAGGTTCCCTGATATACAAGATATGAAACAGTATCCTGATTCTACCACAGTAACCCAACCTGTTAATTGAACAACTTTACCGGTCTCAGAATTTGATGATTTTTTTCCCACTTTGAGAATATATATGTGGCCAAATAATTTGTAAGTATTTTAGGTGTACAGCAACTGTAAGTTGGTCAGACACATCTCCAAAGAATTGAATTTGTTGAAAAAATCATAAAAAAACAATTTTTTTTCCAGTTAAAATTCAATAACTTCTTTCAATTGTAATACTTAGCTTTACATTTGATTTCAAAAGATGCACCAGACTTCAGTGAAGGTGATTTGACCCAATTTGATGATTTATTATTTGTGTTTGAGTAAGTTTTGGGGTAAAGTGTGCACCCTGGCTCACACATATGGCAATGATCATAAAATAGGTCATAGTACAGGCCCTGGATGACTTTTGGATTTTCTAAAGGTATATTCTTGGGAGTCTCTGGGTGTACTACAAATACCACAAAATAAACAAAAAATTGGGCTGTGGGCAAAATTACATGTATTGTGAAAGAGGTCCTTTGTTGGTACCCTTCCGTTAAGAAAGAAAAACCCACAATGTTCAATGAAATAACTTGAAACTGACAAAAATAATAACAAATACAAATTTTGTGAAAATTAACTAATGAAAATCAGACATTGCTTTTGAATTGTGGTTCAACAGAATTATTTTAAAAAACAAAATAATAAAATTGGCCTGGACAAAAGTGATGGTACCCTTAACTTAATATTTTGTTGCACAAACTTTTGAGGCAATCACTGCAATCAGGAGATTTCTCCAACTCTCAGTGAGACTTTTGCACCTGTCCACAGGTATTTTGGTCCACTCCTCATGAGCAAACTGCTCCAGCTGTCTCAGGTTTGAAGGGTGTCTTCTCCAGACTGCATGTTTCAGCTCCTTCCACAAATGTTCAATAGGATTTAGATCAGGGCTCATAGAAGGACACTCCAGAATAGTCCAATGTTTTGTTGTGAGCCATTCTTGGGTGTTTTTAGCTGTGTCTTTTGGGTCATTATTCTGTTGGTGGACCCATTACCTGCAACTGAGACCAAGCTTTCTGACACTGGGCAGCACATTTCGCTCCAGAATATCTTGATAGTCTTGAGATTTCATTGTACCCTGCACAGATTCAAGACACCCTGTGTCAGATGCAGCAAAGCAGCCCCAGAACATAACTGAGCCTCCTCCATGTTTCACAGTAGGCACAGTGTTCTTTTTTTTGAATGCTTCATTTTTGCATCTGTGAACATAGAGCTGATGTGACTTGCCAAATAGCTCCAGTTTTGTCTCATCCGTCCAAAGGACATTCTCCCAGAAGCTTTGTGGCTTGATATGCATTTTGTCAAAATCCAGTCTCGCTTTTTTATGATTTGCTTTCAACAGTGATGTCCTCCATTAAGTCCACTTTGGCTCAAAAAGTGACAGATGGTCCAATCTGATACTGATGTACCTTGACCTTGGAGTTCACCTCTAATCTCTTGGGAAGTTGTTCTGGGCTCTTTGGTTACCATTGGTATTATCCATCTCTTCAGTTTGTCATCAATTTTCCTCTTGCGGCCATGTCCAGGGAGGTTGGCTACAGTCCTGTGGACCTTAAACTTCTAAATAATATGTGCAACTGTAGTCACAGGAACATCGAGCTGCTTGGAGATGGTCTTATAGCCTTTACCTTTAACATACAGTACTTGTCTATAACTTTCTTTATAATCTCCTGAGACGACTCTCTCCTTAGCTTTCTGTGGTCCATGTTCAGTGTGGTACACACCACAATACCATCAGCACAGTGACTACTTTTCAACCCTTTAAATAGGCAGACTGACTGATTACAAGCTTGAAGACACCTGTGATGCTAATTACAGGACACACCTTAGTTTAACATGTCCCTATGGTTGAATCATTTTCAGTCGTTTCTTGGGGTACCATATTTTTTGTCCAGGCCATTTTCATTATTTTGTTTTTAAAAATGATTCTGTTGAACCACAGTTCAAAAGCAATGTCTGATTTACATTAGTTAATTTTCAGTAAATTTTTGTTTATTATTACTTTTGTCAGTTTCAAGTTATTTCAGTGAACATTGTGGGTTTTTCTTTAACCTGTTCAGCCCAAGCCCCTTTTTTAAGCCTCCTGCTCGAAACCCATACCCATAAAGAAAAGAGTGTATCTCTGCAACCACAAGGTCTATTTGAATAATTTTGGTGTCATAATAAAAGTGACACTTGAGAGATTTGTCCAGTTGTGTAACTATCAGTATATGTGTCACTGGGAATTGAAGATAGAAGTCAGAATAATTTGAAAATCTCATCCTCGCCTAAAACAGAACCAATGTTTTATTGTGAATATCTTTCTTAGAAATGATGCTGGAGTGGCTGTGAAACTCTAAATATGAATAATAAAATATGTTTACATCATCTCTGCGAAGGATTATTGTTATAAAGTGATGCAGAGAAAAATTAAAGAGGTTTGATAACAATATGATCAGGCAAGGATTTTGAAAAACAGTGCATATTTAGCCAAAAGTCAAAAATATATGTATTTGTCAAATAAAAGCAGACATGACTATAGTCTTTAAGGCACAGTTCACTGCTTGTGCTGTCGTTTGGAGGAGCTTTTCTCCTGAGCCCCAGCAGACCCAAAACTAGGTCCTATGGGGCTGAATAGGTTAATGGAAGGGTACTAACAATTTTGTCCATGTCTGTATCAACCAAAACATAGTCATATTAGGAAGTTACACCTTGTTGGGGAATTCTTATTTTACATTTATCAGATTTTTGTTTAGAATTTACAGTAATTTATTTGTGAAAATGAAATCTATGGTAGAAGTATTAGCTAAGGTGTTGTTCTTTGTAAAAAGGAATGAAGGAAAATTCTAACAAACAGTCAAAATTGCACAGTGTATCTCTTCAGCCATCTTTAAATGTACACATTGCTAGCACTGAGTTAGACTCCCACTGCCTCTATTCTTCGTGGCATAGATTTAGCAAGTTTCTTGAAATTCTCCTCTGAGATCTGGTCCATATGACAGCATCACACAGTTGCTGCAGATTTGATGGATGCACATCATGATGAAAATCTCCCGTTCCACCAGATTCCAAAATTTCTCTATTACAGGAAGATCTTTTGACTGTGGAGGCCACAGAAGTACAGGGAGCCCACTGTCATGTTTGAGAAACAAGTTTGAGATCATTTGAGCTTTGTGACAGGGCATGTTATACTGCTGGAAGATGAAGATGGGTATGCTGTAGACATAATAGGATGGACATAGTCTTAACAAAATCAGGTAGGCTGAGACGTTTTAACAATGCTCAGTTTGTACCGAGGACCCTCAAGTGTGCCATGAAAATATCTGCCAGACCCTGACAATACCAGCAAGCTTAACAGCTGATACAAGGCAGGATGGACCAATACTTAATGTTGTTGATGATAAATTCTGACCATACCATCTTAATGTTGCATCTGAAATAGAGACTCAACAGACCAGGCAACATTTTTCCAAACTTCTATTGTTCAATTTTGATGAGTCTCTGCAAACTGTAGCCTCATTTATGTGTTCTTGTTTGACAGGAGTAGCACCTGTTGTGGTCTTCTGCTGTTGCAGCCCATATGATTCAAGATTCAACATACTGTGCTTTTAGGAATGGTCTCCTTCACACCTTGACTGTTAGGATTGGTTATTAGAGTCACTGTTGCCTTTCTGTCATCTCAAACCACCCTGGTTCTTCTCCTCTTACCTTGGCATCATCAAGACATGTTTGCCCATAGAGCTGCATTACTTCACTCATTAGATATTTTCTATTCTTCAAACGTTCAAGACAGCTGTATGTCAAAATCCCAGTAGATCAACAGTTTCTGAAAAGCTCAGACAAGCCTGCCTGGCACCAACAACAGGTCACATTCAAAGTCACTTAAATCACTTTTCATCCCCATTATGATGTTAGGTTTGAACTTCAGTAGATTGTTTTGGCCATGTCTTGCACATGCCTGAATGCATTGAGTTAAAGCCATGTCATTGGTAACAACTAACAACTGAAGGCTTACCTAATAAAATAGCTGGAGAGTGGATGTGAAAAATGAAGCTTGCCTAAAAGATAACGCCCACTTGTTTTGGGACAATTCTTCTAAACCATCCAGGTGTAAAAGTGACATTCAAGAACTAACAGTCAGCTGCACATGATGTGTGCCTGGGGTCAGGCCATCTAACACAGACCTGAATGTACAGACTATTTATCTGACAATCAGAGCATTTTACTTACAGACTGAGATTTTGGAAAGAGAAATTCATTTTCAGAGTTTTCTGTTATATACCTGGTGAAAAGACACTCTTATTACTTTTGAGAAGAAGACTGTAATAGATAAGAGACTGGTGGCATCATCACAAGAGCAAGAATGACATCTTTTGTTCGTGCCACAACAGTGGAGAAGGACAAACTGGTAGAAATGGCTGCAGCCTCAAAATCCAGAGAATAATGGCAGGGTTAGTATCCCTGGTGAGTCTGAAATACATCAGGGATTTTGAGGGCTGCATCCATTTCTGTCTACCTTTTCCTTCATTCTGTTATGAGGCAAAGATGAGGTCACATTGAAGAGGCTTTCTTGCCCTCTCCATGACTCCACCAGTTTTTCTTCTTTTCTCCACAGTCTGGGAGAGCCACACATTCTTAGCCACCATGTTATACTCGCTGGTTTGAAGCCTTTTTATTTGATGAGGGCAAGATCGGTTGACAATGGTTTAATCAGTCAACAGCACATTTAAATGTGGTTTCATGCCTACAGCTTGGTTGATTTGTTCCGATTCAGTTGAAAAAACAAATGCTATAAATTTGCAGAATTCCCTTGATTGTTCCATTTTTACACTGCAGTGTTTCGAAGCAGCCAGATCACACAAAAAGGCATAGCTGGCCTTATGTCATTGCATCACAGCATGCATTGCTATGACTATGAGTCACGCTAGGCTTTATGGGAAGAAAGGTAGCAGGCTTAGCTATCTACACAAAGTAGTTGTTTAAAGGTCAAGCGTCTTCTGAACAACTATACAGATGAGCACATTTACCAAAGTTTGGCACACCTTGGGATATGAAGATAAAAAAACTCAGTACATGTGGATGTGGGGCTTTTAACGCTTGTTGGTGTCTACAGCAGACCACAGAGGACACCACATAGCATTACACTGTAAGTCCATAGAAGTGTCTGTCAGTGATGCTGAAAAGGTAGAGAACAGCTAAAGGATAAATTCTAATCCTTAAACGAGTTGGACTAAATTCTGGAAATCCATGAAAGTTCTTGAATCTGTCCATGTTGACCAGTCCTGAAATCATGTTAGTTTGTATTCATGAAGAAAAGTGTTTATTTATTTTTCAATATTTTTTAAAACCCATTGATAGATTAAGTAAGCATATTATTAAATTATTCTAGGCACACTTAATGTTTTCTTAAAGTGATTGTTGCTCTAATGCATAATAGATACGTGATACTAATCAATAATAGGGGAAAAAGTGCATCTAAAGTCTAACTAAAGCCCTTTTAATCCATTTAACTGATCATCTGGCCTGATAAAAGTTTTAAGTATGAACAGCGATTAATTCCTTTGCTTAGGTTGTTAAATATGATTTTAAAACACTTTGGTGCTTCACTTCTTCAGTATAATCCTATGATGGTGGATGTGTCAACTTAACACTAAACTATTGCAGCTCATGTTGAAGTGGACCATGACCAGCTTTAAACGCTCTCTGTGCGTGTATTAAGTCCACATCAGGCTTCATTTGTGAGCCAGCATAATTATGTCACGCTAACAGAACAAAAGCATTAAGACCTGTTTGAACATAATTTAATACAAGTCTTTGAGGGCATCATAATATGGAGGTAAGAAAAGGTGGTTGGGGGTGGTTGTTTTAACCCTTTAATGCCTGAAAACAGAAATTATAGCCAGAAAATTCTATTTTTTTTGGAGCTGAAATGTTTATTTCACTTTCTACTGAAATCCAACAAAATCAAAATTTCCATAAAATTTAACATATAGATTTATTTGTATCTCATTTGATACATTAGGTGTTTTTGGCAACTGATAATCTATTTGAGGACATTTTTATCATTTATCTGATTGTATTCAGATATTTTTTACTAATTTGTGAATCATAATTAATTAGAAAGAGGTATCATAAAAGTATGTATCAAATATGATACAAAGGGCGTTAAAGGATGAAGTTGATTTGCAGCACATGATACATCAGTATGGTCACTGGGTTTATCATAAGATACCTTAACAACACACTTATTCAAGTTTATCAAAACGACTTTAATGGTTTCATTTCTGAGTATAAGCCCATAGTCAGTCCATTGGGTGTTTAGCTAGGTTGCTAGTGTTCCCCACCTGTCTTTTAACTTTGTTGAGGCTCCTTTTGCACAGCGGCCTCTGATAATCTATCCTGTTTCCTTCTGCATCCACCTCAAATTAATGATATTGCAAAAAACACAGTTCTTCTCTTTCTCTACCTGCTAGCTGTTTTAGATTTAAAACTAATGAGCTGCATTTATCTTAGCTCATTAGTTTGCCTCTCTCCGCTCATGTCTCTGCAGCTCGGCCCTCTGAACCCTGCAACTACAGGTCAAGGATCAGTTTAACCCCTCCCTGCTGTCCATTAACCTGACACACCAGCTGAACCATTCAATTCAATATATTTCACCAGTCCATTTGGGCAACAGCCCACAGAAAGTGTTTAAAAATGGGTAGAGACTTTTAAAGAATATCCACCAGAGGACTGGAGGATTGTTCCATAAGTCACTTTCATCACAGGCCATTCAGATAATGTAGTAGGAGGGCACTGTCTCAGTGTAATGTACTAAACATTAGCCACTTAATTGAACAAAATATCAGCATACCAAAATGTCAGAAAGTGAGCGAAAATGTCCTTCTCTTAAGAATTGCTTTAGTGTTGTTAACTGTTTTTCATTTGATAAAGAAATGTCGTTCAGATCTGATAAAACTGCTACTGAAGCTGTTAGCTTATAGGCTAATCTCTGTACAGGCAGTCTCTTCCTGCTGTCATCTTGCTCATAGCCCCCAACTCTTCCTGCTCTGAAGGACATTCATTAGACCATGCTGATTTGGGCCACACACAGTTGTTGTTGATTGGAGCTTTGCAAGATGTATCTGCCTGATACCGAGACAAATATTAAATCAGGCTGATCCAGCTGTTGGGCAAGGTTAGCCGTATATTTGCGCTTGAAAAATTTGATCTGGATGTAGAAAAAGTGTCGGAAAAAGTGAGTTTTGCGTTATGCTAATTCCACATCATTTATGGGTCAAACAAGGGTCTAAAAGTTGCCTTTTCTCTTTGTCCATGACTAATAACATCATAGTAACAGTTGGATATGCATACCTATACTCCATATTTATGCAAACCATGGGTTTTAGATACGAGCACAGAAAATGTGCAGAAAATCCTACAATATTCCAATGCTTTATCAGCCGGCATAGTTTTTTGGCTTCTCACAACACCTCTGCCAGTTCCCCTCACCCTCTGTGTGTCAACACAGTTATATAATCTATCAGTGGGAGATTTAATTGTGCAATGAAGGTTTATTTACAACAGTGTAGTAACTCCAGAGACCTTCTGTAAATGCCAAGGTGCACCAAACCAAAACAGTAGAGGAAATGAACAACAGGTTATCCAGTAGTACATTTCCCTGGTCTCTGTTCTCCTAAAAGAACAAAAGGAGGATGAACAGAAAAGCATCTCTTTGCTTTACAAAAGGACATTGTGGCCTTACCCTGACATGTATTTGCTGGCAGGCAGGGCTCAACCTTGACATTTGTTCCGGTCTATCACAGTGCTAACACATATTGACACGTAAAGATATTCACACTCACATTCACAGCCATGAGGAAGTAGCATTTTTCAGTTCACCTAAGCTGACCAGGACACCCGAGGGAACCGAGTAGGAGGCGGGTGAACAAGCAGACTTTACACAGACGGGTCAGTTGTTATGGATGATTTCACATTGTGGACCTCTTTGGAGCAAGGCTGTAAAAGAAAGTGAAAAAGCTGCTAAAAAAATCTAATCATAACTAACTGTAAAAAAAAAAATGAGACTTTCAAGGAAACTTCTCAAAACGAGCTGCTGGAACAACAGTTTTCAGCTTTAAAAATGAAGACTTTAACCGTCTTATTATCCTCAAATACTACAAACAGATTTTACCCTTGGGGTCAGTCTGACCCCAGGGATATGTGCCTGCAGAAAATGATTTTCATAAAATTGTTGACCAAGTTTTTATGTGCCAGACACTTCGTTTATATGTTGAATACATAGACAAACCCTTAATAATTACACCTGTTAGTTCTTTGACTTGTCCTCTAGTGCCACTATCAGGCCAAAATTTTAAATAAGAGCTTATGTATCTTGAAAAGTTTTTGTACAAATCTTCTCAAATTTACTGACAACATTAACGACCGCAAGAATAGGAACCCTATTGGTTTTTGGTGATGATATGACCTTTCCTGTAGTGCCACCATCAGGTCAAACTTTCTGTTTTAGAGTTAGTGCATCCTGAAAATCTTTTGTCCAACCTTTTCTAAGTAGGGTGCACATTCATGACTCTCACAGAATGGACCATACTAATTGATGTTGGTGACCCCCCTTTCCTCCCATAAACATATTAATTTCTTTATTTTTACCTTCATTTGTAACATATTTGTGGTTAGCTAATATGTAACATATATGTTAATGTTTTCGTTGGCCCTGCCTTGTTTGTCATCAAAGCATATGACATGGGACAAAACTTGGAGTGTTAGTTCGCACTCACAGACAGACAAGTTTTACACGGTTAAAACAGATTGGGGTCAAATTCATGATCAACATTGAATGGAGTCAAACTGACTCCAAGGATAATAGGAGCGTCAAGCCTAAAGTTGGTTTGATACAACCAAGGGGGAAGTTGTGAACTCTTATTCACTAAAGTTTTTTGCTCTTTCATAAAATTTATTAAATAAATCTTATCTTTTTCAGGGGCTGCTTCAAAGAGAAAAAATATAAACTATGTTCTAGAATTTTCAACTCAAAAATACCTCATGGTTTGACAGTCCCTGAAGATTAGACCTTTCAGTGTTTTACTGTGACACTCTTTGGTGAGTGAGTTTTAATTATCACTGCAGGCTCAAGTTCACTGTATTTAAATTTAAAAGCAAAGGAGCAAGTGAGTAAGAACTCTGCTAATATGAGGGGCACAACTGTCTATTCAAAAATACATACATTCATATACAGTTAAAAACACAGATCTCTGTGTCAGTCTAATACAGTGACTCTCATTTTCTTTTCTGTTATCCCCCCCCAAGCTGGCATCAAGTTCATCAGTTTGAACATGAAATATCTTGTATATATTGTGAATTTAAATGAATCTAGGTTGAAAAGGTTTTGCAAGTCATTGTATTTTTTTTTTTTTTAACATTTTACTTAATGTCCCAACTTCACTGGTACTGGGGTTGTAATAACAATTATTATGATGTGTAGAGTGACAGGATTTGAAACCCGTGGCTGTTTCTCTGAAATTCCCAGATAAGGTTTATAATTCAAAGTTATTATTTCAAGTTCTGACAAAAGGACATGTCGTACACTAAAAGAAAAGTACAGAGTCTTTCAGTGATTTAACATGAATTCTACCTGTCAAGACAAATAGCCAATCACAGTTTAAAATTATGGATTGGCACCTGGGGTGGCCATTCAAAATTTCAAGGGGCCACCAATGTCCTACCTATGTCCAGATCAGTTATTGGTTGATCTCACTCTCAGATGATTTGTATTGTTATAAATTGGTGCAGAAATGAGTCCAAACATGTGGAAATAAGTTAACATTTAGAACTTTCTGGTTTAGACCAAAAGTGTATGGGATTAGGAATACCAGTTTTGCATAAATGCCTGAAATACAGTTTTTGATGATACAAGTACAATTTTAATATTTAATCTGAAATTATAAAATGCATCTAAAATTGCACACGTTTGTATTTGAAAGTAGTGTTGTATGTTTAAAAGGATGGTTGCTAACAAACTGCTAACAAGGACTACAAAATGGTTGGGGACCCTAATGCGACCATTTCTGTTTTTTTTTTTTTTTTTTTAAATAAACAGTAGTTCATACACCATTGTGACAACCATGAGGACCGACTTGACCTGATCACTTGATTATGATGAAATTCTCAAACAAGGTGCTATATATTTGAAATTTTTTAACAGCTTCTAAGTCAAACCTTCATGTTTTACTTCTGTGGATGCTCAGTTGTTGCCTTTTACTTTCACCAATACTGTTTGAGCTTAAAAAAGTCATGGGAGTAACTTTTGTTCAACAAGATTGTTACAGTGAACTACACATGAAAGTTCCATTAACTGTCATAATTTTTGATGGCTTCAGACCTTATTATCAGCAATGACTACAGTATAAAATCCGTATAGGCTTTTTATTCAAGAGAACCAGCACAATGCTAACCCCCCCGTTGGCCTACAAAATATGTCATCCTGCACCACTCCATTTGCAGCAAAAGCATAATTTGGGGAATCTCTAGCATGAGCCCATTTCCATGGTTGGATGTGTGCAAATTTTTTAAGCATTATGGGGCTTTTCCACCATGTGAGATTTAAGCTCGACTGCTCAGCTTTACTCGGTTGTTTCCCTTTAGCATTAGGGAATTTGTCTAGTACCTGGAACAATTTATTGCATCACCTACAGCAAACTTCCAGGTGAGCTAAGCCGAGACCAAATGAGACATGGAGTCACTGCTGACCTCTGACTGGTGAGAGTGTAGCCACAAATGGGGGGTTTCTGACACAGATTTGTGTGAATGAAATGTCTCCTGTTGTCTGCTCCATAGTGTTGTGTGACTTCCGAACACACAGGTGCCAGCAGCTCTATCGCCTTTGTTTCCTCATTTGTTGTCGTCGTTTTGCACAGCCATGCTATGACAACTTGCACACTTGATAAAGGTACTACCAGTCTGTACTGTAGTGGAAAACAAAGCAGGTACAAACCGAACCTTAGATTCAAGTCGAGTTGGGCAGATACCATAAGTGGAAAAGCACCATTAGATAATGCATGTCTTGTAAGAAAACAAACAATAAACAAAAACAAATACTAAGGATAAATCATAGCATGAAGAAGACCATAAACTGTCTTAAAAACCAAATCTGAAACTGTTCTCTTGGCATACAGATAAAACCAAATATTTGGTTTTAGCAACAAAAAAATGTGTCTGTACTGTATGTAAATAAAAATGTGTCTAATATTTTCATGAAAAAAACACACTCATGTATGTTTCTTATAAATCACTGTATGCATTTTTTTCTGTTTATGTGTTTAAACAGGATGCTGAGTGGGCCCGAGTGATGACTGCTACCAACACGTTCTTGTGCAGGGCTGTGATCAACACCTGCCCCCCTCATCTGGCAGGTCAGTGTGCGTCTCCCACCTCCGCCGACTCGCTAAATGAAATTCTCACTGAAGCAGGAGGCTAATATCCTTCCTCTCTCCCCATGTCTGTCAAATTTGGCAAACGGTGCATCCATGCAGATAAATCATTGATTTTTCCTAACTCTCTGGCTCTTTGGTGTGGCAGAAAACTTTGGTTGGTGCAAATTCTGCTTTTGGGAGTTTTAGGCTTTAACTGTCACAAGGACAAGAAGTTTTAGACAAACTTAAACTGAAGGAAAATGTGGCACTTGTTATGGTTGGCAATGGAGAGTTAAAAGTGAAAAGGGGGGGGGGGGGACATGTCATTAATGACCTCTGCCATCCAGTGACCAATGACAGAGTAACACAGACCCCTGCAGTAAAATATTCTCTGTTCACTCAAACTGAAAAGTTTGAATTGTCCCAACTCAGTTGCTAAAGCCAAGTTTAATATCAAACTCTCTGCTCTTTCTGGTTCAGAAGCATTCATTACAATATGAAGTCAGTCATATGCATGTTTATAGTATGTTGTTCATGTGACTTTTAATTGTTTTTCTTGGTCAGGGTGGAAACCTTGCTCTCAAACTTGGAATCAAGTTGAAGGGTGAAATAACAATTTTTGTCTTCAATGTATGCAGAAAAAAACCCCCCTCAAACTAGAAAACTGGACTAAAAATGTGCTCCTTCAGTTTAATTTAAAAAAACAACAACCAAAGGGCTTGTCACTGCTATCTCCAGTCAAAGTTAGTTTTATTGATTCTCCATTGGCATGATTTGCATAATCTTCCTGGGTCTGCAGGCTGCTATAGAAATGCAGACGAGGGGCCACAGGCCGATTTAGTTTCTTGGAGAATGTTTTTGAGTTTTGAGCAGCATTGACAAAACCTAAGGGGTTCCACGCTCCTACACGAGCCCCATAGATTTTGAATGAAGTCCCAAATGTTAATCACCGACCAGGTTGTCAGCTGCCCCCTTCCTCTCCCTTCTTTGCACAATTCAACATCTTATCTGTCTCTCAGAAAACTTAACCTCAAGTTGTTCCCACTGCTCCATGAGTGATGAGTACTTGGATATAAAAGGCTGTGGATGTGTTTAACAAATACTGATAGATGACTAATGTAGAAACTCTGAACCATCAGTGAGTGTAAAAGTGGTTTTAGTAGACAGAAAGACTAGAAAAGCACTATATATGGTCAGCTCCATTTACCTCTAACTGACCAGTGGGAACCTTATTGGCTTTCCAAACAGTTAAAAGTGCCATGTTATCAATGACTCTGCAATCATTCTGCAGTTTTTGTTCTGGACTGGGCTTGAACCAGAGCTAAAGGGCTTAAACTGCTGACATAAAAATGGTAGAGAATGAGTCAAGGACGGGCCCTTATGCTACCGACTTTTTGTCTTGTGCATAGCAGTACTCTATCACACTGGGAAGACATGTAATGCCAAACTCACACGTGGGCTACTGATCAGCGTTGCACTTAAGCCTGATTGTTCTCCCCTTGTGAGTGTCCCGCTGGCCTGCACTCACATTGTCCCTCTATGAATCATGCTACAGCATGCTTATGTCACACATGCAGACTACAAGACACACACTCACAGCTGGCACAACAAAACACAAATGAAACTTTACCCTTTCTGTGTCATATCTTTGGTCATTTTGATCAAACACAGCGCTCCAACACTTTGAAAAGTTAGGATTATTACTTGCAGGAGTGGTAAAGGTCTGAACTCAGAAGGTTTGAAGAGGAATAACAGAGAAAGGCATCCACTGTTCTCCTCCTGTTAATTCATTTCAGGAACTGATTTATTTTAAATATGAACCTTTACATCTGTTATAGTCATGATTATCTACTGCTTTTGCTTCTGCTGTGTTCGTCTCTCCATTCTCTATATTATCACATTAAGGGACACACAATTCAAAACAGTTGTGATAGGCTAATGTTTGTGAAATAAAAAATAAATTGCTTAAATATATGAACAGTCAATCAGACTCTGGTAAACAGCAGCAGCAGGAGGCAACCGACATACATAGAAACAAATAAATGTAATGTAATGTAATGTGTGGACAAACACTCAAGTAAGTTGGAGAAAATTGCCTGTATATTAAAAGAGATCTGTTTCCTATAAATTCAAATGTACACTTGGTTATTTGATCAAAACAGAGCAAAAACGCAATCAGACAAAAAAAAAAAAAGAAAACAGTTCACATAATAACTGAGGTGCTTTAAGACTACATCACTTTTATCAGGGGATCTCTGATTGAGACAAGAAAAGGTTGCTTTGCCTGGATTTATTTTCACTTAATATATTTAGACATTGTCCTGTTAAAGCAGAATAAAAACACAAATATTATCTGTTGTGTTTTTTGGCAAAGTCACTACATGGTTAAACGGCACTATGATCATCTGACAAAGTGACTAGGGATAAACAATGTAGGATTCTTTTCAGTATCTGGTATGCTAATATTTCAAAAGTCATCTTGGCCAACATGGATAGTGATACCATTATATGGAAATAATTGAAATTAAGCACCAGCAACAGTTAAATCAATCTTAACTTGCCCATTTTAAGAGCTAGGAAAATTGTTTTACCAATCTACTGACAGGAAATCAGTGCTCTTTTTGTGTATTATACTTTCAAATTAAAACTATTTAGCAAAAACTCAGTGCTAATATTCTACAAGGCTAAAATAATAGTTAATATTGGCAGAAATTTTGACATCTGCCAGTCCTGATATTTAGCCTTTGAGATAGTTATCTGCCAACAGCAATACAACTGTGATATTATTATGCACCCTAATAGGAACCATTGCCACAGTCCTATATTTATGTTGCTGACCCCAACACAAAAGCTTTTCCCTCTTTTTTGTCATTAACATGCCTCTAAATGAAATTGTTGGATAAAACCTGAACCCTGTGAGGCACAAGCTAGTTGAAAGTAAGCTCTGTTTGCAGGTTATTTATAGAGATATATTTTTAATGCATAGTTTGATCATGCAAACTCAAGTACGGTTGACTTGGTAATCTGATTACCCAACATGGAAGTTAATACAAGGAAACAGGGCCTCAAACTGGAGCCAGGGCTGGGTTTTGAAGGCGGAGAATCTACAGCCCTGGCAACTCCTGGCCTGTGCCTATTTGTACTAAGCTGGCAACAGATCTGTCACTCAAAGACTCGTACTCGGAGCCATGGACCACAGCCAGGTTCCTTAATGAGACAGGTTTGAGAGCCGTGTTGAATTATGCAGCATGGATTGCTCTGGCTCGGGTTGCCACAGTGCCACGCTCTGGCCTTAAATCAGTGTGGGAAGACTGACGGGGACTTTCAAAAGCCAAAGTTGGGGCCGCTGATTGAGACGTCACCTCTTCCAAAAGGAGCTGGGGATGGATTAAAGATGGGTTTGCTGCTTGATGTCATCAGCGTGACATTTCGTTTTAATTTTCTGAAGGTGTTTTTTTTTTTTCAGTTTGTGGGGGAGGAAAAAGGGGAGCTTAATGCAGCCCGTGGGACCGATGATAATGACTCAGGATGATTCCAAGCCTCACTTGGACACTAGAAGTGTAAGGCAGCATTTGGCTTTTCTCTTCTAGATGTTTCTGCCTATTCTAATTAGCTCACCTCCTTTGAATCGATGAAGCGGTGAATGGATAAATGAGCATAAAAAAACGAGTACTTTCTGGACTTCAGGGGTGCTTGGCATCAAAAGACTCCTTCACACACACAGAAACACAAAAGGCAGATGGAAGGTACGAGCAATGTATTCCCCAGTATATCACGTTCATCCTGTTCTTGGCTCCTGAATTTATCCCCCATTTCATCCATCCATCTTTTATAATGAGTCCCGCCACTTTTTTTCCCCCTCTGTTTTTTGTTATCACCTCACCCCCCCAACTCAATGATTTATGAACTGTTTGGTTTTCACTGCATATGAGATTGCCACGCACGAAAAGAATGAACCTCGAGATGAGAGTTTTCTGGCATTGTGTTGACTCATAAAGATGTGCTTCAAGAAGTATGTGCATGTTTGAGTTGGTAAGTAGGTTCCCATGTTTATTCATTCTGAGGCTGCATGACAAAAAGAATCCCTAATTAAGCTTTCACAGCATGCAGTTGGAGGATAATACAATTAGGCATACAGGCTTATATGCAGAGATAGTTACAGAGACAGCTCTGCAACTCCTAAATAAACATTTCATTCCAATGTCTTTCTTCGTCCCTCTTTGCAGTGGAGAGAGTCTCTGGTAACCGCTGTCTCACTGTGTTTACACGTGTGTCACGGATGTGTGTTTTTGTTAAGAGGGCCACCTAAAGTTTGTGAAGCGTCCCTATAAGTTGAGGTGCAGCTTGCAGTTTATATTTGATTTGATATTAATACGAAAGCTGGTAATGAATGTTACACTACTTAACCTTAAATGTGCTACAAAAGAGGCAAATGTTAAGAGGAGAGATTGTCAGCTTTTGGTGAGGCTGCTACAAACACCCCCCCATTTTGTCACATCATATCACTGAAAGGGACTCACATTCTCCAGCTGTGGCTTACCTAAATGAGCAAAACTCAATGCCAGTGAAGCTGAGATGCTGTCTAAAACAAAAATAAAAAGTGAATACAATGATTTGCAAATCATTTTAAACCTCTCTTAAATTGGATACACCACAAAGACAATATATTTGATGCTCAAAATGATCCACTTATTTTGAATTTAATGCATGCAACACATTCCAAAAAAACTGGGACAGGGGCATGTTTACCACTGTGTTACATCACCTTTCCTTTTAACAACACAGAATTAGCGTTTGGTACCCGAGGACACTAATTATTGAAGCTTTGTAGGTGGAATTCTTTACCATTCCTGCTTTATATACAATGTCAGTTGCACAATAGTCCAAGGTCTTTGTTTTTGTATTTTGTGCTTCATAATGCCCCACATATTTTCAGTGGAAGACAGGTCTGGACTGCAGGCAGGCCAGTCTAGTGCCCACACTTTTAGAATACAAGGCCATGCTGTTGTAACACGTGCAGAATGTGGCTTGGCATTGTCTTGCTGAAATTTGCAGGGACATCCCTGAAAAAAACATTACTTGAATGGCAGCAGATGTTGCTCCAAAACATGTCTGTACCTTTCAGTATGATGGTGCCTTCACAAATGTGCAAGTTACCCATGCCATGGGCACTAACACACCCCCACATCATCACAGATGCTGGCTTTTGAACTTTGTGCTGATAACAGTCTGGATGGTCCTTTTCCTCTAAGCCAAGAGGAAATTATATCCATTATTTCCACAAACAATTTGAAATGTGGACCGTCAGACCATAGCACACTTTTCCACTTAGCATCAGTCCATCTCTGATGAGTTCAAGCATGGAGAAGATGGAGGCATTCCTATTGTTGATATATGACTTTGGCTTTGCACGGTCGAGTTTTGATTTGCATTTGTTGACAACAAAAAACAGAGGTTTTCCAAAGTGTTCCTAAGCCCACGTGGTAATATCCTTTACAGAATGATGTTTTTTAATGCAGTGCTGCCTGAAGGGTTGAAGGTCACAGGCATTCAATGTTAGGTTTTGGTCTTGCTGCTTACGTGCAGACATATCTCTGAATTATCAGGGTCTTTTGATGACATTGTGGAGTTAAATGATGAAATTCCTCAACTCCTTGCAATTGTACACTGACAAACATCCTTCTGAAACTGTTGAACTATTTGCTCATGCAGTTTTCCACAAACAGTGAACCTGCCCCATCCTTGCTTGTGAATGACTGAGCCTTTCAGGGAGGCTAATTTTATACCCAAACATTACGCTCACCTGTTTTCAGATGATGTGTCCTCCTGAGGAATGCTCCAAATAGGTGCTTTGTGATCATTCCTCAACTTTCCCAGTCTTTTAAAGCCCCTGTCTTTTTTTGGAACATGTTGCAGAAGAAGTTTGTAAGGTCCTGTTCTGAGTTAAGTTGACTAAATGTGTATGACAGCTGCTGTCTGGATCTGTTTCACCTGCAAATATCAATGCAAGCAGAGACTGTAGAATAGTGAAGAGTAATCGACAACATAACACTGAACAGCGCTGAAAGGACCAATCACCACAGAGTATATCGGTTGACCAATCACAGCAGACTGGGCACATGTGAAGGTGGGAGCCATAAAGTGGAAGGAGCTCCAATAGAGGTTAATTAGGGGTACATAGCATAAAAAACTATATGGTTTTCCCTAAATGCGGGCATACAAAAGCAGTCAATGAGATGGAATTTATGAACCACAGTTAAGGCCAAACTTGGGCTGTTTAAAAACCTATTGCACGCCTGAAATTTTAATTTATCTGCCATGGTGCCAGCTGCTTTTGAACTCCAGGACCTTCTGTCACAAGTACAACTCCTTTGATGTCCTTCAGGGTTGAAATGACATTATAAATTTGGTTGATGTCTTGGTTTTGATCCCTCTCTATCTGTGAGGAAAAACTGAAGACCAAGCTTCTTCAAGAATACTCATGCACTTGGTTATCCTAAAACCACATCGTCTAGATCTGGCTTGTGAAAGAGGAGTTGGCTATTAAATAATTAGCTAGTTTCTATTAATGTTATATTGTCTTTGTTTTTAACTCTGTAAATCACTATGAATTGATGTATGACTGGTGCTATATAAAAAAGTTGCCTTGCCTTGCTTCCCCACGACCAAATTGATTTAGTAACTTTCATTAAAAAAATTGTATCTGTCTCTGTTGCCATGCATACATAAGTGATGCATTTTATGGCTGGTCTGTTTGACATTGAGCTTAGGTTGTAGCATGTAAACATGTGCAGGGCATAATGAAGCTGACATGCACCAATAGCAGTCTGTATGTTTGTTATGACTCTGTGCATAAAGTTCATATATTTTTTAAATGATAAAATGCAAGGTGAGTTCTTATGCAACATCATTTCAACAGAATTAAGCTCCTAATGATATGATGGAGTGTAGGATTGTGCAATAATGATATGCAGTCTCTGAAGGTAACACATGGTCAGTGTCATGCACTACCATAAATCCTATGTTGAAGCCTTTATTGTGTCCTGTGCTCTGACATGAATACATTGTTCGACCATGTTTTGCCTCCAGAACTGCCTTAATTATTCATAGCATAGATCCAACTTAGTGAAAACATTCCTCTGCTATTTTGATACACCTTGACATGATAGCATCACACTGTTACTGCAGAATCAGCTACAGATCATGATGCCAATATCCCATTCCATCACATGGCAAAGGTTGATCTACTGGATTTGGATCTGGTGACTGTGGAGGCCATTAGAATTCAGTGAACTCAAAGACAAGTTCAAGCAACCAGTTTGATATGATTTGATGTGATTGAGCCTTTTGGAATATTGCGCTCTCCTGCTTGAAGCAGTCTTCAGAAGATGGTTATACCCTGTGGTCATAATGAGATGGACGTGGTAAACAGCAGTACTTAAGTGTACTTAAGTGTCAAGTTTTAATTATATTATTATTATTTTTTTAACCCTTTAATTGCCAGTATGTTTACCGAAAAACCATTGTTTTTTTAAGCGTAAAAAAAACAAAGATATTTTCCAAAATATATATTTCAATGACTATTAGGTCATAATTTCTGTTAGGCCCTGGGATGGGTCAATGATTGGCAGGAACAATGATTTTGATACATTGTTAATTTTTCTGCAGAGTACATTTGATCCTTGGGACCAAATCGTTCCCCTTCCTAAAAAGTGCTCTAAAAATATTATTTAATGTTTTTTTTCCACTTTAAACGACTGAAACTTTTAAAACTACCAGAGCCTGAAAAATTTGTTACAAGTTTAAATTATATTATGGGGTTTTAACCTTTTAAATGCCAGTATCATAACAGAAAATCACTGATTTTTATCTTAAATAAACAAAAGCCATCGATAATTTTTATAATATACATTTCAATGATCATTAGGTCATAATTTTTATTGGGCCCTGAGATGGGTCAGTGATTGGCAGCAACATTGATTTTGATGCATTTTTCATTTTTCTGCAGTGTCAGATTAAAGTTAATAATCGAAGGCTATATTGATATATGCTGGAAAAATGGCTCCATCAGGTGGACAAATATAAAAATTACACCTAGAAAGGTTCTACCTCAAAATGAAATTTTAACATGAAGGAATGCATTTGTTTGTGTTTAGGTAAGTGTGGGGTCAAAAATAGCATTTATAATGGTTTCAGATGGGACCGATTTGGTCTAAAGGATCAAATACGTCAGGTTTTTTGTTGCTCAGCCATTTTAGGCAATTTTAATGAAATTACACAATATGTTTTTTAATTTTTTGAAAATGATCATCCTTTGGCAAATTTGAGCTCTACTCATCCAACACAGCCAAAATTATTCAAAAATAAAAACTCAAAGTGGCACGAAAAGTGCCCAGGATCTTTTCAGGGTTCTGAAAGTCCTGTTTCCTATTTGAAATTGTAGGGCTCAGGGCAAGACATGCCAAAACAGAATGGAAAAAGTGGTGCTGAAAGGTTGAGAGAATACAAAGAGTGAGGGATCACCCAATGAAATATGAAGAATATTTAAAGAAGGAAACAGAAAGAAGTAAGAAATGAAGGAAGTCTATCAGTGACTTATCTGACACATTTAGTTGTGAAAAATGTGCTGCAAAATGTAAATCTATAGACAACAGAAGAAAAAAAAAATCTTAAAAGGTTGATATAAAAGGTTGCAAATTTAAAGGTTTATTCTATTCTATTCTAATTTTTTTTAACATAGTTTAATATATGTTTCGGCTATGACAAATTTTGGGAGAGGTAAAACATTGCAAAACATTCTAAAAACACCACATAAAGATTAACAGTTCTTTTACTAGATATGTGACCTTTAGATATGATACAATATATATAGGGGAAAATTTGGGGGACTGAAACATACAAAATTTTAAAATATTGCCAGCCCCGTTTTGGACACTTCCGGTAGAATGACCCAGAAACAAGAAACAGACATCCGTAATAGGAATAAAAACAAGCAGAGCATATTAAAAGACATACAGTCATACAGACTAAAACATCATACAGTAAAAACGAAAAATGGCCGTGAGCTGGGGGACCATGGGAATATCTGTTTCAACCACCATGTCTGACTGGTGTTATAGTTTAACTCGTGGTTATGTTAACTGGTGATAGCAGGCATATTGAACCAATATTTATTTGGTTTTATTCTAAATTGAGACAGACATATCTGATAACCTTGATTAAATCCTGCTATTTAACACTTTCATGAGCACTCTTTGGTTTCAACAACTGTTCTAACCATGGCAACCATGGAGCAAGCAGCCAAGGGTCACTTATGAAACAGCAACACCAGGTCTCATCCAAAGCATTGTCAGCATTTATATCATCTGAGTGTTTTTAATCCAGCATCATAGTGAATGAATGACAGAAAGTTTGTGTTGGCATGTAAATTTTCCAGTTATTAACACATTAAAACAGCAGCAGTTTAACATTGTCTGCTGTGGCATATCTCAACAACTGTTCGCATGAGACACCCAAAAAGCAGTTTACAAAAGTCTTCATCTTGGCCAGAGTTTTGCAAAATATGCATTTTCAGTGCCCTTAAAACACCTTTAAAAATGCATAGAAAAAAAACAGCTTTTAAAAACACCCATGTGGGCATAGCCTGATTAAACTCTTGGTTTACTGCAGTCTGTGCTGACTCCTGCCATCAGAGGTACTGGGACCTTTTTACTTTTTCAGATCTGTAAGTCTACATAAGCATAAGGGAATACTTTTATGTGTATAAGAAAGGTTTTCTAGTCTTTGTGTTATTTTAAGTATATTTCAAAATCTTCTGAAGTCTTTAGTTGAAAGTCAGTTGCAGCATTTCAGTGGATTAGTTCAACTTTCCAAAGCACAACCAAACCACAGTTTTGTAGTAGTGTTCAATTTTCCTCTCCAAATAAATTATAACTAATTTCTTTATTCGTTAATTATTATTTCTAATTTACTATAAGAAACCCGGATCTGGGATTGTGTCCCATTCCCCAACCTACTGACAGATTGTTGAGTTTTAACAATGATAAATTACTATTAAGGTGTTCCAGGTGTGCCAAGAAAATGTCCCCCCACACAATACAGCACTGCTAGCAGCCTGAACTGGAGGGTGGAGGACATGTTGTGGTCTGCTACTGTAGCCCATGTGCTTCAAGATTTGACATATTGTGTGTTAAAAAATGGTCTTCTGCATGCAGTGGTTGTATCTATCGACTATGTTAGTAACTGTTGCCTTTCTATCATCTCAAACCACTCTGGCCGTTCTCCTCTCACCTCTTGCCCCAACAAGGCATTTTCCCTGTAAGACCTGCCATTCATGGGATATTTTCTCTTCATCAGACCATTCTCTGCGAAACCTAGAGGTGACTGTGTATGAAAATCCCAGCAGATCACCAATCTCTGAAATACTGTGTCTGGCACCAACATACCTGCCCCATTCAAAATCACCTAAATCACCTTTACTCCTCATTCTGATGCTCTGTTTGAACTTCAGCAGGTAGCCTTGACAATTTCTACATGTCAGAATGAATTGAGTTGCTCCAGCGTAATTGTCTGATTTGCTATTTGCATTACTGAGTTGTTGAGTTGTTGCACCAAATAAAATGGCTGTTGAATGTATATTTTCTTCCTTTATATTAATCAGATAAATGTCCATGATAATCATTGGCTACGTTTATATGCAGTCAAAATTCGGGTTAAGATCAATATTCCGGTTTCTGAAACATTTGGAATAACCCAGTTTACATGCGTAAGCAAACAGGGTTATTCCTCTATGAATAGTATCCCGAACAAAACAGCGACGCACGGAGAACGTCATCATGCATGGAGAATGTCATGACGCAATGCGCGTTATTTCCGCTTCTTCTTCCTGTATCCCATAGCAACAAGAACAACAGCAGCAGCACAGCAGATAATGAACGGCCCGGAGCAGCTAACAGTCGGCTTCGTTTGCGCTTTGGTGCTGGTACTGACCCACCACCAGTACTTGACACTATTCTTTGTCATTTTCTTCATTAATGGAAGACGAGAACGTGAAGAATTAGGAAATCGAGCCGGCGCTGTGCCATGTTACAACAAGTACTTCCTGTACTCAAAAGACCAAGATTCCTTGCGAAAGGGACATGCGCAGAACACAACTTAATGTTCCTTTCGATGAGGACATCCCGATTGGCGGAACATGACCAAATATTCGGGTTAGACAAGGAGTAACCCAGGGGTGACATTCGGGTTTTTAAAAACCGGAATATGAGCATATTCCGTTTTTTAAAAAGGGTTTTTGGTGTGTACATGGCTGTATGCAACCAGGTTATAGCTAATATTCCGGTTATGAAATGTTTGGTGGTGATGACCTCAACCTCATCACCACCCCTGTCCCCCGGCACCTCCAACCTCCAGACCCTCCAAGTGAGCGAGGAGGAAGTGAGCTGGCTGCTGCAGAGACAAAAGACCAGGAAAGCTCCAGGTCCTGATGGAGTTTCCCCCCTCCTGTCTGCGAGCCTGTGCAGACCAGCTGGCTCCCGTGCTCACTCAGCTCTTCAACAGGTCCCTGGAGCTGGGTGAGGTCCCCTCCTGCTTCAAGCGCTCCACCATCATCCCCGTCCCGAAGAAACCTACCATCTCTGGACTTAATGAGTACAGGCCTGTCGCGCTGACATCTGTAGTCATGAAGACCTTTGAGCGGCTGGTGCTGGCCCACCTGAAGTCCCTCACGAGCGACCTGCTAGACCCCCTGCAGTTTGCCTACCGGGCAAACAGATCAGTGGACGACGCTGTCAACTTGGGGCTGCATTACATCCTGCAGCACCTGGATCGTCCCGGGACCTATGCACGTGTCCTTTTCGTAGACTTCAGCTCGGCTTTCAACACTGTCGTCCCCCACTCCCTCTGCTCCAAACTGTCCCAGCTCACCGTGCCACCTGCGCTCTGTCAGTGGATCTACAGTTTCCTGACTGACAGAAGCCAGCAGGTCAGGCTGGGGCAGGTCACCTCAGACATTCGGACCACCAGCACAGGGACCCCCCAGGGATGTGTCCTTTCTCCACTACTCTTCTCCCTCTACACAAACGACTGCACCTCCACGGACGCCTCTGTGAAGCTACTGAAGTTCGCAGACGACACCACCGTCATTGGTCTTATCCAGGATGGTGATGAGACTGCTTACCGACAGCAAGTGGATCAGCCGGTGCTCTGGTGCAGTCAGAACAACCTGGAGCTAAACACGCTCAAGACGGTGGAGATGGTAGTGGACTTTAGGAGACACCCCCCCACCCTGCCCCCCCTCACAGTCCTCAGCAGCCCGGTGTCCACTGTGGAGAGCTTCAGATTCCTGGGCACGATCATCTCTCAGGATCTGAAGTGGGAGCAGAACATCAGCTCCATCCTCAAGAAGGCCCAGCAGAGGATGTACTTCCTGCGGCTCCTGAGGAAACATGGACTCCCCCCTGAGCTGCTGCTGCAGTTCTACACTGCAGTCATCGAGTCTGTCCTGTGCTCCTCCATCACTGTGTGGTTCGGAGCTGCCACCAGACAGGACAGGTCCAGACTGCAGCGCACTGTGAGGACTGCTGAGCGGATCATCGGTGTCCCCCTGCCCTCTATCCAGGACCTGTACTGCTCCAGGACTCGTAGGAGAGCAGGAAACATTATGAGGGACTCCACTCACCCTGCTCACAGACTCTTTGAACTGCTCCCATCCGGCAAGCGCCTCAGAGCCCTGCGGACCAGGACAAGCCGGCACAGGAGCAGTTTCTACCCATTGGCAGTCACCATTCTAAACAGCTCATAGCTACATAATTAATAAGAGCTGCAACTTTTTAAACAGTTAATAGCTGCACTATCATTGCACAGCTGCACTTTCCTCTCTTCAGTTGTAAACATTCCTGGATGCTTGCTTGTATATATTCCTGATGCACATTTTTTATTTTTTATTTTTACACACACACTTTATTTGTTAAGAGTTTTGTACATTTATATTTCTTCATTGTATTTATTTAATCTTATCCTCTATTTTTTTTAATTTCTTTTACATTTACCTTATTTTTATTTTCTCGTTCACTGTACTAGAGAGAAAACAACTGCCGAAGTCAAATTCCTGGTATGTGTCGCATACTTGGCAATAAAAAAAGATTCTGATTCTGATTCTGATTCTGATTCTTCTGATTTAATAACTGCATGTAAATGTAGCCATTGTTAGAATATCCTTCAGCAGGAGTTCCTCTCTTTCTCTGCATTAAGAACAAATACAAAAATAACTCAAGGATGCACCAGTTGTAGTGTATTATCTTTGTTTTGTTGAAAATACTCTATTTAATCTTCATCAACTGGACTCACTGTGGTCTCTAAATTGTTGGTTGGTCTTGAGGAAGTCTGTCCAAAGGGAAGCTTTATCTTATTCAGGCTTTCACATGGAGGGGAAGCTGCTGTACAGACTGCAGGGTTGATGAGTGGTGAAGAAGCTTAAACATCTGCCCCCCTTCATCTTGTCCACAGCATTTGTTAACACAAGAAGAAAACAAAGTAGCAGTGCATTAGCATTGATTTGCTAAGTAACGCCCAGAGCCAGGATTCCTCAGCAGCTTTCTTCTTCTTCTTCTTTTTTTTCCTGTGCTGTGGGTGAAACTAAGGGAGCTTAATGTAAGGATTAGTAATAGAGTGGATGTTGCAGTGATTGAGATGGCCTTATCTTGATGAGTTTAGATCTGAGGAAATGAATTAGGCTTTCTCTGCGTGAAAGTATTCACACATTTACTGATGTTTATTTATGGCAAGATGACAAATATAACATATTTGACTCAGTGCAGCTTTGCAATGAGAAGTTTGGCAACACTGGTAATGGCAAATAAGACTTTTTATTTTTTTTTGTAAAGTAATTTATAAAATGTTTCAACTAGGAGTGGAAGAAATGTTGATACTTCTTTTTTATGTCAGGCAGAAGAAGTAAACTATTTGGCAAACAGGTTTGGTCTTGTGATCAAACATAAGGGTAACTGTAGGACTTGTGGGAGTAGTATACCAACATCAGTAAGAAAGAAAAAACAGAACTGGTAATATTGCTTTGCATATTAACTGGTCTCACAATTCAAATGTGATTATGTTTATTGATTTAAATCTTCAACCACATTCAATATCACGATGCATCATGATGCAATACAATGAGAAGCATCCTTGATTTTCTATATTACAGCACCAGGCTACTTTTTAAAATCAAAAAGCACAAACAGCCAGATAACTATTTGCCTTTTATTAATTAGAAATGGCTTTTAAAGTCAGTTTCAGTTAAAATTTAGTTTAACTGCAAATCAAAATAGACATTTCATAGGTGTCATCTTCCTGCCGGACTTGCCTAATTTCTCCTCAGAAACAAACCTCTGCAAGATTTAATGATTATTTGCTGTCTCTGCATCAATGAATTATTTATGTCCACATCACGATGCATCGGATTATTTTTGACACCCTGAATTGGCAATTAGCTAAGCTGTCTTAAAGAGCACATATTTTGCCTTAGCTTGGGTTCATATATTTGATTTCAGTGGCTGATAAGATAATGTTCACAACCACTAATGCCCTCAATACCCTCTGATTTCCATATACTTAATACCTCTGATCCAGCTGTATTCCCAGTCTAGATGCTCCTGCCCCTTAAGTCTCCTGATTGGGCAACTGATCTGCTCTGTAATGAATGTTAACTTCAGTGCTGGGATCATGTTTTCAGTTTTCACTGGGATTAGTATGGTGGGGCCATTTCAGGCAGCTACTGGTGCTGTAAACAGGGTGGGGCATCAGATACTTGATGACTTTTCACCCCTGTTCTAAAAAGCTTTGAGGCCAATTGTCTTCCAGGTCAAATACCACGTGGATAAGCATTGGCCAACCACAACCTGGATGACTTAAAACCTACAAAGACAAACAAGGTGGAAGAGAGTCCAGTGCCACAGACTTTTGTCTTGGGCAAAGAAGAAACTCAGTACGACATAAAATGCAGTCTTTCAGCAGCCATTGTGGTATTGTTGCTTATTTTCACATTTTGTCGATCAGTCTGAAATTCTTCACTTTTCTCAAAAGACATCAGTGCTTTTTACTCCTAGTTGTGTAAAGACTGTTAGCAACAGCTTATAGATGTGCTACAGTCACCTTCGACAATGGTGCCATGTAACCATGCAGTGGCAAAATTAAAAAAAATAAAAAATAGCATTTTATACAGTGGCCAGGAAAGGTCACAACAATTGCAAACACCACAACAGTTCTGCATAAAGCCACAACAGGTCTGCATAAAGCCACAACACGGCGGCATTAAGCCACAAAGGAAGTGAAATGCCAACTTTTTTCATGTCTTGCCTCAGTCCTGAGTCCACGACAAGCTGATAAACTCCATTCTTTCGACTGTGTGTCCAATAACAAGGAGGAGAAGTGCAGAGCTCGCCCCCCGCTAACTAGCTTAGCTCAAACACTGGGAGTCAATGGTAAATAAACCAAATACACTGACTGGCCACCTTATCAGGCGCACTTTTGACATAATAAATGTTCTGCTGCCTGTCTAGACATGGATAGTCTTGAAAATGTTTCTATTAATCCCAGTGAGTTTCACTTGGTCTATCTATCTATCTATCTATCTATCTATCTATCTATCTATCCATCTATCTATCTATCTATCTATCTATCTATCTATCTATCTATCTATCTATCTATCTATCTATCTATCTATCTATCTATCTATCTATCTATCTATCTATCTATCTATCTATCCATACCAAAGTCATACCGAAGCACATGATTCTTGAAATGCAACAACCATTTGTATTTTCTTTACAGTGATTTGAGAACTGTTCTGTAATCACATGCAGACATTCAGATATTGTCGTAGGTGGACACTACTGCTGCGGTGTAAAGTGCGAAACATAAGCCTATAGAGGAACAAACTCTTGACAAAGTTTGTCAAAAAATAGCAAAAAAAGAAAAATCAGTGTTGATATTTCTTTTTAACTTAATGCAACTGGAGCTGTTAGAATCTATGCTAATCTCATTACTAGCAGTCACGTCCTGCTGTTGTCAGGCTTGTAGTTTCCACTCATTCCTGCTTAAAAGGATTCTTTTGGGCATCACCCCTACGGACCAAGCATAATCAGTGTAGATTTGAGCTTGGGAAGATGGATCTGTCTGATTACAGACATTAGGATGATACAGCTGCACTGCAAGGTTAATATTGTACCTAAAATAAAGATCTTTTGTTTTAAATCCATATTCTCTGGCCCACCTTTTTACCTAATATAAAAACAAAAGAGGCAAAAAAGGTTAAAAAGGGGTAAAAAAACCTCTCCTTTTTCAGTGTGCCTAACATTTAACTTGCATCCCTTTTAACGCCATTTCAGCACAAGATTCTCCAGAGTAGGCGATGAATAAACCAAATATTTCTAGGAAATCACTGTGGGGGTGCTTTCATTACAGTGATGAGAGATGACAATAAAATGTTGGTCTTGCAGGTGTGCCAGCTGCCCGACAGACATGAGAATCTGGGGCAGCTGCTTTCCAGGAACACTGAACTGACACTTACTGGGACAGGGGATAAATAATGTATGTCTCATTTTAAAGTAAAGTAAAAGTATATATCATCCATTTTTATGTGGAATGTCTTCACTCATCTCCTTCACATCAATTTATGGACATTAAAACCAAGCTAATGGGATCCATGTTTGCTAAAGGATCACTCTGATTAAGCTCAGAAGAAATCATTAGGTAATGTCCTTCTCATAGTGTCTGATGGAGAAATGGGGGATGGTTTCTCCTGCTTCTACCTTGCCTTCAATTTCAATAAGTGTCAAGGGGCCACTGGCATAATTCAATAAGAGATCAGTGATGTAACAGGCTCCTGGATACTGGACTCAATCTTTCACATTTGGATTAAGTGGTTGGTGAATTGTTCCGCCTATCTGCAATGGTTTTATAGATTAATGAAGCTGTGGGCTATTTTCTTTGATTTTTCTCATCTGAAGGTAGTTCCTCTTTCTTTTTATTGACAAGCTTGGATGGATTGCTGCTTTGAGTTACGAGGTTCTAACATCTTTATCCTGATAAAAAATGTAGTTGGGGTCAATAAAAGTAATGAAGACTTTTTTCTTTTTTTTAAAAACCTAGCAGCTTAAGATGTACAAACCTTCATTTAATGCTCTCAAGGGGGCTCTGCCGCTTTCTCTCCCACTCAGAGAAGCACATTACCAAGAAAGAGCTTTGAGAGAGCAAATAACAAGCATTATGGAGGGATCTAATTTGCCTGATTTTGTCCCTATCATGACATAGCTTGGGTACTTGTTAGGAGGGATGCGTTGGGACAGAAATACAGCCCAGGACTTTATGAAAGAAAATTTGTAGGTATGAAAGTACAGGCCCTAATTCCAACAACGTTGGGACATTGTGTTAAAAGGAAATAAAAACAGAATACAGTGTTGTTTGGCAGAATGTTGTGAAATTAGAATTGTGAACATTTCTCTCGCCTGTTTTCACATTGAGGATAAATGAAGCAGAACAGTTTGTGCTCTTGTTGCCGCTACCTGACCCTTCTACAGCACTCTGCCCTGAAAATCTAATAAGAGAAGAGCGAATGGGTACTTAGCCCATATGTTGCATCACAATTTGGTTCCAACCACATTGGCTTTGTGAGGAAAAGTGTACATGCTGTAAATAATCTTACTGAAGTGTCCAGTTAGGCAATTGTTTTTGGTGTAGTTTTAAACTAAAAGTGGGTTAACTATGAGGCTTTAGGTGGCACCATTGACTGCTATGTATAGCCTAGTGTGGCGCCCGGCTATCTCCTCGAAGGGGCAAAGCGAGTCAGGTGCGTTAGTGCCAGTCATAATTACTGGTGTAATGGGCCTCACGCAACTCCACTTTTAAAGCCTAAACTGTCCTTTTAAACTGACTAGCAGGCTGCATTAGGTAATTGGAGTGCCTCATGTGTCCCCCTCAAATGCTTGTTATAGGCAGGGTTGGTAATCACGGAAAACTAGCATGAATTTGAATAGAGCATCTCCTCAGGACTCCGTCTAGCCCTCCCCCTCCCTGGAGCTCCTCCAGAACGACGCCCCCGCTCACATGCACGAGTGCTGCTGATTCGCGACCATATGGCTGATTCAAAACCACCAACTCCAAACCAGTTCTTGGCACATTGTTTCTGTTTTGCACTACGCCAAGTCATGTCTCACTCAGCAGTAAGAAAGCACCAAAACATTATCAAAGTAAAGTGAACAAACAAACAAACATGGCAAGTTAGTTAGCACTCACAACCCGACTGTTGACTCTCGTTTTTGCACTGGCTTTGTCCAAATTCTTCTTTGTTTCGGCCTTCGCTGCCTCCGTCTTTCTTTTCTTGCTCTGTTTAGCAGGAGGAGTGGTTACCAGTAATCGGGGTATAGGTAGTTTCTCTGCCATTCTCCAGCGTACTTGGATCCCTCTTAGCTCAGCTATGCACATTGAATCAGAGTCAGTGCACGCTGGAAAAATGTACACGCAGAAGGTGGGCAGGGATTTGATTGGTTTAATAAATTCAGTCTGAATCGCTGTGATTGGTTGGTGTTTTCCCTATTTTACGGCTGCTGTAGACAGCCGCTGTTTTTCGCTCTCTTTTAAGAACACATCATGCATTGATTGCCATTGGGGCACAACAATCGTTTTAACCAGTAAAACAAAAAGTGTATCTAAATCTTATTACCAACCCTGCCTTTAAATCTTCTGTTTTTGTTAGTTCCAGGGCTTAAAGATGTTATTTGGCATCCAAAATGTGATACCAAACAAACTTTTGTTTTCTGTTTATTTTAAAAGACCTCTCCCATACCTCCATGAGCCACTCATGGGCTGGATTGAGCAAAGGCTTTGGAAAAGACATCTTTTTTTTTTTTTTTCCCTCCTGAGCACACTAAAAGACAACATCCCACCACTGAACAGAATGTTTTGCATGTTGTTACTTCTTCATCTTCCCGAAAACAGGTAATTAAATTGCAGACTTTGCACCGCTGAATTGTTTAAGTGATAATTGAATTTCACATTGTACCCATCACAGTCATGAACCAAACTCCCGCACCACCTCGCACACACTTCCTATTTTTATGTCTTTGCATCACTCTTCATAAGCCGCCATTTGAAAAACTGCATCCCTTACTCATTATCCTTTTCAAGTGATGTCTTAATTTGAGTGGTTTTTCATGTTTGTCTTTCCTCAGTCTTCTAACACACTGAGACGCCGGAAGTGCCTGTGAGCTGCGATACAAGTTCAGAGTGAGAAAACAATAGAAATTTCGAAAAACCCTCTTAAACAGTCGTCACTCCTTGGTCATTGACAGAAGATTAGGGGTAACAAGGTCAGTGCTCTCCCAGGGTGCATTTAGAACCACAAAGTGAGGGAGGAGAAAATACCCACATCATTTAAAAGCAGACGGGAGATTAGGACAGATTTCCAGATGAATAGACTTAAGGAAACCCTCTGTGGGGGAAAGCAGTGCTATTAGACATCAGAGTGGGAAAGGTCACAGACCCGCAGTGGTGCAGATTGCTCCACAGTCATGTGCCATTTGAGCCCTTGAACTTGCAGCTGTTCTCCAAAGATGACAGAATGATGCATAAAGCGGCCTGCTGACTGTCAGATGAGAGGACTCCAGAGGCAAGAACAGATGGGGATTCTGTCAGCTTTTTTTAGAAGAAATTCTGTAATTTCCTACTTCTGGTCAAAGGATAAGCCCTGTCCTTTTTTCACCCCCTATGTATAACCTTTGTGGTCAAACTTTAAGGACAAACTCTTTGACTCTCCTGGTTTAGGATACAGATGAGCAATAGAGAATCGAAATAAGATAAACTATCATTAAATAACATTGACAGTGATTTTAGAAATAGGCTGTGACTACTGACTATGCATTTTAATAGACAATACTTCAAGTTTTCTTTTATACTGAACCAAAGCCAGAAAAACACTCACAATAGGAATGCTGGCTTAGTCTTTTTGTATGCTCCAAGGATTGGAAGGTTATGGAAAACTTCTCAGAAAAATGTTGCTTTTTATGTCCAGTATTTTAGATCAGGTTTTTCGACTTCCTTCCTATTGAATTTGTGAAGCACTTAAATAAGATGGACTGGAACATAAATGATTTATACTTTCCAAAGACTCATACATACCAACCCTGACAGTAAATCCTTTGGCTGTCTGCACATTTAAGTACCTGTCAATCAGTTTGGCAGCTTGAACATATGGTGTAATCACTGCTGTGGTTTAGTGGTAGAGTCTGTATTGTTTCCATCCCAGGATGTGGAGTTCAGTCTTTGCTGCAGCTTTCCTATATGAAGTGTCCAAGTTCAAGACACAGAACTGCAAGAAGCTCTTGAGCATCGTCACCAGCAGTTTGGGAATGTGCATGAACAGGATTAAATGTTACCGATGGGCACGTTGCATAGCATCTTTTGCCATTCTGTAAGACTCTGCAACAGATGGCTTTGGTTTGCAGTGTAACGGACAGAAATATGTTTTCTTAAGAACAGTCCATTTAACACTTACAAATGCTAACAGGTAAAAATGCAACCAAATTATACTGGTTGTTGATTCTCAGAACCTAGAACTCCAGTATCCAGCCCAGCTCCGGCTGTCACATGGAAGTTTTTCTCGGGCAAGACACTTAACCCCAATCTGCTCCCACTGCTGTGTCAGTGCCATGTAAATGGATATGAAAGGTTGTAAATATCTAAATTGATACTGATGGATAACTGACATGGATACTCCAACCATGGATAAGTACATGTGAGAGGAAATGGGTGTGTAGATGTGACCTATGGTGTGAAGCTGCTTTGAGTAGTCAAAGAGACTAGAAAGGTGCTATATTAGCTCATGTCCATTTACCATTTACTTGTGTAGTATGTAGAATATTAATGCTTTGATAACCATCCATCCTTCCATGTTCATTATTGGGGGTGGAGGGGTGGGCATGCAAACTTCACACAGAAAAGCTCTGTCAGACTGGAGAGTCAATCTAGCAACCTTGTTGCTGTGTGTCAGCAGCACTACCTGCTTTACCACTATGCAGACCTTGCTTTGATAATCATCTTGGCCTATTTTTTTACGCTTCTCGAAATGTCAGATCGATGAATAAGATAAATGAGAAGATGTCAGTGGCTGAAGGTGTTGGTACTCGTAGATATTTTATCCAGTTGTTAAAAATGACCAACTCTTTGATTTGAGCCATGCTGCTTTAGGTGGTTAAAGTACACATTTTTCTGAACTCCAAATGGAGGTTAGAGATGTTTACAGTTATGATTAACCAAGATAACATATTGGACCATTATGAAACAATGCTAGAATATGTATGTTCTTTGTTTAACTTGATTTATTTTGTCATGTTCTGAGGTAACATTTTCGTTCAGTTTCAACTTGGATGACCGCAAGACAAAGTTTTTAGCTCAGTGTATGACACCTTTAACCAGTCTTTTACATTATTACTTGATTCTGATGTGTGTGTATTTAATTAAACATAAGCTCCTGCTGATCTTGCCCTTTTCTTCCTGGGGGTGTGTCGACACAAGACCCACTATTTGCCTCCATGACTGTTGATGGTGATTGATAGGTGGAGACACCAGATGAGAGGGGGGTAGTTTCATAATAGCCCACTGTGATGTTAAAATGGGCTCAAATTCAGAGAAGCTGCCAGATTATATTAGATAGTTGGACCACAAATCTTTATCTTTAATATATTTAATTTTTTTGTTGATAGAAACACCAAAAACCCAAATATTTAATAAAAATATAAAAAAGCAATCAAAAACACACTTAAGAGGAAAGGACAAATCCCCATGACAGACTGCATGGTATGAAACAATCTGCAAGATTTGGCCAAAATTGAGCCTAAAGAGTGTAGTCTAACTGTGGCATAAGACAACCTAAAGGTGCAAATAAAGTTGCATTACTTTGCCTACTTAATTTCCTGACAGTTTTCTTAGCCTTAGGAATTGAACTCATTACCATTTACCATACCCAACTGTGCAATGCCAATTTGAACCACTTTCCACATGTTGCCAGAGTGCAGCTACCTCAAAGGTAGAAGTGTAAAATCCCTGGATCCAGGACAGAAAGCCCAACTTAGGTCTCACTTTAACACTGCTGTGAGAGTCTTGAGAATGTTTACGTGTAGCACTCAACCTGTATCCATCAGCCACTTAACCTTAGAGCCCCCTCAACCTCCCTCACTCTTACGCTGTTTAGTTATATAAAAAGCTATCCAAATGAACCTGTTTATTAATGTCATTCTGATTTCACTGTGATGCTGAGCTGTGAGGAAGTTCCTCGAATGTGTCACATCAGATTTGTGCTTTCAGAAGTAGATGACAGCATTGTCACTGCGGAGCACTTGAGTGTTCAGAAGAATAATGTGCCTGAATGTGTCTCATTTAGACATTAACCACTCTGTATTTGCCTGACAAATAATGAGGTGGAAGACATTTCCTGCTATCAGCTTTGAAATTTGTAGTGTCAAAACAAGTGGCATAATGGATATGACACCACTTGACAGCTTCTATGTCATGTGTACAGTGCTGTCAATTGGACATCTAAGTGACCATGTCAAATCCGTTTTCAGCCACTTATCATGTCACTGTTTTTCAATTTTACTGCTTCAGGCTCATCAATTTTGTTTAGCATTAAGGGCATTATTTTGAGGTTGCTGACAGGCTCCTGACAGTTTCTAAATGATGTTTCACATCTTCCACTGGTTCATTCGTTAAAAGCCTGGCTCCAGGCCAGGTGTTGCTTCAATTGCCAGAGCGAGCACAGAGTCAGTCTGGCTCTTCTGCATGCATGATATCCACTACCTCCAACTGTACTGATGAAGTTACTTGACTGCTCTCACATTAGTGAGATGGAGCTTTTACAAATGTAAGTACTGCAATTAGTACCCCGGAGCACATCCATAGCCAGAGCAGTATTAGGTCAGGGATTTTTTTTTTTCAAGGCCATTTATGCTGGTCAATGACTCAAGATAAAATCATCCTGATCGATAGAGAAAGGCTCAGGAGTGCAATCCCTCTTCATTTTTATTCCCCTTTCACTCTCTCTTTAATCAAGAAAAGGTACACCAATCAGGCATAACATTATGACCACTGACAAGTGAAGTGAATAACACTGATTATCTCTTCATCATGGCACCTGTTAGTGGGAGGAATATATAAGACAGCAGGTGAACATTTTGTCCTCAAGTTGATGTTAGAAGCAGGAAAAATGGACAAGGATTTGAACAAGTTTGACAAGGGCCAAATTGTGATGGCTGGACTGGTTTAGAGCATCTCCAAAACTGCAGCTCTTGTGAGGTGCTCCTGGTCTGCAGGGGTCAGTATCTATCAAAAGTGGTCCAGGGTCATGGCCGATCTCCCAGATCTGCTAAAGGACAAGCTCTCTAAATGTGCCTGACTGTCAGATAGGAAGCATCACGTAAGCTGGGAAAACACAACTGCACATCGTCATCAGCAACCAGAGGAGCCTGTTCAACCCAAGACTGCTCCTTCCCAAGTGCAGGACCAACAGATTGAGAAACTATTTTGTCCCTCAGGCCATCAGACTGTACAGCTCCTCACTCGGGGGGAGGAGCAGTAACAGGACTGAGGACGGGAAAGAGCAGCAGCAGCAGTAGTAGTCATAGTAGTAGTAGTAGTAGCCAGCCAGTAGCCATATTATATTATATTATTTTATATTTTTATTTGTTTTTACTTTTATTTATTTTATTTTAATTTAATTTGTTTGGTTTTATTTGTATTATGTGTTATTTATATTTTTTATGTGTGTGTGTATATATGTACATTTATACATATATACATATATATGTATATACACACACACACACACACACACACACATATATATATATATATATATATATATGTGTGTGTGTGTGTGTGTATATATAGAGAGATAAGATTTTTTTTTTGCTGCATCCCTAGGACATATCTGTATTTGTATTAGCTGAAGACAATTTAAGATTTAAGGTGTGGTGGATATCGGTAAGAAAAAAAAACAAAAAAACAATATTATCCATCCTTGAGTTGTTTCATAAAAAGCTGAGGCATGTCTAGAATTCAATTTGATGGCCCAACTGTGACACCCAGTTATGCAGAGGTGGCATGCAGCTTAGGAGCATTAATGATGGCTCTTATCTGAACTTTAATAATTAATGGAGAGACACCTGCTAGTCAGTTCAGAGAGAAAAATCATTCTGGGCTGATTTCCCCCTTCACAAGCATCAATCACCTGACAACCGCTCTAGCAGTTAGCGGTCTATTGTCTGATTACACCACATATCCTGTTAGGAAATAAAGAAAATAAAAGATGTTCGACTGCTGCTGCTACTGCAATATTTGAATAAACAAATAAATAAATAAATAAATAAATACACATGTATAAAAGGATCCTGTCTGTCTTACTGAAGTGGGCTCTCTTTTTCAAAACAAGTTCTGCTGCCCTCAATTTACCAGAAAATAAATGTATAGATTCAATTACCAATGGCCTACCATCATGTGGTTTACAGAGAGGATATCTTTGGCTTAAGAGTACCATCATTCTGCTCAAGAGTGCAATCTATCTTCATTTTACCTCCCTTCTCAATCTCTCTGTCTCTTTCTTTAAAAAAGCAAAGATATGTCCTATATGTTGCAGATAATACCACTTCAGATGAGACCAGGGAAGGGTGGATTGAACAGAGTTAAAAGAGCATGTAGTTTTTGGGATTTATGTTCCTTCTGTTGTCCCTGCAGCAAAGATCCAGTACGAGCCAGCACTGCCCAGCCAGAGAGAATTCCTAACCCAGAATATGCCTGTGGGCCACATGATAAAATTCATCGTTACCTACCCGACGGTGAGTACCAGAGGACATTTACATGAAAAACTGTGTTACCGTTACTGAAGAAATCATTTTAAGCACCCGGTCTGTGTCTTCTGAACTGTTGATGCAGCTTTAACGTATGGCTTCTTTTTCTTTTTTGCTTGATAAGTTACCTTTTTTTTTTAAAGAAGATTGAAGAAAACACTAAGAAATATCAGTGGCAGATGTCGTCTTGCCGGGATATTATGTTGATCACGACTGCACAGCATTCAGTGAAACCATTTTTCTCATCTCAGAACTCAATACAGCTGAAAGAAAATAATCATTTTATCACATTATATGCTTGTTAAGATATTTGCAAGTCAATACAAGGTTCTTATCACAAAAGCAATTTGCACTTGTTGTGCAGAGTTAGTAAAACTTTCACAACTGACTAATGTTGCGAGTCAAGGGTAAAAATTTTTAAGTAGTAAGCAAAGCATTAAAATGTAACCGTAATTTATTACAGTCTTGTCCTAACTTCTCCTTCCCCTGGTTATTGAATTGCTAAGAGTACAGTATCATCATTGTATTAATGTATGTTTTTAATTCACTGAATTGGGCAAGTTAAGATATTGTTAAAAGTTAAAAAAGGTCTTTCTTATAATGTCTCAAGGTTAAAATAACACATTTTCATAATTCTCTTCAGAATTTTTTGATGTCTAGATTTCCACATTTTCACTCTAAATTTGCATTATTTATTAAACAGCTTCAGCAACTGATTTGCTTTTTTATCACTACAAGTAAATTACAAGGGAAAAATAAGTGCAAAAGGTGCAACAGAAGACAAAAAAAGTAACAAACAGCTAATGTACTTGGACAAAAAAATGAATTGTGACAAGATACTGCTAACTATTTGGTACAATTTAAAAGTCATAAAAATGAAAAAATGAAAAAAATAAATAAATAAAAAAAAAACCTAACAAAACAATCATACAAAATAATTGCACCTTTTTTAAACAAGGTTTGGAAAAAAAGTGAAAAATAGAAAAGAAGTTATTAAAATATTTTTGTTATTTAATCTGGAAAAAAACAACCTATTTTTGCATTTAAAAAATATGGCAAATTCAGCTGTAAACTATTACAAATGAAATGTGTTTTTGTTTTGATGAGCATCCCTTCACCAATGCTTTATCCATGGTGGACTGTCATGGCTGACAAGGCCCTCTCTGCTGGCCTGGCCACGATTATATCATAAGCGTGTCTTTTATTTCTTTTTTTAACAATACTGACTACAGCATTGTTACCTCTCCTTTATCACTTCTCTCCTAGCTTCACTGCTTCCTGTGTAGTGAGTTTTGTTTTAGGGTGTCACTCAATCCAATTTAACCTATTTTGCCTTTTAAATAATCTACCAGAGGGCCTTCAGAAGATTCTCATTGACTCCCTGAGTTGTTAAAGTTAATAAGGGCTGCACTGTTGTTGTTGTGATGCTTCACCTGTCAGATTTTACAGTTTGGTAAAATGGTTGTACAGTTTCAAGCACTAGGGCCTGCTAGCATAACCTTGCAGAGCACATGGACCTGCCTGATTCACTGTAGGAAATCCTGCAGGACTATCTTGCTAACCTCCATTGTCCAACGACTTCACCGGTTAAATGCTTAACGGCCCAATCAGGGGAAGGAGGCGGGAGCTGCAGACATGACGACAGTGGGAAGTGACTGCATGTTTGAAAACAATGGCAACTTCTGAAGCGGTCTCCGTGGATGCAGCAGTATCTGCAGTTTTATCAGAAATGGACTCTGGATTTCTTCTTTAAAAGAGGACAAAGGAACGTCACTTAAACCTCTCTTACGGGAAATCATGTTTTTGCTCTTCTCCTGACCGGGGATCACTGCTGGGAAACTGGGAGAGAATGTGAAATCATCCGTGGACGATGTCGGTTAGTCCGTGGTAGCCAAGGTTACTCAACGATACCTGGTAAAATATGCTCTCCTCAGAAGTTCAGCGGGAGAACTTGGTTGGTATTGGTGTTGATGAGGTTCATTTCACATATAAGCGGTAAATGATACATCAGTATTATATAATTTAATGTAAGACGCTAGTCTCAGGACTGAAACGTAGTTTAAGCTAACAGCTAAACAACAGGGTCGAGCTGCTATGTCATACTGTGGCTTGATATGATTGGTCTGTGATGTGTGTGACAAGCAGAACGGTTGTCCAATCACCAGCTGCTGTTGTCTTTGAAGTTCAGCCCCTGCAAACATTTTTGAACAGCTATTTCACAGATGGGAAATAGTGAAATATTTCCATGGCGGATATATGGAACTGTCCGTCTGGCATGTCAGGTTACTGCTAGCTTGCATTGCGGGAAAGAAGACTGTATTTATTACCTTTAAAACGACTCAATTTTCCAATAGCAAGCCACTTTGGCAAATAGCACAGCCTGCGTGTCTTTCTAACAGCAGAGCACCAACCAGATGTAGTCTGTATGGTTCACAATAGGATGCACAATCAAGTTGGAAAAGTGGGACACTTTTGCAGAAAATATGACAGCTTCAGTGCAATACATTATATAAATTTATATATACAATTTGTCAATTTGTGTGTGTAAAGAGAGAGTGAGAGAGAGAGAGAGAGAAAAGAGAAAAGAGAGAGAGAGAGAGAGAGAGAGAGATAGCCCAACTGAATGGCATTAAGTAAAATAACATAAAACTTGTGGCAATATCGGCATCATGTACACATGATCATAATTACCTCCGCCAAGGAGGTTATGTTTTTGGGAGGGTTTGTTGGTCTTTCAGTCTGTTAGTTAGCAACATTACTCAAAAAGTTATGGATGGATATTGATGAAATTTTTAGGGAATGTCCGGATTGGGATAAGGAACAAATGATTAGATTTTGGAAGCGATCTGGATCTCCGTCTGGATCCAGGAATTTTTTAAAGGATTCTTTAACATTGGGAGATAGGACCATTTTCAACATTTGTGCATATAACTCCACAAATAATCGTCAGGCTACTTGGGAAAAAAATAGAGGACAAGTTTCTAACATGCTCTACAGTATATCAAAGACTGATCCGGATAAAGGAATAATTCTGGATACTATGATCCAGAATATGAACAAAAAGGGGACCTTTGGGATTTTCATCATAGGAAGAAAACAAATGAAGCTATAAACATGCAACAAACACCATTACATAGCCAAGAAACAGTGGAATCTGGAATATGCCAACGGATTTGAGGTATCTTCAAAAGCTGTGGAACTAGATCCAGAAGAAAACCGCCATTATGGGAAATGCGATTTTCGTGAATAACTGCTGAACTATTGTTGATATCATTATTAATTTAGTTGCCATGGTATGTTTTCATGGTCAAGGAATCTAAAAATGTAGTCAAAATAAATGTGGGACTAATATTTATGGTGCAAATGACAAATAGGGGGAACTGTGGTGCTTGGCGGAGGTCTGCACTCTCCGAGTGCTTTCTAGTTACTTAAAGAAAGACTGCACAAACCGTAATAATACTAGAGAAGCGTTCAGAGAGCGCAGACCTCCGCCAAGCAGCTCAGTTACAGCAGTGGCTTCTCCGCTCCAATTGGGCAGCCGAGTCTCCGCTCATGTCTGTCCATGTGGAGAATGCTTTGTTCCATTTACATCGGAACTGGGAAGAAGGGAGTGTGAATGATCTCCGCGTTGTCAGCATTTCAGTTTCAAAGGCAGAAAAATGTGCTGATCTACCAGGCTATTGTTAGCTATTGTGTTAGCGGAGCTCCTCTGCTGGCATTGCAAGGGAAGCTGGGAATGTAGTGACATAGGCTTGAAAAACATTGACGTCAGTTAGCAAAGAATCTACAATTCCCATAATGACATAAATGAATGAGATTTGACATTATAAACTTCAATGTTTTTCTGGGAGGTCAATCTGGATCAGATCAGCATTAAAATGTAATGGCTTCCTCTTTGGACCAAACCACAGTTGTGGTAAAATTTTCATGTAAATCCATCCAGTAGTTTTTGCGTAATCTTGCTAACAGACAAACAAACAGACAGACCCTGGCGAAAACATAACCTCCTTGTTGGAGGTAATAAACCATAATCGTGTTGTATTGAGGAAGACAGTGAGCAGAAATTAGGATTCATTTTCATAATCTTACTTCTTGTCTATGCACTTATCTAATGAAATAAAAATCTAAAGAATGTGTAACTTTACACTGATAACAAAAGACAATATGCTCGATCCAAATCCAAAAGAAAACTGCAAATAGTGTGATGTAACAGGCTGTTATGGATGTTGGTTTTATAAATCAATACAGTTGAAATCAAAAGGTCACACTTCTTACTGCCAATCACAGCTTGATTGAGTTTGAGGGGGAATAAGCTGCATCAAAATTTAAAAAGCAAAATCTGTTTTCTGACTATTTTATGAGAAACACACAGAAATCCTCCTTTCAGTGTCCAGAGTGCATTGCTTGCTTCCGTTTAAAATACAGCAATGCTCCCTAACAGTGTCATCAGCTAAAGTGCAGGTGAGTATACGTTCAATATGTATTTTTCCACTTTCTGTATAGCGGAGACAGCCTGTGGCTCACTGCAGCAGACTCTGTACAATAGAGCCTTTGGCTCAGGGGAATTGATTTGTGAAATCTTTTCCATTTTGCACTTTACAACCACGCAATTAATTAAGAGAATGCTTTCACCTTGCTAGTGGATTAAATTTGTCTACTGTAATGAACACAAAGTCTTTGTGCTCATGCAAACACTTATTAGATCTGGGCCTTTGGTGTCTGGCCAAGATGCATTTAGATCCTGATGAACATAAGGAAATATTGTTCACTGATTATTTGTTTTATTCTATTTCTTTATGTATATCTATCTGGAAACAGTTATTAGTTTGTTACATGATTGAAAGTGGCGGTACGGTGGCGCAGCAGGTAGTGCCTCATAGCAAGAAGGTTGCTGGTTCAAACCGTGTGTCAGTCAGATGCTTTCTGTGTGGACTTTGCATGTTCTTTCTGGGCACTCTGACGTCCTCCCACAGACCAAAAATACCTGCTTGTTAGGTGTGTGAATGGTTGTCTGTCTCTCTATCCGTTTGACCTCATGGTGACCTGTCCAGGCTGTACCCTACCTCTTGTCAGTTGTCAGCTTGGATAAGTTCCAGCCCTCTATGACCCTGAGAAGGATTAGGCATAGATAATGGATGAATGGATGATTAGAGGGCTACCTCCCTGGGATAAAGGAGACTGACTGAAACATACAGTATTTCAGTTTATGATAAAATGATGCAGAGAAATCACAGGCACAGCAGAAAGAGACTCGCATAAAGGAGCAGAGCAAAGCCTAGCCAATGTTAAAACGCACATTACTAAGCCTTCTACGTTTGTTATTTCAATTTTTTATTTAGCACTTAAATTAGCACTGGGAATACACACACTCAAATTCAAATTAATCATTATGCTGTAAATGTCACCACAATATTTCAAATGCCTGAGGATCAATAAACAAAAATATGCCTCATTATTTAAATTAAGTAACTAATAACAAAGCATCATTCAATCTGTCTCTCCATGAGTGTGTGCTTGTATTATTTGGGTGCCTTTTTTTGACATGTCCAACAACAATAAAATTTTCTTTTCTTTTTTTTTTTAAGATGATGGTAATTGTTTCTTTTCTTTAATAACCTTTGACCACAGGCCTTTCTGTGTGAAGTTTACATGTTCTTCCTATGCATGCGTGGGTTCTCTCCACCCACAGACCAAAAGCATGCACATTAGGTTGATTGGTGACTAAATTGCCCTTTTATGAATGTGAGAGTGAATGGTTGTCTGTCTCTCTATGTTGCCCTGTGATCGACTGCTGACTGGTTCAGGGTGTACCCCGCCTCTCGCCCGATGACAGCTAGGAAAGGCTCCAGCCCCCCTGCGACCCCAAAAGGGATAAGCGGTATAGAAAATGAATGAATGAATGAATGAACCTTAAACCAAAAAATAATTTGAGACGGTAAGCTGCGTCTGTGGAGCCTAAAGTCAGACTTATCCATGTTGTAAAGTTAGCTCTCTACAAACCTTTCTCAGAAAATAACATTTGGCATGCCACTTTGAAAGCTGTAAGAGGTACCTGAACTTAAGTGGCAGGTCGCTTTTTCAGTAACGGATGATGTAACAATATGCCGTAAAGTCAGAAGTATTATGCTGTGGCCAATAGCATGCTACCAGGGAGTCAGTGATATGTATGACTTATCCGTCACACCATAGCTCTGATGCTTTCAACAGCGTAATCAAGATTCCACTGGTAAGCAGTTTTATTCATTTATTTATTTATTTTATGCCTCTATGCTGGCCACAGCAAGACTGGAGGCCTTCACTGAATCTGGTGTAGAAAGTTTTGTACAAAAATCATCTCACAGCAGCCCCCAAGTGTGATTCATCAAACGTGCATATATTGGCCAATCTAACTGTACGAATGACCATGTGTTGATAAGTGCTGTGACTGAAAAAAAAGTCATTAAAAAAAACGAGTCACTGAATACCCACGGTTAAGCCCAGAATTTACAACACAGAGGGATGAGATGCAGTAAAAGCAGAGGAAACCTGTCTTGCTAGAGACTGAAACCATCACAGGAAGAGAAGAAAATAGTAAATTGTTGTTGTTGGGTTGTCCAGAAAGTGAGATTAATGGGAGTCTGAAAATGGAGGCTGTAAATCTATTTTTGTATAAGGTGAAATACTTTTAAATGAGGCAGATCAGACTTTCTGCAGCGCAAATACACACATTTGATTTTCTATTCCTAATTGTTCAGGGATATTAGCATCTTAACAGCCCCCATGAGCAACTAATTCAAGAGCTGTTTGTAGAATTTAACAGAATCCAAACCATCACAGTGAAAGAGGTGTTGCAGGGGAAATCAATGCACTCTTGGGGAACATTGCAGCTATTTAGAGAAAAAAAATTCTGTTAACAGGCTAAATCAACAGACTGCTTTTTAATACACTAGGTTACATTTCTTCAGATCATTGATTGAAGTTTTTGTTTCTCCCATCTTCGTGTGTAACTGCTCCTTCTCTCTTGATCTCCCCTCGCTCATCCACTGGCCTCTCTGCACAGACCAGGCTGCAGACAGTATATCAAAATTTTGCCTCCAAAATCATGTTAAAAGGTGCATTCAAGGAACACTGTGGTAAACTGTTTCATAGATAAAGCATAATTAGTGTGTCAGTGGTCAAAGGTCAAGGTCATTGAGTCGTTCGATCATCCTTTGTTTTGTGCATTAGATATACAGGTTCTTCCGGCGCTGAACGAACGGCAGCCTCTTACAGCAGCTCCGCGAACTCTACGGAGTTTTTCTTTTCTTACTATGTCTATTGTACGTCCTTTTTCTTCTTTTTACTTTCTGCCGATGTGTGAAACCTCGGTGCACCTGAGACACCGAGCACGGATCATCTGCTACTTTAAACACTTTTTTTCGGCAACTTTTCCTCGCGTCTGTGGGTCCGTGAGCGGAAATGGCTCCCATTGTTTACAGTAGGGATCAGCTGTTGGCCCTGCGTAACACAGCTGTGCGACCGGAGGAGCGACCTGATATCCCCCGAGAGTTACGGAGGAGGATGCGGGGATGCCGTGCTGGGACTAGACGCCGTGAAAGCAGGAGAGCTTATAGACCGACTCTCCCGTCCATCATCATGGGGAACGTAAGATCTCTCCCCAATAAGATGGATGAGCTGGCGGCGTTGACCCGGTATCAGCAGGAGTTCCGGCGGTGCAGCATGCTGCTGTTTACGGAGACATGGCTGAGCACAACGCACACAGACGCGACCGTAAAGCTGGATGGATTCTCCCTCATACGGGCAGACAGGACAAAGAGGAGCGGTAAGAGAAAAGGAGGGGGGCTGGCGGTGTTTGTGAACGATAGATGGTGTAACTCCAGGCACATCACTGTCAAAGAGCAGCACTGCTGTCCGGACATTGAGCTGTTGGCTGTTAGTTTGAGGCCGTACTATCTGCCGCGGGAATTTTCACACGCCATTGTGGTGACTGTGTATATTCCTCCCTCTGCTAACGCCGATGCAGCCTGTGACGTCATCAACACCGCGATCCACAGGCTGCAGACTCAGAGCCCCCAGGCCCTCTTACTGATCTCTGGGGACTTCAACCATGCCTCTCTGTCCTCCACTCTGCCTAAATTCATCCAGTATGTCACATGTGCCACCAGAGAAAATAAAACATTGGACTTATTCTATGCCAACACCAAGGAGGCATATAACTCATCACCTCTCCCCCCTCTGGGAAAAGCTGATCACAACCTGGTTCATCTCCTGCCTGTTTACAAGCCCCTGTTTAACAGGCAACCAGCTGTGTCCCGCACGGTGAAGAAGTGGTCTGACGAGGCTGAAGAGGCTCTGAGGGACTGCTTTGAAACTACAGTGTGGGAAATATTCAGTGACTCTCATGAGGAGGACATCGACAGTTTAACAGACACCATCACGGACTATATAAACTTCTGTGTGGAGAATACCGTACCCACCAGGACAGTACGGTATTTCTCTAACAACAAACCCTGGATTACTCCTGACATTAAGGCTCTTTTAAAGGAGAAGAAGAGGGCCTTCAGGTCAGGAAACAGAGAGGAGCTAAAGACTGTCCAGAAGGAGCTGAGGAGGAAAATCAGGGAGGAGAAGGACAGATACAGGAAGAAGATGGAGGAACAGCTGCAGGAGAGAAACACCAAGGGAGTCTGGGAAGGCCTAAAAACCATCTCGGGCCACCAGGGGTCCAACTCCCAGACAGCCGGGGACCAGAGGTGGGCAGATGAACTGAACACCTACTTCTGTAGGTTTGAGGAAGTGTCTGCCCCTCCCCCAGCTGTGACAGCCCTGCAGCAGCCCCCGTCCATCGCTCTCCCAGCACTCTGCCCAAGTCCTCCCCCCACCCCCCTCACCTCCCCCGCTACAGTACCCAGCTCACCACCACCAGCACTCTGCCCAAGTCCTCCCCCCACCTCCCCCGCTACAGTACCCAGCTCACCACCACCAGCTCCCCCCAAACCCCCCCTCACCTCCCCCTCCCCCCTTACAGTACCCAGGAGACCATCACCAGCCCCCCCCCCAGCCCCCCCTCACCTCTCCCCCTACAGTACCCAGCTCACCACCACCAGCTCCCCCCCAGCCCCCCCTCACCACCCCCCCCTCCAGCATCCAGCCCCACACCCCAGGACACACAGCCCCCCTGCTCCACCCTGTCCCTCACACCTCTCCAGGTGAGGAATCAGCTCAGGAGGATAAAGACCAGGAAGGCTGCAGGACCAGACGGCCTCAGTCCCAGACTGCTCAGGTCCTGCTCAGACCAGCTGAGTGGGATTGTTGGACACCTGTTCAACCTGAGCCTGAAACTGGGAAGGGTACCACGCCTTTGGAAGACATCCTGCGTGGTACCAGTGCCAAAGACCCCCCATCCCAAGGACCCTAGCTGCTACAGACCGGTGGCCCTCACATCCCACCTCATGAAGGCCCTGGAGCGGCTGGTCCTTGCCAACCTGCGCCCCCTGGTGAGCTCGTCCATGGACCCACTGCAGTTTGCGTACCAGACTGGAATCGGAGTGGACGACGCCATCATTTTCCTCCTCCATCGAGCTCTGTCCCACCTGGAGTCGCCTGGGAGCTCTGTTCGGGTCCTTTTCCTGGACCTCAGCAGTGCTTTCAACACCATTAGGCCGGCCATCCTGAGGGACAAGCTGGAGCTCTCTGGTGTGGACCAACACCTCACATGCTGGATTGTGGACTACCTCACCAACCGCCCACAGTATGTGAGGACCCGGGACTGTGTGTCAGAGACTGCCCTCTGTAGTATAGGGGCCCCCCAGGGAACGGTGCTGGCGCCGTTCCTCTTCACCCTCTATACTGCAGACTTTTCCCACCTGTCACCCACCTGCCACCTCCAGAAATTCTCTGATGACTCTGCCATCGTCGGCCTCATCACAGATGGGGACGACCAGTCGTATAGAGAACTCATCCAGGACTTTGTGGACTGGTGCCAGCAGAACCACCTGCACATCAACTCTGATAAGACCAAGGAGCTGGTTGTGGACTTCCGCAGGCGCCCCCACTCCCCCCATCACCAGTGAACATTCAGGGAAGGGACATTGAGATGGTGACATCTTATAAGTACCTGGGTGTTCATCTTAACAATAAACTGGACTGGACTCATAATACTACCGCACTTTACAAAAGAGGACAGAGCAGACTCTATCTGCTGAGGAGACTGAGGTCTTTTGGGGTGCAGGGGGCGCTCCTGAAGACCTTCTATGACTCTGTTGTGGCCTCGGCAGTCTTCTATGGAGTGGTCTGCTGGGGGAGCAGCATCACAGCAGCTGACAGGAAGAGACTGGATAAACTGATAAAGAAGGCCAGCTCAGTCCTGGGATGCCCTCTGGAACTGGTGGAGGAGGTGGTGGAGAGGAGGACTACAACCAAGCTGTCCTCTATGATGGACAAAGACTCCCACCCCCTCCAACACACACTCACTGCACTAAGGAGCTCCGTGAGTGACAGGATGCTCCACCCGAAGTGTGTGACGGAGAGGTATCGCAGATCCTTCCTTCCTGCAGCTGTCAGACTTTATAACAAAAACCTCTCCAGTGTGCAATAAACCACATTTATATTTATATGTGATAATGTTTCTCTGCAAAATACCAGACATGTACATAGCCACCATATTTATATTATAATATCACAAATCTCATCCTGTAAAATATCAACATGTACATAACCATCTGTCAAACAACAAACATGTACATCAGGACTGTAAATATGCCACTGACTGTATAGTATATACTTTTTTTTACATTTTTCAAAAAAATTTTATTTCTATTTTTGCATTACTGTACTTGATCTGTAATTACCTTATCTTTCAGTACTTCTCTTGTATCCTGCAGCTGCTGTATATTTTGGAATTTCCCCCTGTGGGACTAATAAAGGATATCTTATCTTATATCAAGAGCACTTGAATGGATCTCATGAAAATTTGCCGCAGAAGTCCCATGTGACTCAAAAATGAAAGCTTTTAGGTCAAAGTGTTCACCCCTTTGCTTATCAAAGCAACTTTCTGATTAGAATATCACATCTTCATACAAAATGTACAAAATATGACACAGGGATGAATTATTAAAAAAATAAAGGTCACTTGTAAAAAGTCTAGGTCATGGATCCTCTTGGTCATTTTTTTGCTTCTGAAGGTGATATTTCACAATGTTTTAAGGAATTTCCCTCAAACTTGGCATTTATAAACATTTTTCTGAGTGAATCAACGGTTTACTGTTTACGAAGGTCATGGGTCAAAGGTCAAGGTCATAAACTCTCATCATAATTCTCTGCTTGTGAAGTCAATTTTGTAAATGCAAAATCAAAATGATGCTTTAGGGGATTCTCTTCTAAGTTACCAAAAATCTAGGGATAAACAGACGGAGTGGTTCAATCTTGAGGTCAATGATAAAAAAAATCAAGGTCAAAGAGCCTCTTGGGCATCTGTGCCTTTACTTGTGATCCTCTGAAGGCAATATCTCAAAAGTGTTTTGAGAAATTCTTTTTAATCTTGAATAGGCATACATCTTTTTAGAGATTTCCTTCAGACCTTTTTCAGATTTCAACTTAGATTCAAGAATAATGTTTTTTTTAAGGGCCATAGGTCAGGGATTATAGAGTTTAATGGCCTTCTTTTGCTAGTGGAGCAATATTTCTTGAAGAAATTTACTTATTTTAGTCAGACTTTGCATTAATGTCGTTCTTATGACATTAATGCAAATATTAATACATTTTAAATATAATGTATGATTATTATTATTATTCATGCACACCCATCTCAAAACGTTTACAGAAAATAGACCGAAAAGAGAAAATATCCAGTGCGCAGCAGTTTTCTGGGCTAAATGCCTTGTTAATGCCAGAGTAGTTAGAGATGATAGAAAGGCAACACGAACTCAAATAACTACTTGTTATAATTTCTGACTGCATAACACATCAAATCTTGAAGCGGACAGGCTAAAGCACCAGACCACAATGAGTACCCTAACAGTCCTGGTCTAGTCTGGTTACCTTTGTGAACAGAAAACTTCTGTGACAGCCATCTCTTTGCAATGCCCATCTTTCTCCTTAGTTTACTTTATGAGTAAAATTGAATACTGTCCTCTATTATCATTATTAAGGAAGATCATATAATTCTGAGGCCTTTTTGTTTTTTAAAGGGAAGATAAAAATATAGTTTTTTTTGTCATGTCTTTACATTAAACAGTATGAGTTTCAGTGTTATTGTTCACAATATGTAAGTGCCTGTGTGTCATGAGGCTATCTGGGACATTTTGGGTTTTGTGCAGAAGGCCTTGGGACTGTCTGGCTGACATGATTCGTTTGTTCAGCTTTTGGCAGGTTAGGGCCAAAGGGTTAGATAAATTTGGATAAATGAAGAATTTAATTGTATTTTTATCTGTGTAGACCAAGCTGTGCTCTTCTCATATTTGTTTTGTTGTTTTCCCCAGGGACATGCAGGATGTTCATACAGTGCTTGGCATTTAAACTTTTTTTTTCATGGTTCTCATAACTTATCACACTATTTTGAAGCTACAGATATTATTAGGATGAGAACCTTTTTTGACTGATTTTCATCACACAACTTAAAAAGTTTTTCCCCAGCGTAGTTTCTGCATAAGAGTGTCCTCTTGTGTGCAATCTATCTATCTATCTATCTATCTATCTATCTATCTATCTATCTATCTATCTATCTATCTATCTATCTATCTATCTATCTATCTATCTATCTATCTATCTATATCTATAATTAGATCTTGCTTTTATTTGTTGGTTTGTTTGTTTGTTTGGTTAAATTTGTTGTCATCACAAAGACTTTTACAAAGGGGCAGGATATGATATTTTTGAGGTGTTTGCTGTTAATGACTGTATTATCTCAAATCAGGAAAAAAGGACTTCTCTCCAGTCCTCAAAGTGTTGATACATAAATAATTTTAGTTTAAGATTTATTTGAAGTTTGAAGAGAAATGGCTGCAGACATGAATGAAAAACCTCCCTTCAAAACTTGGAAAAGCAGACTCAGACAGTGCTCGCATGTACACTGACCAGTTTATTGGCAAAGACTACAATCATTAAGCTATATCACTTTATTTATCTGCCTTAAAGGTGAACAAATACAGATTAGGGTTGCAGAAATTTCAGACAGATAATATCACAGAAAAAGTTACTAAATATTTTGTGATACAAAGCAAACAAACCCAGTCAAGCAGGAACACGGTGCAGGAATTCATGCTGTTGTCTAAGGTTGTTCCCCACTTGTGAAAGTGCTTTATTTGACTTGCTTTGTTGTAGCAGATCCAAATGCACATCAGGCTAATTGGTCAGCATGGGAAAAATCACATGTAGGGATTATACTTAATGTTAATTGTTTTTATTGTTTTTATTTATTTATTTTTATTTACTATCTATTGTAAAGCACTTTGGTTCACCAAAAGGGTTGTTGTAAAGGGCTGTTTAAATAAAGAACATTTACATTTACATTTACATTTAATGCATTCAGAAATGGAAAGGCTCATCACAGTGGCTTCTTTAGATTTGAATTTAGTTTTTTTGTTTTCATTTTTTATTACACCGAGACCTAAATTCTTTCTTTTCTTGTTTTCCATGACCTGAATGATGATAAAGTGTCCCCAATCCTTGACTTTCTGATTAAACCTACTGGTCTCTCTAAATTTTAGATATATAGATCAAGTTTTATGAGGTTTACTTGTGGTGGACCATGATTAATCTGAGCCACTAACTGCACATTCTGTCGCCCAAGCTCTGAGCTTTACACCCCTCCCACAGAAGGATTGCCTATCTTTGTAGATTTTTTTCATGTAGAGTAAAGATCAATAGCTGTGGAAAGAATTGGAGAAAGCCAAGAAGTGGAGAGCACTGGCAGCTCTGGCAGCCATTTCATTTTGAGTCCAGTTAGCTGGTGGCATCACGTTAAAAATGCTAACTGAAACTCAATGAAGTTGAAGGAGGCCAAGTTGAAAGGGGACTTTGGGTCATCTAACCAACAGTGACACTGTGTGGGCTTGTTTTCATGTGAATCATGCCCTTAAGTATGCATTACTAGAAATAATTAGTAAAATCAAAATAAAGGCGTTATGGGAAAAAAAAAGAAAAATCAACCCCCAGTACAGTGAGGTGACTTAATGATAATTCAGATCTAATTCATGAATTATCCAGACCAAAGCCATTTTATGAAACAGACCATAAACATGTTTATTTTACCCGGCAACACTTAATGAAGTGAATAGTATATGACTTCCAGTGTTTCTTTAAGCCGATACTCGAGGAACATGAGGCATGAATGACAACAAATGATGGCATGTGTTCCTACATGCCATCAGTTTTTGTGTTGTTACTGAAAGCCATCTTATGACTGAGGACTGTGACTACGCAATTAAAGGTGAACCAATAATATGCATCCCCTGTGGCTAATACTTTTACTTTTGGTAATTTCCTTATGCAACTCTATTTTAATTTAAAACTTCCCAAACAATCATTCAAAGATTTATTTTAACTTCGAACTTTAACTCTCAGAAATGTTCTGAAGCTTCCTCTATGCTGTATGTAGTGCCCAGACCGTCATCTTTGTAATTCATGTTTGTATTTATTTGGTATTTTGAAGAAAGAGATGCATTTTGATGTCTTTAAAATCTTCTATTTTTTTATAGACTTGTTTTTACCCTTATCTTCCTATCATCCTTATCTGATGTCATAATCTATTTATCACTTCTGTATTATTAGCCCCATTCCTCCTGGTGTTTTAGCTGTAATATTAACCTCCTTTATTGTATATGACCCTGTGTTTGTATTTTGTTCCTGTCCTCTTTGTTTGACCTGATCGTTGATGTGTATTATATTCTTTCCAGAGTTCTGCCTTTTTTGTCTGTCAGAGCACTGTGTAAACATCTGTTTTTTTTAAGGTGTAATATAAATAAAAGTTATGAAGTAAAATAATAAAAGATGAAAGTTTTTAGATCTCCAAGAAACAGAGGTGTCACAAATTTAGGACTAGGGAAATTCTGAAGAGCAAATATTTTCAAGGCTATTGAAGTGTGAGGACCGACAACATCCATTGTCAGTGAAGCTCAGCACAGGTTGAACTGCTGGCAGGTATATTTTGACTCCATAACGGTAAAAGCAAATGTCAAATGACATGCAGCCAGAATCAGCCACTTCCATGAGGTGGTCTGATCATCCACTCGCTGAATCAGAATAAACATTACCTGTTCTGCAAGTCCTGTGGGTGAAGATTTGAATTTGGCTGTCACTTGCTGTGTTTGAGCTGCCTTTGTGGGAGCCTCCCTACTGCTAATGTTATTGCTGTTGTACTTTGACAACAAAATGTACAACAAGGTGTTTTCCAGCACTGCTCTGCAAACCACAAATCCCTCCATGACACTAAAAGAGCTACAGAACAATCTTCCCCCTCTCTGACACTTCTTATTCTTCATGAAAGTCTGTAGTTTTAGTCATGAATGTAACACTAACTCTTTGTGCCTGAAAGGGTTAGTTTGGGAATTTTGAAGTGGAGTTGTATGTGGTATATAGCATTGATCTGAACACTCGCCACACAGAGAAGCAGCATCTCTAGTCTGTGCTGAAATAGCTTGTTCAAAGGCCAGGGCTATACAAATCTGCTTAATGGCAGCAGATTTTTGTATGATGATTAAAACGCGAGATCATACACTTAACAGCGCCTGATGAGGGATCACAGACTACATGATTTTTCAAACCAGTTAGCCAGCTGAATACATCAAACTCTCAAGTAAACTCTTGCCGGGGTGACAGTTTGTTTTGACATCCCCACTACTTCATCATCATTTCTGTCGCAGTTGGGTTGATAATCAGTTCACACAATCCTCAAGATTCAGTGAAAAAAAATTCCAACATGTTTGATTGCCTGCGGCTGAGGTCAAGGCAGGTCTGTTCCTCTCACACACTTGAAGATCTGCTTCTTCACCCTTCCGGTGTGTCCTCAGCTTTACCAGTCCCTCCAGGGAATTTACAATTTCGCAGCTGCAATGGTCAACGCAATTCAGGCTATCCTCGCGAATTCAGCATGGCCTTGCAACTTAGTCAAATCACAGCAACGTTCCCGCAACCTTCGCCAGTCATCATAGCTCTCACCCTATCTCTCAGCTCCGCACATCATGGCACTTTCAGTCTGACTTCCTGGTCTTTGGTTGAAATATTATGTGGCGCAAACAGTGCACATTAACCACTGAAATCACCCCTAAAGTCTGTGAAAAGCAGCTACCTTAGGTCTTTTATATCCCAGGGTACACTATTTGCATAACGTGCAGATGTGGTGCAACACGAGCGACATTCATCACTTCACAAGCTTCTCTCTACTGTGAAAAACACATCCAGTAGATCACTGGTGCATGTGGGTGCTGGCCCGTGACTGTGTGCATGGGGGTGAATGGCGTGTAAGCATGACTATCAGTGTATGGTTAGCACATGAAATCAGACAGTGACTGTTAGCAGCAGCACCAGACTGATGCAGGAATGAAAAATCAGTATTGTCATACCTCAGTTAAACTTGGCTCCCTGTCAAAAATTTTGCAATCCCTGTCCATCAGTAAAGCTCCTCTGTTCTGCAGCTGCTTGAAAGAAATCTATCAGGCAGGGGTGGGTTTCTGGTTGGGGTGTGGTCAAAGTATTTATAGCCAACGGCAGCCATATTCGATGCAAAAATCACCCAGTTTTCCAGTCTGGTAGCAGTCATTTCATCTTGTGAAGCAAGCTGGTGATCACTACTGGTGGAAAGACACGTAGGCTGAGCCATGTACCAAAGAAGTGCCAAAACAAAGGTAGTGTAAAAGTATGTCTTGTAGATAATCTGTTTGTAGCATCAACCAAGGCTGTATTTGTGGCTTATTTTCACCAAGAATTCCTTAACTTCTGCAGATTCCATGGCAGCAATGAATAGTGTTTGTGGACTATTTTGTCAAAGACTGAGAGCCTTTTTCTGTCCATCTGGCTAGTTTTCAGACTAATGATTTCTGCCTCATACAACCCCACTTCAAAAACCCCATACTATCTCTTTAATGGACAAAATGAAGTTAGCGCCTCTGAATTTGATCACATTGCAATCAATAGATAAATGTTTACAGCCCTGGTTAGTTAAAATTGATGGACATTAGACCTCTCTGTGACTTTTCTTCATATATTCCTTTCAGACTTTGACCCATACTCATGAATTATAAGTTTCTGCATAAAGGTTAAGGAAGCATGCTGGTCACTGTCCAATGCAACATGTCATGAAAGGTTATTGTGCAGACCAAAGTTCACTGCTATGCACACAGCTCCCCTTAGCAAAGGTCACCTCAGATTTACTATCACGAATATCTAAATGCTCTAAAGCCACAAGTTTTACTGAACGCACCAACAATGGAAAAGTGGAGGATAGTGTAAGAAGAGATGGCTAATAATACATGCAAAAAGTCATTTTTCTTTTTCTTATTGCCATTATGAGCCTACGAGTCTTGAATGGTACCCTTGCTTTGTGATTATGTTGACCTGGTAACTCATCTTTGCTCTTATTGACTAACTGTATGTATCTCACGTTGCTGCAGATTTGTCAGCTGCACATCCCATGCTAATCTCCTGTTCCACCACACCCCAAATGTGCTCTATGGATTGAGATCTGGAGACAGTGGAGGCCACTGGAGAAATCATTGTCATGTTCAAGAAACCAATTTGAGATGTTTTAAGCTTAATGACCTGACATGTTTTTTCCTGTTAGACGTTGCCATCAGAAGATGAGCATACCAGGGTGTCGGTGGTGCAGTCTGATAGTGCATTTAGTCGTTTGGTGACTGGTAGGTTGTAGGTTTAGAACCCAGCTCTGTCTGTCATGGCGATGTGACAAGAAACTTAACCCCAAGTTGCTCCCACTAACAGTACATAACAACAGTACTTCCTTTGGCTATCTGCACATTTAAGTACCTGTCTATCAGTTTGAACATGTCATGTCATCACTGCTGTAGTTTAGTAGTTAGACGAACATCTTTCAATCAGAGAGTCAGAAGTTCAGTCTTTGCTGCTGCAGTCCAATGTGAAATGCTCAAGTTCAAGACATAGAACTGCAAAAAGCGCTTGTTCGCCATCACCAGCAGTTTGTTAATGGGTATAAACAGGATTAATTGGTACTAATGGGCATGTTGCATAGCACCTTCTGATGTTTCTGGAGGACTCTGCATGAATGGATGAATTTGACTTGCATTGTGAAGTGCTCTGAGTGGCCAGAAATCTGCTTTTTTTTAACAGTCCATTTAACACTTAACAAATGCTTCCAGGTAATAATGCCCCTAAATTATACTGACCGTTGATGCTCAGGATGTAGGACTTCAATGTTGTTATATTTAGACCCAGATGGTGCGCTGCTTAGTGAAATTTTACTTTGTAGTATGTATGTGCTTTACCCATCCATCCATCCAACCATCCATCCATCCATTGTCTATACTGGGAGGGGGTCAGTCCAGCAACCTACTTGCTTTTGGCATATAGCACCTCCTGCTTTATCACTTTGCAGCCCCTGCTTTGACAGCCAGCTTGGCCTAACTTTTGTTTTTTTCCCAACTCGTCAGATTAATAAATTCAGATTTTTATATTTTGGTGCACATTGGTACGACTAGGTATTGATCTGAAAATTGGCTGTCCATCCAGTGGTTGTTGAAAATGACCACCTGTTTGACTTTGCATAGAGCTTTGTGACATGAGGTTTTTACTGCTGGATGGAGCCATTAGATGATGGGTATATAGTGCTCAAAAGGAGATGGACATGATCAGCAGGAACACTCATGTAGTCTGTAGTTTTTTGAACAGTAATCAATTGGTACCAAGGGGCCCAAAGTCTGCCAAGAAGATATTTACAGCATAGTTACACCAGCAGCCTGAATCTTTGATACAAGGCAGGATGGAGTCTTGTTTTCATGTTTACACCAAATTCTGACCCTAACTTCCACCATACCATCTAAAAGCTTTCGGTGCACCACTGCGAAGTGTAGCTTCAGTTTTCTGCTCATGGTTGAAAGGAATGGCACCTGGTGTGGCCCTCTGCTACTCTAGCTCATCTACTTTAAGATTTATCATCTCGTATGCTCAGAAATGGTCCTATGCATACCTTGATTGTTAAATGCGGTTTTTTGAGATATTGAGTCCCTTCTATTATCTTGAACCACTCTGGACATTTTCCTCTGACATCAACAAGACATTTTATTTTTCTCCAGAGAACTGTTGCTACCTGGATATTTACCTTGGACAAGGAGCTATATTCTTTGGCATTTGTTTTGTTGTTTGTTTCTTAGTTTGTTCACGGGTTGCTTCAAAAAGTGGAACAGAATTTGGTTAAATTTGAGGGATACGTCAGAAATGGGCCAAAGGTTATATTTATATTAAGGTGGCGATCTGAAACCAGAAGAGGATCCAGGACTATTTCTCAAGGATTTGTTCATGTGACTAAAAGGGCAGTTTTCTCTCATTTTTGACAATAACTCACTTGACAATGTTCTAATTTCCTTTGCGGAGGTTTGTTAGATAGTGAACAGATGATTGCACCTTATAAAGATGCAGGTGAGTAAACTGAATAAGCTTTGTTGCCAATTTGGCAACTGAGTAGGGCAAGGTTAAATACAGCTACTTTAGTGTGTCAAAGTCATTTGATTTGGGTGGTAAACCTGTTGATTTCCATAAAACTAAATTCTGAACCATTCTTATAAAAATGATTCATACACCCCAAAAGAAAAATGCATTCTAAATGATCTTGAAGAAACTGCCTGTAAGAGGGTCAAGACCTCCAGCTTAGTCATAGTTAAACACAATGGATGTGCAACCCATTCATCATTGCACCTGAAGTCAAAATTTGCAGCACTTCTGTTTTCTGTTCAAAAAAAAAAAAAAAAAAGAATTGAGAAAGGTGCTCTGCATACAAACAATAGAGCACATCATGGACCATTGGCTTCCCCCAGAGTGGAAAGTAAGAATCAGTATGTTAACAATCATCAAATCGTACCCCTCATCAGAACAAGAAAATCATCAGACAGTGGCCATGAATCAGCTGTTCTCAGAAACATCATCCAGGGGGAATGAGACTCTTTGTTTGCAGATGGCAGCAGACACCTTACTTATATGTAAAAAGAGAGAACACTGAGCTGACTTTGCACTGCACTGGATTGCTCTTGTCACATCATTTTTGCAAGATGAAGGATTTTGCATTTTCAGCATAAAGTCTGCTTTTCTCCCTTGGATTATCTCCTCTACCGTAGGGCACAATCCAAGAAGTGTGAGCCTGTCCAAGCATGATCCAGAACCTCAGAGGCAGCCTGGGGCTCTGCATTACATCTATGTGTCTGTGACAAAGTTCCCCATTGTCGGGTTATTTGCAAAGGTGACATCTGTAGCCGCTGTTTCACCTCTACATAAAATGGAGTTTATGGGAAGTCAGCAGATTCTGTAGCCACAGGGCAGAACAGTCCTGGGAACAGTGGGAGAACAGGGAACCAATTTTCCAATTATGGTAAACATATGGAAAATGAGAAACAAAACAAAATAAACACCCTGGAAGTGCTTGACAATCTCTTACTTTATATCAGATTTAACTTAAACATACAAACCCCAATTCCAATCAAGTTGGGACATTGTAAAAAAGGGAAATAAAACCCCAGTACAGTTATTTGCAAATCCTTTCTAATCTATACTCTGCTAACACTTTTAAGGCTGGATATTCAATGTTCAAACTGATAGGCTTTATTGTTTTGTTGCAAATAATCAGTTGTAATTTGATGCCTCCAACACATTCCAGAAGAGCTGGGACAGGGGCGACAAAAGACAAAAAGTGAAGGATTACTCCTGCTTGTAACATTCAACAGGTGAACAGGCTAATTGGAAACAGAAGGGTGTCATTATTGGATATAAAATGAGGATCTCTGAAAAGCTCAGTCATTCACAAGCAAGGATGGGGCGAGGTTCTCCACTTTGTAAACAACTGAATTAGCAAACTGTCCAACAGTTTAAGAACATTTTTCTCATTGTAGAATAGCAAGGTCTTCAGGGATTTTATCATACACAGTCCATAATATCATAAAAAAATACAGAGAATCAAGAGAGATCCCTGCATGTATGAAGCAAGGCTTAAACGCAATTGAATGCCGTGACCTTTGTTCTGTCAGGCAGCACAGCATTGAAAACCAACATCATTATGTACATACGTGGGCTCAACAACACTTTGGAAAACCGTTTTCAGTGTAAACAGTTTGTCTTTACATCTCCAAGCGCAAGTTTAACCTCAAAAGCCATAAATAACAACACCCAGAAATGCCGCCAGCTTCTCTGTGCCTGAGCTCATCTGAGAAGGACTGACACAAAGTGAAAATGTGTGCTGAGGTCTGACGAGTCCACATTTCAAATTGTTTTTGGAAATCATGGACATGGTGTCCTCCGAGCTGAAGAGGAAGAGGACCATCCAGATTATCAGCGCAAAGTTCAACAGCCAGCATCTGTGATGGTATGGGGATGCCCATGGCATGAGTAACTTGCACCTCTGTAAAGATGCCATTAATGCTGACAGGTACATGCAGGTTTCAGAGCCATATATGCTGCCATCCAAGTGAGGTCTTTGACAGTGTGGAAATGCCAAGCCACATTTTGCACGAGTTACAACAGTGTGGCATCAAGTGTGGGTACTAGACTGGCCTGCCTGCAGTCAAGACCTTACTCCTATTGAAAATGTGAGGAGCATTTTTTTTGAGCATTAAATATCTTGTTTTTGTCGTGTATTTAACTGAGTGTAGGTCAAGAAGGATTTACAAGTCATGGCACTGTTTTTATTTATGTTCTACACAACATCCCACCTTCATTGAAAATGGGGTTTGCTAAAAGTCGTGCATGTCACCATCACAGGATCTAAAATTGTTGTCACCATGACCAAATGTAGTGTGTATACAGGCCTGACAGGGACAGGATCCTCACTGTGACTGTGTTTACAGGACTTCAATCTTGTGCTGCATGCTGTTCATTAGTTTTGTCAGGCTCTGTCTCTCCTCCTCACTGTGGCCTCCCAGATGTAGAATTGGATGAAGATGTGTTGTGTTACTTCACGCTCGTTGATCAGACAAATTGGCCTCCCTGACAGTAGTCTTTGGCAGAACAGCTGAGATGTTCTGGAGAGACAAAACTAAAACCAATAGAAACGAGAAAGAATATAGATGCCAAGTGTCATTAAAGTTACAAGATTCAGTGCGCTCATCGGTTATGCTTTGAAATTAGACAGCAAAAAAATGTTTTAAATAAGCAATCCATGGGAAACTGTCCAAACATGGCACAGTGTATATTGATTTTATTTAAGCATTTATAGGTAACTCTATTTTGTTGTACTTTTATATTTCACAAATGTATTCAGTATAATAGGTTTACAATGCAGTGTAAATGACTATGCATGCAGTGCATAGCCGTTTACAGTGCATGCAGAGCAATGACAGTGCTATACAGGGTTAAAAAAGAATGTTTATTACATTATAAGAGCATCAGAAATTTAAAGAAGACAAAAACAAATGACATGACATATGGTGCAGTGTCTAATTAAATATTTTTTTTGAGCCCAAAAAAGCACAAGTGTGTTAGCATTAGCACTTCCTGGTTCCCAAGGCAGAAAGTATATTAGATTTTAGAACAGGGTAGTGGATACATGCTTGAAATAAGGGTTGTGAAGAACATACACAAACAAGATTGTAATGTTGAATTTGGAAATGGCAAAACGAATTGAATTTTAAGGTGCTGTTGTGTTTTTAAGTGAACGGTTGCGAACAAACTGCTAACAGGGACCACAAAAATGGCCAGGGACTCTAATACAAGCATTGCTGATTGTTTTTCAATAATCACTTCACACACCATTGCCACACCCATGAGGTCCAACTTGACATAATTACTTGATGATGAGGAAATTCTCAAGTAAGGGGTCATGATACTAGACTTTGGGAATATTGTAACTGCTCTAAGTCGAACCGCCATGTTGTTGCTCTGTAGTAGCTTCATAATGACTTTTCACTCTTGTTGATTTCAGCGTAAAATATAATGAAAGTCGTTTTTCAAAAACATCAGAAAAGAAACAGATGTTTAAGTTTTATCATTTTTTTGTTTGCTACAGACCTTGTTACCAGCAGTAGGCCAAGAACAGTGAGAAATCCCATAGGCCTTAGTGGAAAGAACCAGTGTTGTTCTAACTTTGACAAAATATTAACCACGTTTAAGGACCCAAATGCAGGACACGAGGCGTAAAGCAAAAAGCTGCTTTACACCAGACATGAAGCAAAACCTGTGGAGACGGGTGAATTTTCAAAATAAAACAGGAAGCACAAGACACAAAACATGATCACAATATGGGTGACATAACTAAAAAAGAAAAACAGAATCATGACAAACTTCTGTGTTGGCTGACAAAAATATGTCAACCCTGCACCACTCTGTTCACGTCCATGCCAAAAATTCAAGAACCCAAAAATGTAGAGATCTGAGTTAGCCACCTAAGAGTCTCACTGTCCTGTAGGATGCAGATTTGTAGACCTGTCTTGTCAAATCAAAATGGATTTTGTACATCCTGTCACCCCTGAACATCTCCCCAAGGCTTGCGACACACAAACATCTGTGTCCAGTCACTGCTCGCAGGCTGGCTCAGATTATCAGATACCTCCTGCAGGGACACCCAACATATCCCACAAGGGGAGACAATGACAGGCAGAAGAAATTTCAAATTTATTTACATATGATTATTCTACAGCGTACACCCTCAAGTTTGTTGGTAGATTTGTTGGTGGCTGTGCTCTCATCTGACAAAAACTTCCTTGGTCGAACAACTAAACATTCAATGCACAACATTACCAGTTGACAAATAATTAGATATTGTATAATGATGTAGAAACTGTGTTGCTTATGAAGTAAAGATAATTCTGATCTTAACCAAAGCAGCTGTTGGTGATCCTCTACTGCTGAAACACATATGAATCGTTTTATTCAAATTTAAAATTCATTCATTTTATTAATTAAATTCATCCCAAATTTTACCACCGTTCTGATTTATTACAATTTTGCTTTGGATCATTTTTCAGTCTTTTTACTAGGTTGGAAAATCACAGATATGAGGGAAGGAGGTGTGTGCAGCAAACTGGTCGAGTTTGGTCTAATTTGTGGGATGTTGAGGTCTTGAGTCTGATTTGGTTATTTGGTTGTATCTGTTGGTTGCTGTGGTCCTTGTCCTGCTCCTCTTGATATTTTGGGGAAGCTTTTGAACCTTTAGGTTGAGAGGCCTTTTTCTCTGACCTCAGCTCTCAGTAGCTCAGGGTGATTTCAGTTTCACTCACTTAACAGCATTTATAAACCCAAACATGCTTTGCTAACCACTTGTTATACCTAAGGGTTCAGCTCAAACCGATATGTTTTCCTTGGGGAAATTAAGTTGCCACAGCCTTGAATCTCTCATGTAAACACTTAAAGCCAATGGTGTCATTAGCGCTGCTTGCCTACATAAAGGAGGTGGGCTGATGAAAATGACCAGTGCCCACCGGGCTTACAGTTTCTGATTAAGTCAAAATGTAGAAAAAATAAATATATTTAATGATTTCCAGGGTCCACAACATGGTTTTGTCAAACCAAAAGTCTTGCTTTCTATCATTATTTGTCATTGTCTTACACTTAGAGCCCTATGCCCAGTGCAAAGTGTTTTGACATGAAGCAAAAGTATCTTTTCTAAAGTGAGTTTTTTGTCTGGCACTGAGTTTGTTTAAATCCCGACTGATCATGAACATGTCCTGGTGTATGTTTGTCTGAAAATGAGGGGTGTTCAGGCCCAATGCTCCCATGTTCCTAGCTTGAGAACCCTAAAATGATGTGATTTAAACCTCCTGATACCAAGTTTATAGTCTAAAGTCAAGCCAAAGAGTCACTTGAGCCTGGTAGGATAGTTTTGGGCTTCAGTCCTTTTCTATCCATCCGATGGAGTTTTTGGAAGAGCCAAGGTTTGGGCAGAGGACTCAAGAGGTTGACGCATGGGGATCAAGGCATCAAAATCAGATTACTGGAAAAGAACAGAGTAGAAAAAAGAAAATAGGGTCAAAACACACACTTTACTGACCTTGGTTTACTCACTCTCTGCACAGCAGCCCTCCTCCATTGTTAAACATTAGATAATTTTTTGATAAGTTTAGTTTGACATTTATAACTGTACAAAAGAGCTCAGAGACAGCCTGGATTTTTTGCAACACTCCTCAGTGCACTATTCCCGTGTGCTCCAGCGCTTTTAATGCTCCCAGAAAGAAGGAAAACAAACACATGATTGAAGATTTTTACCCAACACAGAGCTCATTTAAAATATTTGCATATATACTAAAGAATCTCTCACATGATTGTGCCATGCACCACACACTTTAAACAATGTGCTACCCGCTGTTAAAGTAGGGCCCTTTAACTTTGTTCTCAAACTTGGTCACTCTGGCAAATTCACTGTTTACTTTGTGCTCATGTAGCTGGATATTACTAAAAGTGTTTTTTCCCTCAATTTCCAAAAATTATCCCATCCACTTGTGACATTTAAAAAACACCTAAGTGCACATGAAAATACATAATTGCACTGTTAGAGACTGTCAGTTAGTATGCAGTGATGTCTGACATGCAGCAGTTTCTAATTTATCTGTTTCATTCTCAAATTTACTCCAACCAAAAGTCTCACTGGTGTAAGGGTTGAGCTTGTAACCATGTTAATCAGTTTTTGCAGCTGTTCTTTAACCAGTGTTTGAATCCACGGCATTTTTTATGAGCTTGGATAAATCCTGTGATTAAAGAGCATTTATGAGTAATCTTGTTTTCTACATCTGTTGTAGCCACAGCACTCAGGTCAGTTTAGATGACCAGTTCAAAGTTTAGTTCTTCATGTATACACACAAATGTTCAAACCTGCAAGGCCTGTATTGAAATGATTTAGTGCATGCAAAATATGTCCAGTTGTGCCTCTTTGAGCACTGCTGTAAAATGGCTTAATGTAATTCAAGGTCAACACACTAAATATGCATGAATTGACAAAGAAAAACTCTTGCTAATTCAAATTCATACAAATGAAGCCATATCTGTGCAAATACCAACTGATGATATGCATTTCACAGTAGTAGCAGATAGTAGAGGGTCTGCATAAAACTACAGGTATTATTGTTCCATTACAGAAAGATTGAGGTCAGCCAGAAAGAAAGTATTCTGCATAACTTTGAAATGTCAAAACGAAATGTCATTTGGTTCACTCTTAAAACATTTTTGCCCCAAAGACTTTGTTGCTTATTATTACACGAGACCATGAGGTTGCCAGGAGGCCGCACTTAGTGTGTGCATGGGAGCTAAAACTTATTATTTAATGGGACATTTGTAGTTCTCATGCTATATAGAGAAGCAATATTGCATTGTTTTGAGATTAAATGACATAATTATGGTATCTCATAAAAGGTTACATCTATTTTAATACAGCATACTTTAAAAACATCTGGATAACTAAACATACAAAACAGCATATGTCATACAAAGAGAATGTGTTTTGGGTTACTTCCCAGTATTTCACATAAATTTCTTGGGTTAATGCCTCAGTTTGGTCTGATCTGAGTGCACTGGGGTCATGAGTCTGATTTGGTTGTATTGTTCTCATGGTTCATATGATTTGGGAGAAGGCTTTGACCCGATAGGCTTATGGGCCTTTTTCTGGCTCAGTTCTTAGCAGATCAGGGCGATGTGATGAACTGAGCGTCAAAAGTTTTCAAATGCTTTTAAAATGTAAGTGTTCTTTTTGAATTTTGAGTGTTAGGGTATATTGATCGAGTCCTGCTCCACATGTGTTCTTTGGGGTCTGTCTTTGTACTTGTAAAAGGTTTTACAGAACTTTAACTTAACGTTTTTTAACTTATTATGATGTCCCATTTTTTAAAGTCTTGATTTAATTTTGGTTCCCAGATTTCACTGGCATACAGAATAATTGGTTTTAATAAACTGAATGTTTTGAGTCGGATAGTAATTGGAAAGTCAACTTTAACTTTTAATCCAATTGCATGAATTGCCCCTTTTGCCTTATCTCTCAACTCTTCAAAGCCATGTTGAAGGTTCCTGTGGAGCTGATGTTCAGAGAAAAAATAATAATGCAATTCTTTATATGAGAGATGTACAAATCAATTTCATGCATGTTTCCCTTTCTCCCATCCATCTATCTGTCTATATGTGTGTCTGTCTATCTATCTATCATTAACATAAATTGAAGGTTTTGTGTTCACGCACAACTGCTGTACGTGTCCAACAAGCGGCATCTTTAATTCACTGCTAGTTGACTGATTGAAGTTCATGTGTTTTCGAGACGACACTGAAGAAATTTTCTCCTTTGGAAAAAAAACAATTTTCCAGATGTTGCTTAAAAATTTGAACATGACAAAAGCGTTTGCCAAAGTTGTACCAAAACTTCTGACTCCAAATCAAAAGCAAAAATGCATTTTCAAACAAGCTGAAGGAAAGCCAATTTTTTTTAAAAGAAGTGAGCACTCTGTTAACGCTTTGCTTAACTATTAATCTCACCATTTTTCCACAACTTAGCAAAAACATGTGCAGTTTACTCACTATCTAGCAGTGAACTTAAGACGTCACTTATTTGAAATTTACAGCAGTTGTGCTTGAATACCCAAGCTTCAATTTATAGCACTCAGTGTGACTGTGAACTGCATTGTTTTATTCTCATAAGCGCAATCTCATTATTTATGAATAATAACTTCATTGAGGATATACTTCAATGGATTCCCAAGTACTAATTATCTGAAAAACAATTCATTTATTGCTGCATTAAAAACTTTCTAGAACAGATTTGACCTGAACTACTCCATAGATTGGAAAAAGGTCAACCTTCCAAACAGTCTGCACAAGGATCTGGTGTATGGGTCCAATGATATAAGTAAGCAATGTGTCTCCACTAGGGTCTCCGGTTGGCCCTTTATTAGGTACCTTGCAAATCATACACTCGACCCCTTTTTGCCTTCAGAACTGCAATAATTCGTATTGACATGATGTAAATTTCCTGTTTCATCACATCCCGAAGGTGCTCTATTAGATTAAGATCTGCTGACTGCCCAGGCCACGGGGGTGAAGTGAGTGTATTGTCATGCTGGAGAAACCAGTTTGAGATGATGTGAGCTCTGTGACATAATGCGTTATCCCTCTGGAATTAGCCATCAGAAGATGGTACAGTTTGGTCACAAGCGGACTGACATGGTCAACAACAATACTCAGGTAGACTGTGGCATCAAAACAATGCTCAGTTAGTACCAAGGGGCCCAAAGTGTGCCAAGGAAATTTCCCCCACACCATTGCACCACTACCAGCAGAAGATTGAGAAAATGCTGCCAAATGCCCAAACTCTGACCTTTCTAACCCAACACAGCAGGAGAAATTATGAAGTTGCATTTTCTTAATCTTCCGTAGCCAAATTCTGTGAGTCTATGTGAATTGTAGCCTCACTTTTCTATTCTTACTTCAAGCTGTGATTTGAGATGAATACATGTGGTCTGTGTTTCTCTGAAGGCTTTCTGGAGGGAGAAGGGCTTCTCTGGAGAGATTGTTGCTGGATCCTCAACTGAATGTCCATTCTGTGTGACCTTTGATGCCACCAGCCCCAATGGTAATGCTGCCTTGGTCGGATTCATTGCCGGCGAGCTGGCTACTCAGTGGAGCCCAATGGAGGTAAGAGCTTATTGATGTGAATACAGATGCACTAAGGTGTATTTGACCTTAGTGATCTACAAACAAAGATTTCAGTGTTCCCATTACTATCTCAAGTTTTTGTTTTGCTTTTTCCATTTCCATTTAAAATGATAATTTATTTATTTATTTGTTTATTTAGGGTTGCTTGAGGTCTATGGTTCTGGTAAATATAACTGTCAACAACTGCTGGCGAAGGGATATGTATCCCTTATCTAGTACCACAAAATAGTTTCATTTATACAGTATTTACAGCTCCATATATAAATAACTCCATTCTATCCAAAGGATCCCGATCTACTTTTAAGAGACAGTTGAAGACTCACCTGCTTAGGGAACACTTATGCACTTAGTCTGACTCTTCTCTGGTAGAATAACTTAGGCGGTTTAAGACCCAGGTCCTTTGAACAACTCAGCTCTGAGTATGTTAATGCTTAATGTCAGTGACATATGAGACCTTGATGATGATGATGCACATGATGATGATGATATTGAGGTAACTTAACAAGGTTTTCTGTCAATTGCTTGCTTTATTTATTTGTTTATTTATTTAAGAATTAAAAAAAGGAAAATAGGCACTGCCTCTATCATACTTGGCAGCACCTGTGTCCAAATGGACTTGAAGTATTTTTTGCACTTACTAATGTCAATCCCTCTAGTTTAAACTCTAGCTTGTGTTGTACTTTTACTCTAAAAGTACAACATTGATCATATTAGATTGATCTCTCTATCCATGGATGTATTGATTATTCATCAATAGTAACTATCTTTACAACCATACAGGCATGAGGACTCTCTTGAAAATGAGATGCCACCTCTCAAGGGGCTTACCTTTCATTCATTTATATTCAACAAAGACAAATATGGTGCTATACAAATAAAGAATGATTGATTGAATCTTGATTCAGCAGAGGCAAATGTGGTGAGAACAGATTTATGATCTGGGCGTCCATGGGTTTGTCGCTATCATTAATTCTTATATTTAGTCCCTTTGTGTCTGCCTGCATGGATACATCTCTGGATGTATGCATGTGTATATACAAATATATATAGTTATATGTAGTTGCATATATGTGTATCTATAAAATGAAGAGTTTGGCTTAAGCCTGCTCTGTTGTAAAGTTCCTTGAAAAAAAAACACTTGTTCTGAACCTGTGCCATACAAATACAGATTGATTAATTGATTGATTGATTGATTGATTGATTGATTGAGATGTACCTTGCTTCGGACGGAAGTATCTGCTAAATGAAAATGTAACATTGTAAAAATACACAAAGGTTTGTATAGGCTGAAATCATCTTCAGGGCTAAAACCTGCAAACTGTCAGTTTTATTAGACACAAGTATGATACAAAAAAAAAATCAGGTTTAGATGTGGATGGTAAAATGTGCCGAATTTTCCTGTAATGCCAGTGAACCCTAAGAAGTGCTTGACACACTGCAGATGGATTTAAAGCCCTACAAACGTGCCTTCAGGATCCCATGCATGTTTAGGGTTAAGCATGGATAACATCTCGTGTTGAGAAAAAGGTCAACATAGTATGCATTTTTGACATGATTCTATTGTGTTGGGATAAAAACAGCTCAGGGGAAGTACTATGAATATTGCATGTGAGACTACGCAGCAAGTGAACCCTGTAAAAAGCAAAGAAGGGTGTTAATGCAAGTTAAGAATATTGTTAATAGTTTAAAAGCTTAATATTCCTGTGATACTATTTTTACAATGTAACAAGTTACATTTTGTAGATCTCCTGTCACCTTTTTCTGCCTTAAATGGAAAAATATCTGCTTTTATAGAAACAGCACTTTAGGTCCTTGCAAATATTTGACAATGTCATGCGTTATTTAGTTTTTGGCAATGGATTTACCCCCAACAATCTTTGTTATATTAAATAGATAAATAGATAAATAAATTCTATAACAGCTATGACCTCTGTGACTTGTCACTGTTCATACTATAGGATGACTTCAAGAGCCATAAGCTGCCCCAAGCAAAACAGGAAGCAGCAATTACAAAGTAGCACACAGTTAGTTTGAAGCTATAAAGTGATGCTAATGTACAAACCCCAATTCCAGTAAAGTTGGGACATTGTGAAAATGTGAATAAACATAACACAATGATTTGCAAATCCTTTTCAACCTACAGTATATTCAACTAAATACACAAACATAAGCAAGATATTGAATATACAGTTTAAAAAACACCCTACCATGATGACAAAAAAGGAATGTGCCAATCATGCATGTATTTTTTGTTCTAATATAACTTTAAAAAAGCACACTATCAGCAAATAAATATGTAAAAGACTGGAAGTCTGTTATGCAGTAGTAGATAAGAGGTTATGTTTAAACTTTGGGCTGCATAATGTTTCATTTATTAATCTATTAATTTAAACGGTATGGATTTTCTCCCAAAATAAATTACAGCAGTTTCGATTTATCCAAACTACATACCATACTGTGCGTCACACCATAAGTTGATGAACTGTTTGGAGACATTTATTTGATGCAAGCAGCAAGCAGAGGCCTGAATATTGCGCTTAAAGCACACTGGAGCTGTTTGGATAAGTCAGGATATGGTGCTCTTTGGAGCAGGGCACATTTGAAAAGAAAGGGAGCTATATTTTCCAGTCATCTGTACCGATTTAACACCCAAAAAATGGCCAACTTCTAGATGGATTTGGCCCTCTGTACATTTGCAGTTGAGGTGAACTGAGCTGGAATAACAGTCTTTGGTAACATAAATGAGTTCTGTTGGCCGATAATCTTTAAACATTTATATATCTAATTAACCTTATTTGGTATGCAGTGGTAATAATGTACTTAGCCGTGTTGATCAGTATGCTTCTGGTGGAAGGATACATAGGCTGTGCAGTGTGCCAAATTAGTGCCAGAACAATGGTGTTAGTCAGTGTAAAAGTGAGTTGTTGTAAAGGTGCTAAATACAGCTTGCAATAATCCTCCACAATTTTGGTGTCTTTTTCAGTATTTTAAATCGTGCAGAATTGTTGGTCCCATCTGTGGAAGTATACAGCCCTTCAATGTTGGCTCTTTGTTTAAAAAGCTGGTGCTGATCTCTTTTACTGTGGCTAATGTTTATACTATTGCCATGTGCCTCCACTTCAAAAATCCTATACTTCCCATTCAAATGCTACTTGAGTCCCCATCTCTGCTGAACAGTCTCAACAGGGCCAATAAGTGAAGACAAAAAGAGGTAAAATAGTCAGTAATATCATAGAAATAAGAAGATTTAAAGCAGTGTTGAAATATTTACAAGAAAACTCTGATAGGATTCATGTGGGCTTTTTTTACCTTTAATGGCAGTGGACTAATGTGGTTTCATATAGAATGCTCTACAAGAGCCCAAGTCTCGCCACAGTGAGCTGTGCCCTCCCTGCTCTTGCCTACATATTTCTTTCACACTCTGACCTCTTTATGTCCTTGTTACCTACAGTGTTGACATCTTCATTTAGTCCCAATGCCTTCCCTGAACCCTAAAAATAAATAAATCCAGCATTGTGTCTCAAGTTGTTTTGACATTTGGTAATTAGGCTGACTTTCTACAGCGCTCCAAAACTGCTGTCTACCCGCTGTGCTGAACCGCACAAGCTGCTAAATAATTAACCCCTGCTTACTGCCTCACCGCTAAACAGAGGAAAAACACAACGTTGTTGCAATGTGAGGCAGGAGGGCATCAATTTACAATTGACCCTGTGTGTACTTTTTAATAATAGAAACATATTTTATAATGTTTAGTTTAAGGATGTTTTGGTTTTGCCATATTTGTCTCTCAGTTGTTTTTATAGGGTTTCATAAATTACGGGATGTATTTGCATCTCTACATCAGTAATAGCCAGGCATTCTGTTCTTTGACCACTCTGATTAAGGATGGACTAATATGACTTTGGTGGCTGTAGGTCATAGGGCCTCATGCCTTTCTTTTGAATAGACATCTCAAAAATGCCTTGAGGGAATTTCTTGAATTTTAAAAAATGTCGTCCTATATTACATGATTTACAAGTTCAGTTCTGGAGGTCACAGGTCCAAGTCATTGTGGTCTCATGTTTGTTTGCAACTGTGATGTTTCAGGACTATTTAAGAGAATCCTCACCAAAGACTCAGCAAATGTCTACTCTGACTCAATAATTAACAGTTTTTATATGCAAGGTCATAAAATGAAAGTCAAGGCTATGGCAGGTTTTCTAAAGTGTTTCCATAAATGTCCATTCTGATTTATGAATGATGGTGTCACATCATGAATTGGCAGTGAGTTGTATTGATGAAAATAAGAAAATAATATTTGTAAAAATATAAACGATCATAATAATTAAACTGATATTATAAACAGACTGAATATTTGCTGATAATAACTTTCCTTACTGAAACTTGCAAAATAAACACAGTCGTCTTTATTATGGTTCTTAAAGAGCCCATATTTTGTTTTTTTAATTTTTAAATGCCCTTTAGGGCTATAACACCCCCCCCAAAAAAAATAAATAAATAAAATAAAAATAAAATTAAATAAAATTAAATAAATAAATAAAGATTTGCCTATGTAATGTCCTACCATTGCTTCATCATCAGTTTATGCTCATTGAGTTACAGTAGCAAGCAAAGTGCAGTTCAGAAATTGAATGAATGCAGAGTGGTTGACAACATGACACCAAGCAGCTGAAATAACCATTACCACAGAGTAGACTGGTCAAGCAAGCAGAGCGGACTAGGCCCACGCTGGGTAGGGACCCTCTTTGTATCTTTAAACTTAGAAGTTTCATGTTGCTGTGTCACTTTTAATAGCAGCCAAAAGTGGGGTGATAAATAAAAGATTTTTAGTACCCATCAAAAACACAGCCCAACTATATCATTAACTAAAACTAAAATTACAACAAAAATTAAAATGGTGAATAGAAAGAATTAGACAGATTAAAGAAAAAGTTAGTCCAAAGCAACATTAAAAAGATAAGTCTTGAGTGTGCTTAAATTATTTGCTAGATTATTTTGTCTCTCTTATCTTCATTTGATTATCAGCAGTATTCTGTAAAATGTGTTTACATTAGTGTATTTCTTTCTCTTCCTGTGCTGCTCACTGCTGGACAGGGAGGTTATTCAAAGAACTGACTGTGACTTTTGGAACGTTGACATTGTTGAAATGAGTATTCCTGGTAGAAATCACTGTAGGACTGACACACTTAAAATAGCCCCAGTTTTAGAAATGGTCTGACCCAGTCATCCAGACATCACATTTTGGTCTTGTCAAGATTTATAGTTCACATCCTTATGTTTGCCAAGTCTTCCTCCTTCTACCACCCTAAAGGAAAAATGTGCACTTGCTATTCTCTTTAGTGTTCGTGATGTTATGTCTGATTACAGTTGCAGTTGAGCAGCAAATGTCTCAATTTGTCATCAATGCTTGAAGTCAGCTTTGTTTTTCGTTAAGGACTTCACTCAGATGGAGTTTCAGGACCATGTTTTTGGAACAGGTTTGTTGAAAACACAGATAAAGTGACATGCTGATGAGGACTCTTGGAAAATTTTGCGACATCTGTCAGCATGTTTTATGAAGAAGTGTCCTTTTGGCCCTCAGGTCTCTATTGCTCAGAACATAACCCACTGTGGGCACAAACGCAGCCAGGACTGCGTGCACCATGCTTGAGTTATTCAGATTGACTGCTGCTCCCTGTGTCCAGCTTGGATTGGTTTGCAGAATAGGCATTCATATTTTAGCAGCCTGCTGTTACATTTCTGAGTGATGAGCCAGTGTAATCTATGTACCATGTTGGCACAGGTATTTTCTTTTGTTTGCAGGGTGCAGAGAGGAAAAGAGCTGTGGTTTCCAGCCTGGTCAAATACCTGGGTCCTGAGGCTGAATCTTTCATCCACTATGAAGAGAAAGTAAGTGCTTCACTTTCGAATGTCTGGTGTAATAAAACAATAATGGTTTGGTTTCAGGCAGTATTAAGTATTGCCAAAATTTATGGTCTCATTTTTTATCCATGACTCCAATGAGAGAAGTTGTTTTTTGGATCAAATTTCTTTGTCTGAGCCAGCAAAACTGAATCAATTTCATATATTTAAAGACTAACAGGACAGTGGATCAGAGGGAAACAAATTGCCCAGACTCATATCTTGTAGATCCTGCTGCCAGGAGGCTCTCAATCAAGACAACAACAAAAGATGATGTCAGTGGTGGCATGGTATTAAGGGAGCAGAGTTTCCCACTGCACCTTATTGTTTATGTGGCTGCCCTCACAAGAGGCCCCAGCTCCATTTTGACAAGCGTTGCAGAAAAAAAAATCCCTCAGATTAATTCAGACACCATGCTTGATCAATTAATAAACACACATTCTGTGTTTCTCAGTCCCTCTGGTCCTAAAAGACAAACGCACACACAGAACCACACATGCTACACTTTTGAAACTCGCTTTTACATCCCTGCTGTGAATTCTCTCATTCTTTCCTGCCCCCTCTGTTCATTATAAAATAAAGCAGTTCTTTTTGTGTGCAGCTGTTAGTTAATATACCTCTGCTATGCTACATTAGCATTATTTTTTGATATACAATATAATATACAGGAACCGTCCTCCTTGTGTAACTCAGTTGCAGTAAAAGCAATTTGTGAATGACAGTGGATTAATTACTCAAGTTACACTCTATGGCAGGGGTGGGCAACTAGTAGCCTGGGGGCCACAAACAGCCCCATTCTCTCTAAATGTTGCCTACATGTCATTTTTAAGTCATGATAAAATAATTTACATTAAGAAAATGATAAAAATGACTATATTTGCCATGACAACAAAGAAAACATACGTTTCATTAAAATTGGTTCCCTCATGTGGTTCCCCTATAAAGGTGGTACTAAGGAAGACTTAAACAGCTACGCCCAATCTCCAAATAACCCTGTTTATCAAAAGCCTTGGAATCCTTGGTCAACAATGAACTCAAGTCCTTTTTTTCAGATCACTCAATTCTCACCAGTCTGGCTTCAGACAGAATCACAGCACAGCTTCAGCCATTACATTAGTTACAAATGACAAAATATCCGCATTAGACAAGAGGCAACACTGTGGTGCTCTTTTTATAGATCATTCCAAAGCTTTTGACACAGTTGATAACTTTCTACTGTTAAAAAAGCTATCAGGTATTGGTTTGGATGAAGGTTCATGTGCATGGTTTCTGGATTATTTGTCTGAGAGATCTCAATGTGTTAAAGTAGGTCAGGCCAAATCAGATTTTTTATTGATTGATAGAGGTGTGCCACAGGGTTCAGTTCTGGACCCTATAATTTCCACTGTATACATCAATGAAATTGTCTCTACTCTGCAAACTTGTCATGCGCATCTTTAGGCAGATGATGCTATTGTTTATTGTGTCGTGGATACTGTACAATCTGCTATTGACAACTTGCAACTTGCTTTTAACACTCTACAAGAGTCTCTTATTAACCTTAAACTTGGACTTAATGTAAGCGAAACAAAATCCATGTTGTTCTCCAGGGCTAAAAATATTAATTTTGAAAACATATAAATATCAACTTCCAATGGATCGAGGATCGAGAAAGTCACTGAGTTTAAATAGCTTGGGATATGGCTTGATAAGGGATTTATATTTATATCATATCATATTTATATGATTGTACATATCATATTACCACTCTTGTCACCCAGTTGCGACAGAGAGTTTTTTTCTTTTTTAGACATAAATCTTGCTTTCCAATGTCATGTCGTAAAAGAATTGTGGAAGCAATGTTCTTATCTGTCTTGGATTATGGCGATATAATATACAGACATGCTGCAATTTCAACTCTAAAGCCTTGCACTCGGTATACCACTCTGCTCTCCGATTCATAACTGGATCCTCTATGAGAAGGTTGGTTGGCCGTCACTTGAGCAGAGAAGGATCAAACATTGGTTTTTGTGTATTTTCAAAGCCCTTACTAACAGGCTACCATCTTACCTCACAAACCTGTTGAAGTTTAAGGATTGCTCCTACGTGACTCTTTCTTCTGGTTCACTCACTCTGAAAGTTCCTCGAGTCTACACTAAACTTAGTAAATTGGCATTTTCCTTTGATGCCCCTCACTCATGGAAGTTCCTCCAACAAACTCTAAAGATAACAGCCTTTCCCTCTCTTACAGAGTTTAAGACTTTGATTACTGACCACTGTTCCTCTGTTTGTAACTGTTTTAACTGATACCTTTGCCGTTGCGAATGATTGATAGATTGTTTGTGCTTGTTTATTGTTCATATGTCTGTGATCTCGACGACATTGAAAATGAGGGAAACCTCAATGTCTTCTTGAGAATAAGTAAAGGTTTGAATGAATGAATGAACATTGGCTGTAATTGTGTCCACTACTTAATACACTGTCCAACAGAAAAAGGTTAGTTAAATATACTTTGCTTGCTTTGAAAAAGTATCTGAAACTGGCCAGGATTCTATGTTTTGCTCATTAGAATAAGTCTAACAGTTTAGTAGAAGAACGAGCAAAAGTGCTTCTGGTGTCCCTCAAACCAGTTGTGCACAGGGGAGAGTAAAAAACAAAAGAAAACTTGAATCTCCAAAAGTATGTGCAAATAATCCAGGCCCAGGCACTCGCACAGGTTTGAAAAATCAAAGGCCATTATTTCATAAAGCTTAAAACATCAAAAATCGTGTGTGCTTGCACTGTGTGTACAGATGAGGGTCTGCAACATTTTTCTCCATGCCTAGAACTGGATCATTGACACCCATTTTTAGGCAATCAAGGTTTCCTCATTTTTCTTCTTAAGGTTTAATGATGATTTAAAGTGTACATATTACATATATATTTATATATATGAATATGTTTTAAATCATTGCTGTAAGTAACGTTAACATTCATTGTAAGATCCATTTTGCCAAGCTCCAATCTACAAAGAATATGAGAGACAATAGTTATGCGCAGTTTGATGGCAGAAGACGAGAGAGGTGGTTGTTGTTCGGCATGTGGAGTGAATAAACGTGATGGTTGCATCTGAAGAATGAACATTTTATGTTGTGAGACACTAGTCTACAGACATAAAAATAATCTTAACAAATGAACCTACTTTTCACAATGTTTTAAGCTCAAACATAATTGTCGAGAGTAAAAACTTTTTTTAAGCTGTGATGGAACAACAACGTGGTGTGTTTGACTTAGAGGCAGCTGCAATATTTTTCAATGTATAACATCTTGTTGAGAGAATTTCCTTTAATTAAATAGTCTGATCAAGTTGGTCATCTTGGCTGTGGCAATAGTGTTTAAATTATTAATTAAAAAACGATCAGAGGTGCATGAGTTGGGTTACCAACCATTTTTGTGTTTCTTATTAGCAGTTCTTTAGAAACCATCCTCATTAAAACACAGCAATGCTTTCAAATTTAAAAGCAGATAATATCAGATTTTACTATTTCAGATTAAACTTTAAAATCTCATGTGTTTATCGCAAACCTTATTTCAGGCACTTATCCGAAACAGGCTTTCTAAATCTTATTCACTCTAGGGGTTGAGAACCAGGAAGTGCTAAATGCTAACTCACTTCTGCAGTTTTGGACTCCTTCCTGCACCTCGTTATGGTCTGTATTTTTTGGTAATAGCCAGATATACAGTTCTGATTATAGTCTGCCTCTCACAAAATGGTCACTGTATACTGGTGTGCTCTAATCCTCTCTAATGCAGACAGGTTTTGATGAGGTTTCATGTTTTGATTTTCCTGTCTGTTACATGTCTTTTCTTTCAAACTGTCTTTCTTTGTCACTACCATTAGGACTGGATGGTGTATATTGTGTGTGTTTTTTTTTTTTTTTTTTTTTTTTCCGTAAATCATCCAAAACTCTTGAATTTTAACGGTGCCTCTCTGTGCTGTAATCACCTCATGTCTGCCGAGGCTCTCTGTGGTGATGTGGCATCATATGAAAGCAGCCTACTCAAGGACATTAATGAAATCTACAATTTTTGCAATTTACAGACAAATGTTAGAATAATATGGAAATGTTCTATACAGTTGTGATATGGTTCAAGGACACAAAGTAATCTCCTCTGCCAGGACATGTGGATAGATTTCTATTCTAGAGGCTATTCTCAACCATATTTAATACCATCAATGTAATAAAAATAATGTGAATATTTTCACTATTTCACCTCTGTATATACTTTAATTTTACCTTGGGAATATGTTTTTAGTTTCACCTCATGTCTATATTCTTTTCCATGCAGCACACAGAATCCGATTAGCAGCACAGGTCAGCAGATATAAGAGGAGGCAAACATTCAAAAGGAAAAGATCATTTATATGAAACACCGGCATTGCCAGTGGGACAAGGAGTCTTTTAAGAAGCAAATCATTTTGTGGAAATTCTGCTAATGAGAGAAGCTAACAGAGAGACTGATGAATACATCTGTTGTTTGGTAAATTGTTTGATTTTATTTAGCATCAGCCATCTTACTTCTGGTACAACAGGGCTCAGCCTTTTGAACAGTCAAGAGCACAGCTTGGATATTTTAAATGAGTTTTTGATAACCCTCTTCAGAAAAGTGTTCGCCCAAGGTCTGAAGTTTACTTCATGTTATGAATTTAAAACTGATCTTCCTTTTTCTTGAGCTACCCGTACTTGTCTTAAACTGAATCATTCAGCAGAGAAGGATGGATCCTCTGGCTGTTCTACTCTGTCTTCTGGCATCAAGAGGGTTTTTTTTTATCCCCAGGGAACTGCCACTCACTAGATATTCTCTTTTTCAGACCATTCTCTGTAAACCCCAGGGATGATTGTGGGTGAAATCCCAGTAGATGAGTGTTTTCTGTAATACTCTGACCTGTCCATCTGGCAACTACAACCATGCAATCTTCAATTACATTTTTATCACCTATTTTCCCAATCTGATGCTTAGTTTGAACTTCAGAAGGTCATCTTAACCATGTCCACATGTCAAAATGCACTGAGTTGTTACCATGTCATTGGCTGATAAACTGCTTACATTAACGAGCATTTGAAAAGATGTACCCAATGAAGTGTCCAGTGAGTGTATTTATAGCCAATACATGTTTAATATAAACACTGTATGGTCCCTAAGCCAATGTAAAATTAGATCTTACCAAGGGCCAAATTTTGATTGGGTATACAGAGTTGTAAGCCCAGGTGCAGGCTCCACATCTGGAAAGAGACATTTTTTTTTAGTTTAAAAAAAAAAAACATTTTTTCTCACAATGTCACACCAGCATGAAATGTTTCATACAATATAAACTTCAAAGCTGTGTCCTACCCAAACCAGTGCAGCACATTTGAAAATGTTATTGTTTGACATTCCTAATGGATATACTGTACCTTTATGGTTTGTTGCATTGCCTGCTGCATTCATTATGCGTGTTCCATTTTGAGGTACTTGAGGTCAATGGTACCCAACTTTGTTTGTACCACAGTCTGGTTTGTGTAATACAATATCATAGCAGACCAGCCCTCACACATGATGTGTATAAATCACTGTCAACGCAGATCATTCTGTTTTAACAGCTATTTACAATGTCATTCAAGATAAGAAGTTGCCTTTGACAAGCTAACTAACCGAACCACTACACCTTTCTGGGTGCAAAGGAAAATGCCTTAAAAACCGCAGTCATACTGTGTTTATGCTGTTTTTTTTAACTATTGTAAAGTAGTCTGAGCTGTTCTGATGTTTCTATTGATAATTAATGGGTATCTAATTAATCTTAACCTCAGCTTCCACATCAGGAAGTTAAGCAGTTTGAGATGCCTCAAGTGTCCTCCAGTTACACACATCATGCAGAGTCAACTTTTTTTTACGACTACATCCAAAGCACAGGTGGACAAGTGCATAAGCACAAGGTTTAACCAGAAGTTGCACTTTTTTTCTCATCAAAGTGGTGTCAGGGACGGAGAGCATATTTAAATACTTTGTGTATTCAAGCTACAAAGATTAAGCAAGGATCAGCTCAAAAAGTGTTAATGAAAAAAAAATATTTCTGTTTCTCTACAGCCTGGTAGTAATCCTCATTGGTTATGCAAACACCATTTGCACCATTCCTTCCTTTATTTAACCACTTTTTTGTTTTCTTTTTGAAGCATTTCCCAGGCATAAATCTAACAAATTGGAAAGGTTTCGCACATTCATCTAGTGATTTTGGGGCTTATTTAGGACACTGTGCCGAAGATTGTTCTGGAGGACAAAAATAAAGTTTTTGGACTGAGGAGTGGAAGAGGAAAGTGTATTAGTATGAGCACAGACTACATTTCCTGCAGTTCATAACATGCTTCTATGTGTCATGCCATGCCACATGCACTCAAAATAACATCTTTCTCCATTATGAGTACAACACACACCGTTAGACTATGAAACAGCCCATTAGTGAAGCAGAGCAGACATAGTATACTGTAATTTTAGTGCCTGGAGAGCTTTTTCTCCATTTACTGTTGAACGGCAGGATGGGACTAGAAATTGCCTTGAAGAAATGAGAAGGGGGGATGCTGACTGGGACAATTCTTTAGTGATTCAGGAACATAAAATGATACATAACTATTACACGATAAAAAGATGGTGGATTAATGTACAGTGTTGAGATATAATTGGCTTGATTTAACAGTGACCCAACAGGTTTCTGAGTTTAATGACAAAGTTATTATTCATACTAGTAATCTAATTAAAAAGTGAATATATAGAGGAGCCAATTAACCTTTAAGTTTCAAACTGTAATGTAATTTCTGTCATGTATGAATGTAAAAATATTTCCTTATAAAAGTCAGAGGGCCTTATTTTACTATGCAGTTGAACAAAATATTTTTTAATTGAACTCACCATGGCAGAAAGCATGATAGTTTCATCTCAGAACATGCAAAGTCAGCCATGTGGCTCAAAGCACATAATGCTGCCTCTTCTTCGTCATCTGATGTCGACCAAATTCATGAGATTTGTCGACTTCCCTGCTGTAAAGCACTGTCTGTCAGCTTCAGGAGTAAGACACCCTATCACTGTGCATGCAAAGTGTTTATGTTCTCCAAAATGCAAAGACAATAAACCTGAAGCCTGAATGTCATCAGCCATGTAGTTACTGAAGGGGGCTATGAATTCAATCAGTGGTGGCCACAAAGCCTTGACTCTCAATTTCAGTTAAACCCAATGATAGACAACGAGGAATTTAAGGTGGATTGAAAGCCTTCATAGAAATAACTACATCAAGCAGACTTGAAGCCACATTACCATCATTATTTTTCTTTTTTATCAGACAAAGACTTTTAGAGATGTTCTCTATCTTGACATAAAGTGCCAACAGCAGTCTTCCTCAGACGCATCTGAACACTGTGAACGCAGGTCTGTCAGGCTGACTATGCCTCCCGCCATCCAGTGAGTCTAAGGCGTGGGAGAGCATTAATGCTCCTTAATTCCAGTTAATTGTTTCTTTGCCGTTCTTTCTGATTTCGATATCCTCTTTGATTCACCATCTGTGTTTGTTAATATCAGATTCAATAGTTACTGAGTCATCCCAGTACTTGTGTGATTATTCTTTTTGCAGTGGTCTGATATTGCCAACTTAAGGTTTTTTTTTTTTTTCAGATGTTGTATTTGGCTTTTTATGTGTTTTGCTTTTCATCTTTTTTGGCTTATTTTCTTTGTTATTGACCTGCTGATTTCCTTGTGTCCTTGTGGTTTGAACAGTGACTATGTTAACAAATGACTTTCAACCCAATTTCTCCTGGTTTCATTTTTTTAATTTTATTTTATTATGTTTGGATTTTTTTTTTGAGTGAGAGGTACAGTAGTCATTGGACGTGCCTTCAGTGAAAATCTAAACAAAGACTCATTAGTCCTGACTTCCTTCAAGAACTTTACTGTGGCTACGTTTACATGCAGTCATTAACCCTTTCAAAACTGGAATATTAGCAATAACCCGGTTGCACAAAGCGTTGTAAACACCAAAAACCCTTTGAAAAACTGGAATATGCTCATATTGTAGTTTTTAAAAACCCGAAAATCACCCCTGGGTTACTCCTTTTCTAACGCGAATATTTGGTCATGTATATGCCTATTGGGATATCCTCATCGAAAGGAACTTTAATTTATGTTCTGCGCATGTTCTTTGCGCAATGAATCTTGGTCTTTTGAGTAAGGAAGTACTTGTTGTAAAATGGCACAGCTCCGGCTCGATTTCCTATTTCTTTGTGTTCTCGCCTTCCGGTAATGAAGAAATTGACAATGAATCATGTAAAGTACTGGTGGTGGGTCAGTACTGAAACACAAACGAAGGCGACTGCTACCTGCTCCGGGCAGTTCATTATCCGCCATGCTGCTGCTGTTGTTCTCGTTACTATTGGATACAGGAAGAAGAAGCGGAAATGTCATGACGTCATGACGCTCTCTGTGCATCTAGATGTTGTCCGTGCGTTGCTGTTTTGATTGGGATACCATATATAGAGGAATAACCCTGTTTTGCTCACACATGTAAACGCGTTATTCCAAATGTTTCAGAAACCGGAATATTGACCATGACCCAAATATTGACAGCATGTAAACGTAGTCTGTGACAACCACAAATGTAAAGTAACCAGAAAGCACAATCGCCTTTGGAACCATTATATAGGCAAAATAGAGCAGGCAGACTCGAAACCAGGGCAACGCCCCAAAATAATTATCCAGAATTTTGGTCCAAATCCCCCTGCAAACCAAAGACAGTACAGGCTTGATTATGTGGTCGTCCTGATGATTATTTTGCATGAATATTCTTTGATGAGAGGTGTCTTCAGAGTGATTTTATCCTCACCGATCACAAGAAAAAAAAAAAAGTTAACGTTAAACATGTTCAAAATTTATGATAGGAAATCAAATTGAGTGTGGAGAACACGTCGGACAGTCAGTCATGTCTTATGTGTTTTGGGACACAGAACATAAAAATAGCTTGATCAGGAAGTGGGCTGGCTAAATCAGGAAACCATGGCAGTTAGCAAACGGGAAGCATAAAGTTGGGGTAACATCAAAATAAAGGTCCAGTTTGTTGTTTGTGGCAAAAACCCAAGCGTTGATACAGTGTGTCCTGTAAATCATTCTTAATCAAACTAAGGAGAGTCGAGCTGAGATTTCTACCATTAGGAATGTCCTCGGAAGGAACCACTAGCCAGATTAGCTTAAGTTCCCCTTCTTCATTGTCATTGTTCATTTGTCCACACTTATGTCTGACTGCTAAGATTATGAGCTGTGATAGTGGATGATAGTGTTGATCATCCTGTAGCACACCATACATTATAAGAACAAAATTGTGTAATCTTGCATTAATTGTCCTCATGAGTCTCTCAAACTTAGAGATTGGCCAAGTTTTTACATATCTTTGTTTATATGCCTGGGTTAAGTTAAAGATTCACAATGCTAGAATTCCTGCCAGCTCCTTATTGCAGCAGCCACAGACTGGTAACAGGGCAGATGTGGTGCTCATTTTTAACCACTTGTACCGGACATGACAAAGTGTGGTGTGAGTCAAAGCCAGAGCAACACAGCGAGCTGTTATGTGTGCCAAGGTGTATCGGTCTGTGAGTGTGTGTTGTTGTCAGAGCGGTGCAGTGTGTAACGAAACTTAAAATTATAAATGAGTCAAACAGTCCAACAGCAAAAATCTCCAATTGAGGTTTTAATTGAGATACATAATAAGTTTATCTGTCGTGATTTTCTCCAGAAATCACAAAGAATTTTGAAGAACAAAGACTCAGTATCTCACAGCTCATCAGTTTTCTATTTACATGAAATGCACTGTTGATGGGACCATGTAAGCATTTCATCAGTATCTTAGTATTATTTTTTTTTTATCAATTTCAAATAAACCACAAATTCAATAAGAATAAATCAAGAAATGAATTCCTGAAGACTCTCAGGTGGTAATTTCTGTATTTGTTTATGTAAAGGTCTTTTATAAAGGATTATTAATGCTTATAAGGGTAAAAAAAAAAAAAAATAGGCAAATGAACTTGCATCATAATTTTTTAACCATGATTTTCATGTCTGCTGTCTTTATATCTTCAGTAATACTGTTAGAATAAAGGTCAGAGTAAGAAGATCAGAACAGTATTTATTTGTCGATTGAACTGAAAAAGGACATTTAAATGGCTTTAATTCTATGTTTAGCTTATTAAGTCTGGCTTTCCTGCTGGGTTCAGAGCTTTAAAATATTTAAATAAATGCTAATAATTGCTAGATATTTATTGTTTTGTTAAATTACAGGTAAATTTGATTATCACATTGATAGTGACCTTTAACTTGTAACAGTTTGGTCCTCTGAAAATAAGAATATCATTAATATGGCTGGTAACCAAAGTTGTTCATCCCGTTTGTGTAAAAATGTCTTGTTTGATTTGCCTGGACATATCTTGTTATAAATCTATCGGTTACAGACAAGGCATTTTGTTAATTTTACAAGTCTATAAATTTGAGGCACTATCTAATTTATGGGGAACATAAAACAAACTAACAAATTATTAAAATAAGAGGTGGATAACAGGCAAGGCAAGTTTTTTTGTATAAAGTGTCTTTGTTACCAGGCAATACAAACTGCAATAGTAGATAGTGTAAAAAATAAGTCATTTCATTCAGTGTGCTTGTCTGAGAGCACCATGACTAAAATAAAAGACAATACAACACTTGGAGTCTTTTTGAAGGCATTTTTGACGTTTCAGGCTAGACGCCCTTAAGCCAAAGCCCTTTAGTTTAGCTGCACTTCAAAACAATGACATCTCTAATAAAAATAATTAAAAAACACAAAGAAACATTTGCAGAGAAAATCTTTCAGCTCTGTTATTAATCCTGAATGTATTACTTAGAAATAAAGAAAATAAATAAGTAAACTTCAATTTGAGAAAAGTGCAGATGCTTTTCCATTAACTGTGATCATTCAGCATCAGCATGTCATTTTGTACAGGTACTTTTTGCAGATCAAATCAACCATGCTGATTTCACTGTGCAACACCCATTTAAAATAGAAGTGCTGTGAGAGCACACACCACTGCCAATGCATTTTCTACACTGACTGGCAAGTTATTGTAAAAAATGAGGAAAACTGCCCTATCTCGCACTTTTTAGAAATCCTTTTAAAAATTTCTGGATCTGCGGCCTGGTTTGATTTGACCACCAAATTATTAAAGTTCTTCTTAACTTTTTGAGTTACAAGTGAAAATGTGTAAAACTCCCCTGACTGACAATGTTAAAAAATCTTTGGTTAAAAAAAAAAAAAAAAGCCTGGATCTGCACCCAGATTTGGATCACCACCAAAATCACTTCTTTCTGTGATGACTCTGCTGCATAGTGGCATTTATGAAGACTTTTTCCTGCTCCCACTCTGTGTTTCTGCTACTGCTGCTCTCTCCCTCACAGGGAGGGAGCCCAACCACTTGTCACGTTCTCCACCAACTCACAGCCGCTCTCTGGATCTCACTTACTTCCCCTTCAGCCCTCACGGATTCCCCCTCACTTATCCCCTGGATTTTCTTTTTTAATAAAATCATTGTTGTTGCACATTTTCTCTGTCTCGATTTGCTCTTGGGTCTGCTCAAATACCTCAGGAAATTTTTCCCTAACACTTACTCCTGCCATGACTAACACTCCCTGAAAATTTCATTAAAATCATATGTTAACTTTTTAGTTATCCAAACTAACAAACAAACAAATGCCAGCAAAAACCTTGGCAGAGGTAGGAATAAATAAGAGCCAAAATAATAAACTTATCTTCTTTAGAATTCATTTAATTCAATTCAATTAAAAAGCATTAAAAAATTAAAAATGTAACAACCACCTATCGTAAAAGGGATGTCACTTTCTTCTATGTCCTTACAGGATTGGGCCAAGGAGGATTACAGTGGGGGCTGCCCCGTTAATGTCATGGCTCCGGGTCTGCTAACGTATTACCACCCCAGCTTGAGGAAACCCTGTGGCAGGTAATCACCCCTCTGTTGACAAATACACCACAGCCTCACGAAAGAGCCCTCATTCATCTTCTCCAAAGCAGATGTGTATATAGAGAGATGTAGTGAGGTAAACAGGCATGACTGTCTCTAAATCTTTGACATAAATCATTTAAAGGGCTTAATTTAGAGGTTATTGCTGAGTAAATAGCATCATTGTGCACTGGGTGACAGTAGGAGAGATACTGGCTGCAGTTCCTGTATGCCTCTGCTATTTTTGTCCTGCAGAAACAATGTCTGCTCTTCACCCTGCCAACCAGGTATTACTCACTTGCAGCCAGTGCCTACAGATCATTGACATGAGTCGTGGGAGTGATTATGCCTTCGCACATACATATTAGTCAGGTTCCAAAGAAATGCCAAGAGGGCAGGAGTGGTGCTCTCCCAGGAAAAACCTCCTATAATCCATTTCAAATGGCTGTTCAGAGATGCACAAAGCTGAACGATGGAGAGCAGGAGTAGGGGAGGGGAACCAGGTAATGTATTACCATAATGACATTAAGTCCACGGGGAGCAGAGGAAGCTGATTACATAAGGTAACTCAAACAGCAGCACAGAGCGGCAACCCTTATCCACATTCATACTCCATATACTAAATGGATCCTCAAGGACATGCTTTGACCTTGACACTAATACTGCACATGCAATGAAGACCAGCCTGGGCTCTGTATAATGCTGCAGGTGCTTTTTCAGACAGAACAACACATTTCAGTCTAGTTTGTTATGTTTTGGTTGGAGGGGGGGACAATTTCAATACTTCTCTATTTTTTTTATGAGCAGCAGAGGTCAGGGGTAGTTTGACTTTAGCATTCTTTTTAACTCTATATATTAGGGACTCTTTTAGGGCTTTTCTTCAAACTTGGCACAGATGTTCTCTGACTTGTAGGTAAAGTAATTTTTTCAATTTTGGTGGCCACTGGGTCACTTTCATTTCCTTAGTAGTTATCAGAGCAGCATAATAAGGTTATAAGATGGCTGTTAGAACCTCATTATGCATCAGAACCGCACTGAAGGCTCTGGCGGAAAATGCAGCACCCCACTGTTCATCTTCAAAAAGTTACCATAGCCTTAAGGGCGATTTTAACATAGATTAAACATCAACGAACTAAGCAATTTGTCCGGACCACAACACCCGATATGTGCCCTTTGTTGTAATCCTCTGAAGGAGTGCATGAATGAATAATGGCATGAATATAGCATTAACTGGAGTTGGAATTTGTTCGCATCAGCGGAAAAAATATTTGAACAAAAGAAAACAACAAACAGAACAGAACAGTACATAACTTAATGTAAGAAAATGTATATGCATCATTCAAATAGACCATTCACTCATTGCATAGTATAGTGGTCTTTATTTAACATAGATTATGGTGCACCTTGAGCTAAAATCTCAAAGTGCACCATATTCTTATCCTTGGAAAACAGCATCTTCAGCAAGAGCCACAGTAGATGCTCTCATGTCATCCACTTCCCATTTAGATTTCTGCCATTTATGATTCAAACCGGTTTAGTCTCCATCAGCAGACGCTTTCTCTGTGTGTACTCCATGTTCATATTAAAAAAAAAATGTTGGTCATAATCCCTGGAAGGATTGTCAAATTATCTTGCTAGGCAGTGGTTGTTTTTCCTCTTTTGAGCCTCCCTGTAAACAGCTGATCCACACGCTGCCTGACTGCTATGTAGTGCCTATTTGAGTCTGGCCTACGCTCGTTCTTCTGTTTGTAAGGCTTCTTAAAAGGTCCTGACTCAGTGACATTTTTGTTCTATATTAATGATACTTTCATATTACTTCCTCAAAAATGCATCTCTGATGTTATTATTGGCTAAAATGCACTATAGTCTGTTGACAACCACCGTCCACAGACATCATGTTCGTCACGTGCCTGCAAATGGTCAGTAGCCAACAATTACTAATCAGTTAACAGCTGATGAATTATTCATCAACATTATTTTGTGTTTCTTGTTCTGCTTAATATGTGACAAATTGTTTTGGCATTATAAGAATAGAGAAGGAACAAATGGTGAAATCAATCAGGGTTATTTCATTGCAATCAGTTTCCTTTACAGACTTTTCAGAGAAACCTATTGTCTACATGTCAAGAGTGAAAAATGTAATATTTGACAAAGGCACTCTGCAAAAAGTCATTGTTTAATTTTTAAATTATTTCCTTTATCCCCAGACTGGCAGGTTTCTGTTGCAGTGAACGCTGCCCTCGGTGGAGAATGACAGATTTATTTACAGAATGATTCGATGGATAAATACAAATCAAGGATCAAATGGCACGGTTTGAAAAATGCCTGCTCATGCCTTTGGTAAAAAAAACGAAAAGGAGCAAAACATTGATGTATTATGCGTTTGCTTTCTAACCTGAACATAGCTTAAAATCAAACTATAGCGCAGTTTAGTTTTGCAACATATACCTCCCAGCTGTAGTCATTTGCAGGCCTATGGTTTAAGGAATGATGCATGTAAAAATAGAATTCTTACTTAATTCTTGCATTGAGTCTTACATCCATCCATTATCTATACAGCTTATAGGTTCTTAGGGTCGCGTCGGCTGGAGACTATCCCAGCTGACATTGAGCGAGAGGTCAGTTACACCTTGACCAGGTTGCCAGCCGATCGCAGGACAACATAAGATGTGTTTCCACCATGCAGTCCGGTTCAGTTCAGCTTGGTACGGCACGCATTTACTGGTGTTTCCACTGTTGACACAGGAGAAAAGTTACCCAAGTAACCAACCCATGCTGTCCCACTAAAGGGGAGCCGAGTGTACCAAACTGACCCTAAAAGGTGGAGCTAAAAGCGCTGCAGTCGTTGTTTTGGTCACAAAAATATTCACTTCCCATGTGACAGCAGCATATACGATAAATACCTCGCCATGTTCAAATAAGCCGTGGATTAAAGTTTGTTCGCCGCTGTTCTTGTAAAGAATGTCCACATGACAAAGTGCTCCTTGGAGAACCGAAGCGCTTGAAGTCCTCCACCGCTGCTTTTTGTTTACGACCACCCTTTACACAGTCTGCTGCACAGTGTTGCATGGCTGCGATGTCACACATTATGCACGACCCTCTCCTCCCTGCTCACACCCCCACCCTCAAGTGAAGGCACACCTGGCACTCATACCTTTGGGCAATTTAGTGTCACCCATTAACCTAACAAGCATTCTTTTTGGTTTGTGGGAGGAAACCAGATAACCCATGCAGGCGCAGGGAGACCATGCAAACTCCATACAGAAAGGCCATGGTTGACACAGCCCTGGTTTAAGTTTGTGAAAAATCTTCTGTTTGAGATCTTTTTACTCCAAACGGTTCAAAAACAGCATTCAGATGACTATGTGATACCTATTTGACACCAACTGGGCCAAGAACTTTACTTTGGTCAGAGTTTTGGTTCTTTTAAAGGCAAGTTTTCCCTTACTTTTACTTAAGAAATAATATGATTGATCTGCTTTTACTTGTATTGACGTCATACCCAAACAGGAGAATCTAAACTTATGTACTAAGTGCTCAGCAATAAAAGTTGGACAGCTTTTGAAAATAAAACTGCAGGCAGCTGCTTTTTACAGATTCCTGACACAAGCAGCTCCCCTACAAGGGATGAGAACTTTCTCATACAGGCTAAATGATCACTCACCAATGAACATGCAGTCAGCACATAGCATGCAGTTTATTTTCATTTTTATTTTCCAGTAAGACCTTAATTGGCTATATGTCTACTGTTGCTAGGGTAACCATTGCTTGCTTTGCTCAATGGAGCTCGGAGCTGCAGACAAAAAAATCTGGGTTTACTCCAAAAGCAGTCTGCTGTCACTGGGCAGCAAGTTGCAGAATTACAACCTCAACAATGTATAGTGTAGGGGAGGTATGTCTGGGTATTTTCCCTAACAGTATGATACAATATGTCTAATGAAACAGGGGGCCAAGATATGACATGAATTGAGATACACATTGATTTTGGATTATGACAAACACAGAATAAACCACAGTTATACTTCAGAGAAAGTTTGAGGACACTCTTTTAATAATTGTGATAAAATCCCTTTAAGGTCCAAGCAGATCCTGGAAGAGGATAAAATCTCCCTGTTCATAATCCTTTAGTTAACAATTTTAGCAAAATTAAATATTCTTTCTGTTTTGATGCCTCAACACCAAACACAGAGGAGGTCAGAGTTGTTGCATAATATTTGATCAATTATTTATTGATGTATTGGATGGCAGATTTTTGTGATTGTGATACCTCTAGAATGAAGGAAAAGACTATCCTCAAACTCTGCACAAATGCCTACTTTGACGCAAAGATAACCCTGTTTTTTGAGGTCATATCAAAGGTCAAAGTCATAGCGCCTTACGTTCATCCAATGCTTGTGAAGACAAAAGCGTAACAATGCCTAAGAGCAATTTTCTCAGAGGTGTGTGGGAATGATTTCATACTCAATGATAACTGGCTAACTGAGTTTTAAGTACACAGTTCAAAAGAAATTTTGGGGGTCGTTGGTCAAGGATCAGAGTCACTGCTGCCTTATTTTTTTTTATTTTTGTCGGGGGGTGGGTTAGTTGTTTTTTTGCAAAACAGAAGTGGGACTAGAGTGATTATGCAGGGTTGGTTTGGCCTGGAGCTGCAGGGTGGTGAAACTGATATTGGTGCTTAACAGTAAACAGGTCACTCTGAGGGCTTTCACATAGGCACTGCTCCTTTCTGGGTCCTGAACCTAATGTTGAACCGGCCGGCATGTTCAGACCAAAACAAAAATTGGTTCGGATCATGAAAAGTTGGTTCGTGGCTAGAACCAAACAAAAATTAGTCTCAGCTCGCGAACCGTGAAATCATCTGTGGGCATGTCGTATTCTGTGTTGATAAAATGAGCAGGAAGTCGAGGACGTAGGGGAACACACACACAATTTTTACATAACTGATGCCCTGTACATACATCTTCTATGTCTCTTTATCACCACCATCTGTTGTGCTTGATTGCATGATGTAAACAAAAACCTTGAGTAAAGCAACAAACACTTTTAGAATATCGATGCAATCCGCCTTTTGTTGGTCAAGTGTTTACTTCTGCCTGAGAAACACAGAATAATGGCCTCCATGTGTTGAGTTAGCATGTTCTCCCTGTGCACGCAAAAGTTTTCTCTGGGTAATCTGGTTTCAGCCCACAGCCCAAATACACACATATTAGGTTATTTAGTGACTCTAAATTGCTCTTAGGTGTGACTGGAAGGTGGAAAGATTGTCTGTGTCACCATGCCAGCCCTGTCTGTAATCAGCTGGTTTCCATCCTGGTATATCCCTCTGCCTCTTATTCATTGTCACCTGGAACAGGCTCCAGCCCCCTGTGATCCCAAAAGGGACAAGAAGGATAGATAATGGATGAAAGGATGATCTGGACTATTAAGCATGGGCACAATGTGATCTCCTATCCTAGATGTGGACTCCTAACAGCACCTAAAAAAGCTACTTCATGGACTTCATGAGTTTTTTTCATGTCTGATGCTGGTCTCTGCCTCCCTTAAAAGAATCACTAATGTTTTATTCTCAAAAGGTTTCTTTTTTTGTAGACAAAAATGCTATTAGGTCATTGCATGATATTCCTTGCCCTTAAAGATGGCCTTGGCTACATAGCACGTACGCTTCTTTAAAGACCAACAACAATATCAGTTTCTTTTTGATTTGCCATGGAAAATTGCTTTCTGATGCACTGTGCTATAATCAGTGCTGATATGTCTTTATATAGCTTGTATATGCACAAGAAAACTTTTTAAAGAATACACTAACTACTGATAAACAATACTTTTAATCAGATTTCTTCAGTTCTCTTTATTTAGCTTGAAAAGGTCAGTGCCTCTGTAGATTTCAAGAAACAAATAAGGAGTTGAGTTGCATGAACAGGCCCAAGCCAAAAAAAAAAAAAAAAAAAATCCACCCTGCTAAAGTATTACGGCACATATCCTCTTTTGGAAAGTTGTAAGTGTAACAACACTGCTTGTACAATTTGCAAGAAAAAGCCTTGGGAGGATCACTTCCTGCCAACAGTATAAGTGTGATATGCCAACACAAAGGCCAAAAGGAAAGCATCTGTTTATACAAGTTTAATCCAAGGGAAAGAAGACAAAAACAAATTAGTGATGGAAAAGTAAGCAAATAATAAAATGCTTCTGCTGCCAGTAGACAAGTGTGTGAAATAACAGCTTGAGCTTGTCTTCCAACATGAGCCAGTCCTGCTAAGGCTCATTACATGGGGGGGGGGGGGGGGGGGGGGGCATTGATTTTATCCAAGCTGTGGTTAAAGACGAGCACTATGCCAGGAGAGACATATGCTTGTGAGCTGACCATGCAGGACAACAACTTATTCAAAGAGCAGTTTGCAGATTGGCAACCCCAATGAATACATGTGTTGGGGATTGATTAAGAAAAACTATTTAAAATGAATTTTATAAATTTAAGCACTACAGTGAACTCTGGAGTCATTTTGTTATGTTTGCTTTTACTTGCAATCAAAACCACCAAATATTGACATAATGAGAGAGAGCATCACTTAAGCTGGGTATATTTTTTATGAGAAAATCTTGATCATAATAATGGTGTTATTGATAAAGAGGGTTTTTGTATTCATACGTATACAGTCATTAACAAACTTTTAACAACCTGTTAAGTGTCAGAAACAGTAGAAACAGGCATGGTGAAGGAGAAATACTTCCAAAGGGGAGAAATAAAGTTTTGATGTGATGTGAACCAGTGGAGAACAGAGCAGGTGTAGAGGTAAGTTATTAGCTTAAGCTATCTGACTATGTTTTCTTGCCAAAGACGGACATGTTTCCCAGTGAATTGTTTCACGTTATGTCAAACTAAAAGAGCCTTCACAGACAGGCTTCTGCTTAAAGGCACAGTGTGTAAAATTTGTCTGCCAAAAGGTGGCCCTCAAGTAAAAAACACAACCACCAATGAGTAAAGAGTAATGAGCTACTCCCCCCCACCTGTCTTCACTGCTTCTGCTGCTTTGCTGTTTCTTTTTAAACTGAGGTCCACTCAATAAAAAATGTCACTCTATGAGATGGGTAACCTTGCTCAGCTGCTGCATCCACCTGTTTCATTGGCTCATCAGGCTGATCTATCCTGCCAAGCTCCAATCCAAAGTGACTGTGCTCCACCTAGAGAAGCACAGCCCAATCGCCTCCTTGAAAGGTCAAAGGGGTAGGACCTACAAGCAAGACAACAGCAGGAACTGCTCATACATAGATTAAAAGCTTCAGTAGCAGTTTTGTCAGATCTGGGCCGCATTTCTTTATTATCTGTCTTATTATCATCTGACATGGACTGACACAAAGAGGAAAAGTATGCTGTTTTAAATTGTTCATGGAAATCATGGATGTCATGTCCTCTGGGCTAAAGAGGAGAAATATCTAGTAAAAAAAAAAATTAGGCTAATGATAAAAATATTTTTTAACTAATTATTAATTTTAAAATTAAAACTCCACACACAATCTTAAACAACTGTATTCTTGGAGTTCAGATAAAATGCAGCATTTAAAAATATCTGAGCTGGTGCAACTTGATTGAAGGCCGCGATCATGTGACTTTACAGTTACCACTGCTTCATTTCCCTTGCTTCAACTTAACACACAAACTTGCAGTCAGTAGAAAAAAACAGCATAACAAACCTCCATGGTTTGTACAGTATAACAAACATGATGAAAAACTAATTCTAGTTAAAAAAAATGTCTCTGGGGTCCCCAGAAATTTGTGATGTCAAAACGGGGTCACAGACCAAAAATGGTTGGGAACCACTGTGCTATGGGGTGTGTTCGCACTCATGGTATGGCTAAGTTGTTCATTTGTGAAGCCACCATTCATCCTGAAAGGTGCATACAGATTTTGGAGCAACATATGCTGCCAACATCTTTTGCAGGGACGTCCCTGCTTATTTCAGCAAGACAATGTCGAGTCACATTCTGCACAGGTTACAACAGAGTGGCGTCAAGTGTGGGAACTAGACTGGCCTGCCTGCAGTCCAGACCTGGCTCCCACTGAAAATATGTAACGCATAATGAAGCACAAAATACAATAACAAAGACCCTGGACTGTTAAGCAACTAAGATCAGATATCAAGCAAGAATGGGAAAGAATTCCATCCATAAAGCCTTAACAATTAGTGTCCCCAGCAAATGCCTGGTTTGGGTTGTTCAAAGGAAAGGTGATGTAACACAGTGGTCAACATGCCCCTGTCTCAGCTTTTTTGGAATGTGTTGCAGGCATCAAATCAAGTAAAAATAGTGAATATTTGCTAGAAATATTGACAAGTTTGAACATTATATATCTTGTTTTGGTAGTACAGTATATTCAATTGAATATAGGTCAAAAGAATTTGCAAATCCTTTTATTCTGATTTTATTGTTTTGCACAACGTACCAACTTCATAGAAATTGGGATTGTAATAGACAGAATGAACACGGAAGTACACACAGTATGCTTATCCTGTTAAAGAAACAGTGGACTGAATGACCTATTAAAACCTACTACTGTGAATCTTTAAAAACAGCATCAGACGAAGGAAGAGGTTGAAAAAAATGGCATTTCTAGCAGCCTTAATAAAAAATCACCTTTTTTCCTCAAAATGTGGGCCTTTTTCTTTTGAAAACCATTTAAGATAAGAAGTAACTCACAGATTATTTACAAACAAAATATTGTATTAATGTGAAACGAAACTTAAGCTGTATATTACTCTTTAAACCTGTGAGTTTTTGAGAACTCATGAATAAAAAGTTCTGAAAGAATATGTTTCATGCTGTGTGTACTAACACTGATACCCCAGGGATTAAGGAACAATTCCAAAATTACACAAAGATGAGACTGCAAACAGATGATCTCTAAATATCTCTGTACAGTCCCAACAGGAATGTAACTCCAAGAGACTTGGTGGGTTTCCTCTACTGTACAGGAGCCTTCCCCAAGGAAGTACTCGGTGCATTTTCAAAAAAAATAATATGGACTAAATACAATTCTATGACTTAATTTTACACTCTGAAGGATCCCTTAAAAAGGGGTTGTATTTCTACAAGTACTGAGTCTGTGGGGATGAACCTGAGAGTGCTGAGCTTTCTAATCAGTGAAGTAATCAAAGCACTCAAAAAGCTGGCAGAGAGGGACATGGTGTAACTATCTGCATGTGCTTCTGCGCTATAGATGCAGTCAGCATTGTTGTAGTGGGGATGGAGCATCCCAGTGGAAGAAATTAATCCTTTGCCCAAGCCGGCATTGCAACACATGCATAAAACTCTGACACTAATGGTAATAAGCTGCCATGTTCTACATTGTTCTACATTACGCTTCCCTCACAAAGACACTTATGACCCTCCCAACTGCATGGGATCACCGGGTCCCCTAGCAGTCACAATGTTAACTTACAATCCAGCCACATTATAAGGTGGACCCCTTCGACTGCTCAATATAGCATACAGTTTATTAGTCAATCCACTAGCAGAAACTCAACTCATTTAAGCATATAACTCTGGTCAAGATAACCTGCTGCAGTTAAAACTGAGCTTCAGAAATTGGGAAGAAAGATGATTAAAGTAAATCTGAATGTGGCATGGTTGTCGGTGCTAATCAGACTGGTCTGAGTGTTTCAGAAACTGCTGTTCACTTAGTTTTTCATTCTGTGGTTTACAGAGAATGGTCTGGAAAAGAGAAAATTTCCTTCCAACCTACCCAGGAGAGAGGATTCAGTTCAGAGAAGAGAGCTAATAAAATACTAATCAGTAATCAAGAGAAAAATTAGATCAGCTATGGCCGATGATGATGGATGAAGCACACACAGTGTGCACACTGTTTTTACAGCAATTTCCTTGGCACTCAGATGATGTCCCAGTTGAACTGGTTACTGTGTCAGCTGGTGACTTTCAGCTGAATGGGTTCCCAAATGTCATTGTTAAGCAGTTGATAAAAGCAGAGTGAGTTCTTGTGAATGTCTCTGTACTGGGGTTCGGAAACAAGCCCATGGCTCCCTCTGATCCTGCCTTATAGTGAGTTTTGCAATATAAAACTGGGCTGTGGTACAAAAACGTTTGGGGACCAGTGGTCTGTAGGATGCATCTTTTTTTTCCAAAATCCCACTATAGTCCTGTGTGATTTTGTTCACCTTAGACTGCACATGTAACCTGTAATGCCCTCAGCTGGACTTTGTTGGTAGTGTGGACTTAACACATGCTGACAAGTATTAAATATAATCTTCATAATACATTTAATCTGTAGCAATTTGCCTGAAGCAGAAAGCGGACAGTGTTTTTGTTTATGTCCATCCAGGCTATGCTGATCTGAATTCTGTTCATGTTTAGAGATTTTGATTATTTGGCTCAACTCATTAGAAATAGTCGGTCTTTGGGCTTTCAAATGGCCTCTCAATGTTGCTAGTTTGGCTTTCTTGTCTCTTGATCAATGACAAAAATGGAAAATATTCAAAAAAGAAAAAAAATGTCTCAAATGATTTTGGGCATACTTTTGGTGCTGTATCCATGCAAGGCTGGTAGCGGGTGTGGTTGCAGTTCGGAGCTGTGGTGCAGGCTTGAAGACTGGATCTAAGCTCAGCACTCTGGCTATTCATATATGGACGCTAATAATTATTAATCATGAATTTATTTATGGATTCATGAATTCCAGGAAATGTAGGCTCGATGAAGTGTAGTGCATTTACCCATACATGCAAAAGTAAGGGCTGGAATGAACACTTAGTTATTTATAGTCTGGTCTATCATTGGAAACACTCGGTGCTAGAGCCAAAACCAGAATGGACGGATCAAAGAGCTATACTGAGGATTAAGTGGCAGTCAGCTCCACCATAATTCACCTGGTGAGTACTGTTGTGCATTAGTGGAACAAAAATAACTTTCTTTTACAGACTTATATTAACCAGGTAAAGTGTTTCAAATCCCCTTTAAAAACCTTCACTGGACTAAAGAACTGTTGAATCCACTGTTGAATCAAGCCACAGTTATAGAAAGCCCTATTGCGTGCTTAGCACACAACATTTTGATGTGCTGCACAGGTTTATTTCCTTGTTTCTTCCTGATGTAGATGTTATTCCAATGCTGTGTGCTCACATATCTTATAAAGCAAAATGGTTACACTGTATATAGAGGGGGTGTCACTGCCACAAACTGCCAGACTTTATAGGAGTGTTGGTGTTTGAAGCTCATTAGAATAATATTCTTTCAGTTCAGTTTGTCTTTATTCAACAGTAAAGCACAAACTTCAAGTTCTAGTGTGGGCCAAATTTCCATTGGACCGCGGGCCGCAAATGACCCCCAGGCCATTGGTTGGACATCCCTGGCGTATAATATTCTAATAGTAAATGATCATAATCTCCTGTTAGCAGTCTCCTATTTATGGCTTCTTACTGCTGCATAACTTTCCAAACTCTTTTGAACTTTGCTCAACACTATTTCTTGCTGCTGGAAACTCTTCTCCTTGCTGTATGAAAAAGCCACAGACCAAGAGCCAGCTACACTGTCATCACAATGTCCTACGCCATTGTTTTGTCTGGACATCACTGCAGTTTCACTAAACCTCACCGTTACAAGCACATGTTCAGTGTGGAGGCACTATAAATTACCCATCCATTCATCAGTTATACCCTTTTGGGGTTGCAGTAGGCTTAAGCCTATCCCAGCTATGTTGGGTGTTAGGCAGGGTACACCCAGATAATTGCAGGGTCACATAGAAATACAGACAACTATTCAACTGCACATTCACACATCAGGGTAATGCAGAGTCACTGATTAACCCTGTGAGCATTTTTTTGGTCTGTGGGAGGAAACCAGAGTGCCTGGAGAAAACCCACGCCTGCACAGGGGGGAATGCATATTCCACACACTGAGACCCTGGCTGTCGTAGAGATCAAACAGCAACCTTCTTGCTGTGAGGCATGGACACTGACCTGCTGCACTGTTGTGCTACCCTACTTTTAATTATAAATATTTAAAGAAGAGGTGTGTAGTCTCGAAACGAAGAAGTCCAGCAGAGTTGAACCTCCAGCACAGATGGAAAACACCATTGTGATCTAATCCAATCTATTTGTGATCTTAGACTGCCTTTGCATAGTCATTGTACACTGCTGAGATCTGAAATAGAAAGGGACATGCCCACAAACTTTTAGACAATGTGCTTAACTCAGTCAAAATAGAGCCCTCTGTGTTTTTCAGACATTGTCAGGAGATGCTTCAAATAAACCTTTCTCAATTCAATTTGTCTGACAGTTTTTGGAAAACTTCATATTCTCATATTCATTTGAAAGACATTTCATTGAATTTTGGTTTGTTCCAAAAATGCTTTCATTGTGATCAAGTACTAGAGAGAGGTCAATGACAGCATTGAGAGAAGGCTTTGTTCTTCCTGCAGTCTGTATTAGTGCTTACAATCATAATCTGGGACAGTTTCTGTCTGAGAAAAATCCATGAGTTCATCTGCAGTTTGAGCATCTGATGCAGCCCATTGGAGATGTGATTAAATTGAACACAGCAGATAAGTTTTTGTACAGCAGAGGTCTAAATATAATATAAATCCACTTGCTCATAGGGTTTTTTTGGTTAATGTTCCTGAATTTAGAGATTGGATTGAAACCATTTTAGTGCACTTTTTGAATTTCTCCAGGCGTAGTCTGTAAATTGTAGACTGCTTTACTCTCATGTCAGGGTGGTTTAACATTAGGGACCAGGGTCCTGATCTGAGCACATTCACCCCACAGTTGGGTTCATTAAAAAAAATAAATAAAACGCAAACAGTCCCCAAGTCTACAGGTAGAATTAAAGATCCAGTCGGCAAGGTGGGGCCTCAGCATATGGGAAAGCAATCCTCTCCCACAGCCTGCTAAATTGCAAAAGTGCAGATTTTAAGACTCTGAGGCACATGCTGACAAGCTGTCACGCCCGTCAAAAACATGACTAAGCATTGATACAGAGTAATTGAGCTATTACTGTCAATTGAATAAGGGAGGTTTGTTAATCAATAAAACAAATATCAGATCAGATTGTTGTCTACTCTTTATAAGACCACATGATTAATTCCTCTCTATGGCCAAAGATTTATTCCAGATATATTTTTCCACACGTTTGAATCTCATTTTAAGAGACAATATCTTCATATTATATAAATAAAAATGTGGTAATGGTGTCCTTAAAACCATTTAAAGGAACACTGCAACATTTTTGTGTCTTACCTCACTTCCGAGTCCATGACAAGCAGTTATCCAGTCCAATCCACTTTATTTGTATAGCACATCTAAACAACAAAAAACGTCTCCAAAGTGCTGTACATAGAAGTTAGACAGTATTCTTTTGACTGTGCATCCAGTAACGAGAAAGAAATGGACTTAGATCGCCAACCGCTAGCTTAGCTAAGCTCAAACGCCTGGAGTACATGGGTAGTGCTTTAGCCTGCCTCTGTCTACAGACATCAGATAAACTCCAGACGGTCCTGTGTGCTTGTTGTATTTTTTATTGACCGCGTGATGTTACGTTAACTATTAGACTAAGATTAGCATTTTATATAATTTTTGGAAGAAAGACTTACGCAACTAAGCCGCAGGGCACATGCACGAACCACCATGGAAGTGCTTCTCAGCATGTCAACAAACAAAGCCTCTGTTTACGAGTAGAAGAAGATTGCTACTAAGGATTATGGCTGACTTTAAGCTAGAGATGATTTCTTTGGAACTGACGCAGATTCAAAACCTTACCTTTTTAAACCCGAATGTACGAAGGAGGAACTACATGTTTTGAAAGCTGAGCGTGCATAGAGAGAAGCCGAGGCAGTGGAACAGCCTGGGGCTGAGGGGGAGAGTCCGAACTGGCATGGACTGTATTGTATATGTGTGCTAGCCTTGAGGCTAAAGTACTACTACTAAAGACTGGAAATCAGCACCAAAACAATGAGATTATTCTTGAAGAACACAGCCATCCCATCACTCATTGTCACACAAACAGTAAATGAGGTTAGTATTTAGCACGGCATATTATCTTGCGCCAGATGAAATAAATAAGATGGCTACAAACATGGTTGTTCAACTTTGAAGCAATTGTAATATCTTCAGTGAGTCACATCGTTTTGTGACTTCATTTTTGAGAATTTCCTCCTTATCAAATGCCAAGTGCCAAGATCAAGTTAGTCCTCGTGGCTTGGCAATAATGTTTGAACTACTGTCTGTTAAAAACTATCAGAAAGGCTGTTGGGTCCCCGTCCATATAAGTAGTCCATAAAAGCAGCGAGCAACTGTCCAGCAATTCTTTAAAATTCAAGAAAGTAAACAAAACAGTGCCAGATGCATTTTATTATTTTAGATTTAACGTTAAGATCTTTTGTGTGTGTGTTCATCACAAGCATTGTTTCAGACACTCATGTAAAACCAATATTCTTCATCCCATAGAATGTAGGGCCTGGGAACCAGGAAGTGCTGAATGCAAGCTCACTTCCACATTTTAGGACTCATTCCAGCACCACTCTATTTCAACACTTGATTTGTTGGTGCTTTGCATCGTGGGTAACAGTACACAGGGTAGGCTGCTCCCCTGCATATTGCTTTACATAAAACTTTTTTGACAAAATCTGTATGTACTGCAAGTGTAGTATGCTGTTTTGAAAGGGCCCTAGTCAGACATTTAATTGTGCATTTTTGCAATATTTCTCATTTGAATGGAGTCATTGCACTCTGCTTTTCATCACCTTGAGGTTGTGTTATCTTTAAAACACTCTTCATTTCCTTGTATGTAATCCATCATTATGTCTTATACTATCTAGTATAATACTATCAAACTATCATTTAAGTTGTGTATTTTTTTATTTAATGCATTTTCCTATCAAAAACAATAAAGTATATCTTGTGTATTCTAATTATATCATTTTGACAGTGTCATAGATAGCTAGTTGATTATTTTCATTTAAATCTTATCTCATTATAATGACCCACTCAAACAAGACAATGATCAAGTTAGATAAACACTGTGTAGCGCTCTCTGTAATCTGACAAGCGTTTACTTCCCCCACCTTAATGATGCTGCCTATTAAACGCTTTATTGCAGCCTATTATGCATAAAGCTGTAATGGTTGTGTTGAATGATTTCTTCCTACACAGCTCCTACTTGTGTTATTCTTAATTATCCCTCTCTGTGAGAGAATATCTTCCCTTTGTTGACAGGATTTGTATCTATGTTAACTTGAATTTAACCTTTATGCTGACAGCTTGTCTCACTTTCTGGAGGGGCATCGCAAGAAAACAAAATAGATAGAAAGCCTGCAAAGTCAGTCAGTACACTGACAGTGTAGAACTGACACGATAAAGGGAGAATGATAAGGAGAAGTGGAAATGTGGCAGGTGGTAGTTGGATTTTAAAATACCGAGTAAAGGAACACACCCCCTCAGAGTGTTCTACAGCTTTTGTTAAAGTACCATTAAATCCCCTCAGGGAATCAATGTAGACAGCTTCAGCTCCTGCTAGAGAGCGTTCAGGGGTTAGAGGGGAGCAGAGTAAGAGAGGGGCTTTATATAGAGTACGCAGTGATCTTTGCATTTATCCAATTCTTATGCAAGCAACACACTAGATGACAATTCAAAAACTTTCAAAGAACTTTTGAAAGACTACTGTCTGACACCTACATATATCAATTTACCCTCACTGGCCACTTTATAAGGCACACCTTACTAAAACCTAATTCTTTGAGGCACAGATTCAACAAGGTTTTGGACCCATTTCTCTGAGATTTTGGTCTTTATTGACATGACAGCATCACACAGTTTCTGTAGATATGCTGGCTCCACACTCATGATGTGTATCCCCCTTTCCATCACATCCCAAAGGTGCTTTACTGGATTGAGATCTCTTGATTGTGGATGCAACTGAAGTGCAGAAGACTTGTAATGTTTAGGAAACCAGTTTGAGATGGTTTGATCCTTCTGGAAGTAGTGATCAGAGGATGGGTACACTGTGGTCAAAAAGGGATGAACTTGGTCAGCAACTGTGCTGAAGCAAGCTGTGCATTGCAACAATGCTTCGCTGGTACTATGGGGCCTGAAGTGTCCCAAGAGAACGTTACCCACACTATAACACCACCACCACCAGCCTGAAATATTTATACAATGCAGGACAATGCATTTCATATTCTTCTATGGCCAAATTTTGGTGACTACATGTTAACTGTTGCTTCAATGTTCTGTTCATAGCTGATTGGATTAACACTCAGTGTGGTCTATTGCTGTTGCCCATTTGCTTCATGATTGAATGTGTTATGTGGTCAGACATGTGCTTCTGCGCTCCCTGGTTGTAATGAGTGGTTATTTGAGTTACTGTAGCTTTTCTATCATCTTTAACTACTCTGGCCATTCTGCTCTGACCTCTGGCATCAAAAGAACATTTTTGCCTAGGGAACTGTCACTCTTATGCCCATTTTACACTGGAAGCATTTTCTCTGTGTGTACTTGTTGCACGTTGCACCTGGCGCATGCATGTCCTGCAACCTCAGCGTGTCTCCCTGATGGCACAGCTCTATCTCCACATACATATCAACCCAGTAATGAGTGTATTTTGAAAGTTTAGGTAGAACCACAACAAATCCTAACCTAATAACCGAATGACCTTTACTTCACTTCATTTCACCAACACTTGACCCATTGCATTATTTACGCTAAAGCTATAAACGTCAGTGATTAGATATTCTCTTGAGAGTTACAATGTTTTTCCTACAAGAGGTGCCACTTTGTGACGCACACGGATGTCTGACTGTGGTTCACAGAAGGTTCTAACTTTGACATCAACTGTTTATGAGTAATGATTTAAAGTCAGCACCAACTCTTTGTATGTTAAGTTTACGCAGGCACAGTGTTAAGTACAAAAAGCAAGCCAACTACTGCCAACACTCACCACAGCCTGTCCACTGTCAGGAGTAGATATATTTTCCGGCAGAAAAAAAATATTTCCGAGTTCTTCTTTCTTCTTTATTTTAAGAAGAAACATTGTCCAATTCTGAGTAAACCGCCACTAAAGCAGGTTGCATCTATGCTGTACAAGCAGCCATTGTTATAGGCTTCCTCTCTCTGTTGTCATACTCATAGCTCCCAACTCTTCCTCCTCCAGGACAATAATTGGTCAGTGCTTCTGCAGGCCGAGCTCAGCTTCTTGAAGCTTTGCAAAATGTATCTGCCTGGTTAAAGACAAGGAACGTGGGATCTAGCTGCTCTGCAAGGTTAACTAAAACTGTCCTGAATGAGGCCGATGGGGAGTCCCCCTCTTTCACATGTCTACTTTTTCAAAGAAAGTCAAAGGCTCAAAGGGAGCACTGCAGCAGGGTTCATATGACTCTTCAAAGTGGAACTATTGCTGTCTTAGAAATTTCACAAGTTTCACCCCATTTTCTACAGTCCAGGAGGGCTGAGACCTTGGATCTCTCCTGTTGGTTGTCGGCCCTCAAACCGTAAATGACTGAGATCACAGGAGTGTGCCCATACTCTATTAAAAACTCAGGATTTTGTTCTGACTTGTGTGTGACTTTGAAAGTGCTTGAAAAATCTTTGGGTATTAGGGACAGAATTGGCTGAGTCACTGCTGTGTAAATCCATTTACAGAGAACCCTTAAACCAAAGTGTATAATGTCTGTTGCAGTAAATAGTGCTGTATTTGGTGTGACGTCAGGCTTATTCAACTAACGTTCTTGCAGAGTGATTTTTTTCGGACTGTAAACTGCAGTATTCATCAAATCTAGGAGACACATCAGGCTATAAGACCTCTTAGTGTATGGGCAGGTGGTGTGCATTACTTACTTCAGAGTGCTGACATGTTGCCAAAAGGCCATTCAGTGCGAGGTCTCGAGGTCTCCGATATTCTGCTGATGAAGCTTCCTGCGCTGTCTTATAGCAGGCTGTACTGAACAATCAAAATGCATGTGAACATTTCTCTTTGCAGCTTTTGGCAGGCACTGATCCTCCCAACTCTTGAACAGAAACACTGCTTTGTGAGATCCTTTGTCCTTTGCCTGATTTGCAACAAAGCAGATGTGTCTCTACTCAGTCCAGAGCAAGTTTGTGTGCTGCAGAGGTCTCTCGCTGGGCTGCTCAGATAACTTTAATTAATCATCAGGGATACAGGGAGATTAAAGGTGCTAAAGGGGAGCCATTCTCCTCTCTGCTGATTGGATAACGACAGTGTGGGGCAGTGTCGGAGGGGAAAGGAGAGAGCCTTGATGGAAATATGTTGTGCTTGAGAGTACATGAGATGAATCAACCATAGGCGATTTGGTCTTGTGTATGCAGAGTCCACCATGCCCATTTTCAAAAGAGTCAGGACATTGGGTTAAATGTGAATGAAACGGGCCAAAGTGATTTGTAAGATTTCAAAAGTTCAATGAAGCATCCAGATAAGGTATTTAATGTTCAAAGTGATGAACTAAGTTGTTTTGTGGAAATATGCATACACTTTAAATTTCATGCCAGCAACACACTCTAAAACAGTTGATAGACGAGCAACAAAAGACCAAGAATGTTGTGAGTTGCTCAAAACTGCCTGTGAAAGGTGAAACCTCCTGAACGGCATAGTTCTTCATAATCAGCAATAGAAAGAGGTTATCAACTCTGGAAGACTATGGGTGAAGCAGGTTATGAGTAATGTTCCTCAGTGTGCAGTTGCAATAAGTCACCAAGTTTCACAGGTTCTTGTCCATGCTATTTCGAGGACACATGTTTTCAGTGCAAAGCCAGGTGCAGGTTGCAGAAATGATGGATTTTGCCTTGATTTAACATGGATGTGTTTTTGAATGTCTGCTCTCATGCCTTTTAAATCATTGTGCACTGGGTGGCTGGCGCTTTACTATTTACATGGTGGGGTCTGAATTTTGGATGGATTTTTTCATTCCTCTCCTTTTATTGTGCCACCATTCTCAGACAACAAACATAACATTGTATATGTGTTATCACTTATATCTAAGAGCCTGATCTACTAAAGGTTTGTGTGTATAAAAACGTGCAAACTTGATAGCGCACGCAAAGCTGATCTACTAACCGGGTGCATTGAGGATTGCGTCCGTCAAATGAGTAAAATAGCACGCACAATCCATTTAGCGTGTTTGCCTTCATGGATATGCAGAATACATGCAGATTATCAGAATGCACAAAATACTGGGAGGAGGAGATTAAAATGTAATCATTAAGCACCAGCGATGTGATTTATCAAACCTTTAACTGACTGGTGTTTTTGCGTCTAAATTTAGCTTTTTGAAAGGCAGTTGCAAAAAAAGCACAGCGTTATGCACAGAGGGCTGTGGTCATTGTGGCAAGAAACAGGGGTCGCATTAACCTAATATTTTCCATCACTGACTGAATTTTTTGATGAATGAAAGATTTGGAGGCTGTCTGTCATGACGCAGGACTGGAAAAAGAGGGACGATCCAGTGTGCTGTCATACTCAAGCAGACCTGAGCGTAAAGTAAACCCTCTCTGTTTTGTGCTCTACATCGTGGAGGAGGTCATTTAACCTGTGTTAAAAACTTCTTCATAGCCATAATCACTCTGTTTGTCACTCAGAGCTGACTGCATCACACTCTCCATGCACTGACAGCGAGTTTAGGAGCCATCAGTGCGTGGAGAGTGTGACACAGTCAGTGTGTAAAAGGCAAGAGTACCCCCGCGTCTGTGTGTGCGTAACTGTAAGACTGCTCTGCACATGAGAGGTTATTGATGATGAAGCTGTGTAACTACATGAATGCTGTCATTTCGATTATGTTTAATTGAAATCAGAAAAGGGAAATTAAAAATGATGGATAAAAATATAGTATGAGTGAAAAGTGATGTCCTTGTCTGTCAAAGTGACAGATAACAAAAAAAGATTACTGCAAGTGTGTTCGTTTGCCTCCAACTCCATGGCTTCAAACTTCATTTTTTTTTCTGCTCTCTCAAACTCTCCATGGTGACAGCTGGTAGCACACACAAAATCCTCATTTAAAGGGGGCGGTCCACACCACTTTTGCGCCCGTTATCAATTGTGCATGCAGTGATAGTAGATCACCCACAACACGCCCACATGTGCAATTTTTTTTGTTTGCACACGCAATTTAGCACTCCTTATTTTGGATCTTAGTAGATTGGGCCCGAAGTGTTTCTATATTCCATCGATGCATCCAGTGCATAGGAAATGATCCAAAAGATGAGTGAGACACTTCTGCATTAACATAAAAGCAAAATTTCATTAATAATTAAAATATCCAGTTAAAAATGTCAGGATTGAGCAGGTTTATGTTCAAGATAGAGCTGTTTACTGTACATCATATACCTGTTGGCTTCAAGCAATTTATTTTTTCATTTTCCCAGCAGGATTCCTTGGATCTGCTCTCCACTGTATGCCTAAAACACACCTTTTAGCCTATTTTATTATCTTTGAGCCTAATTATTGGTAGGGATGATCTCTCTGTATGGTTTGCATGTTCTCCTTGTGCAAGAGTGGGTTCTCTCCAGGCACTCCAGCTTCCTCCCACTGCCCCAAAAACAAGCACATTAGGTGATTGGTGACTCCAACTTGCCCTGTGGGTGATTGTGTGAATGGCCGTCTGTCTTTATGTGGCCCTGCTGGTGACCAGTCCAGGGTGTACCCCACGTCTTGCCCATTGTCAGCTGGGATCCGCTCCAGCCCCTCGCGACCCTGAAAGGGATAAGCAGTATACATAATGGACTGATGGATGACGGATAATTATTGGTGAGATTCATCAGTATGTATACGAATATAAAAAATGTATTCTCTTGTTCAAGAATATCTTTAATCCTGTATATGTTTCTTCTTGTTTCTGGGAGTGTTACGTGCACTGGAGGGATTGGCACACTGAGTAGGGCTACAAAAATGCCATGCTGTCTCTTAGCTCTCTCTATAGGTATAAACTTTAAACTGAATCTTTTAACTAATGCTCTGATTTGTAACAGTAGAGGTGTGCAGATGCGCATCCCACATATGTGTTCTGATCTTGCGGATATGCACCAATCTCTCTTATGTGTCCACTAAATAGCAGTAAAACTTTGTGCCACATACTTTAGACTTTAGCCATGTTTAAGGATGTTTAAACTTCAGTAATTGTATGTGTCTGTGACCTCAAGTAAGAACATGACAGCTTTGCACCTGACCACCCCCCATTTCCAGACAAACGCGCTTCTGGGAGCAAACAGGGGCACATGATCATTTTCTATTCAACCAGTTTGAACCCATGGCGTATAAATGTCACAAGTGTCAGGACAAACTCAGACCTGCTTTCATAGTCAAGAATTAGAGAAATTATTGGCACTGTGGGAGAATAACACCAAGAGAAGTTGTTAGAGATTGGCTAAATTCATTGTTATTTTAAACCTAGCTATTGGGATTAGCCTTAAGTTCACAATCAGAGTGCTATTTACCGCAACACTGACACACAGATGGTTAAATTTTGCTGTTTTGGTTGTACATTAGCATCACCTAATCACAACTGCATTTTTTAAAATAAAAAGTATATACATTAACTAGGGATGTAGGGGTATGAAATTTTCGTATCACGGTTATTGTGACCAAAATTATCAGGGTTATCATTATTATCATGGTATTGTTGCAGTGTGCTCAAAATGTTCAAAAAGTACTTTCACACACACTTGAATTCATTTAACCCCTTTAATATTACAATTATAACAGGCCGCCTGGTCTTTTTTGGCAATAAATGTGTCAGGAAATGTCCTTTTGAGTTGATTTTTTTCACCCTTTTTTTCATGAGAAATAAAAGTAAACAATTCTGGCAAGTATTTGTCATTATTATGTTATGAATGCTTAAACAGTGTGTAATTACAAGAAAAGAAAAAAACTGAGTTGATCTTTAAACAGGATTCTCTTCATAAGCAATTGTAAATGAACATGTTCAAAGTTTTTAGATGACTAAAAATAAACTTAACCTGATTTACATACACTCACACATTTTGGTTTGCCTACAGCATTAGTGTCCATGTTACAGCTCGTTATATCAGACCATGTCCAGGCATTTTATTTACTGACGATAGTCCCTGAGGCAGTTCCTGTCCAGTTACCCGCCTTCATGACTCTCCTCTAGTCTCTTCTCTCCCTGGCAAATCTCCTCCACATTTTCTCCTCCAATATTTCCAAATTACGATTGATGAAATCCATAAAACATGAAGTATGATGGAAAAAGACAATAAATTACAAAATACGGCAAAACATGGCCAATAACCAACAAAAGAATGGCAAGAACACTCTCCAGAATGATACTAATGCTATTATTTACAACATTTATACATTATGTAAACAGAAAATACTGATAAACCACCTGTAATTCACTCAGGTATGGCTCACTGAATGTCCTCACTCTCACTCTCTCCGGCTCAGCTGGCTCACTTACTGGAGGAGTTACGGTAGTTTAATCACACGCGTCTTTTTCTTCCGCCGGCAACAGCATCGTGTTTTAGACAAGGTGACTGTCTTCAGTCAGTTTCCCCTCGGCATCCTCGTAAGTCCAAAATTCGACCAGACTTCAGACTTTGTCCGTTTCAAGGGGGAAAAATCTCTGCTATACGGCCTGTGCGGGCGCCCACCGCCGCGGCCAAACTTTCACTTTCAGAGGCCAAACAAAGCAGACTGCGCATGCGTGCCTCCGTCTGTGAGGGACCGCGGCTGCTTTGCAAGGAGCAGACACATAGTTCTGGCTTTTACAGGCAATGAGCAGCATCACCGTGAGTTAATGACACAGTGTGGTAATCAAACTCGGTTTACCGGTAATTAAAACAGGAAACGGTAATACTAACCGTCAGAAATTTTACCACGGTTTACCATTTTACCGGTAACCATTATATTCCTAACATTAACACATCACTGATGGGGCAGCAACTAAAGCAGTTGGGGTTAAATTGCCCAACCTGTTCTTAAATGACAACTTGAGCTGAGACTTACAGTTTACACAGGACTCATGGTGCACTCCATTTACATGGGAACTGGGAAAAGGGAAATGGGAATTACGTCAAATCCCAGCTAGACGTGTCCCAGTTTCGAGCTGGTAAAGTCGGGGTAGGTGAAGGATCTGACTTCAAAGTGGGAACTTCAGACCAACGGGGGCATTCCCAGTGATGTATAATTTGCAACTCGGGATATCCCTGTTCCGAGATCAACTGGAACCCAGCATAACTAACTGAGCCACCATTGCCACCAATTGTTCAAAAGTTCAAAACATGACAACAGGGACTTTGCAAGATGTACATCAAGCATGTGTGGATGCAGTTCTCACTTTTAAAACTTGAGCTACAGTTCTCAGTTCCCAGATGCTTCCAGGGCAGTGTTTGAGGAAAAGGTCATAAAACACAGTGATAAACATGCTCCTGTCACCTATGTTTTTTTGGACATGTTCCGAGTGCGTCTTTCTGCTATTTTCAAGTTAATAAAGGTTGAAAGGAATCTGCATTATTACATTCTTATTTTATTTTATTTTTTATTTTTTATACATTATCCCTACTCCTCTGGAATCAGGGCTTGTATATGACGTGAGTGTGTAGGACTGGTTGTTTTGGATCAAACCCCGTTGGCAGTTGAGCCCTCTAATCTCTCCACAGTAAGGTCAGGATTACAGTTATCCAGTGATACATGTAACACATCCTGCTTAGCTCCTCTCTGTGTGTAATTTCAGGTTGCAGAGCTGTCACATGTCCCCCCCCCCCCAAGGCATGTAGAATTACAAGGGGGTTAAAGGGGTTGCATGTCATTCATCTCCTTTTCTTGCCAGAAAACAATTTCATATTTGAGGTAAAAGCTCCTTTCTGAAGGACATTTTACCCTCCTGCAAGATGGCTTCCTTCTTTCATCCTTGGAGGCTGTGAGTGAGTCCTTGAACTCACCTCAAAGGAAACTGAAGAGCATAAGATAACCTGATCAAAGTGTCCATCCACTCCATTAGAACATGCCTTCACATTTGATTTCTGTCAATGGCTGCAGAGCAAAGGGTAGCGAGCTCTAAAGTGTCTTATTCTTCTTCGATCTGTTTTTCTGTGTGCGACAGCAGTAATATACAGAAGGCTCGAATTTGGCTCTGATGCAGGTTGAAGGACACATAATAAAAACATGGAAATACTTTGCAATGCAATGCAGCTGGGTCATATAATAGCATTACTCAAAGACACAACTGCAAGATTACATCTGCAAGATCTTTGAAGTATTCTTTTTTATTAGATATCTCTGCTGACAGATAAGATCAGAAGAATCCCAAATACAGAAACCTCCAAGTGAAACATATAACAGCGTGAAATTTTAATCCTCTCGAGCACTTTTTTTTTCCATATCTTTAAAGCATCTCTGATGTGTATTTTACCATGCTTATTGTAGAGTTATGGTTTTCTATATCCAAAAGGTGCTTCCAGTTTTTTTTTTTTTTTCAAGTGCAGCTGTCTGCAAATAACCATAGGCTGTATGCATCTTCAACTGCAAACACAACATTCCTTTGCCTTTTCACCTGTGTCCAATCCAAGACGCATTCAGCTCTTGCTTTGTCTGGTCAGTGTCAAAGATGGATACTTTAGAATAAGTGGCTGCCATAGTTATGATAATCTTGACAAGATTAAAGTCCAAAATTGATACTTTTGGTCCCAAGTCCTGCAACATCAATTTTCTCTGCTTTTAATGCTGTTTGAAGGGGCTTGAGGAGCAGGAGAACATGGCACCTTTCACTAAATTCTCAGTTCACAGAGAAATGGACTATGCCTATTTTAAGAAAATGCCCCTCAAAATTTTCTGCTTTTTACTTTCATGGAGTTAATTATTCAATAGCCATACAGCCCTCACCTACATGTGTGTTTTCTGCTCGTCACTGACAAATGTGTAGACTGTTTTTTTTGATATACTGCATATTTATTGCTATTTTTTTGTCCAAAAGGTGCCCAGAAAATAAACTACTTAAGGCAGACACTACTCACTGTAGCACCTTCCTGCTCTTAAAATTCTAGAAAATAAAAACACATTGTTGCACCTTTGAATATTTCTTTTTCATTCCAACAAAGAGACGCCTCAGTTAACAATGCACTACAACGATCTTCTCCTTGAGCCTTTAGGACTCACTAAGACCCCCTGGTCTGGAACCAGGCTGTAATATGTGACATGTCATGTGTGATGCTGAGGTCTTCTTTTAAAAGCACCAAGATGTTTGACATCACAGCACCAAACTAAAAGTTTACCCTAAAAAGAAGGAGGGAGAGGAATGACCTGATTTTAATTTGTGGGCATAATATTAGCATGCAAATATACCACAGGTAAAACTACTACAATTTGTAATGTTTTACTGTATCAAAATAATCATTTTTTGTTAGCAAGTCTACTTATATCTTGAGAATCAGACCATTTTTAAGGTACTTCACCACCAAATATAATTTTTAATTTGGGATGCCATGGGGAAGATAATGTAGAAGAGACATAAAATGCAAATAAAACCTGATAAAACAAAGACATCTAACATCTATACTCCTTAAAACAAAAAAAAAAAACAAAAAAGGGTTTTAATTTTTTATTATTATTGTTATTACTCCTTTTTAATAATACCAGTTGATATTATTGTATCAGTGGAAATTCTGATTAGTCACCTTGTCAATAAGGTACAATTGTAAGGATTGCTTTTGTGAAATGTGTGTAGATCCCCCCCAAAAAATGGGTCAAAACCCCCTCTTCCCTTGAACAGCCTACCCCAAACTTTGTGCTTACTTTTTGCATTTGCCTGAAACTCTTGAACTCTACTCTGCATGATCCTATGAGTAATGAAACAAGATTTTGGAAAAGAAGCCAACCTGTACTTCTAAAGTTGCCTCCCTTTGCGGTGATTTCACACTGTTAAAAAGAAATTTTTGTTCTACAGCCATTGTCTACAACCTCTTTGGGGCTGCTGGTTGGCAGCAGCAGGAACATTCGCTGCCATGTCTCACCTCAAAAGCTTTGACTCCAGTGTTTTATGTTTCCTGTTTTCTTATTCATTGTTCTACCCTGCTTCTCATTTTTGTTTATTTTTTGTAAATGACAGTTATGCAATAAAACCCACGTCCCTACTTTCGTGCCTTAGACAAAGCCCCACAGTCTGCCTGATCCAGCTGAAGTCAACAGTGTAGCAGTCGTGTGTGCAACTGTGAAGCAATTGATGTGGACAGATGTTGACAACAAACCTGGGCTGCGTATTCATTTATAAGTCCTATTAGACAACCCAGGCTTTGTTGTCGGTACAGACAGCAGACAAAAATGGGATGATGAGTGGCATCATTATTTGGCTTTTTCAGTGAGGAACCCCCTGCAGGTTTGAATATGCTCTGCCTAATTTGCTGAGCGTGTACTTGCAAATTTCCGTGCAGAGACACAAGGTGCCGGAGCCAACAGAGAGTTTTAGAGGGCCAAAGCTTAAACTGTAGCAGTTAGTGGGGAATCTTGTCAGCCAGCAGCTTTATCTTTGTATGAAACTCATCATTAAATGAGTCATTGTGGCTTCAAACAGTGCATAAATGTACTGAGGGCTGTTAGACAGTTACAGTTCTCAATCACAATCAATCTCCAGGCTTTGATAGTTGTACTTTAGCAACAGTAACTTGTCTGGTGGACCACACAGGCCAGTCTTTGTTCCTTGAGCATCAGGGACCCTTGGCTACCCATGACCCTGTCGCCGGTTTACCACTTCAGAACAGGAACACTGCACAAGAGTTGCAGTTTGCTCTGACCCAGTCCTCTAGCAATCACACTTTGGCCTGAGACAAACTCTGTCAAATCCTTACACTTGACCATTTTCCTGCCTTTAACATTAACATTGGCTATATATATATATCTATGTATATTAATGAACTTGTGCTGGTTGGTGATTTAAATTGGGATTGGCTTTCACAAGCTTCTGAAGTTTTAAAAGCCCAGTGTAGTGTTTTAAACCAGACACAGATAGTCTAGTCTCCTGCGAGGCCAAACCTGAAATGCCCACAGAAATCTGCACTGATTGATTGGTTCTGACAAATATGCCCGGTAAATATGTTTCTTCTGGTGTCTTTCCCAACGATGTCAGTGATTATTGTGTGATAGGTGTTGCTCAGGGTACAAGGATACCGAAAATTATCCCTCATTCATTGAAAAACGTAACAAGAAAAATTTTGTTGAACAGGCTTTCCTGTGTGATCTTTGTGGTTTTCGCTGGGACAGAGTCACCCTCTTTGATGACGTGGAGCTTGCCCGGAATTATTTTCATACTGCTTTTTTGAAATTGTCAACAAACATGCACCTATCCATATATTTAGAATTAAAGGGTGTGATAATCCATGGTTTTCAAGTGTACTATCAGACCTGCTTCATGAGTGTAACTCTGCCTGTGCCAGAGGACGGAAGTCAGGTAAAGATTTTTAGACAGCTAAGAAATAAATTTACATCTACAGTTCGCAAGACCAAGGCTGAGTTTTACTTGTCTTCTACAACAGAAAGTCCAAAAAAATCCAACGAAGTTCCGTAGCACAATCAAATCTGTGTCTAATAATTGTAAATCTGTTAACCTCCCAGCTAGTATTATTACTGATGGCCACAGTGTCAGGTAAAATAGATACTACACTGAATGCTTTTAACAATCATTTTATATCCTCAGGATTTTAAGTTAAACAAGATCATTTCCCCTTGGTGTCTTCTTTAAGGAGGAGACCAATTGTGAAATCCTTGCTTTTAACTTTGCTCCTTTTAAAACTTCAGAGGTTTTAACAGCTCTAAAATATCTGAACCCCCTCAAATCAGCTGGTCCAGACAAGTTAGATCCCTTGTTTTTAATACTTGCCTCAGATTTTATTGCCGAACCGCTGTGTCACATATTTAATCTCAATTTAAGTGGTGATAAATCCCCAGATGTTTGAAAAGCAGCCTTTGTAATCCCCCTTTTCAAAGGAGGTGATTCAGCAGTTTTAAATAATTATACAGACCAATATCAAAACTTTCTATATTCTCCAAAGTGCTTAAGACATTAGTCATTTACAAGGTGAAAAACTTCCTGGCTTCTAATTCTGTTCTGTCTTCATTTCAATCAGGTTTATGGAAAAACCACAGCACTACTACTGCTTCTATGAAAGTAGTGAATGATGTCTTAGAGGCCTTAGACAACAACCAGTATTGCCTTTCTCTTTTTATTGATTTTTCTAAGGCTTTTGACACCATGGATCACAGTATCCTATTAGACCGCCTAAAAGCTTCTGGGTTCTCAGAGCATGCAGTTAAATGGTTTGCAAATTATCTTACTGGCAGAACCCAGGCTGTTCAGTCAGAGGGTGTCACATCTGTGGTACTACAAATACACAAAGGTGTACCTCAAGGTTCAGTTTTGGGACCGCTCTTATTTACCATTTACATCAACTGCCTAGGACAGAATGTTCCAAATGCTAATTTTCATTTCTATGCTGATGATACTGTTATTTTTTGCTGTGCACCTAAGCCTGCACTACCTCTCGTAAATCTTCAGCATGCTTTTGATTTGGTCCAAGATCAGCTCAGTCAGCTGCAAGTTGTTCTAAATGTAGAGAAAACTGAACTCATGTTTTTATCAACAAGAGCAACAAAAGGAACACTGTCAGAGAAAATTGTTAATATTGACGGTCAAGAAACTGAGCTTGTATCTTCTTTTAAGTATCTGGGGTTTCTACTGGATGTAAACTTGTCTTTAAAGAGCATATTCAGCATGCTGCAAGAAATCTGAAAGTTTTACTTGGTTTTTACTGCAGAAACAAGTCCTTTTTCTTATTTAATGTCAAAAAGAGACGGGTCAAGTCCACGTTTTTACCTTTTATACATGAATGCCTCTGCTCAGAGTCTGCAGATGTTGGACAGTGTGTACCAAGGAGCTTTGAGATTTATCACAAACTGTGTATTTCTGACTCACTCTACTTTGTACTCTGAAGTCAGTTGGACTTCCATAAGTGCACATTGTATTGGACATTAGTATGTGTTCATTTACAAAGCCATTCTTGGCAAAATTCCTGACTATCTCTCCTCTTTATTAATCTTGAAGGACGGATTACATAACCTGAGATCATTGAGCTTTATGCAGTTTGTTGTTCCCAGAGTCCGAACTGAATTGGGAAAAAAGGCCTTTAGCTGGAATAATCTGCAGACTGAATTTAAGCTGCAAAATTTGATGTCTATGAATGTTTTTAAATCTGCAGTGAAGACTATGGAATACTCTTTCTAAATGTGACTGTTTTGACTGATGACTTACAATAGTTTCCTCACTTCTTTTGTACTGTATGAGTCTGTGTGACTGTTTGATGAAAGTGTTTATTGCTGCCATTATTGGTCAGGTCTCCCTTGAAAAAGAGATCTGCTGATGTCAGTGGGACAAACCCGGTTAAATTAAGGTTATAAATAAATAAAAATGAAATGCTGTTGGTTGAATGCTTAATAAATTTTGTAGGATGACCATCAGAAACAAACTTAAAAAGCCTAAATGAACCTTAACCAGCTGATTTTAACGTATAATAATGACGTATTTGAAGTCAGCCGAATTTATATGTCATCATAATGTATAAAATATAATTTCTTGTATAACAATTAAGTTTTTGTTCAAACATTTGTACAATTATAGTTGTTTAAATATCAATTTTATTTATTTTTACAGTAATATGAAATTAACATATGTTTGCCAGGAGTTAAAAGCACTTAAAATATTGATAATTTATTTCTATTTTTAAGTTATTTTGAAAAAAAAATCAAAAACTACATTAGTGATGTTATTATTATTTTGTTTTTTTCCTGCAAAGTAAATTGAAGAAACTATTAGGTTAAAAATGTATATATTACATAAATATAAATATATATGTTTCATAACTCCATCAAGGAGATTGTGTTTTACCAGCATTTGTTAGTTTCCATGTTTGTTTGTTTGTGAACAGAAACAATCAAACAACTGGTGAATGGATTTGGATGAAACTTTAAGGGAATGTTGGTTATGGTACGAGAAAGAAGAAGTTAGAAATTTGGATTGTAAATTAGGTTATTTGATGTTGATGGTGATCTGAGTCCGGATGCAGATCCAAGGATTTTTTGAAAGAATTTCTGCACAATGCAACATAGAGCAGTTTTCCCACATCTTTGGAGAAGCCTTGGTGGAGGTCTGTGCTCTCAGGGGAACTCCTACTATATAGACACATTTTTTTTCTTTTTCTTAATAACCCCCTCAGTATCCAAGATTAGCCTTTTATGCCTCATTATAGAATAGAATTAGGGGAACGAAAAATTTAAAAAAGACTCCAATGGATTGTTGCATCCCTAGTCGACAGATCAAATCAGAATCAGCTTTATTGACCAGGTATGTTAGACACACAGGGAATTTGACGCCGGTTCACTTCACTCTCTAAGTACAGAATAGAATTAAATTTTTACATAAAATTAAAAATTAAAATTAAGGTAAGACTAGAAATAGAATATGTACAATTTATACAAGATTAAAAAAACAAGGATGACAAACAACAACAGACAAGAAACAGACAAAGTGCACAGGTGCATGTACATGGCAGGATATGTGTAATGAATGATCATATATAGGGTTAGTAGACGGACAAATCTGCAGAGGTTGAGCTCTTTATGTACTTTTTGAATTTCAAGGTTCAAGACCTGTTACCATTTTGTGCTGGTATACATTGTGAAATATATCAGTGCAGCAACATGTGCACCTCTCATTAGTTTGTATTTCTTTTCTCTGTATTTGTAACCCATTCAACATTAACAAGTAAGCTTAGAGATTTTTCAAGGAAATGTTCTCTTGCTTTTACTTTGTTATCTGTGCAGCCTAGAGCCACACTTTACCTCCTTTTCAGATAAAATTCCTCATTTATTTTGATGAAAAAGTAGGTAATGATAATAACCTGGCGATCGTAAAACAGAACTTGCAGCAGAGAGTAAATTCAACAAAAAAAAAAAAAAACCGATAATCTTTGATATCCAGAGGCGCAGATTACTTTTCACCTGTTCACAAAGCTGCCTGGAAGATTTGTGAGCGAAATCAGACTTTCAAAGGAGCAGCAGTGTCCATGTTTTTTTTTTTATTAGTAAGGAAAGCAGAATCCAGCTTTGGTTCCACAACAGAGGCTTGACTATGGTACACTGAAACAGCAAAACAGTATGCAATTATTGTGATATAAAAATGAAACCATAGTCTCTGACGTTTATCTAATCCTAATTAAAACTTTAATGCCGACAGCCCAAGATGAACTGCAAGAGAGAGCAGTCAGTCCATCAGACTGAAATAGCTGAATCTTTTAGCAGCATCACAAAACTTGGACAGTGCAGAATGGCTCATGGATTCTTTTCTCTCTTTTGCAGGATCCACTGGGCAGGGACAGAAACAGCCACTCAATGGTGTGGGTACATGAGTGGTGCGATACAGTCAGGTCATCGAGCAGCCCTGGAGGTCTTGGCTGAACTCTGCCCAACGGCCCTGACCACGGAGGAGCAGGAAGCAGTGCGGCTCAGCCAATCCTTCAAAGGTCCTGTCAAGAAAAAAAAATCATGCCTGCCTTCAAGCAAGACTTTAGTCATAGCAACCCTGACAATAAGCACTACTATCTTTCTGGCTTATCAGCCAAACGCATTACAAAAGGTCAAATCGTCCTTCATGGATGTGTTTTTAACAACCAGGCAGAGCCTATTCAAATGGTAACAGAAACCTCTAGAGCAGGTTTAATGAAGAAGCTTGATTAACTTTCATCATTTTACATGCTTTTGAATGATGTTCTGAAGTTAGATTCTTTCATTACTGAGTACATTAAATCAAAATGACTGTGAAATACTGTAACAGCAAATTAAATGCAGTGTGCTCTTGATTTAGTTAGATACTGTTCTTCTCTTCTCTTCTTTATTACTCATGGGTGAAACAAGAAAAACACTCCTCATTATCAAGCCTGAATGGTTGTACAAACTTCTTTATACTGAATTTCAGACTGTGTCAGGCCATGTCCACACACACAGACTCGTATTTTGTGATAATGCAGCTTTCTCTGGGCCTTTTTCCTTCTGTCCACGCTCAAGCAGCACTGAAAACATATCTCAGAAAACTCCTGCTAGGGTCAAAATTTTCAGTACATGGCGTTTTTGGGCCTAAATTGTCAGTCAGTGTATACGAAGGTTGTGCTTCAGTGGACGTCACCCTACTTTTGCTGGTCTCAAGGTTGCTGACCTTACTATTTACATGCACACACTTACTTTCAGTTGCCTCCTCACATGATGCTTCCTCAAACAACACGCCCGAAAACAAATGCTTTTCAGGCCAGCCCTGTATTAATGTTTTACAAGTGACCTTGCTGACTGCATTAGTGGTAGCGAACAGCAAGAGTAGCCATGAATGCATTAATTAACAGGAGCTGATCAACATCATCAAAAATGTGTTGTGAACTAAAATCAATGAGGAGCATTTTTTAAAATAAAACATGCTAAAATAAGTGAAGATGGTCAAAAGTTAACTGTTAACTGGTCAGTGGTTGAAAAAGGTTTGAAAATAAATCCATGGTGGCCATGAAGTGTAACATTACAATAATAGCAGAGGCAAAAGATGAAGCAAAAAACAAAAGCAGAATTAAATCAACAAAAGTTGAAGCAACACAGAGAAAAAAATTTAGAAGAGGTTAGTACCCATAGGGCAAATGCTCTTACTTCAACTTTTGTGCTTTTGCTTAAGCTTTTGTTGTGTTGTTCAGCTTTTGTTGTTTTGCTATTGTTTTGCTGTTTTCCCTTGGCTTTGTTGTTGTTGCTTTGAATGCCAAATAAGACACATTCTGCATAGAAACTGCATAGAAAAATATTGTTGTGTTATCACTTCAGGGCCACTGTGTTTTCTATGGAAACTGCAGATAAAAATGTTTTTGATCACAAACATCATTACAAGCTGATTAATAGCAGGAATGCAGACTTTGTTTTTGTGTGGACGGAGATGCATTTGAAAAGTTCCCGTGTGTGGACAGGATTATTTTTGAATGCAGAGGAGGAAAACCTCTTTTTTCAAATTACCCTCCTACGTGGTTATACAGGCTATGGCTTTTTGAGACCTACACAAGGATTAGGTTAAACCAGTCTTTCACTTTTCAGAGATCATGCCTCTTTCAGTTTCAACACACCCCTGTAAGTGTTGCAATGAATGATTTGTTTTGTATTGTTTTCACAAATGATTTCAAGAAATTCGCTGAGAGCCAATAAGGCAGCTTACCACGTCTGAATCAGAGTACCTTCTAAAACTCATGATCACTCATAAAATATAAGGCTTTTAAGACACTGTATGAACTCAAAGAAAAAAAAATAAAGGAAAATATGTGTAAGACTTTGTCTGAATTTTTAAAGATCCATGAGATCTTGTACAAATGGTTCTGGAGTAGTTCCAAGTTGTCACTAGGGGACAAGCAGCAGGGTACACCTTGGACTTGTTGTGTGTAATAGGCAAGAATAATAACAAAAATTCTAGGGATGCACAGTTACATTGGTTCAGTGTATCAGCCAATATTCGGCTTGCTGGCAGACTTTGAGTAAATGTGACATGAACAGATTATCTGTTGTAAAGCATGAAGAGATGGTATGCAGTGATGTCACAATATCTACACAAGATTAGCAGTTCCAGTTTCTGAGTAACCAACAAAGGAATAGAATCACAGACTTTGTTGACAGGAATAAAGAGGAAGAAAACATGGAAATGCTTTAATGCAATTGAATGCATTTTCAATTATTATTTCTTGGTGATGTGTTCCAGTCAGCAGATCAAATGATGAGCTTAAATTCAATAAAATTATGTGTACTTCTCTTTTAAAACTGAGTATCATGAGGTTTATTCACTGAACATCAAGCCAGTTTCTGTTTTATGTATAAATTATGTATAATGATTGACGTTTGACTGATTTGCGAAAAGCTCTTTGTACATATTAAGAAGAGTTAGATTTCAAATTACTTACTGTTGTAATCTATGTTTCTGTTTTGTCAACCCCTTGTATAAAAGAATTAAGGACAAACTTAATTATCATTTGCGATTAAGAATTTTGACTTTAAATGTGTTCTTTCAGTGTTGTGCTTTGGACTGATATATAAGCCATTTCACAAAGAGAAAATGGAGTCTCCCCCCTCTGCATTGCCAGGCTGTGTGTCCCTGCAGACTGTTAAACCTGCTTGAGAGGCTTGGAGCTCAGCCACATACGTGTGTTCACCCACAAAATCACCAACAGACATTTGAATGAGCGAAAGATGGATGAAGCAGTAGCACAACGATAATGTCCCACAGAAAGTGATTTAATCGCTATCACTCGATTGCACTGTTGATTGAAGGGATTTCGGTTGTCCCCATGTCTCTCAGACAGCATATCACAAACGCCCACCGGTCATTGGATGCTGGTCTGTGACTCCATGGCGCCATGGCTTGCTATTTGTCTTTGTTATCTCTAGTTTGCACTAAATCAACTGCCTGGTCTCTCCCTGTTTTATTTAAGCCAGTGCAGGCTGAAACTAGACCAGCAGCCCAACACCCTCTTACATGTGTGTGTTTTCCACCATTTGGTCACTGATAAATATGTCCCCCTTTCCCCCTCTCCCAATACCAGCTCTGTTATCTGGACTGGAGAATTTGCCAATACAAAGTACCCCACTGATAGCAACTTGTTTAAAAATTGCTTTTTTAAGAATGTGAATTCCTTTATTCTGATGGTAAATTGATGTTTTGTAATTAAAAACATAATTGTAAATTCTATAAAAAAATTTAAGGAGTTGGTGTCACCCCTATTATTAAATGCCTATCATGATGCATTGCAGAGTGGAGTCTTAGCCCCCTCCTGGAAGGAGGCAACCATTGTTGTTATCCATAAGGAAGGCAAGGACTCCACCAAATGTGAATCATATAGACCTATATCGTTGTTGAATACAGGCCTGCGTATACTGACAGCAATTTTAGCAAGAAGAGTTAATAAAATTATTACACAAATAATCCATCCGGACCAAATGGGATTTATTACAGGGCGATACTACGGGGATAATATTCGAAGGCTTTTAAATCTAATGACCCATCCAAATGTTTTAAGGGAAGAAGCAATGATACTCTCTTTAGATGCCCAAAAGGCTTTTGACCGGGTTTCATGGAAATACCTGTTTCAAACACTGAAACGTTTTCAATTTGGACCTAAATTCCTAAAGTGGATCCAAACACTATATTCTGACCCGCTAGCGGCTGTCAGAGTAATTGGATTTAGATCAGATCGCTTTAGCCTTGAAAGAGGGTGCAGGCAGGGCTGCTACCTATTTCCCCTGTTGTTTGACATATGTATTGAACCACTGGCTCAGCTTATCAGAGATGACAGCAACATATCAGGATTGACAATAGATGGTGAACAACACAAGTTATCATTATATGCCGATGATGTACTCCTGTATTTATCCAATCCTGCAATCACAATTTCTCACCTTAAAGACATTATCTCCACATATGGGTTTTATTCTGGGTATAAAGTAAATGTAGATAAAACTATGGCTATGGATATAAGCGGTAAAATAACAGAAATGGTTAAACTCCAGAGCGGATTCAAATGGCCGAAAGATGGTATTAAGTATCTCGGCATTCATATCCCTTCCTCACTTGAAAATTTGTATGACAAGAATTATAAAACTATATTCCACAATATTAGTAAAGATTTAGACAGATGGTCGTCTCTCCCCTTGTCCCTGTTAGGTCGCATAGAAAGCATACGGATGAATGTTCTCCCCAAACTTCTTTTCTTATTTCAGATGTTACCAATCGATATCCCCAAATCTGCATTTGATAAACTGGATAGACTTATTTCAACATATATATGGCAGAGAAGGCGCCCTAGAGTAAGACTAAAAACACTGCAGTTATCCAAATCAGATGGAGGGCTTAAACTCCCTACTCTGAGACATTACTTCTGGGCTGCACAGTTGCGACCATTAACAATATGGATGCAAGATCTTGAGGATACACGATGGCTCAATATTGAAAAAAGCTTATGTGATAGACCTCTACACACTTTGCCTTTTATTGACACTCCACTAAAGAAAACTCCCTTGGGTGAATGGAGCAGAGTAACTTTGAAGATATGGAGGACAGTAAGAGCATCATTTGGCTTACCCAAAACAATTTCATCATTAACTGATATTAGTGCTATTGAGGACTTTACACCTTCCCAGTTAGATATAAGATTTAGAACTTGGTCAGACTATGGGCTCTCAAAACTTCATCAACTTCTCAAGGATGGAAATTTTAAAACATTTGAACAGTTAAAGAGGGAATTCTCACTCCCGAATACTGACTTTTACAGATATTTACAGCTCCGATCATTCCTAAGTAAACATAAAGATTGGGGTAAAGTGAAAGAACCTACCCCAATTGAATCTTTTCTGATAAAACTACAAAGAGAAGGTGAGAGCAGGAAAGTTATATGTCATTTATACCATGCTTTCTCTAGTATGACTCTTATTAATACATTACATTTAAAAGACAGATTGGAATCTGAGATGGACATAGATATTTCAAGAGAGGAATGGGAGGAAATATGCACCCAAGCACACCTTGTAACTAATTCTAATACATGGAGGGAATTTAAGTGGAAGGTCGTTATGAGGTTTTTTCAAACTCCAAAGATGGTGGCAAGGATGAGTTCAGTGTATTCAGATAAATGCTGGAGACAATGTGGTGACCATGTAGGAACTCATACTCACATATTTTGGACATGTGAAAAATTGAGAATATTTTGGAAAGATAGTTTTGAAGCCCTTAGTAACATATTTCATCAGAACCTTGCGATTGATCCAAAAGTAGCTATATTTGGTCTAACGCCTATAGGCATTGAGGGAAAAGCAAAAAAGTATCTACTACGAATACTAACAACAGCTGCAATAAAATGTATTACAATCAAATGGTTAAAATCTGATCCCCCATCTTACAATATGTGGATCGAGAAGGTTCAGGAAATCCATGACATGGAGCAAATAATATGTGTTTTGGGATTACAAAGAGAAACTTTTATGGCAAGGTGGAAACTTGTTGAACCCTTGTTAAAGCAATGAATTAATTTAAACACAATGTACACATACATACACACGAATTTCACGATTTTTTTTTTTTGTTATTATTATGTTTATTATTCAATAAATATACATTAATTAGCCTATTCAGCAATTTTTTTTTAGTGTGTAGACCCTTGGAATTGTTGATATTATATATATATATCATATACCCCAATGTCTTTACCTATTACGGTTCTCAGTTTTGTTCAAAGAGGAAAAGGAAAAAGAATACCTTGCAAATGTACATTATTATTGTATTATTGTATTTGTTGTTGTATTTCTTGATAAAAAAATAAGTTAAAAAAAAAACAAAAAAAAAACATAATTGTATGGCCAGGATTGGACAGTAACGAAGTAAGTAAGTACATTTTTTGAGCATCTGTACTTTACTTGAGCATTTTTATATTTTTTTGAAAAGTTATGACTTTTACTCCACATCTGACAGAAAAATATTGCACTTTTAACTCCACTACATTTCTATGAAGGGTCTTGTTACTTTTAAGTTCTGAAAAGAAATTTCTTTTCTAAAGTGAGATCTGCATGTGATTTCTTAAAGTGGTGATGTCGTACTTGTACCTCACGTATGTGCTACTCAGATCAGGCAGGTAAACGTTGAGCTAACATTGCTCAGATAACAGTTCATCTTGGCAGTAACGATGACTACAGCAGATACAAAGATTCCACACCAGTGCACCCATGGCCATATCTGAAGTCTGATTCAATTGTGTTTCAAAAGGTATTTCTTTCAGCTTCGTAGCATATTTTACAAGCTTTTTATTCTACAGCTTCTATAAGCAGGTCAATGCATTTAGTAGGTGTTTGCAGTCATTAGGTATGAAAATTCATTGTAGCAACAACACAGTAACGTGTTGACATTAAAACGAAATTGTACTTTTAATATTTAGGTATTTTCAAAAGCAGCTACTCCAGTACTTTAACTTGAGTAAAAATTTGACTTAGCAACTTTCACTTGTATTGGAGTAATATTTGACCAGGAATATCTATATATCCACTCAAGTAATGGAGTTGTATGGGAGGCCCCTTGAGAAATAAATCATACTTGCTTTTACATTCACCATCATACTCTCATACATACACTATTAAACTCTCTTACATTTACTATCAAACTCTCTTACATTTACTATCAAACTCTCTTACATACACTATCAAACTCTCATACATACACTATTAAACTCTCTTACATTTACTATCAAACTCTCTTACAAACAATATTAAACTCTCTTACATTTACCATCAAACTCTCTTACATACACTATCAAACTCTCTTACATTTACTATCAAACTCTCTTACATACACTATCAAACTCTCTTACATTTACTATCAAACTCTCTTACATTTACTATCAAACTCTCACACATACACTATTAAACTCTCTTACATTTACTATCAAACTCTCTTACATACACTATCAAACTCTCATACATACACTATCAAACTCTCTTACATTTACTATCAAACTCTCTTACATACACTATCAAACTCTCTTACATACACTATCAAACTCTCTTACATTTACTATCAAACTCTCTTACATTTACTATCAAACTCTCTTACATTAACTATTAAACTCTCTTACATACACTATCAAACTCTCATACATACACTATTAAACTCTCTTACATTTACTATTAAACTCTCTTACATACACTATCAAACTCTCATACATACACTATTAAACTCTCTTACATTCACTATCAAACTCTCATACATACACTATCAAACTCTCTTACATTTACTATCAAACTCTCTTACATACACTATCAAACTCTCATACATACACTATCAAACTCTCTTACATTTACTATCAAACTCTCATACATACACTATCAAACTCTCTTACATACACTATTAAACTCTCTTACATTTACAATTAAACTCTCTTACATTTACTATCAAACTCTCGTACATACACTATCAAACTCTCTTACATTTACTATCAAACTCTCTTACATACACTATCAAACTCTCTTACATTTACTATCAAACTCTCTTACATACACTATCAAACTCTCTTACATTTACTATCAAACTCTCTTACATTTACTATCAAACTCTCTTACATACACTATCAAACTCTCTTACATTTACTATCAAACTCTCTTACATTTACTATCAAACTCTCTTACATACACTATCAAACTCTCATACATACACTATCAAACTCTCTTACATTTACTATCAAACTCTCACACATACACTATTAAACTCTCTTACATTTACTATCAAACTCTCTTACATACACTATCAAACTCTCATACATACACTATCAAACTCTCTTACATTTACTATCAAACTCTCATACATACACTATCAAACTCTCTTACATACACTATCAAACTCTCTTACATACACTATTAAACTCTCTTACATTTACAATTAAACTCTTACATTCACTATCAAACTCTCATACATACACTATTAAACTCTCTTACATTTACTATCAGACACTCACAGAGAATAATAGGATATGTGAATGAGAATAGTAGTATGTGAATGAGAATAGTAGTATGTGAATGAGAATAGTAGTATGTGTGTAAGAGTTTGCTTGAAACGGAAGTGAGTTTGCTTGAAACGGAAGTGAGTTTGCTTGAAACGGATATAGCACTAAATTCTCTGTCTCTGATTGGTTATCTTCTTCGAAAAAGCAAGGGGAGGCGTATTTTTACATATATGGCCATGATTGAAATGGCAGCATGGTGGACAGAGAGCAACTACATGAAGCCATGGGCCTCCTTAATAGTAATTAAACTCTTAAACCATCACAACAGTGTCAGACATATTACAACAACGGCAACAGCCATCCACTCCGCATCCAATGCGGCCGCTGAGGAGGGAATGCGGCGGCTTTTCAGAGCTGAATCGGGTTTAACCGGAGCCAACGACATCTCATTCACCTTGAACATGAGCTATCAAGACACCGGTTGGATTATAAAATCACACAAAGGACTGATGATCCCTCACTGTCCCCTGCGATGCACGCCTATCTGCGTCTTTACGCTCACCGGCACACGAAGGAGCGCGTGCACATAGACGCTAAGCGAATCAGGAGGTGTCACTCTGACGCTCGTGTTGGCTCCAAGCGGAGTACAGGTGCGACGTTGGCTCCCGGTTAAACCCGATTCAGCTCTGAAAAGCCGCCGCATTCCCTCCTCAGCGGCCGCATTGGATGCGGAGTGGATGGCTGTTGCCGTTGTTGTAATATGTCTGACACTGTTGTGACGGTTTAAGAGTTTAAAATGTTATTAAGGAGGCCTATGGCTTCATATAGTTGCTCTCTGTCCACCATACTGTCATTTCAATCATGGCCATGAATGTAAAAATACGCCTCCCCCAGCTTTTTCGAAGAACGTAACCAATCAGAGACAGAGAATTTAGTGCTATATCCGTTTCAATCAAACTCACTTCCGTTTCAAGCAAACTCTTACACACATACTACTATTCACAATCACATACTACTATTCTCATTCACATATCCTATTATTCTCTGTGCGAGTTTGATAGTAAATGTAAGAGTTTGATAGTAAATGTAAGAGAGTTTAATAGTGTATGTAAGAGAGTTTAATAGTAAATGTAAGAGAGTTTAATAGTGTATGTAAGAGAGTTTAATAGTAAATGTAAGAGAGTTTGATAGTAAATGTAAGAGAGTTTGATAGTGTATGTAAGAGAGTTTAATAGTAAATGTAAGAGAGTTTGATAGTGTATGTAAGAGAGTTTAATAGTAAATGTAAGAGAGTTTGATAGTAAATGTAAGAGAGTTTGATAGTGTATGTAAGAGAGTTTAATAGTAAATGTAAGAGAGTTTGATAGTAAATGTAAGAGAGTTTGATAGTGTATGTAAGAGAGTTTAATAGTAAATGTAAGAGAGTTTGATAGTGTATGTAAGAGAGTTTAATAGTGTATGTAAGAGAGTTTGATAGTAAATGTAAGAGAGTTTAATAGTGTATGTAAGAGAGTTTAATAGTAAATGTAAGAGAGTTTGATAGTAAATGTAAGAGGGTTTGATAGTCAATGTAAAAGAGTTTAATAGTAAATGTAAGAGAGTTTAATAGTGTATGTAAGAGAGTTTGATAGTAAGTGTTAGAGAGTTTAATAGTAAATGTAAGAGAGTTTAATAGTGTATGTATGAGAGTTTGATAGTAAATGTAAGAGAGTTTAATAGTAAATGTAAGAGAGTTTAATAGTGTATGTGTGAGAGTTTGATAGTAAGTGTTAGAGAGTTTAATAGTAAATGTAAGAGAGTTTGATAGTAAATGTAAGAGAGTTTAATAGTGTATGTATGAGAGTTTGATAGTAAATGTAAGAGAGTTTAATAGTAAATGTAAGAGAGTTTAATAGTGTATGTATGAGAGTTTGATAGTGTATGTAAGAGAGTTTAATAGTTAATGTAAGAGAGTATACTAGTGTATGTATGAGAGTATGATGGTGAATGTAAAAGCAATTATGATTTATTTCTCAAGGGGCCTCCCATAGAGTTGAGTACTTTGTCCACCACTGTGTACGGCCTAAATGCACATGTTTTGTACCATGCTCATCTCGCTAGCCGAGCTAACCACCACCACCAAGTCTGACCCGCTTGGCTCGCTAGCTGAGCTAGCCACCACCACCTCCGACGAAGAAGCTGGCCTGCCTGGCGCACCAGCTGAGCTGGCCTCCTCCACCACCGGCTAGGAAGCCAACCCTGGGCTCGCTAGCAGAGCTAGCCATCACCACCGAGGCCGACCTGCTTAGCATGCTAGCCGCCACCACTGCTGGCAAGGAAGCCGACCTGCCCGGCTCGCTAGCTGAGCCAACCAGCTAACAAAACCGGGCCTGAGGCGGAGCGGCCTCGACTAGAACAGCGAAAGCTAGCAATAATCATAGCAGAAAATACAACTAGTCACCCAACCCTGGGTAGGAAGAAGAAACCGGTCATTGAAATGCCTAGAACGTCAAAAGTGGAGACGAAACCAGAAGGAGAGGAGGATGAGTTCATGTCACTCAGGCAAGTAACTGACTTGATGCAGCAACAAAAGGACATGTTTATGGCTCTCCTCCAACAACAACAGGAAAACTTCAAAGGCTTTGTACAACTTATCTTAGACTCCACAAACTCTAGACTTGAGACTACCACAATGAGGAATGATGATGTGAGCAAGCCACAAATTTAATTGAGAGGTGGGGATGGATACCAAAAACCTGGCACATTCAGTGCCTGCAAACCAAAATCATTGGACAGATTTTGGTGCTTCATTCTGTGACCATGTACCACATTTTAGAGCCAGAGAAGCTGGATATACTTTGCCTTCTCTGCTATTTGAATTAATTAGTAACTTTGTGAGCAGAGTTTGATTTTGTAGCATCACAATCTCCATTGTTCTCAGATGGCAGTCTGGATATTTATGCACCTGCACTTGGGCCAAAAGTGCCAGGGCAACAGAGATAAAGTTGTGTCTAATTAAAGGAGCAACCCTGTCACCATAACACACAAAACAGCAGCAAACAGACGGAAGCTGTTGAGCTCACTGTGAAGACTGAGCAGAATGCTGCTCACACATCTGAATCGAAATGTTCATCCTTCTGTTTCTTACAGAAGAAGAACACTTCTTAAGTGTTTTGTTAATGACAACAATGTTTGTTGACTTCACTCTTTGTCCTCACTTAGCTGCAGTTTAACAAACTTCTGTGGACAGATTGTCTTTTAAGGGATTTTTTTTTAAATTGCATTTTCAATCCTTCACTTTAAAACACATTTCTTCAAACATTTTTATTTTTATTTGTCATGTCAAACTCCTTTTCTCCCTCCAATCCTACCAGTAGTCTGGCAAACTCCTATTATTTTAATGAACAAACTGTGTTTGCTAGGCATCACATTAAAACAAAGTCATCCATGTTAAAGTAACGCTGGTTTTTTTTTTTTTTCCCACAACAAGACAAAATATGTCTTTTAATAAAATGTAAATGACACACTTTTTGTTTGAAAGAGCATTATCTAAGTTAGGAAGCAATTAGCATAATATTACTAATAAATAGAAAAAATATAGTAAGACAAGCTCTAGCACAAACCTCCACCAAGGCATTTCTGACTTTGTCGGGTGAGTTTGTGTCCAAAATGTGGAAAACTGATCTAATTTGCAAAGCTAACAAATCCTTAAAAAAATCTTGGATCCACATCCAGATTCAGATCACCACCAAATTCTAATCACTTCTCTCTTTCATCATGACCAACATGTCATAAAAATCTTTTGAGAACTAATTGGGTTATTAGTGAAAATGTGGAAAACTGCCTGATCTTGCAATATTAAAAAATCTTTAAAAAGCATTCCTGGATCCTCAGCAGGACTCTGGGATCACCACCAAAATCTAACCGCTTCTCATTTGTGCCATGAACGACAATCCCCAAGAATAACATCAAAGTAGGTTCATAGATTTTCAAGATATCCACAAATTATTTTAATGATGATTATTATTATGAATATTATTGTTGTTGTTGTTTATGTCAATAGTAATATTAAAACATAGTATTACATCTTTTGATACAATTGTTGTCGTTGTTTTTGTCAATAGTAATATCATAACATAGTATTGCATCTTTTGATGCAATATTATATAGTTATTAGATTACAAAGTAAAAGTAAAAACCATTGATTAATTGTGGGAGGGAAAAAAGTCATCTGGCTGTACAACTAATTGATCAAATAGTTGGTTGGTGACTTGTCGACAATAAAAAAAAGTCATCAGTTGTATCCCTAATAACAGTTTTTACAGTTTAGAGAGAGAAATTATTGATTCATCAGAAAAACATCCTCAACAGACTTGTAATTGTAGACCTGCTGAGCATCAATGGGGCACAAACAGACTAGGATGAGGAAGATAACAGCTAAGGAGTTGAAATAAAGATTTTGCATGAAGGAAATCACAGTGCAGACGTGACGATGCCATCCATAGCCCTTCTGTAGGAATCGAAGTGTATCAAACCAAATCTTAAATATTATTCTTTAAGTGTGTGACAGGGAACAGGGCTAGGGATTCTTTTAAAGCTTTGTCTTTAATGTCTTCTAATCAGCAAAGTCAAGTCTGAATAGTTGTCAGTAGCAGACATTTTATAGTTTGTTTTTTTACCTTACCTATGGATATTGCTGTAGCTGAAGTTTCTAGAGGAATAAACATGGAAACATTTCATTGACTAGGAACATCCCCTTTCTGACAGCCATGTAGATACTTCAGACTGCCTTGAGGTCAATATCTAAGGATTTTCGGTTATTTTTATAGCAACTGGAGTCACTGGATCTCATCTCTGAACAAACTTCATGTCAAATTAATTCTTTAAAAATGTTCGTCTTTTTCTGACATGACCCCAGCGTTAGTGAAAAGGACAGGGACTCCAGAGTGTCGCTAAGAGGTTCTTTCATACGTTATATGCCATCTTCAGCTTCAGGCATGCGGTAAAATACCATGTGGGGAGTTGTCAGTGTGCCTTGTCAGTTGCTGTTTTGTCATTTTTGAGCACAATCCAGTTCTTCGGCTTAGTAGTGAATGTATAATAGCTGTGAAGTGCTGGGAGAGTTATTTATTAATTTAACTATTTCCCATAGGGCGACGTTTGTCTTTGGCACAGGGCTATGGTTCTGTTGCCTTACACGAAAACTATGTCAAAAACATGACACACTTGACATCATGCTAGACAGTCACTTTATGGATTAAAATAGCAGAGATGTTAAATTGTATGTGATGACAAATTAGAGACAGTGCGAGGCCAAAAGATTCATTTGAAGCTGCTGTGAACAAAGTTAGGATGGCAAATAGATTACTTGATATTTTTGCTGTTTCCAGAAGCAAGGGGAGAGGCAAAAATGAAAATTTCAGCCTTTAAAGGTTTAAAAGCTCAAATTACATCCAATGCACTAAAAATCAGGAAAGAAAGATCAACATCATGACTATCATGCTCCACTCTGCACAATGCATTCAGAGCCTTTCTCTTACACCTTATAATGGGTTCCTGTAAAAGCTTTAAGTGATGCAGCTGTAATTACTGTAGCCTCTGTAAACACCTGCAGAAACACTTCATTGTGTTTTGCCTTGGGGCAGTGGGACTGATTTTAAAAATTTATACATTGCATTGTGGTCTAATAAATAACCACAAACAACTCTTTTCCCTGGAATAAAACCAGTCTTTTGTAAAGGAGTTTCTCCTATTATAATGCTTGAAGAGATAAATTATGGTTTCTTGTCTTTTACTGTAGTTGTGGTTGTTTTAGAGAATAAGGCCAAATGCTGATGTCACACGGAGGCCGTTATGTTCGGCCCATTAGCTTTCACATGCAGGTCAGCTGAGAAGTGCAGTGGACAGTTGCTCTAGTAAGACTAACAAACTACAGAACGGGGACAGAAATGGGTAGTTCTCATTAAACTCTTTTAATTTATTATGATCAAATATTTTAAAGGAAATAGAACGTTTGTCATCTGTAAACCCCAATTCCAATGAAGTGGAAACATTGTGTAAAATTAGAATAAAAACAGAGTATAGAGATTTGTAAGTCTTTTTCAAGCTAAATTCAATTGAATACACTACAAAGACAAGATATTTATTTCAAAATGATAAACTTTTTTGTTTTTTTGTAATATTCACTCATTTCGAATTTGATGCCTGCATCCTATGTAAGGAGCTGGATCCAAAAAGTTTACATGAAAAAGTACAAAAAAGGAGCTCCCTTCAAGAATTTATTCAACAAACAGTGACGTTTCGATCGAGCCGTATGGCTCCTCTTCAGACTTGATAAAGAGGTTAGTGAGTGGCCATTTTAAATATAGACAGGTACACATGTGACCTAACTCAGCTGGAATACATTGGTGTGACGATACAGCCTCTTTTGCCCGAACTTTTTGGTTGTAAAGTTACGTCTAAGGGGATTTTATAGTTCTAATATACACTTGGGTGCAACTTAGACACATTATCAGTGATGTATCCTGGGTTCATTGGGTGTTTCGGGTCTCACAACATCAGACACCCTCGCCCAGGTGACCCAGCCGGGGTTGATCAGTCCCCGGCTTGTGTCTAAGTAGCTGTTACGGTCCACGGATCTCCCCTCTTGATCCACAGCCATCTGGACGCCTTCTCTGCTGCGTCTGTGATGTTTTTGATGGTTCTTCTGTTTTGCAGTCCCTTCACTCCCAGCATCTTGAGTGCCCTGACGAGAGACTGGCCCACGAATCCTCTGCACCCGACCTCGATGGGGTTGCATCGGGTCCTCCATCCCCTGCTCCGGCACTCGCCTGCCAGCTCCTCGTACTTTGCCCTCTTCCTCTCAAAGGCCTCCTCCATCCGGAGGGATTATAAAATTCCCTTGACAACAGAAAAAGACAAGCATGATTCAAACTACCATAACTCCCCGAGTATCCATGAATTATGTAAAAATCAAAGTTGGCTTCTGATGAGTTACCAGTGAGGTATTTTATCTGTATAAGACAGAACAGGATGTGGTTGGACAGTATATTGATTAAAATGATTAATTCAAATTTTTTGTTGCTGGGAACTTGGAAAAAAAAGAGATTTTTTTTCCCCCCAAACTCTTAATTAGTCACTTGTTCTGTCATGCCTGATACTGCTTAGTGAAGATAGTCCAGCATTCAGTGTTGATGTAGATGAGCCTGCCTATATAACTTCATATTGTATCACTGATTACAAAATTATGGACGCTACTCTAAGTTTTGGAGGGTAAAAAGTATAATTGGAATATTTATTTTGTAAAGAAAATTCTGGGATTTTATTTTCAAGCCACATCTCCCAGCCCTAGAATGAAGGTTAGAATACTAATCATATTATATGTGGGGATATAAGAGGGCAAGATATTTAATTGATTTCTATGTTTGCACACTAATGCTTAATGAAAAAATCAGTATTCATAGTTTGGATTATTTAGAAAAATCTTCTCTCTGCCCTTCATGAAAGGGTGGGGTGCACATAAATATTAATCTCAAAAAATGGGCATGGTAGAAGGCAATCAAGAATCTCTGCTATAAAGGATCATGGGCGTGTGACCAAAATGTCTTTTTGCAAGGGATTCTAAATATTGCTCATAAAGCTTTGACAAAAATCAACTCATGTAAATCTAAATCCAAAACATTTCCAACTGAGAAAAATCCATAATTTTATGCAAGAAAGAGTGCAATTCACTGCCTCCACTTGCTAAGTAAAACACCAGATGCTATGTCAGACACTGGGGAAGATAGAATGAGAAATTCTTGCTCTTCCTTGTAATGACAAACCAAAATGTAAACAGCCCTTTGTTTTCACATTGACAATAATCAAAAAACAACGATAAAATCATCTTCATGGTTGAGAAACAGTTCTGTGTTTCCTCCTTCATTACATTCCTTCCCTTTTCCTGTCTGTCCCTGTGCTGATATTTGCCAATAACGGCAGAAGAAATTAAGTGAATGGTATCAGCTCAAACAGAAAAATATAAAATGTACATTGTCTCAAGCTAAAAGCTGTAAATAAAAATGTAGCGGTATTTTTGGTCCAAATTTTGACGTCTGATCCCATATCATTAAGATTCTACAGAATGTGCTTTAAATATGCATAACCACATGCTCTCCACAAGTGTGAACCCATTTCCAGCATTTCATTATTGCTATTTGCTCATGATGTGTGTGTGGTTGGCTCCACACATCATCAGGCTCCTGATATCAGCAACAAAAAGCTCATGAATTATGTTCACTTTTGCCAACTCTTATTTTCAGTTGAAGCAGATTTGAAGGCAACGATGGACTTTGCCACTCAGAATTGTTGTTGTGACACTGCATGTATGCAGGTAGTGATGTCTTTTTGCCCCAAAATATGAATAAACCATGTTTCTTTTTCCATAAAACTAAGTCAAAGAGCCCATATTATGCTTTTTTCAAGTTTAATATACCTTGTAGTGCATTTTACATGTCTCCTCTGTGTGATAGAGGAGGGCTGTGCATGAGTTAAAAAGTCTGCGGGACATTAACTTCTCCCTTTCCCAGTTTATGTGCCAGAGGCTGACTTAAATGTCACTCCTGCTTTCCAAATAGACCTACCATTGTTTTGTTAGCAGTTTAAGCCCATTGGCTCAGAGTGGCTAAGTCCTGCGCATAGACCATAGAATGAATATAGAGCTGTTGACAACATAGCCCTGAGCAGCACTGAACTAACCAATCACCACAGAGTAGATCGTTGACCAATTAGAGCAGACTGGGCCCACATGAGGATGAGGGCTTTAAGGGGGCAGGAGCTTCAGAAGAGTATCTCAGACAGAATGAGAATACAAGTGGATCAGGAGTACTCAGTATATTAAATTAGTTCTTTTTGAACATTTTTGATTGTGAACATACTCAGCTGGTTTTATAACCCAGGATACAATTATAATTAAGAACTAAAAATACTATTTTATGATTCTCTGTGAGATCAGTACTCTTCCAAAGCTCACTGTTTGAATACTCTATCAGAGGGGACATAAGATTAGGCTACCTTGAAAGCTACCTCAAATATATATGAGCATATTTGCATTCCCTTAAAGGTGCAGAGTGTAGAATTTGGCATTCGAGTGACATCTATCGTTCAGATTCTAGAATGAGCCCAACCGTAACCAAAACGTCACATCGCTGAGCAATGGAAGCCTGTGAAGACCAAAAGGGATCGTGAACACGGCATCATGTACTAAAGTGACAAGGTTTGTAACCATTATTTTTATAGATTATAGGTCAGTTGTTAGCTGCCGATTGTAGGTTTGTAAACTTATAGTAACACAAACAAACATTAGCGCATTAATGCTAATCAGATCAAGCCTGATGCAGATTCGGCGAAATAAGGCAAAGAATAGAGGGAGAAAGTGGGTACAATGTAGCAGAAAGCTGGGCTGGACAAATGAGAGTTTTGTAATTTGATTAATGGAATATTTATTTCTATGCCCACCGATTATGCGCTTTATTTACAATACCAACACAATACGGGAGTTGTGTAGCAGCTCAGTGGTTTACAGTCTGTGTTGGTCGTTAAAGTTTGCAATTTAAACAAAAAAAACACTGTTACAAAACGTTACAAAACTGCATGTTGCACCCTTACCTGTCCAGCAAACAAGCAACTTCGGCATCAGTCTTCAAACATAACACTGTCAACAAGGCTCTCCAACTTGTAAAAGCAACACCAATGTTTACCCTTGTCTTTTGATGCTTTCTGTCACGATTCCGCTTCATTTCATTATGTTTTCTTTTTTTCGACAAAAGTTGACCGGACTCTCTACTTTTGAGTGATTTCGAATAAATGTGGTCTTCCATTTCCAAAGCTTTAACTGTAAAATACACACAATTTAAACCCTTAGTGCAGAGAAACAACTGTCTCTATATCCACCTCTGTCCTCTCTCCTCTTCTTCGCCTGCATTCCAGGTAGATTTCAGAACCGGCGGACAGATTTGCGTTTCGTTCTTTTTGTCCCTAAAATCCACCCCTAGACAACATGGCGGATCGTTATGTCGGCCTACATGAACGCAGCCTGCAGTAATGCAATTTTTTTTTAAGCTTTTTCTAACTAACTAAAAATAAAACAAACGTTTTATGGGGATGATTGTACTCCTATTTTGACGGACTTTACATACAAATAGAAACATTATATCCTATATTCACTGTTTCTGTTCGGCGAAATGCTGCCAAATTCTACACACTGCACCTTTAAAGAACACATGTAGTGTTCTCGAGATCAGTTGAGCCATATTGCTCACTTCACAGGTCAGGAGGCATCAAAGTGTTTATGTCTATGATCACTGAGCTGCAGCTTTCTTTTAAGTTTACCAGGAAACTATAAAGTAAGGTCACACAATACACGAACATGTACATGATATAGCTCAAGAAGGGTCATGGGGCAACAGCACTATAAGTCTTTTTATAATATCCTTCATTAAACTTTGCAGTTTTATTTTGTGAAGCTTAAATCATTCATTCGCATTTATGTGATCAAAGGAATAAATGTTTCCTGCAATTTCAGTTGGACTGCAGTTTGTTGTTTTGTTATGCAAATGAAGCAAAAGCCTCTCAGTAAATGTTGGCAAAAGTTTCGCTGGTGGCCTCTGTGACTCTTTGCCAAAACATCCCTCCTGAGTCAAACATACATCATCGTTTTTGATGTTGTTTTGGAAACCTAATGAGTCATTTGTGCAGCTGCATTTGCAGCTGTGATTTAACTGCTTGTGAGTTTGAGGCCAAATTTCTTTGGAATTATGTTTCCACTTAAAAAGAGAGCAGCATCAAATTGTATCTAGTGCAAGTCATTCAATTAAACCATGGGATGCAATCAAGGCTGTGCAGTGGAAAAGAGAGTAGTACTGACACTTTAAAGGAGAAGTTAAACGCTGTGAAGAGTCTCACTGTGGCTTTTTTGTCAAGCTGAGATAGTTTTTTGAGGAGGTTTTTTTTTTTTTTTTTTTTTTTTTTTTTTTAACCTATAAGTGGGATAATTAAGAGGCTTTTCGTGACACCATGTACTTCTATATGTACTGTTCACCCAAGATATCTCCCTCCTGGGAGAGGACTTGCAAGTTCCTTTATTGGCACTCATATTTACTATTGCCATGGGCACCTCACTTCAAAAACCCCAAATAACCCTTAAAAGAAGAATGTTTGTTGATTGAGTCCTCTGTTGGTTAGGGCCTTTTTGTGTGGGGTTTGTAATTTCCCCACACATGCGTGTTTGAAATGTCTGTTGACTTCTAACTTCTGAATAACTCATTGGTGTGAGTGTGAGGGCCTGGTTGTTTGTCTCAATATGACAGCTCTGTGATTGGCTGGCAACCAGGCCAGGGTGTACCCAGGCCCTTACCCCGCGCCCTTCCACTGCAGCAGTTTTTTGTTGTTACCTCCGCCAAGGAGGTTATGCTTTTGCCGAAATATGTTTTTTTGTTGTTGTTTTTTTAAAGCAAGTATATGCAAAAACAACTAGACAGATTTTACTGAAATTTTCAGGAGCTGTTGGTAATGGTCCAGCTTAAAAATGGCTCTTTTTGATAGTGATACATATATTTGTCTGGATGCAAAAATATTAAACCAAATTTCAAAAAATTCCATAAGTTAACATTGGGCGGAATTTTAAAAATTATATGTCTGCCATTTTTTAGCACACTCACTTCCAATTTTAGAGGATAATATGGGGTCCATGTCTCTGTCGTCAAAGTAAATTTAATCTGGATCAGATCCAGATTGACATCACAAGAAAAGCATTGAACTTTATAATTGGAAATCCCATTGATGACATTCAATAATTCATATTAAATCAAAATATTAAGCGATGTCTCCAAAACTTGTGTTCATAGAGGATAACAACCTCCATGTATGTACTGAGTTTGGTCCGGATCCTGGCTCTATTCCGGATTAGGTGATCCAGAATTATATCTTTTACAGGAGTTTTGGAAAAGCCACTGCCGGAATTGGGCTGCTTGGCGGAGGTCTGCGCTCTCTGAGTATTTTCTAGCTTTCTCGTTTTTCTTGTACTGTCAGGCAGCTGTAGACACAGGCCCTTACATTACTTCAGATGTTTCTGAAGTCAATTTTTAGACTTGTAATGGTCCCAGTAATCCTATCAACCATCAGACAAGAGTGGCCTTGACAAAACTAAGTATTTTTCTTTGCCTCAAAGCATGTGACTCCATCTGCTACTCTGCCACCCCTGACCAGGCCAAGCCTCAGAAACAGTCTCCACAAATCTACTCCACGTGTGTGTCAAGAACATCAATGCATGGATGTTGCATCATTATCACCGGGGCCAGGTGAGGCACCAAATACAAAGTTGGGGATACTTGCCGGTATCATAAGATAAAACCTCTTTCCCCATCATTTGGGCTATGTTATTTTAACTTCTTAAAAGATTCTTAAAAGATTTTGCCAAAATGTTTCTCTAAAATGTTATTAATCCACATTGATCCACTCCCAGTGGATGATAATTGGCTGGAACTTTGCAGACTTTTGACTGGAAGGGGAAAATTGAGGGGGCTGCATTTGTACATCAGAATCCACATTTCCCATAATAAACATCATAAAAATAATAAATCCTGCAAAAATGACAAAAACATGTCACTTTTCAGATGAACTGAAGTGTTTTCTTGTTTCTGATCACTTACTGTATATCAGTTACTAGACATCACCGTGTCCCACTCAGCAGGTGGAACTGCTAGCCTGGTGCACAAATTATAACGTCCAGGCATACCCTCTTTATCTCTTTTAAAATTACAAAAATGTAGTTACAAATACATGTTTTATTCACCATGATTATACATTTGTGCTTTAGTGGAAATATCTGAAAACATCTACAGTACTTAATAACAACAGGTAGCATAGGTTTGACCTATGTTTACCTCTGTAGATAACAGAGCATAAACCAATCATATAAGAAGAACTTCAGAGTGAAGGATATTAAATCGTTATCACCTGATTGCACAGTTGATTAAAGGGATTTTTGTTGGTCCCAATTTTGCCCCATGTGAGGATCATCAACACCCACTGATGACTGAACAGCAGTTGGTGCCATGGCTTTCAATTTGTCTTTGTTATCACTGGCTTACACTGGATCAGCCGCCTCTCCCTCTGTGCATTATTTATTTATTTTTTGTATGAAAGACAGTCCAAACTGAGTCAAGGCCAACCACAACACATCTCCACAGACGCTGCTGTGCCAGAACAAATCTGACTGGCAGATTCACACCTGAGAGACACACACACACACACACACACACACAAAAATATAAAAAAATAATAATAATAATAGGTGCACAGGCAACAAGATGTACAGGGGGTCACTAAAACAGGAAGTAATGACCAAGCCACTTGATAGCAAGCGGATATTAGAAACACTCATGAATACACAATGAAGTGCAGCAGAGTCAACACCCAGGGAATAGAGGACTCTGTCCTCCAAACACCCGTACCTTATTTAAACCAAGTTTCAGCACCAAGGACAGCCACACTGTGGATGAAACCAAGGCCGACTGACAGAGAAGCATGCAAATGAAGAGAGCAGAAGCAGAGGCATGCTTGGGGAATAAGCTTCACTCTCCATCACGATAGCTAAAGGCAGCAAATGTTTGTGTTCATCTCAGTGAGGGTCTTTTTATTCGTTTGTGTTCCTCTGTCATTTGTTTCATCCCCACTAGTTGGGCCTCTGTGATTGGATGAAATGCTTAAGGATGGCAGTATATTGATGAGAGCAGTCAAATGTAACTTCCCACTCATCAGAGCATACAAGCCCTGTGCTGTCAATGGATACAAAATAAAATAGTACCACAATTAACCCTCTCAACTCCATGAGATTGCAGGCGGCCCCAAATGATATTATTTACATTGTTTACTCTGGAAAAGTGGAGCATATCTTTATGGGGGACAACTTTGTTTTGAAGTTTACACTTTGGGTAATATGAATTGCTACCAAAACACTTTTAATTCAGCCTTGAAGTGAAGTGTTTCATTTCAGAAATGTTGAATTTGTGGGCCCAGTGTGAAAAATACAAGTTTTTCCACATATTCCTAAATAAACTGCGGCAGTGATGTTGTTAGGCCTATATTTTGATCCTCAGAGAAAGTGACAACTTCCTGCCAGTCTTATGGACCAATTGAATTTGCCTATTATCAGCCTCTCTTGTTTTCTTAACAGTAGCATCCAATCAGGAGCAGCCAAAGGTCAACAGGAGAAAAGATAGTAACCCATCATTTTCTAAAATAGTCAATAGAGAACTGTGGGTAGTGTTAAGTGGCCCTTTGAAAAAAAAAAAAAAAAAGACAGACATAGCTTCCAAAAGTGGCAATAATACGGAAAAAAAAAAAGAAGCCCTGGAGGAATTGTAATGTAAACATTGTAAATATATGAATGGGTATTGCTATGAGTCTTTGAGCATACTTTCATTTTACCCATTAATGCCAAGGCTTGACTGAATTATACTGAGATGTGAAAAGGCTTGTTCATAATAAATCTGCGTGCAATTTGTAAGAAAATCTGTGAGATTTAAATTCTGATTTGATTTTTGTTTTATGTCTTTGGTCATGCAACTTTTGATACTTAAATCTGACATTGATACAGCATAAATACTCTGATAGCTCAGGTTGTTGATTGTGCATGACAGGGTTAGGGTTTAACATATATTGTTACAAAAGAAGTCCAGTCGAATCAAAAGAAAGAAAAAAAACGGCTTGTATTTTTGAGAGTTGAACTCTAGTGTGATCAACTTGAGTGCTTGACTGTTAAAGTGTAAACTGTAAATGGACTTTAGATTTTCTGGTCTCCCTGACAACTCAAATGGCTTTTACACTCTCATGTTCACTCACTGATGGTTGAAGTTTCTGTGTTAGTCATCCACCAACATCAACTTATAGTGCTGGACAGTTAATGGGGTTTAAATTGCAATTATGATTGTGGCCTTCTGTTATCTTGAAACAGGATAATCATCATGTAACAGTTACAGTGTTGCATGTCATGAGTGGCAAATACACTCCCATTTCTTCAATCAAAGTACTGTTCATCTGCACTGTAGAACTCAGCCTGAGTGTGATTAAATCCTGCTCATATTTTGATGAGTAGTTGATGAAACAGTTTCTGAGTCAAGGATGAGAAGTATAGTTCACTCAGCTGGTGGGGCTTTAATATGAGGTGGTAAGACCTCCGCATGAGAATTAAAACTAAAAACATGCTCTGTTTCATACAAGGAAGAGCAAACTACTTTTTCACATTGTTTTAATCCTGACTATTTCCAGATTATAAATTGTTTTGTGCTTCTCTATCTTGTCTTTTAAACCTCCTTCTCAACAAAACAAAAGTTTTGAATCACAAAGGTGATTGTGAGCCCTGTTTTAACAATGTCAAAACTCATGATGATAAAGATGTTTATGATATATCCTTCTTTAACTCCCTGTTTGCCTTTCTCTGCTTGTGGTATTTTGTACCTGTTTATCAGTTAGGATATTTTTTTTCTAATGTAAATACTTTTTTTAAAGCACATTTCCTAGAAAACTTGAAAAGAACTTAAACCACCTCAGTAAGGATAAGACAAACACTGTTTGTCATTCATCTTGCTTGTAAAAAAAAAAAAAAAATGATAAAGTCTATTTCATATTTTAAAAATGATTAAGTTGATAACATTTAACTTCAACCTTTGCACGATCAGTCATTTTATTGAAAGTATCAAACAACATTTTTTGGAAAATGCAAAATATTTTACCGAGTCTGTCTCACAGCTGTGGCTGTCTTTCATGTAATATAATTTATTTAGGTGTTGTAAAATAAATGTTTAATCATGCAAAATAGTGTTAAACTCTATTTCAATTTTCTTTTTTTCCCCAACATTGAGTGGCCCTACCAGCCAAAACATCTCCACTCTTTCATGTCTAAATACACACTACTGACGCAGCAGAGCATGAGTTAAGTGTATTACTCAATGAAGGAGACACCAGCGTGTGACAGCCGGAGCTGGGCTTGAACCTTTGACCTTTTGATCTCGAGTAAAACAAATTTCCAAAATATGCTTCTTAAAATCCTTCAACGGACAGACAAGTATAAAAATTTTGGAAAATTATTGTGTTTCATTGGCGTTTTACAAAATAACAAAACACCAATGGTTTGTTTTCAAGTTCTGACGTCTGTTTTCCAGACTGTCTGAACCTCCAAGGATAGGTTTCCTGTTTTTGAAATAAAGTTAATTATTCTCATTTAATTTTTAAATGTTCATTTACTAGCTTTAAATTTTTATAAAAACATTTTTAGCTTTTATAAAGACATTTTTGCATGCTAAGTTTAATGTTTGGTTAAAGCAATTTAAACAACATTATTAACAAGAATGAAACAACTACCTTCACTTTTTTTTATGTCAGTGGCGCAGTCTGATAGGGCAGTTGGTCAGTAATCGGGAAGGTGCAGGTTCGGTGTCACTTGGCGATGTGTCCTTCGGAAAGACATTCAACCCCAAGTTGCTTCCATTTACACTTGTCAGTGGCATGTAAATGGACATGAAAGGGTGTGAATGAATTAGTTGATACTGATGGATAACTCACATAGAAACTCCATCAGTGAGTGAATGTGAGAGCAAATGGGTGTAAATGGGTAGATGTGACCTGCGGTATAAAGCAGCCTTGAGTAGTCAAAGAATAGAAAAGCGCCATGTAAGCCCAAGTCCATTTACCACGTTTTTTTTTTTTTTTTTTTTTTACAGTCATACCTGCTGTGAACCTGTGAGCCCATTTTCCAAACATTTGGTCAAGTGACAGTCCATGTCAATCGAAAATCGCAATCAGAATTATAATTAAGGGTGATCAATATTTAAAAGTTCTGTTTCAAGGGTTATCCCATGAGGTTTTTACTTGTTCATTATTTGATAGAGTTGTTCCATCACAAGTGGCTCTCTTTAGCAGTTTGATTGGATATATTTGATCACAGGACTCAAACTGTTTTTTGGGCTGAGAATGCAGTCGACCCAGAATTCACACAGAACTCATTACACTTCTGTAGTACTGCATGTAGCAGCAGCAGCAGTGGTGGTGATAATGGTAACACCGTGCAACTCTGATCGCTACTGATAGCAAAAACTGCAGATAATAATTATCATTTGCAATTCAATGAGGCCAGAGTTGGTGCTCAGGTACAACTTACCATAAATACAGCAACAGGTTATCATTACTCACTGTCAAGTCAGAAGATCATCACCGGATTTAATAATGCAGAGGTCAGACTACAGCATATGCAGCATTACAGCCTGATTAAACAGTCCTAGGCTTTTGGGACTGCTTAGCTGTGGACATCTGTCATTTCGTCTCATGTAGGTGTCAAAGTGACTTACAACATAAGACTGGTGTGGGATGCCTCCTGAATCCATAACAGAGGGTCTGAAATGTCTGGTGTTTGTCCTGCCGTCTACGATTTGCTGCCTCACATCAGAGACAAAGGAAGCACATCGAGCTTTGCAGGTGCAACAATCATGGATGTAAATAGAAAGATGTTGTTGCCTTGACAGTTAAGAGACAAAGAAAATGTTTGTCAAGCTCTGAAAACAACATCCCTGCCTTTATGATGTTGTATAGGAGCAACCACCTGACAGTAAAAAGAGAAGTGTTTAAAATCAACAAAATGGATGAAAAAAACTCTAAAATCATGGTTCTAAGTGAGACAGATGTTGAGACTCCCCTTGTCAATAATTCAAGAGCAATAAAGATAGCACATTATATTTCCTTCCATCTAAACTTGGAACAGGCAGGTTATGCACATGCCTCACAGCAAGGAGGTCACTGGTTGGCTCCCCAGGTTGGCCAGGGCCTTTTTGTGTGGAGTTTGCATGTTCTCCCCATGCATGCATGGGTTCTCTCCAGGCCCTACAACTTCCACAGACCCAAAACATGCTCGTGAAGTTGATTGGTGACTCCAAAAACTTACTCTTAGGTATGAGTGTGAGTGTGAATGGTTGTCTCTATGTGGCCCTGCTATTAGCTGGCAACCTGTTCAGGGTGGGCCCGGACTCCGGATAGGCTCTAGCTCCCTGTGACCCCAAAAGGGATAATAGATGGATGGATAGATAATTTCCAACATTTAATACAGTTCAGTTATATCATCAAAAGATTTAAAAAAATCTAGTTAATTCCAAATGGTGGTGATGTTGAGCCAAGTCAGCCAGATGATGTTCACTGTGCAGTAGAAAGTTGGTGAACAAACATGGCTTAAACTAAAATACAATCTACTGACCCATGATTTTTTCAAGTACCTGCAGTTGAGACATTATTTACAGGAACATAAAGAGTGGGACAAAGAGTGTGCCTTACCATCCAGTATAGAGAACATTTCATATTAAGGTGCGTTCACATCAAACGCGACTTTGGCGACCTCGGCGACCACTCTCCATGCAGAGTCAATGTACAGCCACGATCAGCCACGACCACGCGCGACCAGATCTCACGCGATGTGATGGACGCATTGAAGATGACTTGGTCGCATCTTTGGAGAAATTGGGGTGGCGCCCCTGTTGCTGCAGATGGGAACTCTGGGGTCACTTTGGACGCGGAGCAGGTCGCCGTGCTCGGTTGCCAAAGTTAAAATATCTGAACTTTTCAGGCGATGTCGTGCTGTGAGAGCCAATCAGCGTTGTGTGGGTGCGTGATTAACACCCGTGACAGACTGTTTCTTTCCGGTCCACACAGTGACAATCTATGTCTGTGTGGTGAACATTAGTTGGTGAGTACATTAGTTCTGCCTAGACCGACAACAGAAAACTCACAGAAGATGCTGCTGCAGTGCCATCAGCTGCAGTGTTTTGTGGTTGGTAGGTGAGTGCAAAGGATACAGTTGGAATAATGTCAGCTACTACCTCCTATTATATGATATATGATATGGTGAAACTCAAGTGGGTGTGACTTCACTGAGCGACGGCGACAAAATGAGCTATGAACAGGCGACAAGACTTGGGTTTGCGATGTGATCTTGGTCGCAAAGTCGCATTCGGTGTGAACACACCTTAAAGGGGACAGTTCAGTTTTTTTGAAGTGGGGTTGTATGAGCTCCATATGGCCACTAAGTACATTAGATGCAGCAGAACGTTCTCTCCTCTCCCTCAGTAAACCACAGTCTGTAAGAGTCTGTTACGCAGAACTAGCCGCACACAGGGAAGTATTGTACCAGGCACAAAGGGTATTTTCTCTGCCTACAAGAACTCCCATCAAAAAATAATACCACAGTTAAAGAGTATGCTAACTATACATGTTTTTAAGTGCTTTAACTTTTCGGAAAAATAAAGTTTATCTGGAACTAATCGACTCTCGTCACGTATTCCACAGCCCAGCGCAATGCTAATACACAACAGTAATGGTTGTGTATGTGTATGTGAGAGACACACACAAGTAGTCTACAATGTTATGGTAAACAGCCTCCCCTACTCTGCTTGGTTGTCTCTGACGGGTCATTATTACTTACTTTGAGGATAAACTGTCATTAGGTCCAGGTTTGGGACATTTTTTCCAGTTTATTTTCAGGAAATTGAAGAATGTCCACAAAACTCTGGGATTCAGAAGATCAGGAAAATCTGTATGAGTGATACAGACTGTGTGATGGTTTCCATCTGCAGCAGCTCTACTTCTGTGAACTCCGGTTCATACAGGTATCCTCTTGGCTCCAAAGTGAATGGAACTTCATCGTCGCTGTCATAATCACTCGTTTTAAATTTCCTACATTGTCTCTTCCTCACACTGCTAAGAGTTGTAACAAAAGAATTACAATACTTGATAAAAGTTACACGCGGCATCTGAAGCTGCTAGCTTGTTATGTTTACAACAGCTGAGAGGGAGGCGGAGTGATTCAGCGGCTTTGTTCAGCTTAGTTCTTGTAGGCGGAGAAAATACCCTCTGTACTTGGTACAATACTTCCCTGTTTGCGGCTAGTTCTGCGTAACAGACTCTTACAGACTGTGGAGTACTGAGGGAGACGAGAGAACTTTCTACTGCATCTAAGGTACTTAGTGGCCATATGGAGCTCATACAACCCCACTTAAAAAAAAAAACTGAACTGTCCTTAAACAATTAAAGGAACGATTGAAAAGAAGGTTATAACTCAAAAGAGGGGTAAGTGTGACTTTATAGTGATGAAACACAAATATGTTAACAAAAAATGAGATAAATATAAGTAATTCAATATGTTTATGAGAGGAAGGTGGTGGTGGGGGGGTTCACCAGCATTAATCAGTATGGTTCATTCTGTGAGAGTCATGAATGTGCACCCCAAGTTATAAAAGATTTGGATGAAGATACACTAACTCTAAAACTGAAACTTTGACCTGATGGTGGCGCTTCAGGGAAGGTCATATCACCAAAACCAGTGGGGTTCAAACTCTTGTGGTCATTAATGCTGTCAGTAGATTTGAGAAAAAAAAAACAATTCTTTAACAAAAATAAAAAAAATCAAGATACATTAACTCAAATTTAAAGGTTTAGCCTGATGGTGGCGTTAGAGGACAGATCAACTCACTGAGAGGTTTCAAGGTGTTATTAATGTCTTCAACCAATAAACAAAGTGCCTGACACAAAAACTTGGTCAACAATTTTATGTAAATAATTTTCTGGAGGCAAATATTCATGTGGTCATTTTGCTGATCTGTATATTATTACATTTTATTGAATAAAATAAGTTTGAAAAAGAGACGTGTTGAAGAGGAACAGTAGAAGCGCCTTAGCCCTTCGGTGAGTGACATACTTTATCATCAAGCTAACATTATTTATCAGAAAGTTTTGAATTTCAAACAAAGATTTACTCTGTATACATGTTTGTTTTCCTCTTCATCGGCCCTCATTCTTTCATCTTGATCACCAATTTCAATAATGCAGTGCGTCATGCTTGTCTGGGAAGTCATAGCACCACCTTATGGCTCTGTGGTCACCTTATCTAACATAGAGATCGCCATAGCCAATGAAAACTCTAGTATAGTTTGACCTCAGCATAACACTAACTGCCTCGAATGCTGGTTTGGTTCCCAGAATATAGTTCAGCTCCTTGTGTCAGTAGAATTCTTCCTTTTCATCACTTTGATCACTTTGACGAGGCTGCTCTTCACTTTCACATATCACTGACAGTTTCTTCTTCTACTGTGTTGACAGATTTCCTGGTATCTGGTGTCCTCTGTGGTCTGCAGCTGACACGGGCAAGCTTTAAAAGCCCCTCTTCTGCACCTTACTTTCATGTCAAACTTTGATAAATATGCTCATCTGATAACAAATGCCTATGTGACATTTGACCTCCTCTCTTACACCATGATTCACTTTTCTTGGTAAATTAGTCTGGTAATTAACTTCCCATGATGCAGTGCGACCAGCAAAAATGACACTTCTACAGTATGCTGACATTTTGCCCAAATGAAAGAGCCAGTTGTTTTATATGCTAGTTACTGGGCTTCTTCTCTGCATGATACAGTACTTCCAATGCACTAGACAAAAAGTCTGCAGTATCAGGACTCCTCTCTCGCTCTGTTTACAGTACCAGTGGCTGCCTACATTGTCTCGTTCCCCTGGCCCCCCCCCCCCCCCCTAGTAGATTTACCAGTGTGATGTCCTATTGTTTTGTCAGCAGTTAGAGCCCAATGGCTCAGACTGGCAGGGCCTTGTGTTTAGCAAGTTTTCACGGATGCTAAATGACACATTGAACTTGGATATTTTGTTAAAATTCCGAAAGTTTTTCTACTGGCTTTAAAGACCTATTTTTTTTTCAATTCACCACCATTCATTATAAATATATTGTTTCAAGCAGAAAGGGAAAAGCCAGCATCATGTGAGCAAAGCAGATGATTGCTCTCATCAGTTTGGAGCTCCCTCAAACACAGTTGAGATTCACCTGACACAAGCAGTGCTACATAGCTGCTGGGAGAACAGCAATAATCTAACAAATTAGCCAATTATCTTTAATTAAGGGGCCATGTGAAGGTGGTTTGATCATCTCAAAGCAGCCATAATTATGAGAAAAGAGAGCGGTTAATAAGATGAACCCGACTCTTAATCAAGCTACTGTGTGACTTAACAAGCTGCACCTGGCTGTAAACGAGCTGCATGTGTTAGTAACCAGGATTCACCCGAGCAGCCAGGAGCTGCAATTAGATGCTACTTTCGTGTGTGGCAGCCACGACTAAAACTGAGTGCCAGCACTTATTAGACAAAAAATCAGCCGATAGACAATACCAGGATCTGATATTATTACCTCTGCCAAGGAGGTTATATTTTTGTCAGTTTGTTTTATGATTTGTGAACAGGATAACTCAAAAACAAAAGATCGGCTTAAGATTAAATATCCAGGGAATGATATAGATGGTACATTTTAGTCATGATCCCAATACAGATGCAGATCCGGGAATTTGTTTAAAGATATGTTAACTGTGCGAGATAGGACATTTCTCCACACTTTTTTTTTTTTATTAACTCACTGAGTTCTGAATGGATTTTTTGACATTTTCAGAGAATGTTTGTCATGCTACAAGAAGAAATCACCAACAATTTTGATGGTGAACCGAATCTGGATGTGGAGCCAGAAACATTTTCAATGATTTGTTTAAAATGAGAGATAAGGCAGTTTTCAAAGTTTTGACAAAATCTTATCTGGCAATGTTGCAAATGCCATGGCATGGGTTTGTGCTCTCTGTGTACACATTATTATTTTATGCACTTATTTATTCTAAGAATTCAGGACTTTTTTTCTGAAAACACCATGTATACAGTAGTAATTGCTTTATGATCTGACTTCTCTGTAAGCTATGAACAAGGGAATAATGACCAAAAAAAGGTTCAGACCTCCAGCGGAGAGGAAAAAGACCTTTTCTCTTTTGATCACCAGCTAGTAACCTTGTGTTTGCTGGTGATGGTGGTGTGTTTGTGTGTATGTGACAGCATAAGAGTGACTTTGAAGTTATTTGTGTGTATGTTACCATGTTGTTACATATGCAGTCAGTGTATCTGTTGTGCAACCCATCATGTAAATAACATGGAGCTTACTATGCTGCAGTGAAGTCAGGGTGTGATTGTAAAGGGTTCAAGCAGAAAGAAACAGAGACATTTCCATATCAAACCTTTTATTTATTGACCTATTTTTGCCTTTACCTCTCATCCATCCATCACTCTGTCATTGTAGCTGTCTGACTGACAGGTGAGTGACTGATGTGGCTGATCTGTGGGGAAGCTTTAAAGGAAAATAAGTGACAGGAAAAAAGGGGCACCCGCTGAATGTTGTGATGTTCACAAGCTCCTGCATCTCATAAAGGCCTGAGTTCCCTACAGCAACAAAATATTTATTCTTTTTTTTTTCTAACATTATTTCAACTTGAAACTAAAAATGGGGAAATAAAGTGTCATCAAAAACTATGTAAATGATCTATGAGCTATGCTCTTCATCACTGAAATATACAAAACAGATCACCTGGAGCCGATACTTCGGGATCGGGCTGAGAGAAGCACCTGTGTGTGTGGTATAAAGCTGAGTTATGTTCTTTGGATGAGGCTGGATGAGAGATATGCACTCCAGGCAACGCCCCTCTACTCTTTTGAACAGTCATCAGCATGGGCTACAGTATTACATTCACTATGGCATTGTGACAACTACTGCTTTCATGATACAACAACTTTGGTGGACCAACCATACAATCTGCACAATCTAGTGACATGAAAGGAAAAAATGTGCAGTTTTAAGGTCCATAAGACAACATGCAACAACATTAGCCAATGTTAGCATAATTTTTATGCATTTGCAGCCACAAACGATGTCCTCTTAGAAAACTACTAGCCCTTAATCAACAGCACATTTATGGCCCTTTTCCATCAGCACGTCTTAGCCCTACTCTACTCGGCTTGGCTTTCCCCGACTCTACCCGGCTCTACTCTACTTGCATTGTGCTGCTTTCCCACCAGCCCGGTTCCCTGGCCAGCGGGGCAGGGTCGCTATAGAACAGTTGCATTCATGTCATTTTGAGCGCCACACAACAATCAAAACAATGGAAGACTTGGAGGCAATTGTCACAAACCGAATGAAAGAGGAAAGCGGAAGAAGGCTGCAGGCGGCGAGAAGAAATACCGAGAACGAGAGCAATCGAGCTGCAAAGAAAAGATGTACGAGGGCAAGCTAATGGTAGTTCCCGCTAGCATGTTAGCTAGCTCGTCACGCTCATGGCTCATCGGTGGTAGCCGGCAGTTGGTCGACGTCACCTTTTAGTATCGACTCAGCTCGCTTAGAACCAGGGCAGAGTAGGTACTAAAAACTGGTTTGTTTTAGGAGGTACTGTGCCGGTGGAAACGCAACGCAAACCGGGTAGAGCCGAGTAGAGTAGGGTAGAGTAGGGCTAAGGCGTGCTGGTGGGAAAGGGCTATTAGATATACAACACAGCCGGTTACAGCAGCTCCTGCTCATTTTGAGTTTTCTCCTCTGTTTTAACTACTTTAACTTATTGACCTATCTCAAAGTGTGCACCATGGAAACCAGAGTTTTTGGGCTTACTCTGGTGTTTCTACTATGTTTTTCGTTGTTTTCCACCGTGTCTGAAGATACTGTGAGGAGCCCTGACCCTGCTGTTTACAGTAGGAAACAGTTGTTAGTGCTCTGTAACACAGCAGTGCTGCCCCAGGAGAGACCCGATTTACCCCAAGAGCTGAAGAGGAGACGGGGGTGCCGTGTCGGCGCTCGAAGGAGGAGATACAGACCCATCAGGAGGAGGAGATACAGACCCGTACTCCCGTCAGAGATGGCAAAAGTACCCAGATTCCTTACTTGAGTAGAAGTAAAATACCTATGTAAAAAAACGACTTGAGTAAAAGTAAAAAGTACTGATCCAAATATCTACTCAAGTAAAAGTAAAAAGTACAGGCTCTGAAATGTACTTAAAAGTACTTTTAAAAGTAAAAAGTATTTCTATTGCACAATTCACTGGTTGCAAAGCTGTTAAACACAGGATAATTTATATGAAATTTACTTTAACAATGTTATTGGTTTAACAGAAACTACCTGCCTTGTATCCTAATGTACTTCACTATATAGTCCTTTAGGTATTTGTATTGTACACTTAAAGTTAACACACCACACTTCTGAACACTGAATTTTGGACGAGGATTAGCTTCTAAACTATGGTGTCACAAATCAGGCTCATAGGCCCAATTCTTAATCAACCTTTTAAGAGCACTTTTTTTAATAACACATCAGGCAACAGTTGTTTCTCATTGTGCGGAGTGGCAGACCTGCTCTGACACACATACTACACACACAGGCTTGCACGCACACACACACACACACACACACACACACACACAGCAGTGTCTCCTCCTGCATCTGGTTTATTCTAGTGGCTATACTCTGACATACTCTGATGGATGTTTGTCCGCTTAGGGTCTCCAGACACTGAAGACATTTTTGCCACATTTTCACCTGATTTATACACCGTCCAGTGAAAACAGCTCTGAAACCCACTTATGGGCCTCCACCCACAGGTTGAGAACCGCTGCATTAATAGTAGATTGTAGTTGGAGCTTGATCCGTCAAAGATTGACTTTATATAATGGACAATACGCGATGTAGGATACCTCAGGATTAATTTATCATTTAGAAAACAGTGAGTGAGTGAAACAGAGGGTCAGAGCTGGACTGATGGAGAATGTTGAGTTTTGATTCATCAGAAGGCTGACTGTCATTTTTTAATCTTTGTGTTCACTTAAACAGAGCACATGAGCTGTCAAAACACCGTTTGAATTATAATATTACACAAAGTCACTAATGATCCTTCACTGTCCCTGCAATGCACGTCTGTCTGCGTCTTTACGCTCACCGGCAGACAGAGAAGCGTGCGCCCAAAGACGCTGCGCGATTTAGGAGGTGTTTAGATCAAATGTTCACATGTACATCGGCTGCACTGCAAAATGACATTACTGACAGACAACAACGGTAACAGCCACGCTTTAAATGGAAAATATCAGTCCTGTAGTCCACAGAGCGGATCGTGGCTGCATCGGACAGCGGAGAATGTGTCCTCTTGCACAAAATGGGCCCCCCCATGGATCGTGGGGCCCTACGCACAGCTCGGGTTTTGCGTAAAGGGAGGGGCGGCGCTGCTTAAGCTATACATATAAAGTAACAAGCCTTTTTTGGAAATGTAAGGAGTAGAAAGTACAGATATACTTAGGTAGTCACATACAGCTGATGTCCTTGTATGCCCCCTAGCGGTATCCTCCAGTACTACAGGCTGCATCCAAGCAAGTATGTAAATAAAAATGCTCATGATCTGATGGATGCAAACTCAAATGCAAGGACAAGTGATCTATGCAGTGATCACACAGTGGGGATTGTATTAATGTACTGACTGTTAATATGTAAAGATGTGATTCACAGATGAAGCCCAGTGTGATGTCCAAGTTCTGTTTAATTAAGTAAACAGACCAGAGTTTGATGATTAGGAAAAAAATAAATAAATCAAAAAAGTAACAGGCAATTGAGACCCCTAACAACACTGAAATCATAAGAAATGTATGTGTTCTGGGTATGGGCAGAGGTGGGCCTGCAAATACTTAAGATAAGCTTACAATCCTCAATGATTTACCCTTTCTAAAATGGTCATTATTTGGTTAACACCTATGGTCTTTAAGATGATGAAAGAGGCAAAAATTAAATTACATGATATAATCTGCTCTTGTCTTTCCTCAAAGCCTCATATTTTGGAGTCTAATCTCCTCTCATCATATCCTCCCTCTTGTCTCCGGGGAGGAACGAGATAAGACTTTTTAATATATAAAATGAAAAACTGGACCAGCCTTTTTGAAAAGTGTTTTCTAGTTTAAAGACCCTGTCATGGGTTCTAAATAAGGTCCAGATTTGAGGAAGCAGTTTTGGTGTTTTAAAGAACAGAATTGTTTTTGTGTCCTTCCACCCGTCTTTGTAAAGCTTCAACCTGTGATTGCTGCTCCACTCTGCCAACTCACTTTGATTGCACTTGGAAAATTTCCTGACTTTTTGAAGAGCTTCTCTCTCCCTGCAGTGCAAACTGTTATTTTGGAATTTGTGAAGAATGAACCAGATATTTTAGCCACCTTTATTTACTCTAGGTAAGCAGTGAAATCAATAACGGACTAATAAGTCTGCTAAATTTCATACGAATTGGAGCAGACCTAATATATGAACTGACTTATGTAGCTGCCCTTTTCTTTGTCCATGGTTACTACTGCAGGACAACAGAGTATTCATGTCAAGCTCAGACTCCACATCTGGCAGTTGTATAGTTTCAGAAACCATCAGCCTCCATGTTACCAAACACACAGAATAAGCCTTGACAGTCACCAGCCTTGGCTCAGCTATCTGCTGCTGCAGTTAAAGAATACAGCAGTGTGCAGTGTGTGTTTGTGTGTCTCTAACATCCATGACATTCACGGGGAGACAGCAGAGAAGAGGATAGAAGTTGCAGTTATATCTGCAGAGCTTAAAACACAGCATGTCTCTGTGTGTGACTGTTTGGGAACAAACAATTACTCGCCATTTGACTCATGACCTTCCAAAATGTACTTGCCAAACGGAAATCTACCCACCACTGGCACTTGGTAAGGGGTTCTTTTGGAACCATTCTTGTAACCCTCTGAAGAAATGAGGATGCTGAATCGAGGAGATTAAACAACATAAACATATGGCTTTTAAAAAATACAAGCTGATTGTATCATAGAGATTTTATTTTTGGACTCATCAACATTGAGACTATATTAACCAAAGATGAGATACATATGTGGATATGTGAGTCATACAAGGTTTAGACCAAGCGTCATCTAGTCTAGATTACAGCTAAAAATGTATTTGTACATGTGGGATAAAACATGCCTGCAGCTAAATTGGGAGGTGGTCTCAAGCTGCTCCGCTGATATGTGTACACACTCTGAGGCAAACACGAGTGCCTGTCTTTACTCGTGTATGTCTGCTTAATTTTGTATCACAGTTATTTTTGCTTTGTGACCAGTGACCCCTGAATTCATTACACTTGCTGTGTGCTGGGACAGATTCCCTGAAGTCTCACTGAGAAACCGAACAGACAGAGAACAAGTCGATGGCGGAAAGTGGTTATTTATGAATTCATTCCTAAAGAGACGTTCAGGAAAATGGAGTGACAGCATCAGCCATGTTTTTCAAAATATTTAAAAGTTGATTTGAAAAAAACATCATGACACGTTCAATACACAATTATTTCATGAAGACACCAAACATGTCAATAATTTATCTGTTTAATTTTGTGAAGCAATATTTTGAAGCTCTTCAGTCTCCCAGCAGGACAACTTTTAGAGGGGACACTGTAGCTTGTTAAATTATAACTTGGATCACCTTGAATGACATTTAGGTTTTTAAAGCTGATATTCCAAAGAATATTTTAAAAAACAAAAAGGCCACACTGTTCAGGGAGATTTGTTCTTAACCAGCAATTTGGTCCAAAAATACTGTTCATTCTAAATATATTATAAACTTTAATTGTGAAAGACAAACAAGAGAGCTAAGTGCTCTTTTTACCATCAAAACACCAAAATAAAGCTCCTGTAAAGCAAAGTCAGCAAACTGTCTCTCAACACAAAACACTCAGTGGCCACTTCAATAGGTACGCTGTTTAACATCTCTTTTAGAGATAGTTAATCAGCCAATGGCGTGGAAGTAGCTGAATACAAACAAGGATGTGGACTTGGTCAAGACAACCTGCTGAAGTCTAAACTGAGCATCAGAATGGGAAAGAAGGGTGATTTATGTGACCTCATTTGCACCAATGTGAGCTCCAGGAGCCCCAACACCCAGTCAATGTTGGCACTTAGAAGGACCCTTCCCCTATGTAGCCTTGAACCATTTAGGAATGACCATGTCATAGACACACAGACGTTTAGCCAATGACGTTCTGAAGATTTTGACATGATAAGCCAGGGTTCACTTCAGGTCAGAGGGTTTAATGTCCCAGAGTGAAGGGAATTGTTATCGAAAAATATGCATTGAGAATGACTGATATACCTGTTTGGAAATACACAGACATACACACAAAAAAAAGGTGTAAAACATTTAATTTTTTAGTTTTTTTTTTCTTTTTTCATGAAATGACTTTTTTTTTTTTTTTTTTATCTCATTACAAAAGCCTTAATGCTATTTTTTTTCTCACCTAAAAGATTCAAGGGACAGTCATCCGCAGGCAGTAGTTTGAAAAAAAAGAAAAAAAAAGAAAAAGAAAAGAAATGGGTGATGAAAATCACCTTGTTTTTTTTGTGTGTTCAAGCAACCACAACTCAATTGTAGTAGCGCCTACAGCAATTTAATTTATTTAGGAAAAATCTTTAGAATTTTACCTTTCAAAAGTGACGAACACCATGCATGTACTCCAAAGGGTTCAAGAGCGATAATCATTTTACTTTGGGGTGCATTGGATAGGCATTTTTTTAAGATTTGACCAGAGTGGGGGGTTAAGGGGCTAAGGCATGAGTGGATACAAATAAACATCTATAACTGAGAAATTACTGAAACATGTTAGGATTATATTTTGTCCATATCTTAATTTGGTGTTCCTTCAGACTTCAGCGGGATTACAGGTTTGCCCTCCCCTGAACTGAACCTCATCTGATCAAGCCCAGTTTGAATCTACATTTTTATCTCAGTTTTGCATTCAGGTCTCCATTTTAGGCTCCGCTCCGGTGTGATATATTCACTCTGGCTCTAAAGGCTCTAACATGTAGATGTTCCTCCATTATGAGGTTGGAACATTGAGAGCTTCTCATTACATTACTTTGCACATCCTCACTTTTTTCTCTCCATGACCGACGTGGCAGTTGTTCTCCTTCTGCCATGATAAGAGCTCTTTCAGCTCTTTTAATGTACCTGGAGGAGGTGAGCAGGTGAAGGAAGCTTCTGGAGGAGCTAAGAGTAAGAATAATACAAAAGTCTTTTAACCAAAGACTAAATGTGATGTGTTTGGAAGCAGCATCTTAACACCTCCACACAGTCCTTTTTCTTGTTGTCACAGGCTTTTCTATCAGTGCTGATTTAACACACTCATACTTGTTATAACACTTTATATCTCAAGTACAGTGGCATCACATTAAAGAGTCCATGCTTTGCTTTTTTCAAGTTTTGTGTGCCTAAAACAGCTTCCTCCCTGACAAGCATCATGTGTCTGCGTAGTTGACAGCAGTTATCTCAAACCTAACGGTTAATATTTAATAGTAGAGCTGGACAGTTGATTGAATGTCATTTCAGTTACAATTACGGCCTTCCATGATTATGAAAATGGAATTATCCTGATTGAAAGGTCACTGTGCCACGTGACATGTTCAATTTGTTTCAGCATTTTTCCATCGACTGGTAATTTTAGGTATTTGGCTGTGTCTTTATCCAGTAAATAATTAGTGTAAGCTGAATACTGTCTTTGGGCGTCGGTGGCGCAGCTGGATAGTGCGCTTGGTCAGTGATCGTGAGGTTGCAGATTCAAGCCCAGCTCCGGGCGACACATGGCGATGTGTCCTTGGGCAAGACACTTAACCCCAAGTTGCTCCCACTGCTGCGTCAGTGGCGTTTAAATGGGCATGAAAGGGCGTGAAAGTGTTACTGATACTGATGGATAACTCACATAGAAACTCTGAACTATCAGTGAGTGAATGTGAGAGTGAATGGGTGTGAATGGGTAAGTGTGACCTGCGGTGTAAAGCAGCTTTGAGTAGTCAAAAGACTAGAAAGGCGCTATATAAGCTCAAGTTCATTACCATTTACCATTTATTGGGAGTACCACAGACTGCAGATTTACACACATTAGCTGCTGGTATCCTCTGATCCTGAAACATCCTGAAGGGTTTTTACCAAATCACATTGGTATTTCCTTGGATTTGTCAACATAAGCCCAAAATGTTTACATCAGGTAACCTGGATGTTCTCATGTCCTCCTGTTCCCATTGAAGTTTCTGCCATTTATCATTCAAACCCGCTAAGTCTTCATTAGCAGACCCTTTTTTTTGTGTGTGTGTGTACTCCGTCTTCATACAAGTTTCCTCATGTATCCAAAACAAACAGTGAACATGATGACTGGAAACATTGCCAAATTATCTTGACTGGTAATGTTTGTTATTTTAGAATTAAAGTCTCCCTGTAAACAGCCGATCCACACACTGCTCGACCGCTGTGCAGAGGCTATTTTAACCAGGTCTACACTTGTTATTCTGTTTGTGGGTCTTCTTAAGGCAGCAAGACTCATTTGACACACTCAGTGACATTTTATTTCCATATTAATTATACATTGTTACTTTAGTGGCTCAAAAATGCATATCTGCACTAATTATCAGCTAAAATGCATGACAGTAACAGTAGTACTTCCACCACCCACAGAACTGAGTGACATATTGTTAGTTACATGTCTATTAATGGTCAATACATACTTAAGTTTTCTATAAGAGCATTCACATCATTCCCTCCAGGGCAGCTCATGTTAAGTCTACCTTTAAGGATCATGCCATCATGGCTGATAATCAAATCTGTCATAAAGAAAATGAATGAGATTTTTGCTTTTTACACACAAGAAATGTGGTGGAGTCAAAAGAACAGCTTTTGTTTCTTAAATGTAGTAGAGATGAAACTAAATTTAAAAACAGAAGTGTGGTACTAAATCTACCACAGAACTCCCACTGCTGCTCATTCTATAGCATGTTTTGTGTTTGTCTGCCTCAGTCAATAAGCCTTCTACAGTAAAAGCTGAATCCACTTTGTGTGTAAGGTCAGAGTAAATGTGCAATAGACACATGAATTGTTTGCTCATAATGAAACAAATCATTGTTTGTTTACATTCATTACTGGCTGGAAAACTCCGACATTGTGCACATATTGTTTTATATAGCTGAGCAAACAGAGGAAGGAAAATAAGAGAGAATTGCCTGATAGCAATGAAAAGTGAAGACGTGTTGTGTTTTTCAGATTTCATTTCACGAGTGAAAACATGCTCTGGGTCCAGGCTCTGTAAAGGAAGGATGAAGCTCAGCCAAAGTAACTGTTGGGGCTGGTGAGACAAAACACTCTGCTTTTTAGTGAACATTTTCTCTAGTTTCCATCTCCCAAGGCAGACATGATGATGGTTGACGTCTTGTGCTCTGTAAAGCATTAGTGATGACACACATTCAAACATGCTCCATACTGAGGTGTGAAAGTGCCCTTAGACTCACCAAATGTAGGATGTCAGTGGGTGGGAAATTTAGCTGATTCATGATGTTGACAGATCAACTCCAAGCACAAAGTAATCACAGCAGACATATCAGGCTGTGTTACCAGTGGTTTTGGTTTGAACATCTTGAAATTTATTCCTGGAGGCAAATCAGAAACAAAAAAAATGTTTTTGAAGTAAACGTTAAATGTCTCAAATTCATGTGCTTTAACATCTAAATTAGTTTAAGTACTAGTCATTTGTTATAGTTTGAGTTGAGGACTTAAGCACATTGCCGTAATGATGTCCAACAGTCCTCAATGAAAGAGAAATCATTAACTGTGACAGTTCTGACGGGACATGTCTTATTGAGGAGACCTTCATGACAGAGCTGCTTTGACAGACACGGCTTAGGCTGTGAACACACATAAAGGGATATTTTTAAAAAACTGAGGTTTTCTTACTTTTTCGAATCATGTCCAAATGAATGAAGTTTATTTTTAAAAAAACATCCATCAAAACTGCTTAAATGCACTGTGATATGCAACATTTTATCGAATTCCATACAAAAGTCGATTTATTTTCATATCTATTTCAACCACCAATCTGACTGGCATTTTAACGTGTGGTTATGCTATCTAGTGTTGGCAGGCATATTGATTTAATATTTCTTTGTTACATTTTAATTTGACACCTATTTGATAATCTTGATCAAATAATGTAATAAAAAATTGTTAAAAAGCAGCCATGGGTAACCAGTTGACAGGGTTACTTGTGATACCCCGTCAACAGTAAAACCAGCTCTGATCCGAACAGAAATTATGTGTTGGCATGTAAAAAGCATAGTCATTAACAAGTAAAACTGCAGTTTTGCAATGTCTGCTCCATCACATGGAGCAATAGAGATAAGTTTGCATAGTGTGACATCACCCTGAGAAGAAATTGGTGCAGAGTGAGAGGTTTCTGGAGTCAAAATGATGTTTTCAACTTAAATTTGTGTTTTCAGTGACTTAAAATGCTGTTTACATGTGGACAGAAGGCCATAACACACCGCAAATAAAACTAAATGTGGTGATAGCCTACCCCAGTGATTTCTAAACTGGCACTTAACCCCAGGGGTACGTGAAGTGACGTAGGGGGTATGCGAATACCTGTCAGGTTTCAATCAGTTGTTTCAGTAGTTAAAGTTCAAACTGGCAAATGTTTGTATGGTGAGCTTTGATACAGGCCTGAAGTGTTGGCAGGGAGGCTGGAGGCTGGATTGGTGAGACATCTTGGAGAGGGAAATCTGTCCTGAATTGTCTAAGATTCTTATAGTAACATAAGTTCAGACACCCTTCATGTTAAAGCTGTGGTGAGTTTGTACTTCACAGTTTCAAGGTCATTAATGAATATGTTCCAGAAATGTAAATTTCTTTTTTCAAAAGTGAACTGTTGTTACCCACTGAAATTGCTGGTAAATCAATCTATTTTGTGAGAAATAACTCACTTGAAGAGATTTTTTTTGTATGTTAAGCATGTAAAACGTGGGAGGTGGGGGTAGCGGCAGGCTTACAGACACATTTCTTTTTGAAGCTGCTATAAGTGCATTAAAGTAGGGGGTACATGGCTGGAGGTCGAGTGTCTGAATATGGGCTGTTAAAGGTTTGGGAACCAATGGCCTACCTGAATGCTGCAATAAAAACACTGAATGTAACATTAAACAGCTACTATTCAAAAAGAGGCTAAATGCCATTGATAGCTGACACTTTGCTTCTGTATCTTATTCATGCTGTATCAATAGTGGTTTCGAACCCAAGTATCCCTGACATTTAATGAATGAATGAAAATACATTTTGAAACAGATGGGCAACAGCAATAGAAAACCACCCTGGGTGCCACTCCTGGTGGCTAAGACTAGACAGCTTGAGGGGACAATTTGCACAGACTGACCAAAATTGGATTGTAGAAGGTTGGACAAATTTTGGTTGGCCCAATAAGTCCAGTTTTCCATTGTGACATTCACATGGTGTGGTCAGAATTTGCAAAGCATGGATCCATCCTGCCTTGTATCAGGCTGATGGTGATGAAGTGTGATATTTTCTTGATACACTTTGGGCAGTGAGAACATACACAACGGTGCACAGCCTACCTGTGTATTGTTGCTGACCATGTCCCCCCCTTTATGACCACATGACAAGTACTTTCAGCACGACAATGGGCCATGACACAAAGCTCAAATCATCTTAAACTGGTTTCTTGAAAATAGTCACCAGATATCAGTCCAGTAGAGCACTTTTGGCTTCACATTATGAATGTGAAGCCAGTAAATCTGCTTCAACTGTCATGTCATGTCAACACCTTGTTGAATCTTTTCCATGAAGAATTAAAGCAGTTCTGAAGGCAACTGGGTGTGTTTAGTCGCAAAGTGTACCTGATAAAGTGACCAGTGAGTGTATATTATGTGGGATGACAAATAAAAAAAACAACAACACACTTATTTCACCATGAAAGTTTTATATATAGTGCCTTTTAAGTGCCATATATTTAAAATGTTCCCTTTTCTGGCTCTGTAAACTCATTGAATGCCTTTATTTCTGACTGGTGCTCTAAGAATAGACTCGCTTTACCTTGAAAAAAAATCCCATCATTCCATCTCTTTTCAGTTTTAGCAGAAAACAAGTTCGAAAAAAAAAAATCCTCTACAAGGATAATAAAAAGAAGAGAGTACAAATGCAACGTGCTGCTCTCAAAAGAGTCTTTAGAGAGTGAAGGTAGAATCAAGTACTCTGTGACAGACATTATTTCCCACTTCTGCCACCTTACAAAGCAGAATGATGTTGTGATTCAACTGGATAAAGTGCCCACACTCACGTCATTTCCCATGTGAAGGTAACCCACCCTAAAACATCTCACCTTCATGTCAGTTTGCTGTCTACAGGGGCCTCAGAATACTGCACAGCAGCTCTTGCTGTTGGGGGGAGATGACATGACCTCATCTTGGTGGTGTTTCATTCCTGCTGGTTCTTTTCTTGTGTGCTGTTTTGATGATTTTTGATGGACTTGATGGCTGGGAGACCTCTCAGTTTAGTTTTTCTGCAGCTCTTTTTTATTCCAAAGAAGAGCTGAAGACTGAAAGATTTCAACCCTGGCCTGTGGGGGACCACTCAGTGAGCCATGTCTCAAAGGCCTGTTTCATCTTTATCATAAAATGGCTGTAAAGAACTCATGTTTGTGTTTGTTCCCTTGTAACCAAGGATCATCATTGTATGTGATATATACACCATGTCCTAACTGAACGACATGTCAATACAAAGTTTCTCCCTCTGCACAGTTAAAGTATTTGTATGCCGTTTACAATGAAAAAGATGCATAAAACAGGCATAGCATTATATTCTTATCAGATTCAGTTTGGACAGCAGGCATGCAACATTTTGTGACGCAACATCTGATGCTCTTGTTTTTTTAAGACACAGTGTAGGACAGGGGCCTCATTCATCACTCCTCTTGTTAAGAGGGAAATTATTGTTAACCCTTTAGCACCCCTGGGGAAACAAAGGCTAAACCGTACATGCACAAATATTTCTTCAGCTCTGCTCAAAACCACCAAACATTAAATCATTTTCAGGATTTTAATGCTTTGAATGACAGTTTGGGTACATGTTACCAGTTGTTTTATAAAAAAAAAAAAAAGGATTGGGGCATTGTCGGTGATTATAGTCTTGGATATGTCAAAAAGTAGTAGTAGCAACCAGTGGTTGGCCGGTATATGAGGGCGCTGCGGGCGGAGCCCCACCTGAGCTGCGTGAGGCTTCATGAGCCAAAAGAGATGTCTGCTGTCTACCTGCAAATTATTATCAAATTAAGGAAATCGTGCTACTATATCAATTATTCCATTGGATGTGTATTTCAGTCCATTAGCGATATCTCCGCCCAACCTCGGGGCGGAATCGGAATGTCTGTTGTCTCACGCATGCTCAGATCACAGTGAGGGCTGCCACGGGCCAGCGCCCAAGCCTCCTGTGCTCTGATGCATGCTCAGATCACAGTTTTGCATTAAAAAGTTAGCTCATCCAACGTCAGCACATTCATAACCAGATTGGTCACAAACAGACACAGAGCTACAATACGTCTGATGTAGCTGGCTGAGGGGAACATAGCAGGAGAAGCTGCAGGTGAAAGAGCTGGGACCTGATCAGCCGAACATCATAATTAATCAGAGTCCAAAGACAGTGGGCGACAATACACTTGGTTTTACACTTCTGACTTTTTTAAACAGGTTAAATGACCTACTCCATGATGTATTGAGAGCGCAAAACAGAGAGGGATTACTTTACACACGCAAACCTTTAGTAGATCTGGCCCAATGCTTTTAATCGTGCTATACTGTGAGAAAGTGAGAAACACACCTTAGAAAATAAAATAGTCTGCTTTTATAAAGGTGCTACGTTAATTTGCATTTTTGCCATTAAATGAACACATATATTCATGCAATATATTGCTTTTATATATTATCATTAAGTCAAATATATTGTAAAGCTGACTCAAAGCCATCTCCATATGGTATTAAATTGGTGCATTCATTTTTTAGGTTTGTGACACTATCTTAGGCCATGCAAAATATTTTGCTGGGTAATAAATTTGATAATCTCAATTTTAGGCTTTAAAAAGTCTTAAATCTGTCCATATTTTGTAAAGTGGGCTTAAATAATATTTTTGTCGGGTCTTAAATTAGGTATGTAAATTTACCACTTCCTTTGTTGGCCCCTTTTTTTTTTTTAATAATTGTTAAACTAACCAAAACTAAATAAAACAAACAAAAATTTTTTGAAAAACTAAATAAAAATAAAAAACAATTAAATTTTAAAAAAGTATAATAACCCTGACACACACTCACTGACTCCATTGTATATACATTTGTTCTTGATTTTTTATGGGCTGTTCTGAGGCAATACATTTGATTAGTTTGAAAGCAATTCTGTGACTGCAGTTTTTCATAGCCTACTTTTTCTGACTTTGTGTAGATCTTAAATTTAATTCAAAATGGTTTTAAAAAGGTCTTTTAAAGCCTTAAATTTGTTAAAACCTGCAGAAACCCTGTTATTAGTATATGTCTATTTTTGAGTTACAGGCCCCTCCCTGGAGAAAACTGCACGAGCCGCCACTAGTAGCAACATTGATTTCATCAAATTAGTGTTCTTTATGTGGAGTTGGATTTCAAATTTTTGCACCCTCCAGGGACCCTCAAGCCAAAAATGTACAGAAAAAGCTGTTAAATCATGTCAGGAAAATTTCCAAGACTGCCCCCGACTCGGCAGCCCATGTGGAAAGAACGACAGGAGAAAAGAGTCTTTTGATCATTTACTTTGAATGAGTATGTGCAGCAAAGGCAACTTCCTCACACACTGATTTGTGCGTCTTCTCATATTTAAACAGTCAAGGTACACTTTATCACACAAGCATCAACCAATAATATTGCAGTTTAGAGTTACACAAACACATGTCACAACAGTGGTCATCTTTCTCATTCAGAAACTGTGAGTTCTTCTGCTGATGTGACGGCACAGTCCTCTGCTATGAAAGACAAGATATTCTCGTTTCCGGTTTCTAGGTTCATCATGAGGGCTTTTCACACAAAAATGTAAGAGGATCATAATACATATATAATCATATTGATAATAGGTGTATATATTTTCTTTACAAATCATCAATACTTTTTTCCTGCTTTTTTTCTGCATAAAGCTCTTAAAATACTTAAAGCTGCAGTAGGCAACATTGTTTTAGTATAATTAAGTAAAAATTTTATAATATCCTCCAAGCATAATGTAAGTCAAGTGGTCTGAGACAAGCGATAGGTTTCTGCACCTCACCATGGCTCTGTGTTCAGCCTCTAAAGAATCAGTATTGTGCCAATGTGCATCAACCAATCAAAGGTCAGCTCAGTCCATTGCGTTCCTATTGGCTGTTCTACTGCATATGCGCGTTCCCGTGCCGCTGGCAGAAGGAGAGAGCAAGCGGCAATGGCGGACAGTGCACCAGGTAAAATAGCTATTCCTGCATTGGCTACAACTGCCTACACGGCTAAACAACCCAAAAAAAGGAAGACAGAATTAGAAAAAAAGAATGTAAAAGAGAGGCTGACCAAAAAAAGGAACAAAAGTCGCGTTAATATCGACAGAGCATTCCAGAAATGGAGAGAACTGCGGGATAGCCGAGGTCTGAAGTTGGATTCAGAGCTGGCCACTCTTCTCTTGGACAGGTAAGCTGCTAAATGAATAACCTTGTAATAATAGTCGTAATGTGTGCTCAGAGTTATTCACATCAGCTTTATGTGGATTATGAAATAAGGTTTTCTTATCTGTGACTCGGACATTATTTAGAATTGTGCTAAGTGGACCAGTGAATTCCAGCAGTGGCTCGATAGCAATTCTGTTGAAAAAATGCTGTGTGCGCGTGCTTGTCTGGTAGGAGGGGCTCAGGGCGGAGATGAACGAAACCTAACTCAGATGAGACTCAAAAATCAACCATTTTCTGGCTTTCTACCTCCTGCAGCTTTAAGCTCTGTTCAAAACTACCAAGCATTCATTAATTTTCAGGATTTTGACCCTTTAATTGGAATTTACAATACATTTTGCCACATGTTTTTATTTAAAAAATAGAGAGAGATTTTCTTTGCCATGCATGATACAGGCATTTTTAGAGATGTGCTCCATGTGTCTGAGAAGTTGATAGACGAATAAATCTAAGTGTGGTCATGACTCAGTCCCCGCGCTGCACTCAAAGATGTTTTTGATAACATTTTGGAATAAAAAACAATGTGTTAGTGTATATTTGCACCCGGCTGTGTTCACAGCAGTCATAAACTGGCTTTTATAACTTGCAGGATGAGGTCTTGATGTGATGGTTTAACTGTGGTCAGTCAGTAATGATGCATGAACAGAATGACACCTACCTGCATCACAGTAATGGTGACTTGTTAACTTTCAATTTTTCACTGAGTTTGTTTGTACTGATTTTGAAAAAAAAAACAAAAAAAAACCACACAAACTCCGCTGTGGGGCCATTGCATACACCACACTGAATAACTTGTGAATTATTCAGCGTTATACAGACGTCATGAATGTGAAGGTTTTTATAAAGAAAGGACTCACGGGAAAATCCTGCGAGGATACTGGTGAATGAGGCCCACTATTACTATAAAGTGCTTCCTTGGGTTTTCCATGCATATTTTAATAATTCTACCCTCCATTCAAACACCCCAGCATCCCTAAAGAAACTCTGTCATAAAGTTAATTGGGTCAACATTTCAATCACTTTGTTACAGAGTAATGCTTGAGACAGCCATGACTCTGGAGAGAAACAGGGCTGTCAGAGGGGCTACTGCAGGGCTCACACACACACTGCACACAGGCTGTACTCAAACCAGTCCACAGGCATTGCTTAATAATATGTGCCTCCAATGTGCATGCTAATCTCATATGCTCTGATAAAGCAGCTACAATTGAAAAGGACGGGGAACAGAAGGTTACTTTGGTTAATTAAGTCATTATAGCATCAGCTCAACTGGTTTGAAATATACATTTATACATTGTCAGCAAATCAAATGGAGGATATTACAAGATGATGATACTCCATCAGTTTGTGAAGAGGTTATCTAAAGAACAATAGTTTGTGATTTCATTTTCAGACTTTTATATTCCATGTTAAACAGTTTCAAAATGCTTCTTTTTTTTTTTTACATCTTTTGTTAGCTTTGCTCCTGTGTGATCCACGTAGCCTGCAGAATAGCATTGAAAGCATTAAAAAAGAAATTAAGAAACCAAGGACACAGGCCAAACAAAAGAAAGGGACTTGTGGAATAATGGGACGGTTTTTGAATTTCATACTCTGGAACAGTGATCAGGGAGACCTAAGAGTTTGTGGACAAAGAGAACAGTCACTATGACCGACACAAGATAATAAAAATGATCACCCCTCTAACCATAACCTATGAAGTGCTCTGTTAGACTTTAAAACAGATGCTGTAGACCAACCAGCTTGGGTGCACAGAGAACATTTTCATGTAATCTAAAATAAAATTCATCAAGTCATCAAAAATATGAGCTGCATGGGGGACTGTGGTGGAATCTCAATTAAAAAAAAACCCCAAAAAACCTAAAATAACTACACGTGGAGTGCATGCTATTTATACCAGAGGATATATGCGTGAATGATGCAAAAAAGAAAAAAATAACTACTATTAACGATATGTAAACATTCTTTTATATGAAATATGAAAAAGAACAAAAGAAAGAATCACAATTTGAAAAGGGTGCAGGAAAGCTGGAGTTTTAAGGTGTTCTGAATAAAGTTAAAGTTTTTAGAAACAACTGTTTGGTACTTAAAATGTTTGGTGTTCAAAGTCAGTTTGTTTAAACACAAATACCTGTTATTTGTTCAAAATACAAGTGTTATCAGGGGTCATTCATTAATTATAGTACAAAGTATGGCTAGTTAATACAGAGATTGCTCTTATGAGGATAAAACTGCATTGTTCACAGTCACATAGTGTTACACATTAAAGCAATTCATGCACAACTACTGTACATTTCCAACAAGCAATGTATTTCATTCACTGTAAGCTACTGATTGGAGTTAATATGTTTTTGCAAAGGTGTTGGAAAATTATGTTGTGAAAGCTTGAGCAACTCACTAACTTGACATTTTTAGGGAAATTGAGAAAAAAAACACAGTCTATAAAGTAAGACAAAACAATTATCTACACAAATTTATGTTTAAAATAGCAGTTTTTGGGAAAGACTTGACAGAGTTAAAAATCAGAAATTCATTAGGACTTATTGAATGGTACATAAAAACTGTTAAAATCTATGAAGTGGTCCAAATGCTAGACAGTATTCAGTAATTCATATTTGTATGTGGCATTCAACAGAACAACTTGACTGTGATGATCACACAGTCAAGTTGAGGTCTTCCTCTTATTTTTTGTTTGTTTGTTTGTTTATCATATTGATTTATTGGTTCGAGAGATGCTTCATCAGAGGGCTGGTTTGGGATGGGGCACAGTGTAATATCTTTTTATGGGGCTCAACATTTCAGTGAATGCCCCCTTTTCCATCCTGAAAGACTATTAGGCTGCAAGATAGAATGCTTTTTATATTATATGTGTTTGTTCTTGTGAAGTGTTTCTGTTAGAGAATTTGGTTATGCTGCTTGAGAACATGAAAATACACATTGACGTACATAGATATACATTTTAAAGAATGTTATGGAGGTAGACCTGCAGTTTCATTGAAGCAGCAAAACCCCTATGTCAACATACATTAAAGATTATTTCTAAATGTCCTATTTCCTGTTAAATTAATTTCCTTTTTTTTTTTTTTTTTTTTTTTTACATTTTTTTAATGTTGTTAGGATGGGCTTGGGAAGCAGAAGAACATAACAGCTTTTGCGAAACTTTTAATTAACAGAAAAATGTGCTCTTCAAAGAAAATGCTCCTTAAGCTGCTCTGTTTTTTACTTCTTGGGGGTTATTATGTCATAATACAGCCTCCACCTAGCTTTGTGTTGTCTGCTAGACGTAGACAGATGCCACAGCTGTTCTGAAAGTCCACTCTGTGGCCTGTTATCTCTCATCCTCTTCTCCCAGCACACATTGTTTGGGCAACCAATCAATGAAGCTATTATTGTAGCCTTCCATAGTATAAGAAATGATGTGAACAGTCAAATACGCCAGGACATGGAACATTTGAAGGAAGTAAATAGATTGCAAGTCAGCATGTTGCCCAAAGTTGTACTCATAGTGTAGTTTATTCGCTTTATATAATGTTTATATAATGCACTTTAATTTTAAGTTGTTTCTGGTTTGTAATATAGAGAACCCAGTAGTAAGTGTTTTAAGTTCAGTACTAGGTGGAATTAAGTCATTTTGGACTCAACAGTTTTTACACATAAAAAGAACAAACATGTCAACCAGGTAGCCCTTAAAGCTAACTAATCTGCAAACAACATTAATATTTAGCTTAAGAACATGAAAATACCAGTAAATGTATAAGCTTGTTGGATGTTGACGCCTATGGATGCAATTTGTGCAAGCAGCAGATCCACAACAGCATTCCTTGAATGCACCCAAAAGGGGTGGTCCCTTTGATACCTGAGAGGCAGGCTACTAAGAGGACTATACAATGTTAGCATGTAGCTCAGAAATGTGCAAGCAAAAATCCAGCTTTCAGGACTTCCAGCTTTTCTGAAAAGTGAGGATTGAAAACTCAGGGAGAAGTTCACACACATAGCACATATCAAAATGCTGGAAGTGAAAGAAAGAGGGGAAAAAGAAGATATTCATTATGTTGCATTGTTGAAGCTAACAAGCCTGCTAACAGCAAGAACTCAGCTTGGGAACATGCTGTTTCTGTGAAGGACATAAAAGAGGCTTCTTTAGAAGGGCTATTCAGAAAGTGGTAATTATTACAGCCTCTTAGCCTCAATTGTCACCTCATGTGAGAAGTTGAGCTTTCATGGCCCTGTTGTCAACGTCTGGGTTTTCTAAAGAGGCTTGGATGATTTGTAAAGATGCCAGGAACCTGTGCTCCACTTAAAAAAAAAAAGGTAAGTGCTCCTTCTGCTGGAGTGTGCTATGCTTGGCTGTGTTTAGTCTGTTCAATCGGCTTGTGTTTCATGTTGTGTGTGTGCGCGCTGGTGACTAAGTTGGCTCTTGTGCTGGTTCAGTTTCTGTGTTCTGATAATGCTGGAGGTCAAAGCAGTGCTGTGCATGAACTCATTTTATTTTGGTTACTGTTTCTCAACTGCATAATGAGGCTTTTACAACTTTGCACTTGTGTGCAATATGAGCCAGTTTTACTGAAAACAACCAGCTAGATCCAGACTGCTGGAGTGAACTCTTAAGCTACTTTGAATGGACAATTGTTAGAATAAGAATGAAGGCAGTAGCCTACCACAGAAATAATGATTTTTCTCAGCTGGTCTTATCTCAAATTATGACTTTAAGAACCTCAGCTTTAACACTTTTTCTCTTGATATTTGAACATTCTGTATACTCCTTTGTATTCAAGCCCACATCCAAGGAAGGACTATCTGAAGCTCTGGCAGTTTTTAATAATTTGACAAATTTTAAGACACATTTTAGAAGTTGTTTCCAAAGAACTTTGTTTGTTTATTATTAGATTTATCAGAGCCAGTAGATTTTGACTTTTTAAGAATTGGTTTGGTTTGTTTGGGATTATAGACACCCAAGCCCGACAACTAAGTTATCTGGGATCTGAAAGGGGGAAGACTATCTTTAATTTTACTCATCTACAGACACCCCAGACCCAACAAGGTTTTTAATTTAAGAGTTTTCAGAGCTTTTTATCCTTAATCCTTTTATCTCTTAATATAATACTAATTTTAGGTGATATTAATGTATATGTCTGTTGCCCCTCAAACCTTGAATGTGGATTTTATTGAAACTGTGGACTTTTTTAACTTAACCCAGGCTCTACATGAACCCACCCACTCAAAGGAATGATTTCTACATTTGGTTTTATATACTGGTCTTAGCGCTGATGGGTTTTTAACCAAGGATATCTGTGTGCCAGATCACAAACTGATTTTATCCTCAGTGGTTTTATCCCAGCCTTCTTTTATCAATAATACTCCTGTTAATCGAAATATTTGTAAGTCAATTGTCTGCTGGCAAGTTTTCTGAGCTCTTTATTTATGCGTCTTTAACTGCCCTCAATCTAGATTTTAACACAGATGAGCTGTGGCGTGGCTTCAACCTCTGACTCTATTGTCCAATAGTAATTTCTATTTTCAAGGAATTTGTTTGTGAAATAGTTTGAATTCAAACATGAGCCTGATAGCTTGTGTTGCACCTGCACACGAGTAATTTAGCTCGGGGTATGTAAAAAATGAATAGCCAGAGCCTGTGATGTCAGTTTTTGTCTTTAGGTCAATTCTACATTCGACTTGGTGATATTTATGTTTACAAGAAAAAAAAAAGAAAAAGAAAAACATATTCATGAACATATTTTTGAGTGTGTTAAAGTGAGTGTTTGTGTTGTGTGTGTCTGTGAAGGTGTATGTTAATGACGTGAAACTTCAATTATGACTGTAGTTTTGAGTGGCAGCTCAAAATGACCCCAGGGTGATTGCAGTACACTGGTTCTGTCCAGTGTCCATGGAAATATCAAAAAAGTGAATTACTCACTTTTTATCAAAGTTTCTTAAGACACTTAAACCAACACTACGTAGTTTTTCCACCCTAATATAATATTTCTAGAATCATTGTGATGGTACATCACCTTACAACAGGTTGAATGACACCTCTGCCATGGTCTTAGGAGGTCTGTATCACCTTCACTGGCATTATGTAACTTCGATGTGGATGGTAGGAACACTTCCACACTAAAAAACTACAAACTAGAGAGCAAAAAAGCTGGAATCTTACTTAGTGCTGCTCTAAGGAAAACCAAACAAATTCAAGCTGAAAAAATATCACTTAGGGTGTTTCTGCCCCTGTTGAAGATGATTTTGGGTCACTTTTGACCAGAAGGGTTAATTTCTTACTCTTTGTCTGCTTGTACTGTTGGAGATGCATTAAAGAGGTTTTGGTTTAATGTTTATTTATTCACATTGTTTGTTTGCAAAGCAATAAATTAAATTAAATTAAAAAAATGGAATGATATGAAAATGTGTTCCTTGCAAGGCTTCCAATAAGACAGGAAAAAAAAAAACATAGATATAGATATCCAGCCTCATCTGATGGGGTTCCATTTTTCCAATTTTGGTGAGCGTGTGTGAATTTTGACCCCAGTTCCCTGTTCTTAGCGGACATGAGTGGAACCGGGTGTGATCATCAGCTGCTGTAGCCAGTCTGCTTCAAAATGGCATGTGTTTCACATTTAGAAATTTTCTTTGGCATACTTTTACTGTGTTATTTTAATGTGTTGTTTTTAATGTGTTGTTTTATTGTTATCTATCTATTTATTTATTTATTCGTATTTTTTGTACAGCACTTTGATCAACTGCTGTCTTTATAAACGTGCTCTATAAATAAAGTTTGACTTGACTTCACTTGACTTCTTTGGTTGTAACAAGTGATTGTTTGAGTTACTCCTTTCTGTCATCTTTCACCCATCTGGCAATTCTCCTTTGACCTCTGGCATCAACAAGGCATTTTCAGTGTGAAAGCTCACAGGATACTTTCTCTTTTTTGACCTTATTTTTTGTAAACCCTAAAGATGGTGGTGTGAGGAAATCCAAGTAGATCATCAAGTTCTGAAATACCGAGACCAGCCCATTTTCCAGCAACAGCCATACCAGGGTAAAAGTCCCCTACATCCCCCTTCTTTCCCATTCTGATGCTCAGTTTAAGCTTCAGCAGGACGGCTTAATCATGCCTAATTGCAATGAGTTGCTGCCATCTGATTAGCTGATTAGTTGTTTGCATTAAGGAGCAGCTGAATGAGTATACCTCATAAAGCTAAACCAATTAAGTATAAATCTATGTAAGTATATATATATGTATATATATATATATATATATATATATATATATATATATATATATACATATATATGACTATATTTAAAAATTTATATAGAAATGAGATTTTTTTTAACATACTCATGCATTTAGTCATTACCTATGCTGTTCCTGCAATACAGGCTGTAATACTTTATCACGTATTTTGATGAGTTTTACTAATGCTTCAGCTAAAATATATTCTCAATAGAAATTGAGTCACAGGCCACATTTAGTTTGGAGGAGGGCTGCATGTGGCCCCTTGGCCACCAGTTGCCCACCCCTAGCTTATATTTTTAATCCACTTCTGGGAAGGATTTCAACTGAGTTGAGTCCTCAGAGAATAAACAGCACTGTAGACGGTATTAAAGTGTAGCAATATATAGTTTTTATCACTGTGAGAACAAATTGTGTAAAACGTATTCATCTGTGTGGAGGTGTTGCATTTCTTGCAGATGTTGCACCTCTAAAACAATCATGGTTCTGTAGGGGATGCAGCTGGTGTATCCTGGCCTTAGGCTCCTGCGGAAACCTCCTCTCTCGTCCATCTTTGTCTTATCTAGGTGCATTTAAGGAATTGGAAGATCCTTCATCCTGGTGGAGGAAGAAGTGTTTACAGGTCAGTCGAGGAGAAGGGATGGGGGGATGCACAAAGTAATGTAATGAGAGGAACCCTAGGTCAAAGATAGTACAGTGTAGCGTAACTTAAGCCTCCTGGCAATCAGCCAAAATGCATCTACCTACTCATGCATGCCCTGATAATAATAAAAGAAATGAAATGTGGCCCCCAGCCCACTGTACTGTGCTCTAAAATAGTGCCACATAAACACAATTGCACCTCAAACTGTCCGCAATTATGAAACAAGGACACAGTGGTTGTCATTGTATATCTGTCATCATTGTACATATCTAACTATGGAAATTGTACATCTTCTTTTAACAACCAAATTGTAACTGAACATAGACATGCACAAGACCAAAACATCTCAGGTAGGATAAATCACAACAGTGCACACAATTCAAGATCATGATCTATGTACACAGATCATGACGTTAGGAACGCAACATCATTAAAAAAAGAAGCCACAATAGCTCTGTTAACATGTCTATCAATCTGATCAGAATTGCTCCAATTGGGAATTCCAAGTTTTCTTTGAAAATACATTTTTAAAAAGTCAAGCTGATAAAAAACGTTGTTGTGTTTGTACAGAGAGCTTACACATGAATCGAACATCACTCACTGAGTGTCAACGAGCCCAGACTGACAGTCAAACACATTAATTTCACCAAAAAGTGAAAGTTTTTATTGCTCTTGGTATATAATAATTTTCACCACAGGTAGTGTAGATGGTCAGTTGATGTTGAAACAGCTGGTGCTATAATGTCAGGTTTACAATGTAGACAAGACCGTGATGTTCAGCAGCCAATATCAAATCACCCAGCCTCCTCTTCTCTCTCTGTCCTCTGGTTTAAAGCTTTTTTTTTTTTTTTTCATAAATCAAACATCAATACCTTTAATGATAAGGCAGTCAGGACAAAAGATCATGTTTTCATGCTTGTAGCCAGCATAAAACTGATTCGAATGACTAGTTTGACAGCAAACAAATGTTTGAGAAGTTAAGTCCAAAGATTAAACACGAATTGATGAAATGCCTAAATTGATATGACTTCCATTTGGCCATTTATTGATGCTATTTTTTTTGACTCAAACTAATTAATGCTCCATTTTAAACAAAATTTTTTGGCTCCAAAAGTTTAATTTAGTCATCTTTAAATGTAAATTGGACAAGAATCTACATTTTCTGTAATGAACATAATAAAAAACTAGAAAAGCACTCTGAGAGCGCAGACCTTCACCAAGCAGCTCAGTTCCATCCATAAATTGTGGTTTCCACCCAGCATAGTCCTATATTTATTTTATACACACATTGTGGAATGAAAAATATCAATCTGCAAGAAGTGATTATTGTTGATATTAATATCATCCAATATAGTGACCTAGTTAGTAGTGGGTCTTATAACTTGTTGACTGAACCAATTTGCTGCTGCTTGTACAGATGTTGGTGTTGTGTGTGCTGCTGCGCTTCCAGTGGGCGATATCACCAGCCTGTCGGTTGGAGAAAAACCAAGGCGCATCGGTGCACGGCGCATTCACTCTGTGGAATTTGGGGGTTAGCTTTTTACACTCACACACAGACTTCTGCTATGATGGACTATTTCTGTATTGACATTATCAGCAGCCTTGTTCTGAGTGTAACAGGCACATTTGGAGGGACTGCGAGCGAGCAGAGCTTCCGCGTTTGTTTCTATAACGTTAATGGGCTCACAGTAATGTTACTTGTAGTTGTGAGTGCAGACGGAGAACTCCTCCCCTGGCATTGCAAGGGAAGCTGGAAAATGTAGTGACATAGGCTTAAAAAAACTCGACGTCAGATCAGCACCAAACTGAATTGGCTTCTTCCTTGGACCAAACCACACCTCTGGCAAAATGTTCTTGTAAATCCATCCAATAGTTTTTGTGTAATCTTGCAAACAGACAAACAAAAAAACAGACAGACCCCAGTGAAAACATAACCTCCTTGGCGGAGGTAATAATTGTGCCTATGGAAAATGATTAAAGACTCAGCACTTTTCAAATGAATAAGAGCGTTTTCACTGTTTCTTACCACAGAAGTATAAATTACTTAAAGGGGTATGGCAACATTTTTTTGCTTGTTTTGCGTATTTTGCCTCACTCCTGAGTCCATGACAATCAGGTAGACATCATTCTTTTGACTGTGCATGCAGTAACAAGGAAGGACAGGCAGAGCTTGACCACCGCAAGTTAGCTTAGCTCAAACATTGGGAGCCAATGAGTAGCGTTAGCCTGCCTCTGTCTACAGTCACCAGATAAACTCTTCAGCAACTCTAAACTGTCCTGTGTGCTTGTTGTGACTCTTTTTTCTTTTTTTTTTTTCTTTTTTTTTTTTCTTTACCATGTTATCCATTTTTAAACTAAGATTAGCACTTTATGTAATTTTTGAAAGAAATACATACTAAACTAAACTGCAGGGCACATGAGCAAACCACTGCACACATGCTTAAATCCATACATTTCCATTTTATTGGTTTTCAGTCTTCAGCAGCCCCCCCCCCCCCAAAACTCATTTTGACCTTGGCTCCCACTTCCCACTTGTTCTTTCCTCATTTATGGTTTCATTCAACAATAACGGTTATCCAAGTGCATTAAAAGAGGTATGCCTCTGTGGCAGCTTATGTTACAATCCTCAATATCATTGTTCAATCTAAACAGCTGAGCCCCTGTTCAGTGGCTTTTTTTTGTATTCTTCGCATATCGAAGATTTATACCCACTTACTCAAGGTCACCTGCCACTTTTCCAGCTACCTGGCATTTCATAAAAGAGACTATCTGCCCTAAGGCATGAATTTTCAGATTTTAATATCCGTAAGTTGATAATCATCACCTGCTGACATGTCTTAGCCTGCTGCGGCATATCAGGTGGGTTATTTCGTTTAGATTAATCCATCAAGGTTCAGGATGAGACACAAAGCGTACTCCATGATACTTTGAGGCTACATGGTGGTTGCTACTGCCAACCTTATATTACATTTAATTATAATATCAAGCTGAAGATATCTGGTGTAGTTGTACATTACTCAAATATTACCTCAAAAATCTAAGATTGGGATTCCTTTTGAGATCCACTTGGTGAAAGTCATCATATCCTGTCCTTTTGAATATAATCTTTCAACCACCCCAGAGTTTGCTGATTAAATTGTCCCTTGGTATGTTCATTTGTGGGAGCTTGTAAAACTGTTAAAGGACATTATGTAGTTGGTGCTGATTGATTTTATTCAACTTTTAGTAAGTCTTATATCTTTCCAAGAAGCATCATGGGCATTGTTAAAATGAAAATGTGTTTAAAGATGTGTTCTACAAAATGGCCTGAGGCATTCTGCAAGGATTTGTGGTGAGATTTCTCTTGTTAGGTGGATGTGTTGGATGTTTTAACTTTACAGCGGGGAGAGATGTGCAACAAAAGAATGCTGAGAAGACCGTGTACTTGGAAAAATACAACTTTCAACAGTGATGGTCAAACTATGTGCAAAATGTATTGAGCTAAAGTAAGACTGAGAATTCTGGACCAAAAAACAAATCCTGATATTTTTGAGGTCAAAGGCAGTACATACTATACAGTATATATTGATATTTTCTGTAAAGGATACGCATTTAGGATTAATTTTATTTTTGAGTCAGAAATTGCAGCCATAACCTTGAAATGAAAAAGCCTTTCTGTTAATGCATTTTAGTTTTTTTAAATTTGACAATTCAGATTGCATTTTGGTAACTATTTGCTGGGGCATCTTTTAAAATTAAATCTTAAATGTCCTTTTCTTTTTCTTTTTCATTAAGTCACGGAATGAGCCGTCTTGAAGATCAAAATGAAAGTGCAGTTTGGATGACTTATTATTCATTTTATTTCATTTAGGAGTCAAAAAAATGCAGCTTTATTCTGAAAATGAAAAGGCATTTCTGTTAATCCATTTTAATTTGGATTCTGGTCCTTATTTGCTTCCATACTTAATTGGCCCTGGGTGTGTGAGTGTGTGAATGTGTGTCTTCTCCATGTGTTGGCCCACCACTTAGCTCTTGCCCAATGTCGGTTGGCAAAGACTCCAGCCTCCCCTCACCCTGTAAGAGACAAGCAGTGTAGATAATGCATGAATGGATGGATGGATGGGTGGGTGAATGGATGAGTCTTTTGGAATTGTTGAGAACATTGATACTTGTCCATTACCATCTGTCGAGACACCAGGTATTTGGTAAGGTTCTGTATTCACTGTTCAACATTTGCATACAAACCCCTGAACAGCATCTACATTTTACAAAAAACATTGGTAACATTTCTGTAAGATTAAGGTAGAAAGATTTTTAAATTGCTGATTACCTAAGTTTATAAATCATGAAATCTCCATTCGATAATGGGTCGGTTTTGTTTAAAATACGGACAGTTCTGATATTCACATAGCCAACCAAAAAGAGGAGCGGTATGTCTGAGTTGCACAAGAATTTTGGCAACATTTAGATTAGTGGGTTGACTGCTGACATATCACTGCAATTAAATATGGTGTAGGTGTGTTTTTGCTACTTTTTGACAATTAAGACCAGTAAATGACTGAATATTGGGTTTTTCAGACTTTCATTTTTGTTGCCATGAAGTCAAAGAAGTATCAGTATCATTTGATTTTAGTCAAAGGCTTTATACATAACACTACGTAGAGACAAGCTTACTTCCTGAGGCCTTGTCCCTGGCAGCAGCATGGTCTTTGTTCTCAGTTCTCTCTAAAGTTTCATCAGATTTTTCAGGTCTTTTCAAGTCTTTCTATAACAATGAAACTTCTGTTTTGCAAAGCATTTGAGCCTCATTTAGAGGTAAATTGCTGAAGTTTGGATGGACAGTACTTAAAGAGATTTTTGATGGATTAATATTCTGGGTCCGTGACACCGAAACAGTCAGTGACTGTTTTGACTCCTCTCCACAGAGTAAGCTTCTTAACTTCGAATTACTGGCACTGTGGATACAATAGACCTACAATGGCAAAAAAGTGTGGTGAAGATTTTCTCACTCTGTCCTTCACGAGCTGATGGAACAACAAAAGAGTTTTGACAAGGAGTTACTTGAATTACAAGAGAAGGGTTACAAATTGTCTCCAGGTGATTGTTGATTCACCATTTGCTCGTTTTGACAGCCTTGTAAAATGTGTGCAGAACATGACTGAAGATATTCAAGATTTGAAAGCTAACCTTCAGTTTTCAAAGGCACACTTGGATGACCTTAAAGCTTCCATAGCATGCAGCACTGAAAAAACCTTGTTATAACTGACAGCCTAACTGATTATCAATCTCCCAGCAACAATCTGTTAAAAAAATGGATCATTTGGAAAATCAGTCAAGACAAAACAACCTGGATAGACGGTGTGCCTGTCTCAAAATCTGAAACCTGGATTGACACTGAAATTAAGACCAACAAAATCTTATCTCACCACCTTCAAGTTTAATCCAAATGAATTCAAATTGGAAAGCTGGAAAGCATGGCCATGCTGGATGTCCTAGACAAATTGTGGTCAAACTGCTTCGATATAAAGCCAAAGAATAAATCCTGAGGTGAGCCAAAGGTCAAAAAGGAATAAACATCTTCATCAATGAGGACTTTTCATATGATATTCACATGAAATGCAAAAAACTGCTACCTCAACTCCAAGAGGAAAGAAAAAGGGGAATATTGACTTTTTGAAATACGATAAACTGGTTGTCCACCCTCCCAGGTCATCTAATTAAAACCTGGTTGATTTTTGTATATATCTATATCTATATCTATATCTATCTATCTATCTATCTATCTATCTATATATATATATATATGTATATATATATATGTATATATATGTATATATATATATGTATATATGTATATATATGTATATATATATATATATATATAATATATATATATATATATATATATATATATATATATAATATATATGTGTGTATATATATATATATATATATATATATATATATATATATATATATACACATATATATGTATATATGTATATATAGTATTTGGCTGTACACTCTTGTCAGAAAAACAAAAAGCATGGAGGGGTTTCAATCTTTGTTCAGAGCAGTTTTCAATTCATCTATAGGGTGCAACTTACAGTAGCTGTGATTCAGATCAAATTAGAGTCCAACCACTTTTTGTAGAAATACCATGTTTTGATACATTTGTTGGGAAAAACATTATAATTGGTTGCATTTATAGACCTCCTGATATTGATGTTAATTAGTTCAGTTATTCTGTCTAATACTTTGGAGCTGATATACAAAAAGGGAAAAAAAAGTTTGTATTCTTCTAGGTGACTTTGATATTGATTTGCCCCAAAAATGCAAATTTCTCAGCTGAGTTCCTCAACATTCTTTATGCATCCTACTTCCATCCTTTCATTAACAAGCCAAGCAGAATAACTAATACATCTGAAACTTTAATAGACAATATATTTACCAATATTTCAGTTTTGTTTTAACCAAAAATAGTCCACCAACTAAATCTAATGAGAGAACAAAACATTGAAAGATCAGTAAGAGAACAAGGATGTATGTATAACCTTGTTAAAGGAGGTTTCATGGAGGGAGGGGCTCAAAAAACAGTAAGGTAAATTGGCATATCTTAAATTTATGAAAATATTTACCTCCGCCCAGGAGGTTATGTGCTTTCTAGTTTCATCTGTATTTGAGAAATGTTTTCAACTTGTCCAAATAAACACAAAATGTAGTCAATAAGCAAAACTCAAACAGAGCCATATTACTGTATGGGGTTCCATCCTTGGCCCTCTCTTATTTCTAATATACATAAATGACCTTTCAAAAGTCAGTGAAAATGCACTTCTCTTGGTAATGCTGATAATACATGTGTTGTTAAATCTCATGAAACCTTTGGCACTCAGATTAGAGAAGCAATTGGTTTAAAATGAACAAACAAATATCATTTTATGATATTTTGTAATCAAAACAAAAAAACATGTAAAAGAAAGTGCTAACATATTCACGGATAATATCAAAATAACTAAAGTCAACTACATTTAGTTTCTTGGAGTCATATTAGATGAAAAATTAACATGAAATTACCATATTGAATTTGTGTAAAAGAAACAATCAAATGAATTGGAATTTTGAGTAGAGTTTGTTCTTTGATAAATCATAGTTGTATTTTAACTTTTTATTAAAGTCTATTTCACCCTTGTATTATGTACGGCTACACTGTGTGGGCAGCCACCTGTCCCCCTCATTTAGAAATGATTTTGGCTTTCCAGAAGAGATTTCTTAGAATAATTATTTTTACTAAAAGAAATGACACATCTGCTCCTCTATTCAAAAAGTACAAACTTTAATCATTATCAAATGTGAACACCTATCACACCTATGTGTTTGTATAAAAACACTCAATTCAGGACCTATCCAGCACTTTTCAGAATATTTTAAAGTCTTCTCCAGATATTCATTCATATCATACGAGGTGTTCAGAGGACATTTACCTTCTATTTTGTTGGACTTCCCTTCGTCAAACCATTTTAAAATAGAGTGGACCATCTCTATGGAATAAGCTTCCTCTATCCCTACAATCAGCACCGACTTTATCATCATTTAAAAAGGACTTAAAATCTCCTTAATTTTACCAATCATTTAATAATTCCTGGATCTTGGATCTGAAATTATTGTTTTATGATGTGTTTGCTGTACAACTCTATCATTTTGCTTTTCTTTTAATCTTTCCAAACCACTGCCTGTAACATTTGTGACTGGCACAGTGTTTCGCTTCAATATTTTGTATTGTTCTTCTATATATTTTTTTGTAATGTGCACTAAAATAAGCTAATAAAATGCTAATATGCTATTCTGACTGAACATTCGACCAACATCTGTATCACCTATGCTTTTCAGGGTTGTGTGTGTGTGTGGGGGGTGGGGGGGGTGGGGTGGGGGGGGGCTCGAGCCTCTCCCAACTGTTTTTGGGCAAGAGGAGGGGTACACCCCAAACCGTTTGACAGCCAGTCACAAGGACACATAGAGAGACAGACAACCATCCAGCAACAATACCCAGGTAACCTGTGGCATTTTAACAATGCTCCATTGGTGCTAGAGGTCCCAAAGTGTGCCAAGAAAATATTTCCAACACCATAATACCCCCACCAGCAGCCTTTAACTGTTGATCCAACGCAGGGTGAATCCATGCTCTCATATTGTGTGCAGAAATAGAGACATATTGGACCAGACGACAACTTTTCAGTCTTTGGTGAGCCTGTGTGAATTATAGCCTCAGATTCCTGTTCTTACCTGACAGGAGTGGCATTGGATTTGGTCTACTGCTGCTGTAGCCCATCTACTTCGATGTGTTATGAGTAGTGTGCGTTTAGAGATGGTCCTCTGCATAACTTAGTTGTAGCAAGTGTTTACTGTTGGCTATTTATCATCTTGAACCACTCTGGCTGTGCCACCTCTGGCATCAACAAGGCATTTTTTCCCATACGAACTGCTCCTTGGTGGATATGATCTGTCTTTTGGACCATTTTCTGTAGACTCCAGAGTTGGTTTTGTTTGAAAATCTCATGAGATCAACAGGTTTTAGAAAAAACTCAGACCAGCCTATTTAGGAAATGAAAATCCCCATGCTGCAGCTCTACACAGTGATCAACCCTAGTTTATTTTTACTCTTTTTTGCCCTCAAGCTCTCTGTGCTGGTCATGTGACTGAAATGTTGTTAATAAGGGTTTTTTACAATTTTGGTGCAGACAGAGCAGCAACCTCTGGGGCTGAAAATAAAGCCAGTACAGAAGTGCTGAAAACTGCATTTCCTTGAGTGTCTTCTTGAGGCTGATCGCAGTAAACCTGGAAGTCACATGAATGTATGTGGTGTGCGTATTGTTTTTATAGCCTAAAGAAACATCGATGCAGCATCTTTTTTTTTTTGTTTGTTTACAGATGGATGGGACGTACTTGATTCCAGAATTGGTTCTATTTTGATTCTTAATATTTTATGAGATAGTGAGTATTGTGATTTTAACAATCCAATTTATTTTCAGTTTTTAACTTTTTATTGTCTGCATTTTCATCCAAAAAGCCAAAAAAGACATAAATTTAACAAATTTCATAAACTCATCTCACTTTACTCATCACATCACCTTGGTTTTATTAAAAACTGCAGTAAAACTCACAGACTGCCATCTACAAGTATCCAGATTATACAAACCACTCTGCTTAACTTCTCTGCTCTAAAGAACTTCAGTGCTGCTGTCGGTGAACTCATGCATAGAGATGGCACGTGCTCCCCACCCAGCATGTAACAAAAGCCCCTGTTTTCCACAACATGGAGGCCTTAACTCTTTGCATATGATGTAAGTTATGGAATGAACTATTTTCTCAGATCATTCAGCAGAGGCAACAGCACTGACAAGCATAGCTAGTTTATCAGTAGCATTAGCTTTGCATTTGCTTTGCTGTTGTCAGCTTTCACTTTCCCTGAGTGGGACCAAGTGAACTGAGGCATATATCTTCAGCGTTTTGTTATTACTGTTCTGTTTATTACTAATGCGTCACTCTTTACAAACCCTGTGCCATGTCCGTCTCTTATGCCCCTTTCACAGTCCAAAATATGTCCTCACAATGGCTTTAAATACAGACAGTACATTTGTTTTGTATCTCTCTCTCCTGTGCAGCCATGTTTATTTACCAACTCTCTTCTGCACAATGAACGTCATCAGTCTGACTTGGTTCAACAGCACCATCATTTTGACCAAGCTAGACTTTTTAAAAGCTTTTAAATGTTGGAAATTATATGTTCATTCATCCAATATCTTTACTGCTTATCCCTTTTGGGGTTGTGGAGGGCTGGAGTCTATCCCAGCTGACATTGGGCAAGAGGCAGGGTATACCCTGAACCAGTGGCCAGCCAATTGCAAGTCTGCATAGAGAGACAGACATACATTCATGCTCACTGTCATACCTAAAGTTATTTTAGAGACACCAATTAACTTAATGAGCATGTGTTTGGACCATTGGAGGTGCCAGGAGAGAACCATGCATGGGGAGAAGATACAAACTACACACAGAAAGGCCCTTACTGACATAAGGATTAAACCAGCACCCTTCTGTGAGGCACATGCACTATCTGCTGTCCCACAGTGCTGCCCTGCTGGGAATTAATACATTTAAAATTATTGATACATAATGGACAGGAATCGATTATATTCTCGCCATGCCAAATATTGAGATTCAGGTGTGTATAATTTTTTTTCACACCCCTTACTGACTATACATTCTTATATGGCAAGGGAAAAAAAAGGAATTAAACAAATTGGATTGTAAGTGACGAGTTATGTGATTAAAAAGTTGAAGATTGAAAATGCCATCAATAGGCCACAACACTGAGCATTGCAGAGGTGTAATCAAAAAAAATCAAAATCATAAATCTCATGTGTTAAGTAAATCAGATCGTTTGTTAGTCTTTTATCTTTGCTTAAGTCTTACAACTGCCTCTGTGTCACTGATCTAAGTCATCAGCCTGAGGGATGAATGAACTTAGTCTTATATAATCTGTGTATTGGTGCGCAGTTCACAGGATAACTCTCACTCTCTGAATTTGAGAAAAGTAGTTAAAAGCTGCTTGTGAGAAAATAGCTTGAAGCTGAAAGTCCAAACTCCAGCATTGAATGAATGGCAGTCCTTTATATAAACACACGTCCTGTCAAAACAGACTCATCACTGTTTTTGCAACCCACACCAGGAGCTGCATTCAGCAGATCATGTGCTCGAGCCATCTGCTCTTAACAGAGGACTGCGGGGTTGTTGCTAGATCATCTCAGCAACCATCATTGCCAACTGCTGGTATGATTCTTCTGTTCCTCCTGTTAATTTCCTCTTTTTAAGAAGGGAAAAAAATACCCACCACTGCCATGGAAACTGAGGAAACGTTTGTTTTTGATCATGTACTATTGATAAGGAGAACACAGCCAGCAAAGCATGTCCCAATCCTCAGCATTCATTAAAGAACACATGTTCAAACTCAACCGGAGCTGAACAGCTGTTGGCCTTTTGAGCTATGTTAAGCTAAATGCTTTATCTCTGTGACCAGAGGATGAGGATGTAGCCCTCGCAGTCATTTTAGCTGGTACAATGGAAAAATCTGGGGTTTTAAGAATTAGAAGACACCATATACTCTAACTTAAAAAAAAAGGAAGTTGTATAAACCCAGAAATCATAAACCTTAAAAGAGCATGGGCACAATTACTGAGACAGCATTCAGATAAATGCAAAATCTAGACAATTAGAGACAGTTCAAGCTGCAGAGAGGAGGGAATAAGGAAGCACTACAAGACAGGAAGGAAAAGCTCACTGTATTTAATCCCCCAAAAAATTAATGACCAAGTCCAGGGGCGACTGGTGCATTATTCTCTGCGGGGTTGCAATTTCTCACCGATGTACATCCTTGCTCATTAGATAAGATAGCATGACTAAGGTAATTCTTTATTAATCCCTAGGGGGGAAATTCAAGTGTAAGAGCAAAGCAGAGACAAGGAAAAGTGCAATTAAGTCAGTATCAGTGAATACAGAAGAATAAAGATTAACATGTTTTTTGCAGCTACTTAATTTTGAATATAAAAATAAATCAATTTATGTCCTTTGAAAAATGTGTTGAGATATGTAGTTAAAGCAAAAAGATTATTTAACATATTCTGTGTATGCTTTCAACAGGCCTAGGGATGTGAAGTACAATTTTGTTGATATCAATGACTAATGTATAGTAATTGAAGTCTTTATTGAGTCCCTCATTAATCTTTGTGGTTTCTCTGTGTAAAAAAACTAATAAAAACACAAGTGTGTCAGCAACATCAAATACATAATCAATGTAAAAAATGTTCCAGCATGTTGCACTTGTGTGAAATCACAGCTACAAACTTTGCATGTTGTGCTGGTGGCATCACTTTTTTGTGTAACTGAACCGGACATTGGACCACCTTTGTCTCCCACCCACCATGATCACTGCTTCAACTCCTGCCTTGTCAATTGTGCTGACTGCCTCTCATAAGAGCTCGACATCTTTGTTTTGAGGTCATGCAGGGCTGTGTGGAAGGCACTGATAAGGTCGTTGTTAAAAGAAACCAATCCTCTGTGAAATATGCTGTAATGGGTCAATTAGTAATGTGAGCTGTGGTGTGGATTTCTGATCTTACCTGCTTTGACTGGAGGGTCCTCTGAAGTTGTGTGGAGTGAGTGTCTTCCAAAGAGGATTAACTAACTAGCTGTACAATTATCTAAAGGTTTCAAGACAAAATTCACACAAAGTTCTCTTCAAAAATTGTCAAAATTCATGAAAAACTAAACAAACTTTAAACACTTTCATTAAATTTAAAATCAGCTCGAGAATTGTAAAATAAAATCATGGAAAAAATAAGAATAAAAACAATAAAGAGTAAAACCCCAAAACAATAAAGAGTAAAACCCCAAAATAATCAGATATCATACAAGGCTAAGTCTCACAGATTATTAAAAATCTTAAGAGAGAAAGGCAAAGACCCAGAAGGTTGAATCAGGTCAAATTAGTGTGAGGCCAAGTGGAGGGATGTAAATGATGAAGAGCAGGGGTCCCAGGACCGAGCCCTGGGGCACACCTGTGGTGACTGGGAGTGGGTGGGGAGTGAAAGATTTGAGCTGAATGAACTGAGTGCAGCCAGTGAGATATGACTTAACCCTCATGTTGTGTTCATTTCGTGTTAAACTATTTTGTGTTCCCGGTCAGAAATGACCGTTCCACTAAGACTCACCGTAAAATACTGTATTAATGCCCATAATTACAACTTGTTGTGTTGATTGTTTAATTAACTGAAGTACTAGTAAATATTACAAGTTTTGAGCTTCTATCTGTTTTTAGTGGCTTGTTTTCCTCATTGATCTGATCTGATACACTTGAACCAAGTTATAAAAAAAATAACTTTTGGATTATTTTGAGTATAAGATATAATCAGATGACACGTTATACTGTTTATCACAGAGTACTTTGGGTCAAAGTTATCAAGGACATTTGCTTTGAAACCATTTAATTTTTTTTTATACAATGACAAAAAGTAACACCTGTTGTGTTCCCAGTCAAAAGTGACCATGAATATTTCAGTTGTTTACAAAGGAAATTATCCCTAAACTGCACTTGACTTTGTCACAGTATTCCAAGGTTAATGTCTTCATACATTAACATTCAACTAATAAGGACAAGGACTTAAAAAAAATCAAGAAAGCCCTCTGAGAGTGCAAATCTCTGCCATGGTAGCTCACACATTGCTGTTACATCTACAAGCAACAATTCTATGATAAAGTTACAATCATAATATGATTCCTTGACCCTGAAAACCCACACCTAGCACTCAGAATCATGTTGATATCGTTATTAGTTAGACAGTTATTGAGCAAAAACGATCTTTCACTAATGTTGGTTATCTGGATCACCCCAAAAAATCTCATCATTTGTAAGTTGGGCCATTACCAATATCTCCTAAAAATTTCAGCAAAACCCGTCTAGTAGTTTTTATGCGTAATCTTGCAAACTAACAAACATACGCCGGTGAAAACATAACCTCTTTGGCGGAGGTAAAAATGAGGCTTCAAATGTGGTGGAGTATTGACTCAAACTTCAGTTGTGTTTTTTCTCATGCACACATTGGACAATATGTGCAGGTTGTTGCGTGTGTGCATTGCATTTATGGCATGTTATTCTTGTTTTGACATCTCTTATTGCACACAGACTGAACCTCTTCCTCTTATCACCTCTCTTGCTTGTAGCAAGTAATCTTGATACAAGCGAGCCACCCACTTGAACCTAAACTTTGCTGATCACTGCCAGTTTGTCTTGTTGATGATGGCCTGGTCTTGTATCCTGGTTGTCAAAGTGAATCATCAATGACAACGTGGAATTTTTGGAGGGACATGGTGGCCCGAAAAATTGTCCGACCAGACCCTGCAGCCCATGAACTGCTGGTAGATTCGTTTCTGGGTACACATCAGCCAAAATCAAAAGACCCATGGATACATATCTGGGTTAGCAACTTCCAATTGTCTTTGTAAATTTGCTTCCCCTCCAAAGTGTTCATGTTTACCACAGTGGTTACAATGGCCCCTCCCCTTATCAAAAACATCATGACTGTCATTTTCCTGGCCCCTCCCCTCCTCATCGGTGTGGTGACCATCAAGTATGTAATCAAGAACCTCGCTTAGGGTATATCGAGCTGCCATGGTGCTGCCACACAGTGAACTGTGAACAAAACCTCCAAAGCAGTATATACCTAACTTACAGGAAAAGCTCAGTGTTATTAAACAATAGTGGAATTTTCTGTGAGAACTGTCAACACAGGTGTTGGACCAGGGGTGTGTGTGTGTGTGTGGGTGGGCCCACGCACACGCACATATGGTTGCATGTGTGCTTGAGTGCATGCATGTGTGTGTCCATCTGATAATGAGGACATACTTGAGCTCAGTTTTTACACTAATTGTTGTCTGCCTCATTCATTTCTAATAACCAGTCATTTTTGACCGGGAACATTAAGAGTGTACAAAAGTTGAATAAACGTCAAAAAAAATTATTAAAATCAATACAATTTATTTTGTGTGTTCAAATCCTCTTTTTAGACAAAGTCATGGGATCTCAGGTCAATCTGAACAAATTAACTACAATTTTCAGAGAAAAAACTTTGAAATCGGTCAAATTTGACTGGAACACAACATAAGGGTTAAACCAGTTGAGGGGTGTCTGTGTGATGCCAATTGTGTGAAATCTGTCCATGAGGATGGTATGGGAGATGATGTCAAAGGTCGCACTCAGATCAAGCAGGATGAGAATGGATAACAGACCAGAATCAGCAGCTAAAAGATCGTTGGTTATTTTGAGTAATGCTGTTTCAGTGGAATGAAGGAGGTGGAAACCAGATTGAATTTGTTCGCAGAGATTATTGTGAGACAGATGATAATGAAGTTGAGAGGCAACGTTTTTTTTTGAGAATTTTGGAGAGAAACTGAAGGTTGGAAGTAGGATGGAGATTGTTTAGGTTGTTAGGGTCAGCACCAGGTTTCTTTAGTATGGGAGTGACAGCAGCTGTTTTAAGGGGTGAGGGGACAACTACAATGGTGAGGGAGGAGTGGATTATGTTTGTGATGAGAGGGGCCAGAGAAGGAGCAGCAGCTTAGACAAGAACAGTAGGAATGGGGTCCAGTCGGCAGGTGGAGGCTTTTGATTTTTTGATGAGATCAGTGATTTCAGTGACAGGGGGTAGGGTGAATACTGGGAGTGACTGAGAAGGAGGAACAGCAGGAAGAAATGAGAGCGAATTTGCTGGAATGGTTGGAATAAGTTGCTGATTAATGTTGGTTATTTTGTCGGGGAAGAAGGAAATGAGGCTATTACATGAAGCAGTTGAATACATGTGTGGAGGAAGTGAGTCAGGGGGTTGTGTGAGATTTTTGAGTCTCCTTCATTATGGTTGATCAGACTGGAGTAGTATGTGGATTTTGCTTGAGAAATGCAGTTTTTATAATGGGAGAGATGAAAATGTACCTCACCAACTGTGCCTTACATCAGCCACAGATTACCAAAACCTTTATTTGTATATGTTTATAATTTGTCCATCTGTAATAATTGAGTCTTTTTTTATTTTATGTTCCTCCTTGTTCCTCATGCAAAAAGAAGAAATGGGAGTGAGACAAAACAAACCTGAGTAAGCAATTTATTGCAAACAACCATTAAACTGAAATAGGCTGTTCATCAGCCAAACAAAAATTTGAGACCACAGCCTTTAAAAGCCAAAATCTTCACAAGAATGTGGATTTAATGTAATTTTCATTCAGGTATTCACGCTGTCATGACCTCCTGATGGCAGAAGCAAAAAAGCTTCCCCTCCTTGAACGCGGTCGGATTGCTGATCTGCATAAGCAAGGCCTCTCGCAGCGTGCCATTGCTGCTGAGGTTGGGCACAGTAAGACAGTCATATTAATCTTCTGAAAAGATCCTGAGGGTTATGGAACAAAAAAGTCAAGTAGTAGACCCAAAAAGATTTTCCCGACCCTGAACTGGAGGATCCAATTGGCTGTCCGTCAAGACACGGGAGGATCCTTGGCCCAAATTAAGATTGGAACTGGTGCTGACTGCAGTCCAATAACCATCAGATGGCACCTTCGAGAGAAGGGTTTTAAGAACAAAAAACGTCTCCAAAGGCCTTGTCTCCTTCAACGCAACAAAATTGCCCGTTTAGAGTTTGCATGAGAGCACCAAACATGGGACATCGAAAGGTGGAAGAAAGTTTTATTCTCTGATGAGAAAAAATGTAACTTTGACGGTGCTGAAAAGCTGAAAACACGAGTGCATGACAATATGCTGGGCTGTTATGTGAACTTCCAGACACCACCTCGTCAAAAACACGCTGCTGCTGCAGTCCTCTCTCAGGCTGAGGTAAAGGCCTTACGTTACTATCCAACCGATTTGCAAGTTCCCCGAGCAACTGTTTTCAGCTTTTCAGGCTTCTCAGCGTTAGTGATAAGTCTCCACACTTGAATCAATACTGCAAGAGCTGCTGCAATGTGTGTGTCAAGGATCAGTCAATCACTGAACTGGCTCCGCCTCATGTGCTTTGAGTGACAGACCAAGTCATTCTGCTGAAAAACGACATTATGAAATAAAAAGGCAATTGTGGAAAAGGACATTATGAAAAAAAATGGACTTTGTAAAAAACGTTTTTTATTTTATAAAAGCTTGGAAAATATATAAAAAGTCATTATTTTAAAAAGTATGAAATTGTTAAAATGATCATTATGAAATATTTAATTATAATAATTCGATATTAAAGAATAATAAAACATATTTCATAATAATATTGCCTTCTTTTACAATTTAATGGCCATATTATATATTTGTCTGTTATTTATCAAAATGGTATTTATTTCAAAATGTTGTTTTTATTTATTTAATAATGAATCTTTTGGTGTTCCATACTAACAAGCTCAGCCAAGTGGCAAAATCAGTCAGGAAATCAGTAAATTCTCCTTTTTAGAACATCAGATGGTTTTCAGTGACATTTTTGCAAAAAGAAAAACAACCATAAAACTTCTGTGCTGTCCTATACTTTGAAGCAATTTTTCCTTACATTCTAATTCTGTCAGTGTGTGCCACAATTTTTAGATTATTTTTGGGTGTTTTGTGCCTTAATTGTTTGGAGAAAGTGACAGTGGATTGGCTGTGAAAGGGTGGAGAGAGAGTAGGGGGTGGACACTCTGCAAGCTGGCCAAAGGTTGGATTTGAACCCTGACCGGCAGAAGCATACATGTGGGTTATACCTGGTTGCTTACTACTCCGCCAAACCAGCACCTCACAATAACAGTCCTTATTCAACCGAGGAATGTCTGCTTCTGTTTCTCCACACTCACCTTCACTATCAACCAGCCATCAGTATGCATGTGCAGCTGCAGATGTAGTAATGATGTCAATTCTGTATTCATCTATGGGTTTTACTGACGTGCTTTGACGTGTATTTTGTCCAGACTTGCAAGAAATGTATCTTTTAATCAATGAAGAGAAAGCTGGCCATTTACATTTCACTCTCAAGTTTTTGTTCAGATGTTCCCAATGATTGCAAACTACTTATAGAACAGCAGTGCTCACCGGAATGACAAATTAAATTAATACGCCTAACATAAAATAGAATGATTCATCGATGAGTCATCCACAGTCAGGTTAGTTAAAAATATATTAATGGCACATTTATTTGAAGTGTGGGCCAGATGGGGAAGGGATAAAAACACTTGAGGTCAAGAGGATGTTTCAGCTTATTACTCAAAAAATCTTTTAATAAAAAAGGTTGTTGATAGTTGATGATGCACAGTAGTGGTTCCCAACCTTTTCTGCCTTGTGTACCCCCTGAGTCCTTTTGTCATACCATGAGTACCTCCTCACTCATACATGTTGATAATTCTTCAAAAGTAGAACAATTTGCAGTACAATACAGCAGTTTTTCTGGATTTTTTTTCTCAGATTGAGAAGTGTGGAACTATTTCTACATCTACATCTGCAGTTGACATGAGTGGGGAAAAAAGACACTGCACTTCTCAAAGCCTGAAGTCTTTCAGGTGATAAATAAAGCTTTAACTCTTTCATTCCCCCATTTCTTTCACCGACTGAGCCAGCTAAATACGTCAATATTTCTTTTCTTTTCTTTTCTTTTTTTTTTTTTAATTCAAGAACAGTTATTGTGTCAACTTTATCAGTGCTAGTGAGCTGAATAGCTTTTAGCAGCTGAGCTTAAAAGAGAGTTCAGGATTTTTGAAGTAGGGTTGTTTCAGATACATTGCACTAGCCTTGACAAAAGCCACAGGGATGGAGATCAGCACAGAAATAGTCAGCATAGAAGCTATAGGCTATACTCTGTTGTAGATGTGCACTGACCTTGTGTAATTTAAAAGTTGTGGATGAAAACAAGCCGAGGAAAGTGCTGAGGATGAATACACGCTACATTCAAAACATTTACAACTAGAAAAGCACTCTGAGAGCGCAGATCTCCGCCTAGTAGCTCAGTCACGGCAGTGGCTTTTCCACAACCCCTGTAAAAGATGCAATTCTGGATCACCACACGCTCTGATTGGACGGACGAGTCTCCGCTGATGTCTGTCCATATGGAGAACTCCTCCTCTGGCATTGTAAGGGAAGTTGGAAAATGTAGTGACATAGGCTTAAAAAACGTTGACGTGAGTTTGCAAATAAACTACAGTTCCCATAATGATGATAAACGATGATCTCATAGCCCCACCTCTTCCTTTAACACCATGCTCCAACCCCTAAATCAATAAAAACAATGGCGGAATACAGTGTTGCGTTCATGTTGCAAAACCTACTCGGCTTGTTATGGCTTTGACAGCAAAATATTCTGCTCCTCTACTATCAGGAAGAGGCAACAAGTGGTCACAGAGAACAGCATACGCCAGTGTATCTGTTGCTGGGTTATAGGCCTAGCATGTGCATTGCAGTGTTTTCTTGTTGACGAACACATTTATTGAAACAGAAAACATTTTAAAGGCATAAACGTTTTAGTCTCTGTGTGGACAGGGCCTAAGTTTAGTCCAAGAACCTATATTGGGCTTCTTTGCCTCTTTTATTCCCCTTACTGTGTATTTCATGTCCCCTCCACATCATGGAGTACTTCTATGCACAAGAAAAAAAGTGGCAGTATCTGGATGAATGGGAGATTTATTCCAGCACCTGAGGGACATCTTAATTTTAGACATCCATATGCACATACACAATCACAGGAAGAGAGACGGAGAGATGCATGGAACAATGCTCCATGGAGGACTTTGTCTATGGAAACGCCTATAATTGCGAACCATACCAAGACAAACTCAACTAGTCTGCTTGGTGGAAATGCACTTAAACAGTCTCAGGCATATGGCTGCAGCACCGCCTCACAAGGGTTTGCTGGAGATGTGCACAGGTCTATTTTCTGTGGGGGCCTCGTCAACCCTGCCTCAGTTTATACCCTGCAGATCGACCCAAAACAGGGAAGAAAGAGCTCAGAGTTTCTGGGTCATTTCAAAACACAGCATCAATATCCACTCAGACAGCAGATCAACACTGAGCAGACGATTTAACCTGTTGTTTACATGGTGCTCTAGTTTTAGACATGGCTCCTATCGCACAATCTCAGAATTTTCTTGAGAAGTCGTAGTTCTCAAATGACTGTACATTTACATGGCTTAATTGTAGGCACTTATGTCTATTATAGGCTCTCTCTTGAAACGTTTTTAATTCATACCATTTAGCCAACCCCCTCCCCTCCTTTCTCCCTCTGTGCCTTTGATATTAAATCTATGCACTACAGTCTGATGGCATGTTGAGACTTTGTGTGGCTTAGGATGGGGCAGAACTTCAGGGTTGAACCACATGTTGGTTTTAAATATCAGACATGATGGACATCTCCCTTCCTGAGACACTGAGCATATGCGTGGGCCTGCAGTGCAACACAAACACATTCAGAGCACAGCATGCCCTGAGCGGGTGTGTCACAGCTGTGGCAGGTGAGGGAGGATGAGAGAAGAGCCCTGAGCCTTGCCAAGATCTGAATCATGTACTGACACGACTGTTCCTCTTTCTGATCAAAAAATACACCCATTCTTTGGCTCAGGCTAAAAAACAAGTATATTTAAGGGAAAAAAACTAAAGCTTTTCTCTGTTACTTCTCTGTGCCTTTGCACATTTTTATATGACTATAAAACATTTTTATATTGTGTGAAACTTTGAACTGTTATTACCGTGGCAGCTGTCTTGAACCCATTGGATAGTGATTATTACAGTGCTCTTCAGTTCTAACCTTGTGGTGCGGCTAGATCAGCCAAATTCAATGTCTGTAATCAAGTAGGCCAATCTTTGTTTTGTTGCTGTCTGAGATGCTCTGTTGGAGCTCCTGTCACTTTAATGCCCCCTTCCTAAGTGGGCCCAGTCTCTTCTCATTGGTCCAACCAAACTACTCTGTAGTTATTGGTCTCTTTAGTGCAGCTTGGCACCATTTTTTTTCAACAGCTCTGCATACATTCTACAGTCTATACTCTGCATAGGGATTTCTACCCTAAACCAGTGGGCTGGATCTGCTGATGAGACAATGGGAGGACATCACCGTCATGTAGTGTGTGTGTTATGATATGTACTACTGCTTTTACAGCATGCTTTATGGGAGTTTAACATAAGGTCAATTTCGAAGACACATGAAGTGAGTGAAAGTGTTAAAAAAAGGGCACCAAGCCGATTCAAAAGTGAAACAAGTCTCCATGAAATATTTTTATGACAATCACCATGATCGCTAGGGACAAGCCATTAAAGGCAGCTTCTGGCTCTGTAACCAGAAGAAAAGGGAGAAGTCTTGGTGCCACAAACTTTTGTCCTTTTCATAGACATGCACTATTGTGTTGAGGAGACATGTGAAATACACCAAAGGGCATATAAAACCAAATACAGCATAATGTAACCTCTTCAATATGTAAAAATGATTAAAAGAGACATAGTTTGCAAGTCTGAATGTAGGAGATGAATGTAAACCAGTGTTGGCAACCTAAGGCACTCGTGCCACCCTTGGCATGTAAGGGCCATAAGGCAACAAATGTGATTTTTTTGTTTTTGTTTTAATCTATATGAACATTAAAATGCCCTCGTTTTTTTACAGTTATCTTCTTTTTTTCCCCATCTGCATTAAATGCAACTTGTGCACCTGCCTTACTCAGCCTCAGAGCAGAAGATGCTTGTTGTCTACACAGATGCAAGCAGCAGGAGGAACAAACATTTTAGAAACCTGGCGCTGGGGAAGATGACAGCCCCACTTGCCAATGGTTCAACACAGTGGGTGACAAAGTTTGCAGAGCCACTGAAACCACGGTAGTGCTTTATCATGGCAGCTGCTCCTTTACCTGAAGGACCGTTCTACAGAAGTTTGGTGATGTGAAGCCTTATTGTATTCACTGGCTTTCTGCTGATCAATGTGTCACTGTGAGCGGCTATTCTCACACATAAAGAGTGCAAGGCTTTTACTGTTCTTTAAAATCTGACCGAACTGACCACTTTCATGCTTTTTGGCAAATAGAAGTGACTGTTAAGGCCCCCAAATAATGGAGATCTGCAAAGAAAAATATTGTCAGTGATCACACTGACAGGTCGGCACTGTTTGAATGTGCAGCATACAGGGATTTGCAGAACACTGCTCCTATTCACTGACGTATGATAATTATTTAGAGTATGGAGGCATTCTCATGTGCTTAAAAAAATGCTCATGACACCAACAGGTGCTGCCAGAGCACAGGGACAATCTGCAAGTACTGTATATATCCAGCTCACTCAATAATGCATGTAAAACCTTAACCCTAACAAGCATAACTAGAAAAGCACTCTGAGAGCGCAGACCTCCAAGAAATGGTAGACCTGTGGTTGCTCCTTATTAGACACTATTGTCAAGAAAACAAACAAGACACTGGGTGCATTTGAATGATCAATAGACTGACAAGAAAGTGTCATACCTCCAGGGGTCCAAATGGAGGTCTTGAAATATCACTACTACATTTTCATATTAAAAAGTCATCAACAATCATCACTGTGGATCAACAAAAATAAAAGAAAGAATTAAAAAAAGCTGCACTTCATGGCTGGATTAAAAGAATTGCAAGGGATGAATTTGACTTGAAACCTTCCCTAGATTTACAGAATAGGGAGCTTCTAAACATTGCTGTCCCAATCACATGGGGTTGGGACAGTAAAAATGGAATTTCATAGCAAAAAGGTTGTCAACTTGTGGTGTAAATGTAATATTTCAAGCACTGTTAATTGCTGTTGTTTGATATGTTTGTTGCAGAGCACCCTGAACTCATTGGGACCTGATGCTAAAATGAAGGTTAAAATGACAAGACACCCTTGGAACATACAAGTATGTGCATTATAATGGTAGAGGACAACACTGCTTCTGAATTACAGTAAAAACAAAAAGGTACATAAATCATGATAAAACTGAGACATGACACCGGTCCGCTGTCCCCAACCTACTTCTCTCCCTTGCATATTTTTGACAAAGATTTACAAATTTCCTTCATGGATTTTTAATATGTACTTTAGAGTGTTCTGTAAGATCTGACCATCTCTCAACTCATCACAGATTTATGTAGTTATCTCATCTTTGTTCTGAAATGCTCCCTTTCTAAAATTAAGCCTTTCTCTAGCCTGCACATTGTGAGACATTTTCTTGTTGCGTGGGTCTATTTTGCATCAAATGTTTGAAAATCTGAGATAGCATATAGAGAAAATATCAGAAAGTTATGTTGCCTGCATTGTCATGCGAAGGACTTGATAAATCTTACATCAGTGTATTTTGCACTAAGTCCGACAACTTCTGCTTGGGGCTTTTCTGTGGAAGTGTTATAGACTGCCAACTGTTTGGACTTGGGTCAACAGGGAGCCCGTGCTGGATGAATAATGCATGGAGTCTGCGCTCAGGCATACAGCACTGTCTGTGCCGCCGCTGCACATGCAGGGACGGACCTGGAGAGCGATTTATGGAGAACAGCCACAGATGAGACGGTTACACAGAAAGAAAAGAGGCTGACATGGAAAATCTAGTACCAAGCATGGAGCGTACAGCTCGCATAACATGGAAAAAAACACCAAGCTACTAAAAGGGTCCGTTCACCCAATTTCTCAAGTTAGTTCTCACATAGCTGTTTTAGAGCTGCCACAGATGACTAATTCCTGCCATAAATAATTCCTCTTTTATTAATTGCATATTAATCAGGGCTGAAAGATTATCAAACTATTCAATCATGAGTTTTGATTGTGCCACAATCCAGCTCGCTGGCTCTGACAAAAGATGAGTAGTCATGATTTGATCAAGAAAAGAGGAAAATTTATCTCAAAATATTAAGTAAATTAACAGCAATTAGCATGTTGACCTGTGCTAGTCTGTGGTATTAGTAGTGTTTTTTTTGTGTGTGGTTGCACGTGTGAGCAAGTGTGCAACTGTAATAAGTGTTTGAATCATAAATGACACAACTAAACTAAATGGTGCAGATGTTGTTCAGGTAGGGAGAGAGTGAGCATGTCACGAAGCAAGCATAAATATTCTGGGAGGAGCAAAGGTGCTCCAGAATGAACAGGATATAATGCAACTTCACAGCACCTCGGAGTTAAGAAATTTACATTATTACGCTTCAGTGAGGGCCATCACAATGATCCCAATGATACATCTTGGTGTGGCACCCTAATCATTTTTGGTGTATAAGATAATAGCAAGGAGAGTTGTTAACCAGTTATAGTTATTGCATTAGTTGCCCCACTATTTTTTTCTGTTTCAGTTCTATTTTATACCACTTGGAATCACTTTGGGCTTCACATCCCTAATCGGTGAAATTTAAAAAAAAAAAGACAAGGCTGTGTGTTTATTATGTGCACATCAGCTAGCCTACTCCTCTTTTGTGACAAATCCACAGGCCCATTTGTCAGTCTTCCACCCGAGTGTGGCGGCAGAGGAGTGTTCAGCTCTGCACAACTCAGGCTGAAGAGTAGTGGAAACATTTTTGGGGAATTTTGGAAATATTCAAAATTGAAAACTTTCCATAAGAATTATGGGAATTTTTAGAAACTGATTATAAATGGGGGGTAAAAAAACTAACTGCATCATATCCAAACAGAAGTAAAAACATTTGGTTTTGCAATAGGCAGACATCCAGAGGAATTAATACAGTAAGAAAAGCATGGCATTTCAATAGCTTAATTTGTAGGTAGAACTTTATCAAGTGTTAATTATTTTAGTGTACAGTCAATTTCAACATCAGTTCATGTGGTCCACGGGGTCTGATGTGTGGATTTAATAATCTTGAGCTCTGGGCTAGTGCATGTCTGGGGCGTGGCCTTTATACCCCTGCAGTAAGCAGTGAGAATTAGGAATGACATATGTACTGTATTCTCAGGTATACTTGCATGAAATCTGGTTATATTAGTAAAGGTTATGCTAAAATTAATTTTTGGATCATTATTTTTTATTATTATAATTTGAAACCCTATTAAGGGCCAACCTTCAATATTGTCATTTCCAGTTTTATTATGGTTTATTGCCAAAAAACACTTGTTTGGTTTGTTAGGATTGGCTGAATTGAGAAAATAATTGGGACTATGCCAGCATTGTTTTTTTTAAATTGAAAGAAATTTTGCAAATCAGTTTCGGTCTCTATCAGGACATTGAAAATTTGCATTTTCAGTAGAATATTTGACAGAAGATCATTTTTTAAGTACCAGAGCAAGTTTTAGCAATAATTAAATATACCTAGAAAATGAAGAGAATGGCTTCAGATTGCTCCATTGTACAGTGCCTTGCAATAATGCTAGTTATGAATTGGTGCTATACAAATATTGATTGATTGATTGATTGATTGATTGATTGATAAAGACCTCTGGCATACTCAATCAGTTTTATTTATTGATTTGTTTATTTGATTATTTAAATAATGCATTGATCTCTGCACCTGAATGCTGCAAGTGTTTCTGTCAATTGAAATTAGCAGACTTCTAGAAGGAAACAAGAAAAACAGAACTTGATACAGAGAAGTAGATGATAAAAGCTTGTATCATTGGTAAAAATATGAAATGCTTGATGTTAAAAGGTGCAACTGGGTCATTATTACCCATCACTAAGATGGAAGGGTCTTTCCAGGTTGGTAACATCCAGCTGCTGCATCCCTAGATTATCTATTGAATAACACATGAATACTGGGATGTTTACAGGACACATGTTCTTGCCGCAAGCCAGGCGCAGAGTGCAAAGAGGATGGATTATGTGCCTAGATTATACATGGGCGTGTTTTGGGTGTAACATAGACCAAACCAATCAAATATCTTCTGCACTTTGCTTAGCTTTGTCAAGCTTACAAAAAAGACATTGTAGAGTAGTTTGCATGTATGACCTCGGCCAAGGAGGTTTTGGTTTCACCAGTGTTTGTTAGTTTGTTTGATTGTGAACAGACTCAAAAAGTTCTTAATGGATTTTGATTAAATAAAAGAAAGTAACATTGGTCATGGCACAACGACGAAGTTGTCACATTTTGGCAGTGATCAGAATCCAGGTCCAGGAACTTTGATAAGGATTTGTTAACACTGTGAGCTGGAACAGTTTTTCTCGTTTTTGCTGGTAACTCCCAGCATACTTTGATTACATTTCAGGAAATGTTAGGCACAGGAGAGAACTGATTCAATTTTGTTGGTGATCCACATCCAGATTCAGATCCAGGAATTTGCACTAAGATTTTTTTTAGCAGTGTGAGATAGGGCAGTTTTGCATAATGTTGGAAATACCTCTGCGGAGGTTTGTGCTCTCAGAGCTCTTCTACTTTTTTGATGGATTCTTTCCTGCAAAATAATGTCCCCTATATTGTTTTCAAACTTAATAGCTAAAGACGGACTATATCTCCTGCAATTTTGTAGTCACTCTGGGACTGAGGGAGGAGCAGGGGTAACCCAGTGAAATGTGCTGGTGGACAGCTGTAACAGAACAAACTGATGTGCTGTGCTTTGTTTTATTTTAAAGAGACCCGGGAGAGAAACCAGGGAGATTCATACTGTGAGCAGAGCAAGCCCAAATAAGAGACTTAATTTCCAAAAACATCAAACCAAAACTAAACTCTAAAAAACACAAAAACAAAGTTGCTTATAATAAGCATATCTGGCAACTATGACGCAGCCCCCAGACAGAGTAAATAGAACTGGATCATGAGCCGGTGGTCAGATGCCTTCAGATGGCTGGTCTGGTCTCTCTAACGTTAGAAAAAGTTCATCACAGCAAGGTATTGCTCTAACGTTATTCATCTAGTGTTAACGCATCATTGGCAGCTGCTCTGGCGTTAGGTAGTTTTCAGTGCATTAATCAATACAAAATATGTTTCAAAATAACGACAAATACTGTAAAATATAAAGTATAAGCTTCTGTTACCTTATGCACCATTTCCCCTCCTCCGTTTCACTCAAATGAGCAAGTTGCAGGCTCCTTTGCTGATTGAAATGATTAAGCATAAATCTTATAATGTCTGCCATGTTGGTTTGTTTACATACCAGAATTCCTTGCGCTCAAACTGAAGTCGTAATTTGCCTGGAATGCTTTCAGGTCGGAACTCGAAATTTCCGAGTTACAGGTTGCCTGGAACGCAGCACAAGTTAGGTACTTTTCAGGGGACTTCCATTGTCCAATAGTTGACTATTGTAACTCCTTTGGCTGTCTTCAGTTCACCTCAGTCTTTAAATCTCCAGCAATGACACCAGACTAAATTGTATTTAGTCTCGGTGTTCCCCCTTGTCCTTTTCGGCTAATTCGTCTTCCTTGTCTTACTGCCCGTGTAAGTCTCCTGCGTCTCTAGTGTTTCCAGTGTTTGTGGTTTGTCTTAGTTTAACCTTTTGTAGTAATTTTGATTTGTACTTTGAGTGTAGCCTCTTGTGTTTTCTTTCTTTGCTATAGCCTGCTGCTTTACTTTGACTTTTTGTAAAGGATGAGTTTTTGGTTTTTGATCTTTTTTTTTTTTTTTTTATTTAACCTAAAGCCTTTTTTGTTTATCTGCATTTGGGTCTGCCTTCTTGTTTTTTGTCAGTTTAATTTTGAACATATCCTGACAAGCAGTTTTTAATGGGAACACAAATATTGTGCCACAGTGCAGAAAGTTTGATGGCCTTCAAACCTGTGATTTTGTAAATGATTTGATTAAAGCACTCTGTGATATACAGTATAGTATGCTTCATCCTTGTATTTATTATAGTCCACATAATATTGATATGATCATATTATTGTTACTATTATTATTATTATTAGTAGTATTATGCTAATTCCAATATAAATAATAATAATAATAACTTTATTTTTATAGCACTTTATAAACAAGTGCTTTGACAAACAGACAGGAACATACATACAGAAAACAAAGCACAAGAGCATAAGCACAAAAGTAACAAATCAACAACAAACACAACTTAAATAAAATAACCCTTACAAGACAGTGAAAGAACCTGAGAGGAGAAAGCAGGATAAAAAAAGGATATGTGTTATATTAATAAATATTGTACACTCTGTACTCTGTACACATAAAGGTCTAAGTAGGAACATTGGATGGACATTAGCAATATCTATAAACTCTACCAGCTGCATATCAGTGTCATGTTCTGTGCTGAAGCAGAATTAAACTGTCATGTTCATGTGAAATAAAAACCTATTTACTCTCATTTCCAGAACATATTCACATCCCTTTTAAATTGGCAGTAATGCTGTGGCTATGCAGTTAAAGATTGGACAGGATTGTTATTGAAGTGCTCAAGCCTGGTTACAAGACTCTGTCCTGCTGTGCAGAAAAGTGAAGAGAGAAAATAATCTCCCTCCACTTAAAGCCACATGCTGTCTTCATAAATTGATAAATTATATATTGCTCCAAAATGGGACATATTTTCTTCATTGTGTGAATATATATATGTGTGTGAATATATGTATATATTATAGCCTTCATTATTCTCTGCTCATTTGCCTGATGCTGAGAGCAGGCCTTACCCACAATAAAACAAACTCTAACTTTATGATTCTATTCTTAAATAATTTAATGAAATCAAGAATTATGCATCTTGAACTCATCAGTTGATCCATGTATAAACCACAGTGTGACCTCTGTGAGCCATTACAATCCATGTGCACATTATTGCACCTTGCTAAAAGGTCACATTCACCTTTTTCAGTGTGTCATGTTAGATTTTGGTCCTTGAAGGGTCTTGATTTTATTTTATTTGACTTTTAGACAGGGTTTATACATACTCAGGGTTTTGGATTAGTGAGTGTGTAAGATTTAAAAGTTGAATCTTGATTTTTTTTTATCATGCTGCATGCACTTTGTAAACTGAGGCAGGATTATCAAACTTCCCTGAGGAAACATCTGTTTGTCTGTCTGTCTGTTTATCCATTCAGCCAGCTTTGGAAGAGTGAATTGAACATGTGGATGCTGTCAGGGCCTCTGCTTTCAATCATGATACCATCTTGGATAGAGGTTCCAGCTGCCCATAAAGATTGTGTCTTTAATTCAACAAGATGGTCACTATAGGAATGACTAAATTATCATAAAGCAGACATAGCTCATCACAAAGTTGATGACTAAACTAACTAGCATCTCTAGCATATATTTTCATAATTATGTATATCCTGTCTCAGTCTCTGCTGTTCCCTGAAGCACTACCAGTGTGGGAACCTTTATAAATGAAGGGCAGCTGGAGCACTTAATAAATGTAAGGCCAGAGATATACTTGCTGTCTGTTTAATTACTTACCTCATGGGTGTTACTTGATGATACCACCTAAGAGAACCTTAAGGCTTCAAGCCACAACCACCTGTTGTTTGAAACGCAAACTTTAAACATGGAGGCAGGTACACTAACTCTGGTAGTAAAATGCACAAAATAAACTGCACTGATCAGTGTCATCATCAGAAATATGTGGGCCACTGATGGCCCGTGGTCATAACACATTATCTGCACTGTCTTCTCTCAATTTCATTTCCCTCCATGCATCATCTTAACTGTCTCTGTGTTTTGGTTTAGCTTGTTAATCTGTCTTAATGATCATATTAACTCGTGATTTTCAGCCGCCTGAGTTGATTTATGTTGCAGTTAAAGTACCATTATATCAAAATATGCAGAACAGTACTATTTATTTGGAACAATAGAGCCAAAGAAACAAAGCTAATGCAAACACAATTCGACAGGAAGTCAACCATTTACACGGTCACTTCTGGAATTGGCAAACATAATTGCCAGGAAAGCAACTTGCAAGCTTTGTCCCTGAGGGAGATATGCAGGGGTGGACATTAACATATATATATAGCAGTACATCGTGCCAACAGAAGCCTCATATTTACCCCAGTTTTAGGTTTAAACCACTCAAAAATTACAGTAAGATTTTTTTTACAGCATTTAACTTCTCAAAAATGTCCCAGTGTTGAGAACTTTTGTAACATAGGGGTTGTCACAGTGGCCAATGAGGGCAAATGGCCTACAATGGATACATTTCAATAAGAAGAAAACACGCTGCAAGCCAAGAGCAAAACAAAGCCCAAAACAATTTTATCAAATAGAGGCTGATGAATGCATGGTATCGTTTTATTCTGAGCCTTTTTGGACAGATTTTTAAATAAAATATGATCAATTCATACCTGATGAAACTGGTATCACTGTAAAAAGATCCCCTTGGACTATATAAGCAAGTAGTGTGAAGTACTTTTACTCTGCACTTTTTGAGACACATCCTTTCAAAGTACATGAAATAACCCCATGTCTAGAAATTCTGACTAACTTTAATGTCTAAAAAATGCTTTTACTACATTAGTACTTGATGAAATTAGGATCATTGTGAAAAGTACCTCCTGATCTATATGTGCAAACAGTATGAAGTACTTTTACTGTGTGCTTTTTGAATGATCTAATTTCAAGGTACATGAAATAATACACTGTTCATAATTCTCACTAATTTAACTTGTCAAAAGGTATGTTTATCATAGTATTTTTGTGTACTTTGAAAGTGATTTATTCAAAAAGTACACAGTAAAAGTTATTTCTAATACTTGTAGGCTGTTTGCCCTTGTTGGCCAGTGTAGGTTAACGATCTGTCCACTACCAACTGGTCAGGTTGTCAGAACAAACAACAAACACAAACTTCACTAAAACTGAACTGAACTGAGCGAATTTGACTCGAGTGACAATAGCATGCCATTCGTCATAAGCAAGAGGATATCTCTATGAACACAGAGTACACAGGGAAGAACTTTTGCAGATAAAGTCACAAGTAGAGAGAGGGATGGGAAAAACTTTATTGGAAACTGTGGAGCAGGAAAGATCATAAATTGCTTGGCGGTGCAGATGCATGAATTGTGAGCCCATGCCCATAAACCCAGAGCCCTATTGCTGTCATGAGTGGATGCTGACTCACTTGCGGAACAGACTTTAGACTTGACTTCAACTATGAGTAACATGCCCATCTCTGCTATAGTGATGGGCACGACAGTTCTTTTAGATGAACTGAATCCCTAGAATCCGTTCACTAAAAAGATTAGTTCAAAAGATTCGCTCACCGAATCACCGAATCATTCAGTTCGTGGCGGGAGGAGCCTGCGACCCCGACTTCCTGAACTGATACACGGCTGAATGGTTCAGGCTTCAGTTCAGTTCATTGACATATTCATGACTCTCTGTGGATGTGACTGACAGTTCAAGTGAAAATTATGCCTTGAAAATCACATGAAAATGCAACTATAATGATAACAATTTAATAAGTATAAGAACTATCAAATAGCCTGCAAAGTAAAAGCTTAAAAGTTGTTTTGTTGTTTTATTTTGTACTTCATTCAGTTTTTGCCATTCTTTATCCTGCTAAACATAATGTGTTCTAGAAACTAAATCTGTTAAAACAAGGGGAGGTGTGTGTTTATGTTTATATGGCTTGACTCCTGCTTCAGTGTCTGCTGCAGTACGACAGTCAGTGAGTGATACGTTTACTGAACAGTCAGACCACAGTACCCAGTGAAGAATTCACACTGAACATGCACCATTCCCTCGCAAATTTTCACAATGAGAGGACTAAAAAAAAAGTCACCACCTGGATTTAACTAAGCAAATAGGTACGAGCCTCCTGTTGGATAATTACTGCACGTGTGATTATCTTTCAGCTGGCAACAACTTATTTAACCCCAGCTGATGCAATGAGTAGCTTCTCATTTCTTAAACAACCCTGTTGAAAGACACATCCTGTGTTCATGGAAAAGATGTTAGTCTGTTAAAAAGGGTCAAATCATTGGCATGCATCAAGCAGAAAAAAACATCTAAGGACATTGCAGAAACTACTAAACTTGGGTTAAGAACTGTCCAACACATTATTAAAAACTGGAAGGATAGTGGGGAAGCATCGTCTTCAAGAAAGAAATGTGGTCTAAAAAAATCCTGCATGATCGTGATCGGTGATCACTTAAACGTTTGACCAAATCAAATAGAAGAAAAACAACAGTAGAACTCAGGGGCATGTTTAATAGTGAAAGTAAGAGCATTTCCACGCACACACAATGTGAAGGGAACTCAAGGGATTGGGAGTGAACAGCTGTGTAGCCTCAAGAAAACCACTTATCAGTAAGGCTTACTGGAAAAAAAGGCTTCAGTTTGCTAGGGAGCATAAAGATTGGACTCTGGAGGACTGGAAGAAGGTCATGTGGTCTGATGAGTCCAGATTTACCCTGTTCCAGAGTGATGGGAGCATCAGGGTAAGAAGAGAGGCAGGTGAAGTGATGCACCCATCATGCCTAGTGCCTACTGTCCAAGCCTGTGGGGGCAGTGCTATGATCTGTGACAAATCTTGTGACATTGCAGAAGCTTATTGAAACAATGCCACAGCAAATTTGTGCTGTAATCAAAGCTAAAGGCGGTCCAATGAAATATTAGAGTGTGTGACCCTGTTTTTTGGTGGTGACTTCTTTTTGGCCGGGCAGTGTACATTACCTGTTACATGCTGTGTTCTACTGTACGTGAGTTGTTGCGGTGGCAATATAGCTGAATTTAAAAAAGTTTGTTTTTCCGAGGTACACTTGAACACAACACACTCCTATCTCCCTCCGCCGCTCCTGCCTAGTACCTGCTACAGATAGTGAGTCTCACGTTTTAAGTTTGTTTACCTGAGAACTAAATCTGTTAAAACAATGGGGAACAACGGTCGCCATGAAAGAGTATCCCTCAGAGGAAAATATTTCTGGAGAGTGAAGTTCACTGAGTGCTTCGTTCACTGACTGATTCAGGAGGAGAGTCGGGATCACTGAGTGATTCAGGCATCTTCAGGCAACGCGGTGCATTCGGCGTGCGCGATCCCTCCCTCCCCGCAGAGGCTCACCGGCTGCCCGCCCGGCGCTACTGCTGGCAGCTCAACTGAACTGAGAAACGAACAAATCACTTGAGGAAGGGATTCGGTTCAGTACGTTCACTTAAAAGATTCTATCTCTTGAACAAATCGTTTGCGAACGACACAACACTATTCTGCTAAAGGCCATAGATATTCCATTGCATTGCATCTAAAGATACTTCGTCTGAAAAAGTTTGGTTTCACCTTTGAAAAAAAATTTTCTTTTTCCACTTCAGTTTTTCAGTTTTAAAATCCAACTCTGCTTATTTTTCCAATATAAGACAGAGACACATAGTAGAATTGGTGCTCTAAAGCTTGAAAACCATTATTTAAAAGAAATCTGAAGCACACACACCCTTTCTTCTTTTTTTCTTGACTTGCCCAAGCCTTGCTCCTCTGGATAATCTAAAGGTAGGTCAAAGGTTGCCAACTCCTTGAAGTTTTTCATGCCTTTCACAAGCTCAAGCTGTTTTATATAATCCTACTGTATTCAGGAGGAAAGTTTTGATTTCTAAAGCTTTAAAAACACAAATACTGTCATTCTCATAAAAAAAAATATCTTTATAACATTAGTGCTTGTTGAAACTTATCTTATCTTATCTTATCTGAGCAGAACTACCAACATGCCTGTATGACCTGAGGAAAAAGAAAAACAACCATCCTGTACTCTGGTTGAACAAAGTTGTTCAAACTGTGGAGGCAGGGAGTGATTGAAACAGAGCTGTAATGTCTAACCAAAAGCACCGTAAACATTGGCAAGTAAATGGAAGTGATCGAGATGTGGACCCTTGACAGAGGAGGACAAGATGAGAGAGGAGGATGCACTGAAGAAGGGAGAGATAAGGCAGGAGGCAGTATGCAAAAGCACCACAGGGAAAGTGAGCCACATTGGCCATCTGGACCTCTCAGCTGACAGCTTGATGTGTTCCAAGCACAGAAAATGTGGAGGAAATTCACCAAGCATGGCCCCCCTCCCGAGATGTGTGACACATTACACAAGAGGCATAATTAGAGGTCTGGTGGGGCCCACACTGTGCACCACGGTGGATGGAACGGTCGAACGGAGATCAGTGCTCTGCTCTCTAAATTAATGAGGCTAATGTTGATGTGACAGGCTTGTCACCGCAGATCCATGGGAATACAGCAGACTCCAACAGGCGTGAATGGACACAGAGAGCTGAGTGGGAGCTCATTTTAAGGAGAACATGTGTTTACACTACAGACTGGAGATTGTATTGACTGAGTCCTGAGTGGTGTCAGCTGACTGGTTACCAAAGGGAGATGGAAACTGACTGATTGTGGCTGATATCTTGGTAATTTTGTCCTAAATCAACTTTAGATAGATCTTGTATCAAACGGGTGGAGCTGAGAGCCAAACCTAAAAAAATAATAATAATAATGAAAAAAAATAAAAGGGGTTTAGAGGATGAGGGATAAGACACAGCTTGTGATGCTTTTGTGTATTTGATTATTGGTCAAAATAACTTTACCGTCTAATTCAGACTTATATCAGTCTATCTTGGTGTAAAAGAATGGTTAATACACCTGCGAAAGAGACAAATTTGTGTCAAATCAACCCTGTTTTTAGAAATACATCTTATTTTTTGTGGACTCAAGCAGAAAAACTGCACAACCCATAACCACAGAGTAGACATCACCAAACGGCAGACTCTGGTCCAAGCACGGATCGCATTGCCTTCCTAACCAGACCCAGGCTGAGTTCATTGATGCTTCTGATATAAATAGTGACGCTTGCGGTGCCATCTGACTCAAAATACACAAAGTCTCTGGCATTTACACCAGCTATACTCACTGCCTGGAGAATCACAGGCCAATACATTTTTCTAAAAGTGACATATAAGATTGATCTTAGTCAGTCACTCAGACTAGCCAACAAGAGTGAGTGTGAGTAGAGAGAAGCAAGATACACAGAACTATTAGAAAGAGAGTGGGAGAACAGAGTGGATGGGGAAAACAAACATGCCTTACATTTATTTAGTACTTTGCATATTTGAATCTATAATTGATTGGATTTACTGACTTCAATACAATATGTATGTATATATATATATATTTATATGTGTGTGTGTGTGTGTGTGTGTGTATGTACGCATGTATGTATGTATGTATGAATACATACATATATATATATATATATATATATATATATATATATATAAGATATCAAATTCAAACATTTGAAATATTAATAATAAGACTTTCCAACAATAAGACTATCCAATATCAGTGTTTTTCAGATTTATTTTCTGTTATTTCCTCACAAAGCTAGCATTTTCTACTATGTCTGGCCATCAGTAAATTCAGCAGGTCATTTATTATTATATTGCCTACTTTGAAAACGAAGAAAAAATCTCTCAATAAGAAACTAGCTTTGCTTGATGAAAGTATTAAATTGATGTTGCACAGCAGATCAATATCTCTATCTGATCATACATATCCCTGCATCCCCTTTATGTCCCACAATGTGTAGTATTGTAAAATACTAATTTAAAATACTAATTTTTGTACTGGAAAATCAGCATTTCCATTATAACTGACCAACATTACTGCTTTCATTTACATGGATTCGATTTACGTAGATTTTAACCTGAAAAAAAAAAAAATTAAGTTATACTTTAATGAAATCAAAAGAACAAGTTATCAAGAACATTTATCAGCTGTGCAGTTAGATTAGAAGGTACAGTATCTCATTTTCAATAATTTGAAACCTTCCTCAGATTACCCAATGGGATACATTATGACCTTGAGGTAGAGGCAGGTGATATATCATAGTATATATTGTTTGCTGGATCATGACAGGATTTATCTCACTTCTATTTCAGTCTTATTGAAAGACATGTTACTGACTGGAATATTTTAACTTCTTTACCCACTTTTTATTTTTCTAATTTGTAAGCACTGAGCTTGTAATGTCAGTTATGTGTTATTATATTTACTTTTAAAAATAATAATTTGTCCTCAGTGACAACCCTTTGATCAATGCATGCAGCAATTTAATTTTTGCTACTGCATTGCTGGAGCCAACAGGTAAGGGGAAAAGAGAGAAGGGGGTCACACTTGGTCTTCCTCAGAATTTTCCAAGTACGACAGGATAGAACAGAGAGACCTGCAATCAGAGTTAAAGTACGTATACTGTTTGAAGTATTTTTGAATGACAACAGAGTCCAAAGCTCCCTGGTATTATCCCCTTCTTTTAAAATCTTAATCTTGTTGGTCCCCTTGGTGATGCAGGTGCAGGGGCTTCTAAATAACTCTGTAAAACTAATACCAAAGTCAGACTACACAATCTAACAACTATTAAGGCCTAACCTGATAACTGTAAAGCTATAGGCTGTTGGTTGAGTGTGATCCTTTGTTTAATATGGTGTAGCATGTCATAGTTAACATGACGAAAATTCCATCAAAGACATCTCACAACCTCCCATCAGCAAGTCTAACATTTTTGAGTCAGGCTTTTTTACATTTTTGGTACACCTTTGGGGCAGAACAGCCCTGAAACTCTCATGTTTATATTACAAGCTGAGCACTGTTAGCACCTCTTACCTGTAGAGGAGAGCTGATGGAGGGGACAGGATGGATGTCTATGAGGCTGAAACGTTTCTCTGTTAGTTCAAACATCAAAAGGGAATATGTGATCAGTTGCAGAGTCCACAGCCTGAAAAAATCAAATGGAAAACTTGCTTTAAGTGAATTTCTCCTGCTGTCAAGTTTCAAAATCAAAGCATTTACCTCTATAACAATCTGTTTCCTTCCAGCCAGCTGACTGGAAGGCGAACAATAACCTGAAAATCACTCTAGATTATGAATAATGTCCGCACATTACTGTCGCCTTGGCTGTCTTCAATATTGTGTTTTTCACAACAAAACCCAATTGGTGTCTTACAGGAGGCTTGTGTGATAGCAAAGGGAGGTTTGTTTCTGTTGGTATGAGCGCATTTGGTGTGCTCCAGTTTGCAGGTCTGTGTAGAAAACTGAATATCAGTATAGTTCCCTATGTATGCATGTGTTTGTACAGTTTGGTGGGAAGTCACTGTTACACCCCTACTAACATATTTGCTTTTTGACCTGCCTCACACATTTTTTTCTGTCATCTCATAGACATTGCATTCAATAAACTTCAGCTTTTTAATGTGCAGTGGAATTTAGAGGCAGATAAAAGGTTTGCCAAGGTCTAATATCATATCTGCTTTTATGATGTGTCAAAGAGAGACCGTAACAACAGACTGAAATAAAAATAAATGTTAAATAAAAACAGCAAAAGCTCCTTATCACCTGGTGATGAAATGCTTGCAATAAGTATCAAGCTAACACCTCATTCATCATAACATTTGTAAGGGCAAATGTATAGTCCCATACAATCATGTAGTCTGTCATGCTAGTGACCAACATAATAGGTAAAAAAAAAACATCTAAAATCTGACTTTTGCATTAGTTCAGTCTCTCAAGACTGACCGGACAGAAGTTGTCTTGTCAAGTTCATAGTATTTCACAAACAAGTAGTGAGGGTGCTGCTCCGTGGCTGCCCTGTGGCGTTTCACACTGGCATTTGCGTGATTAGTGGGTTTTCTTGTGTGGATGTGATTTTTTTATTTTGTGCCTGTGCCTTCCTGTATGCAAGCAGAAATCATGGATCCTGCCTTGTGGTGCATGATGTGTCTGTTTTTGATGATTCCGAGCAGTTACTACACTCATGGACTCAACCGCAACTATGCTGCTGGCTGCATAGCCCCTCGGTTTTACTACAGCAGAGAAACCCCGCTGCTCCTATAGGAACTTCCACATTTTTCAGCTGTTTTAAATGCGATTCTGAACCATCTTAAAGTCAGATCAAACAAAAGTTCCTCAAGATCTAAACAAAAACGTAGACGCAAGGCCTGCATTCATCAATGGCTGAAAGAGCAGAAACATAAACTTCCCCTGCCTACAGCCCTGCCGATCAACGCCCAGTCCCTGAGAGCTAAGACAGACGAGCTGTCAGCCAACGCCTGCAACCTGCACGAATACCGGAGTGCCTGTGTCTTATCGATTACTGAAACGTGGCTGGATAATACCATTGAATCCACTGTGATTGAGCCATCAGGATTCTGGGCGTTCAGAACTGACCAAGACCCGGTCATCACAGAGGAGGCTCGTGGGGTCGGAGTCTGCCTTCTGATCAGGGATGAGTGGTGCCAAACAGTGGTGGTGAGAGAACAAGTGTGTACACCTGACACACTGCTGTGCATCTGTCTTTGTCCCTTTTACCTCTCCAGAAAGTTTCCTCAGATCTTCTTTACTGTGGTGTACATTCATCCCAAAGCATATTTTAATAAAGCCTACTATCAGTATGTCCACTGCCACACCAGGAAAAATAAGACCTTTGATATATGCTTTGGAAATGTTAAGGATGCTTACAAGGCACCCCTGCTTCCACCACTAGGGGCGTCCGACCACAGAGTCTACCAGAGACTACTGGAGAGGGAGAAACCTCAAGTGAAGTCCGTTAAATTGTGGAACAGTGACAGTATTATGGCTTTACAGGGATGTTTTGATTCCAAACGAGCAGGTTGTGGCAGTGTCTGATTATATAAATTTCTGTGTTGATTCTGTAATACCCTCAAAGACATTTAAAGTATACCCCAATGATAAACCCTGGGTGTCTCCCAAACTCAAAAAACTCATCATCCAAAAGAGAAAAACATACAGAGATCAGGGTAAAGTTAAAAAGAAGGACATACAGAGGGAAATTAAAGAGCAAATGGAGCTGGACAAGCTCAGCTACAAAAACAGGTTAGAAACCTCTCTGACCTATGACAATGCCAGAGAGGCTTGGAAGGGAATAAAAAAACCTGGTCTCTATGCCTCACAAGGGTAGGAACAAAACTCCCTTACTTTAAATGAAACAGAGGGAAAAGTGCTAGCAGACCAACGTAGCACATTGTTCTGCTGATTTGAGAGCAGCAATAGTACGAAGGTTGCTGCAGCCACCGCTCCCTTCCTACTAGCATGAGCATTGAGGAGTCAGAAGTACTAAGGCTGTTTAGATGCTGTAATATAAGAAAAAGCCCCGGCCCCAGCCATATAGGCAGAGCTTTAAAATATTGTGCAGAACAACTTGCACCTGTATTTACAGGTATCTTTAGGTGGTCTCTAAATCTGCAGATGATTCCTACTCTCCGGAAAACCTCCAAAATTGTGCCAGTGCCCAAGTCCCAAAGCCCAAAGAGCCTAATGATTTTCGACCTATAGCTTTAACCTCATTAGTTATGAAGTGCTTTGAGTGACATCCTCTCCTTGACACATCATTGTTTAGACCCTATGCAGTTTGCATATCCGGCATTTAGAGGTGTAGAAGATGCCATTGCCACTTCTATTTGAAATTTTACTTGAAGATCGTCTTGTCTATTGGATGGTTGATTTTTATGAGTTTTATAAAAGAGCTGGTTAAAGTTGGTACATCATACTCTAGCAAAATGACTACTTGCACAGGTTCTCCTCAGGGATGTGTTTTATCTTCCCTGTTATTTATTTTATATACAAATTCCTGAACCAGCACTTTTCCAAATAGGCACTTTGTTAAATCAGCAGATGACACTGCTTTGGTGAGCCTCCCGTTTGACAATGAAGAGGCCAGTCCTTGATTTTTTTCCTCAACTGGTGTGACAAGTCAAACCGTCTTCTAAATACCCACAAAACTAAGGAGATGAGAATTGAGTTTAGAAAAACAATAGCCTCAAATCCTACTGCCGTTAATGGGGAACCTTGGCACTGTGCTTCATCCCAAACTCAAATGGGACAAATGGACTGAAAGGCTGACCACAAAGTCCCAGCAGAGACTCTTCTTTTTAAGGAAACTTTTATCTGTTAATGTCAGCAGCAAAGTGCTCCAATGTTTTTATCCTGCTTTTACCGAGAGCGTCCTGTCTTATTGCATTATCTGTTGGTTTGGAAATGCAACAAAGAAGCACAGAAAACGTCCTTCAGGAAAACTGTGGCAGTGTCCAGTAAACTGTATTTATAAGCAGAGAACATTAAAAAAGGCATTCAAACATTGTGGGTGATGGTGATCAGAGACGCCCCCTTGCCCTTTCATTTACACTGTTGTCCTCTGGGTGGTGTTATTGTGCTCCTCTGTTCACCAAAAACAGATCCAAATTTTCTTTCGTTCCACAAGCGATCAAATTTTTAAATGGACAATAAGGAACAGTCATGTAGGTATAGCTGGTCTCGACCCACCTGCCTGTCCATCACTTCTAGGTTTCCTTTGCTCTTGTCCTCTGTGTGAGTGCATTGTTTTGAGTTTTCTAGTGATGTTGATGTGTTTTTATTGTCTATCTTCAGCACTGTATCAGTGTTTACACTGTATTTTGTTGACAAATGTCTGTGATTCCTGCCACATCCCAATTTCCCTACAGGACAAATAAACAAACTAAGTAACTGTTTTAACTAACACAAAAACTAACTAACTAACTAACTAACTAACTAATCTGTTACACCCCTACTGACATTTTTTTTTGTCCTGCCTCGTACATTTTTTTTTCTGTCATCTCATAGACATTGCATTCAATAAACTTCAGCTTTTTAATGTGCAGTGGAATTTAGAGGCAGATAAAAGGTTTGTCAAGGTCTAATATCATATCTGCTTTTATGATGTGTCAAAGAGAGAACGTAACAACAGACTGAAATAAAAATAAATGTTAAATAAAAACAGCAAAAGCTCCTTACCACCTGGTGATGAAATGCTTGCAATAAGTATCAAGCTAACACCTCATTCATCATAACATTTGTAAGGGCAAATGTATAGTCACACACAATCATGTAGTCTGTCATGCTTGTCAGCCAATCACAGTACGATGTTTAGGCTCTGCAACCGCCTAATTTGACATAGTGACCAACGTAATAGGTCAAAAAACATCTAAAATCTGACTTCTGCATAAGTTCAGCCTCTCAGGATTGACCAGACACAAGTTGTCCTGGTAAATTCATGGTACCTCACAAACATGTAGTGAGGTTGCTGTTTGGTGGCTGCCCTGTGGCGTTTCACACTGGTGTTTGCGTGATTAGTGGGTTTTCTTGTGTGGATGTGATCTGTTTTTCTATTTTTCTTTCTCATTTCAACCATGACTCATGCTCTGCTTGGAGGCACAAGGTCCCATTTTGAATACATACTATAGATGCATCTGCCCTGGTAGATCATCAGTACATTCTAATCATCCCCTCGAAGGTTGTCCTCTGCAACCCTGTTCCCTCAGGATTAAAAATAGCATTTAACAAGAATCAGTTCTGACCAAGCGATTGCGGACAAGCACAGTTGGCACCTGGGGACAGGAAATGTACCTTTGGCAATGTGAAACACTTGCAGCATGTAATTTACTTTTGGGCATTTTAGGCCTTATACACTGTTAAGATTGTAACCACCTTGTTCAGTCAAATTTAATCAAGTGTACCTCCTTTTTGTGTTTTACTGTTTTAAAGACAGAACATGTGTAATTTAGCCCTCTGCAGCTTCATTCAGTCTAATGAAGATAAAGAGGGCATTGTTTACTCAAGCGACACTGAAAGTGAACCGTAGTTGCAGTGTTATTCACACAACTCATAAGTAAAATAAGTTATATGGGGACAGATAATCAAATGAATGTCTTGTTTCTTTTATCTTAATGTATCATGCCTGTTTTATCTCTGTCTCTGTGCAATACATGTTCTTTTTTCACTCTGTTGCTTTCAGAGGTGGCTCCTGCAGCACCCACCACCTCTAGTGTACTTACAATCAACTTTGAACCTGTGTTCTTTGTGTTACTGTTTGAAAGACACCACAGGTTTTTTTCAGTCTGTCTATGCTTCTTTCACTGAGTCTAAAATAAGTTAGAAAGGACATTTAGAGCAAAGTCCACAAAGAGTTCTTTTAGATTTTTTTATTGCCTAGTTTTGCAGGTGACTAACGGGTGCAAGTGATGGAAAAATACAACTCAACATCAAAATAAATTTTCCTGCTGTACATCACTTTGGGTTGGGTTGAGTCAGATTGCATCCTAGCTGTACCTGTCATTTGGATGACAATGGATGCAAATGAGTGGATTTATCAAATTGTCAGTGCAAAATAGATCTCTCTCCAATAAGCCCTGTAGGCAACAGGGTCACAGGCTGTAAAAGTGGTGCGATTTAAAGCCTCTGATGCCGCTGTACAAAATCCAAGTAATTCCTTATTGCCTCTACCAAGGAGGATATGTGTTTGCTGGTGTTCGTCTGTTTTTTTCTTTGTCTGGCTGTCTGCCTGTGAGCAAAATAACTCTACATCTGATCGAAATTTGCAGGAAATTTTGGTCAAAACGCAAGGAAGAAAGGGAAATATTTTTGTGATGGCCAGATCCAGATCCAGATCTTGGAATTTTACCACTGAGTGAAAGGGCAGTTTTCCACATTTTGGATAATAACTCAGCAATGAATGTCAGAAATGCCTTGGTGGAGGTTTATGCTCCTGGAGCACTTTTAGTTTTCTCTTCTCTCCTTTTTGTAGACGTGACACCATGCGGGCAGACTATGTGAAAATTCTGGGTAAGTGAAAGTATTTTAGGGCCCTATAAAGTTATTTTTCCCAAAATTCCATTTTAGTTTTTCCCATATTCCATTTTTTGCTCTCATTTTTTGAGAATTCGTTTTTTTGTTTTTATTCCCGTGACACTCTATAAAGTAATGAAATATAATCACTCACTCTTCATGTGGTTCTCACAGGTCCAGTCAACAGTATGTTGCCAAAATTTACGGAACATTTGATCATCTGAAACATAATCATCATTGGGAAACTCCTCTGCCCTGTACTTTGGAGTTTTGTAGCTTCTTTGCCAACTTAGCCTGTATCTCAGGCAACCGCTTTGACATGTTTGCATTCTTAATGAGGGGAGGAGGAGGGGGAGGGGAAGTGAAGTGTGCATTGTCCCCATCATTAGTGACCCCCTTGGAGCATTTTTCAGAAGGATACGTTCGCTTTTAATTAGAAAAAAATGGTTTTACGTAAAATGTCATCCATTTGCGTGATATTCTTCCTTTTTTTATTGAATTCCACCTTTAATGTCCAACTCCGTGATTCCGTCTGTGACTATGACTTGTGATTGTGGATTTTATAGGGCCCTATTGTTTGCACATAAAAGACACACTGTCTGTTTTTTTGCTTTTAATTTTGCCATCGACGGTTTGAAACACAAAATGCTTCTTCATCCTCAGATGTTTTGGTGTCATTATTGTCAGCTCAGAGTGCCTTTGCTGCTTGTTCTCTATTTTCTCTAACTTCACTACACTTTTAATTTGTTGAGGTCAGGAGAGCATCATGAGTCCATAACAAGCAAGTTACGCTGAAAGCACGCTCTGTTGGAAGCAAGTTACTGTTTTAGGACCCCTGATGTGCTGCTACTACTGTACTTTAATCCAATTTGCTCCTTAGAATTTGAATATGCATTTTTAACCCCATTTTGAATGAATCTTTATATATGAAATATAAAGTGGCAGCCCTAATTGGCAGAATAATCAATACCATTATTTTAATATCAGGCAAATTAATTAATGAACGAGTGCATCCGTTTACAGTGACTTCAGGAATGCAGACAGTTCTGTGTTTACTGCAGTATCATCTTTTCATTAGATCTCCAAGTTGGATTATATCGACTTTCTGTGATGTGGTGAATGACTTGAGCCTTTGGCAATGATAATTGGCCATTACGAGTAGCTCCCCTGTGTGTCCAGGTACGTGTGTGTGTGCGTGTGTTCATGTTGGCCTTGGCTGTTTGATTACCTACGGTGCTGAAGTGTGTCTCACTGCTTTTACTAGACAGTGAAAAGCCCTGCTAATGTGTAAGATATAAGCCAAGATCAGCATAAATCAGCTCCTTCCTGATGTGTGGTTTGTCTCTTAAAGCTGTGATCACACATGGACGTTTTGGGCAACTTTTGCTGATGTATATGGAAACACTGAGCTGTGTCAAGCTACGTCAGGCTACGCAGAACTGAGCTAAGGTCATTTGGGCAACACTTATGTTTGTCAGCTAATTTAAAGCTTGCAAATTTAATGCATGGTTAAAAATGTTCAATGTTTGATCCAACATGCTTATAAATGCCAGCAAGAGTTGGTCTCTGCTACCCTCAGTTACAGCTGCGTTCATCTCTGTTGGTTCAAATCAAAGTTCTAGCACAGTTAACTCATCTTGTGGAACGATCAAACAGCATTTGACAACTTTACTTTATTGCAGCTCTGACTGAGATGAATTAACATTAACTTAGCACAGCATAGATCAACTTTGCACAATCGTTTAAAGACTTCTACTGTTGATAATTAATTCTTCTAACCTGACACGCCAGACGGACAGTTCCATAAATCTGTCACGGAAATATTTCACTAGCTCATCTGGGAAAGAGCTGTTCAGAAATGTTTTCAGAGGCAGAACCTTCAAAAACAACAGCAGCTGGTGATCGGATGATCCCTCTGCTCGTCAAACTCATCACAGACCAATCCAAATCAAGCCACAATATGACGTAGCAGATAGACCCTGTTGTTAGCCGTTAGCTTAAACTATGTTTCAGTCCTTAGACTATCGTCTTACATTAACGTATACAACACAGCTTATCATTTACCACCTATATGTGACATGAACCTTGTCAACGACAATCCCCACCAAGTTCTCCCGATATACTTCTGAGAAGAGCATATGTCGCCAGGTATCGCTGACTAACCACGACGACCATAGACTACTGTCTTACTATGCCATTGTTGAATTCCTTGTGATCCCTGTGCAGAGCCTAAACAGGGTATTTGCTGGTGCAATTCATGCACAAACGAAAGTGCTAATAATGGGTGTGATCCTTTCTTTCTGTATTTGTTCTTTAGTGTTTATCATAGGGGCACAGGCAGTGAATCATAGTCACTATGTTGTTCTCAAACTTCACTCGTGAACTGTGCTCCATTTAATATTGAATCTATATTTTTACCCACCTATGCACGCAATGCATCAATTTTTCCCTTTCTTTTGTTCAGATAATAACTTCGGATAATTTTTGATCACTATCTACCCACCAGAAAAAAGGTCAAAATTCTGTTAAATGGACAGTATGTAAAATTTGACCTTAAGAACATAATAATGCATAACAGGCTGCTGGGAAAGAAATGAGAACTGCTGCTGTCTGTTTCTGCATCGTGTTAGTATTTTGTGCTGCTTACCTGTGATGAACCGCCTGTAATCTCTACAGGCTGTAATTTCTGTCACCCAAACGTCCTTCTGTAACTCCTGATCCCCATAAATGGACATCCACAAGTTGATCTGCGATTTGCTGCCTCCTTGGTCCACTGTCAGTGTTAGTTCTTTTTTAGAATTGACGACCCTGCTCAACAACAATATCACTCCTTGAGGTGTATTCACGATACAGCAAACCAATGTTTCAGTTTTATGGATAAACATATGAGGGAAAAAGCCCCTCTGAAAGTGAACTTCCTGATTCCAATAATGCACACCCTAGAATGCTTTGCCAATTCATAGCAAGGACAGTGGCTGCAAACCAGGAAGCCCTTTTTAAAGAAGTTTTCTTTCTCATCAGCAGAGTTTCTTTTTTTCTTAAGCTAAACTGAAATGCTGGTTTTCTGTTTAATATGCACGGCTTGCAAAGTGGTGATACAACTGATTGCAGTCCTAAATTTAAAGAATAGTAAGCAGTAGCCCCATTCACAATGTTTTTTATGCAAAAGCACCACAATGAGGCTCCCTTAGTTACACCTAGAGACATTCACATTAAATCTGCAAGGCTGCAACGTGCTGAGCTGATTCGTGCTGCAATATGACTTGGATTTGCTTAACATGCCCTAACATACATACAAAGGCAGAGATGCTCACTTGCATTTTGGCCCCTTATTCCGTCTCCAGGATGTTCACAATGGAGGTGAAATGTCACCGGGGGTAATATTTACGCCTTGAAATGGGAGTGTGAATTGGGCTAGTGAAGGCAGATGGGGGTTCCTGAGTTACTCAGCTTGACTCATTGGCTTTTGCTTTGATTAACTGAGAGCCCCCAGGTGGCTTTTTTTACTCTTAGCTGTGCTGTTAACAGTGCTAACACTATTGTGTGTTGCCATCACCCGGTGCACTTACTAGCATGTCTAAATATTACCGTAACTCCTTTTTTTTTTTTTTACATGTTCATTATTTAAGGTTATGTCCTGCAAACTCAAATTTCTTTGCTTTTAATGTTGTTTGAAAGGGCTTAATAGTACCTTTTTTAACATTTTAAAAGGAAAACACAAAAATAATTATGTACTATATTGGTATACACTAAACTGGACTGCTTACTGGAAGTGCACTGACAAGAAACCCATGATAAGAAATATCACATTGATCTTGGGGACAACAAATGATTGATGAATATTTTAATTTGACCAATTTATATTGCTCACCAATAAAGTTGTTATTTTCATTATAAAACATACTGTTGAAAGTGAACAAAGAATACAGCTGCTTACTAAATATCAACAAATTTAAGGGGGGAAAGCAGAAATTTACAATAGAAAATTACAATTTTTTTCCGTGTAGAAAGAAGGTTGAAACAAACAGTTCACAACTCAATGCATCTGAAGAAGAATAAAGAACTCATAACCGATGAAACACAAGCACACATGGAACTGCACATGGCAACAACAGCAGTCTCGTCGAGGGGGAGGATTGACGGGCGGATTATCATTAAGGAGAGTGTAGCATGTTTTTAACACAAGTCATTGAATGTAAGCAATGCTTGAAATTCTTCCAGACAGGATCTTCCTCACAAAGACTGTCCTTGCAAGACCTTTTGTTCACAAAGACGTACACATTTACAAACATGAAATATAAAAGCCAATTCTGTAAGAGAGCACTGCTAGATGTGAGGGAGGTCGAGGCTTTATTTATTTATTTATTTATTTATTTTTTTTTAAAGTGGATTTCTTTTTTAAAGAGCAAAACCTGGATCTGTAGCAATCCAAGTTTGGGAGAGCCAACGGCCAAAAAAAGGCTCCGTTTGGCTCTTTGGTATTTGGTGTTGAAAATGGCAGGAACACATATTCTTAAAGTACAACATTAACAACATTATAATCTCAGAAAATTACATTTTACCCTTAAAAGGTGCTCCTTCTTTCCCCTGTGTTTGCTTTTGTTGCTCTCAAACCTCAAAACAGTGTTGATATCTGGGGTTTGAATGCAATTAGAGTCAACTTATGAGGAGTAAAGTTAAGAAAAATCAAACAACCCAACAATAAACTTCACCAAGAGTCACTGGCTGGGGGATAGTTTGTTTTCCTCTTCAAACCATCATCCAGCTGCTGACTTGATTTCCACCCGATGAAGCAGATTCCTCATTACTGACAGGCGCGCAGGAGCTCAGCGACTCCTTTCATACATTTTCTGCTCCAGTGAGGCACATTTACACCATCCTACTCCTTTGATTAGTCTTTCTTAAAAAAGAAAAGCACTGAAAGATGGTGACATGATGCTTATATCAAAATATGGGAACCCACTTTAACTTATACACAGCTGTGTTAGCAGAGCAGCCCCACCAGTGCATTTCCATCTTTGCTCAGTTTACACTTTTTTTTTTAAAGCCTCTTCAATTAGTGCCGTCTTTTCCCGGTGTTCGAAATAATGCAGTGTTGTCCTCATGGAGACAATAAGCAATTATAGTCTATTCAATACACTCCAATGTTGGTTCAAACCATCCGTTAGTCTTTTTCATAGCCTTGAGGACTGCATTTCCACAACCATATGTGCCAGTATTTGTGTGCTGATGAAGCAAAATGGAATGCAGCAGAAGCCAAAAGACCACAGGCCAAAAAAACAAGACTTTATAAAATCTTAAGAAAAAAAAATAAAAGAAAGTATCTCCTTTATGTTCTTGTGGGTGGTCACCCTTAGCATGGAGAAACATTATAAATGCATCCTCGAATGTGAATTATGGTGGCTGGATCCCTCCGAGTATCTCCCACGTTTGTTGGACCCAGTCTGAAGCAGTTCCTTTTTTTTGGTGAGGGGGCTAATGGATGGTAGGCACATCTCCCAGCCAGGCACCAGGTAGGGGGCGTGGACACGTGTACTCATTCTGCTGGAAAGAGAGAGAAATGGAGGATAAAGTTAGGACCATTTAACAGCTGGTCTGCTCCACTTGCAGAGGTGGTGGTTACAACGTAAAGTTAATTACAGTGCCCAGTGATTTGATAACAGTACAATGGGGCTGTGACAGTGCCAGCAAAGCAAATTAGGCTAGGCAATTAAGCAGATGATAGAATCCCACATACTTAGATGGGAAGCCGGGGTGGATTTACTTCCCAATGTCTCACTGTGATTAGACAAAAGCCAAAGACAGAGGGCTCTTACAAAGCTTAATAATGAACATTTTAATTAAAGCCAAATTATTTGAGACAACATTCAATCAAACATTTTCTCACATTTGGTCCCTTTAAACCACATTGTTTGCTAAAATAGATATTCCAATTACTCCCTGGTCAAGTATTGACTGGCCCCTGAACAATGGCCAGAGCTTTAAAGGCTTTTGCTTTTCTTACACAGTGGCAATATTGATGGACTAGAGGATGGGGAAGTGGCCAATTTACCTGTTAGCTTTCAGGCATTGTGAAAGGGAGCAGAAGGAGTTTACAGTGTGTTCCCACACACAATCAACACCCACATGGACCCCTGAGGCATGATTAAAGCCACCTAAGCAGATTTGATTAGGTTTAACTGTTTTGCTGAACAGCTAAAAAATAAAATAGCTAAACAGCCAATCACATGGCAGCAGATCAAGACATTTAGGCATGTAGACATGGTCAAGGTAACCTGCTTAAGCTGATATAGGGAGCAGAGTGGACTTAAGAGACTTTCATTGAAGTGTGGTTGTTGGTGCTGGATGAGTGGGTTTGAGTATTAAAGTATTAGAGTATTAAACTGCCGATCTGTTTGATTTTTTTTTTTTTTTTAACAGAAAATCATCTCCATGGTTGACAGAGAGTGGTCAGAAAAATATAAACTATCCAGTAAGCAGCCGTTCTTAGGGAAAAATGCTCTGTTTATGCCAGGGGTCAGAGGAGAATAGTTGTTTAGATGTTAGAGAGGCACAATAACTCAAATAAACAGCTGCTACATCAAGGTTTGCAGAAAAAAAAAATCTGAACACACCAGATGACAAATCACACATCAGATAAGCTACAGCATCAGACAACCACATCTAGTGCCACTCCTGTCAGCATAGACTGAAATTGAGGCTACAGTTCAGACATGATCACCCAAACTGAACTGCAGAAGAAAGGATAAATGTTGCTTAACTAATGTTTCTCAATTTCTTCTGCAACATTCACACGGTAGGAAATTTAGGGTTATCAACATGAAGGCATGGATCCATTCTGCCCTGTAGCTAGCTATCTTTGTCTCAAGATCTTGCAAAAGAAGACAAGGTCGTCCGTTTAAATGGTGCTTATTTTTTTTATTTTATTTTTCTCTTACTATGTTCCCTAATCGTGAAAGACATTTCTATGGTTCCTGGCCCTGGAATGTGGGGGTATGAATGTTCTTTTGGATTCCTGGCCCTGGAGTGTTCTTAAGTCCATGAGAGCTAAGCATATAATTGCATGAATCACACAATAATTAAAATAAAAAAACTCAAACTGTATTCATTGTTGAAGCTGCTAGTGGTAGTGGTGTTATGTTGTGAGGGGGGGGATTTTGTGGTTGTTTACCACTATGTGAGCATCATTTGAATGCCACAGAATGCCCTTACCACACTGTACCCATCTTCCAATGCCTTCTTCCATCAGGATGTGCCACAAAGTTCAAATAATCTCAAACTGCTTTCTTGAGCACGTCAGTGAGTTCACTGTACACTGTATAACAGAGCCCCTTTGGGATGTGATAGAATGGGAGATTTGCATCATGGATGTGTAGCAACTGTGTGATGCTACGATTTCAACATGGACCAAAATCTCTGAGGAATGTTTCCTATCAAGGCAGTTCTGACGGCATATGTCAGTTTGCTAATCAATGCAAGAAGTCTCTCCCCATGTTGCATCTCCTGTTTCTCAACAGAATCTCTCTCTTTTTTTAAGTCAGTGGTAGCTCCTCTAAGACATACCATAAAGGCAGGGAAGCTGTTCAGAGTTTTACAAACTGTTTCTCTGTCCCGTGGCTCTAAGGTTTATGTCTTTACAGTCGTTATCGTCGTTCATGCAGAGCCCTCGGTGCTCTTATAGGTTGTTGTCTCTGATGTGAAGGGACAAATTGTAGGAGGCAGGACAAAAATCATACCTGACTTGTCTGTTGTTGGTTAATTGAACGGGCTATACAAGATAAAAAGGACTGATTTTTGTGTCCAATGGGTCCAAAAACCCACCCACCACAAAGTCGGTCCATAATCATGCATGAATTGTGTAGTCTGACCCTGGCATTAAACACACTGGACAGCTGGTTTCAACACCTGTGAGTGTAATTATCAGTGACATTTTCAGGTATAAAAGTAAGATATGTGATTATTGTATAGTATAGTGAATAGTAGATTCAGTTCCCATTCTTAGCTCAAGGAATAGTACCTGATGAAATCTCGAACCACTCTCACAATTCTACTCCAGCCTCTGGCATCAACAAGACATTTATACAAAGAGAACTGCCACCTCTGGCTATGTTAGCTTTTTCTCACCATTCTTTGTAAACCCAACAGATGGTTGTACATTCAAAATCCCAGTAGATCAGCAGTTTCTGAAATACTCTGACCAGCTTGTCGGGCACCAACAACCACACCATCACGCATATCTACATGCCTAAATGCATTTAGTTGCTGTCATGTTATTGACTGATAATTTGCTTGGATTCATAAGCTGTTGAACAGGTATACCTAATTAAGAGGCCAGTGAGTTTAAATAGCTGCAATTTGTGATTTAATACTGCATACAATCCTGTTTTGGTTTCATTCAGAATATATTGTGTGGCTTCACTTTGCAGCTCAGTAAAAACCCACTTAGAAAAAGAAACAGACCTAGTTTTTTCTCATAGCATATATTTTTTTTTTGTAGCAGGAATAGGAAATTAGAAATCATGGCAAGTGAATGAAAGACCTTTAAATGTCAGCGTTTTCCCACAGGGTCAACCAGAGCTTGTTGAGATGTTGTTGCAAATTAGTAAGAGATTTTGACATTTTACTCTCATTTAAGCGGCACAAGCTTTGCATTGATCTTCCCTCCAAAAGAGGCCAAGGCACACTCAACTCACATACCCAAGTTTGCCCCTGAGCATTAGCTCTCCAAAACCCTGTGCTTTATGACTTAACCTTTTAAGACAGCTTATTTGCAGCTTGGCTACAGGTAATTCTACATCCCCTTAATAATACAACCGCCGCCAGTTTTGCCAGGCTATGCAGTTTTCCAAAGCTTTCAGAAGCTGCTCAAATTTATCCTGGCTTGACTTTCTGCTGCTCAAGCTGAGATTGTTGTCGGTATGGGGAAGATCTTTGTAACACAGGGCTCAGACGCATATGCCCAGAGCGGAACTTTTATATAAATGTTATCAAACGGGCCGATAAGACTTCACTCAACTCCTTATCTACCTCTCAGGTGGATGTGAGTGATGTGAAGACAGCTGCACAAATTGTCATGCCTTAGACAATTTCAACAGAGCACCAAAAGAGAAGCAGCTCACAGAAAAATAAGCGCAGGCTGTGCCGGGAACACATGCATGTTAATGTGAACTCTGTGGCAGGCCATGCAGACACAAATACACAGAGGCAAATAACGCTCTGAACAGGTAAGCACACACATCAAGACACAAACACATCATCCTTAAAGATGAACAGTATGGATTTTCTTACAACTCTTTTGGTTTAATCATCCAAAATGATCAATGTTATTGACATGTTTTCCCCACTCTGACTGGTGAATGGTAATGGAGCATGCTATGTTTCCATCATGAAAATTATGACGTTGCATGAAAATAGGGGTACAGTACGCTGACTTTTTGCCCTGAGACATCTGAATTTGATAAAAATGGCAACACTGATGCTATTTATGTATTCTGTGTTTACTTACAATTTTGCAAAATAGGCTGGTTTTATCAATGTACTTAACACAATTCACAAACTGCTGGGCATAATGAAAAGCACTCCCATCTTTAGTATGCTTTGTCATAATACTAATAAAGTTCAAATCGTAGAAAATTCTTTAGATTGTTCACATGCGCAGAAATATTTGCAGATACACACATGCTGTTGAAACATTGATTTTTCTTTTTTTCACCTAACAAGTCAGTGCAACTTATGCACAGCAGGTATATTTATATTGGAGTGAACAAAAATATACTCACAAAAAACAGTAAACTTGAAAAAGAAAATTGCGGAAAAAATGTGCAGAAAAAAATATTTAGCAAAAGAAAGAGGCAAGAAAAATTATTAGGCAGCATCTTGGTGCACAGCTGGGTCTGGCCACAACCCTCGTCTACATCGCAGGCAATGTCTTATCAATCCCTGAATCGTACCCACATCAATTTCATCACATGCCTCTACCATAGCCTGCACAATGAAGTCCTCTACCTGCCCCCCTGATTCCTACCCTTCCTCTTCCTCTCTCTCTGCAACGTCTTCCATTTTATTATTATTAATTTTTTAAAGGTGCTCACCTGTGCTCTTTTTATAGTGCTTACTTCCTGATTGAAGTGGTAGCAATTAACCATTTAGGTGTTTGGCCAGGTGGCACATACGTTGGCCAATTAGCTGAAGTAATTGAAAGGCAGAGTTTTGAAATGGCAAATGTAACTTTGTGTCAGATTGTTGTGTCTTATGTGGAGGACTGTGTTCAATTTTGAACAGCAAAATGTGTGTGAAGCAGAAAATGTGTTGTGGAGTTTTGGAGACTTGAGCAGAGGTTTTGCTCTCTGTGAGTCAGTTTAAATAAAAGTGGTATCCATGTCATTTTAGTGTGTAAAGAATTGGAAAAAACTAACTTCACTAAGGCGGTCATGTTTTTACCCGTGTTTGTTTGTTTGTTTGTTAAATTGTGAACAGGATAACTCAAAAAAGTTATAAATGACATTTGATGAAATTCGGGGAATGTTGGCCATGACACAAAGAAAAAATGATTTTATTTTGGTGGTGATCTGAATCCAGATGTGGATTTTTAAGGACTATTTAACATTGTGGGCTAAGCCAGTTTTCCACAGTTTTGCTGAGATCATATTCAGGGAATGTTGATCATGGCTCAAGGGAAGATTTCTTCGAATTGGGTGGTGATCAGAATCTGGATGGGGATCCAGGAATTTGTTAAAGGATTTGTTAACACTGCAAAAATTGCAATTTTTCCTTTATTTTCACCCATTACTCAACAAATTCTCAAAAGATTAGGATTAGTTTTACATTGCCAGATTGAGCAGTTTTCTACATTTTCACTGATAAGTCAATGATTTCACAATGGATTTTGAGGACATTTTCAAGAGACATAAGTCAAGCCAAAAGGGAGATCTGGTAAACATTTGGTGGTGATCTGAATCCAGATGTGGATCCTAGAATTTTTTTTTTAGGGTTTGTTAACAGTGTAAGATTGGTCAGTTTTCCACATTTTTGTTAATAATTTGAAAACTTCTCAACATATTTTAAAGGGAATTCCCAGTGAATGTTGATCATGGCAAAAAGAAAAAAAGTTAATATATTTTATGGTGGTCTGAATCCAGATGTGGATGCAGGGTTTTTTTTTAGGAGTTTTCAACATTGCGGGATAAGGAAGTTTTTCACTTTTTCATAATAATACAAAAAGTAATTTTAAAGACATTTTCAGGGAATATTGGTCATAGCTCAAGGGAAACTTTCTTAGAAATGGTGGTGACCCAGAACTCATTTGACGATTTGTTAAAATTGCTAGCCAGAACAGTTTTTCCCATTTTTGCTGATAACTCAAGAAATTCTAGATTGATTTTGATTACATTTTAGGGGAATACTGGTCATGGCACGGGAAAGAAATTGCTTATATTTTGGTGGTGGTCCAAATCAGGATGCAGATCCAGACATTTTTGAAGGACTTCTCAACATTGTGAGGTACGGCAGTTTTCCATAGTTTCTAATTTCTCAATAAGTTCACAATGGATTTTGATGAAAATTTCAGGAATTTTTTTTAGTGGCACAAGGAAAACTAATTAGATATTGGTGATGATCCAAATCTGGATGGAGATCCAATAATCTTTTTCAAGGATATGTTGACAGTGCAAGATAGGGCAGTTTGCTGTATTTGATAATAACTTGGTCAACATTGTTGGAAATGCCTTAGTGGATGTTTGTGGCATGGGACACTTCTAGTTATTAACTGTTTTAGAGCCAGAAGAGTCTTTAATTTTACAGTTTTAATGTTCCTTGTCTTCTTCAGGCTGCTGTTATGACAGAGCGACCATGACAATACACTGCATGTTTATGGTATCATAAATACCTTGGCTGTTTCATCAGCCTATGAACTGCCACTTCAGGAAGTGTTATCTGCAACTGAAAGCTTTTACTCTCTTTTTGAATCCCATTCTGATGTTTTGTGCAGCTTTCTTGTGATGAAACACAAGTTTTCACTGCCATCGGCTGTGCAGTATTTTACCCAGGCAACTGCCTTTTGTAAGATGTGACAAAGCTCCAAAAATTGACATGTAGGGTAATACCGAATGCATTTAATATTATTGGAAAAAAAAGAAAAAGAAATAGAAGCCTAGTAAGCTTGTGTTACCACAGACCTTATTTTGGTCATCTAACTGAAAGAGCGTTAAAATGCTCATTTCTGTATTTTAGGACTCTTTACAGCAGCTCTCCATTCAACATGCCAAGCCCACCCACTGCTACTAATTCTTTTAACACACAGTCAGATCCTGATGCAAGGATGCAAAGGTTTCCAAATCTCTCCTGCAGTCTCTGGAAAACTATTTCCACCCACCCTTCACCAGACACATCTGCACTAAAGCAATTTGATGTCACAGGTGAAACTTTAGGGAAATCTGTCTGTTGGCACAATAGTTGAAAAAAGTTTCCTTCAGAATTAATCAGTGGTCTTCTCTTTGTGTGTGGGAGGTGGCACCCAAACTTGTTCCTGCTGTCAAAAGCTTCTGTGATGATCCCCAAACACCTTAGTCTCTCTTTATTACACATCATTGAACATTTAAAGCTGAGGGCAAGACATGACTCATCACATTTTTGTCTTTGTTCCACAAGTTGTGGCGTTTGCTGCACATTCAACATCAGTCTAATGTTTACCTGGCAGTCCTTCAACCAGCCAGATCAGAATCACTCCAACTTTTGTTGTTGAAGCGGTGGCTGTGATTTTTCCCATAATAGGGAATCAACCAAATGTTTACATTTCAGATAAACCATTTTAAATGTACATAATGAAGCTAAAGAGTCCATATTTTATGTGAACCTCAGGTTCATGTACTTGATTTCAATGACTGCCTGATGTCCATTATTGTTATCATACGTTTATGTTGGCTTGGTAAAATTCGTTTTTGAGGAAGCTAAATACTTAGTTACTTACTGTACATACATAAACACAAGAAGTAAATGAACTATAACATTGTTATTTAGTGTTATTTAGCTTAAAATTCTCCTCTCCCAGCTAGCTGCTTTCCAACTAAAAGCCAGTTACAAGCCAACTACCAGCCAACTTTCAGCCACTGAAAGTCCCACCTCTCTTGGATTTTGCTTAGGTTCCACTAAAAGCACACCCATTCGTGCATTTGCAGGGTCTCTCCATGACGTAGTGTGTCTCTCACAAGATTATATAGCCAGATCAACAGAGTGCTAAGTTAAAATGACAAATTTACACAAACATGGCCTAGAGTTTACAATCTACTACTGTCAGGGAGGACAGGCCCTGTCACAAACCTGGCATGGACCAGCCAAGACCCTTTCAGGGAAGGTGGGAAAGTTTTAAATGGATGCATCTATAGTTGTACTTTCTGTAGGACACTTTCATGGAGGCAAATGAAGCAAATGGCTACAACCCAGAAACACCTTCAAGAGCAGAAATGCAGCATAACCAAATACAACCACAGAAGTGCTCCAGGCCTGGAGAGGGTCTGGACCAGGGAAAGCCTGTGGGAGAGACAGACGAGAGAGACTGTGGTCAAGAGTAACTTGCAGCACATTTCTGCTGGTGGTGGTGTTTTCCTCTATTGAACTGCATTGAGCTGTTGTAGGCCATTTCCCCTTGTCGGCCACCATAGAAGTGTCCTACAGAGGAAAGAATACAGATGCAGCCATTAAAAACTTCCCCACTTTCCCTAAAAGGGTCTGGGCTGGTCCATGACAGGTTTGTGACTCGTATTGCACTGCATTGAGCTGTTGTAGGCCATTTGTCCTTGTCAGCCACATAAAAGTGTCTTACAGAAAGAACAACTATAGATGCAGCCATTTAAAACTTTCCCACCTTCCCTGAAAGGGTCTTGGCTGGTCCATGACAGGTTTGTGACAGGGCCTGCCCTCCCTGACAGTAGTAGATTGTGGTTGAGCAAACACTCAACCAGTTGTTATAACAACACAATAAACATGATCAGTATTGGTGATGGCCGATCTCACTAACAGGTGATCAATGATTGGTATCAGCCACAAAAAGCCTGATCATTGCATTCTTAGTCTTCACCAGTAACACGTCTGTTTTCTGGTGCTCTCTAAAACAGTCTGTGACTACAAGCTCTCTAGAATCAGTTGCAAATCCTCCTCCTTTTCTTCAGGAAGGTTTTTTATTTTCATCAAACAAGAGTCCCCTTTTTGTTGCTCATCTGCACACAGACAGTCACTATGAGGCACAAGATTGAAGCATACACACACACACACAGAGTCACTTAGGCACTGTTTACACGACAACATTGTTACCACAAATGTAAAGGGTTTTCCTTTGCATTTTCAAAAGCACTAAGCATTAACGCGGAGACGCGAGAACGACTGAAAACCCTGTAGCATGCATGCCAGGCCAGTAGATGGCAATGTTGGTTTGCAGTGAAACAGCGGTGTTAGAACATGTGTACGCTTTCCGGTGAAGACAAACTTTCCATAAACAACAATGGCAGGTAGACACATGAAGACTCAGGAGTCCTTGTCTAGACAATAAATGTTTCTTGATATTTCTATATGGGTAACAAACTGGGCACAGTAAGCAGCACACATGTTGCTTGGTAGAAGGCCAAAGCTGTTGCCTTTGTTGTTGTTCCTGGGATGCATGCACAGCCTTCATGTGAAAGAGTACTGCGCATGCGCCGCATGTCTGGAAACCTTGGTTCCCGTTTACATGGATATGAATACAAAAACGTTTTCAAAACTATTCACTCTGGACCCTGGTTTCAAAAGTTTGTGGATTCAGACACTCTGGGCACTGTTCTCGTCTAAACAGAAGGCAAAAATGCAATGAAAGCTCCCCAAAATCCAAATCATTAAATGTGAGTTGTAGCTTCTTGGTCTTGGTTATTTTATACATCCAAACAACTAAAGAGTAGATGCTCACACTAATGAGCTGTGTCCAAGCTTGCAGCCATTATTTTTAATTCAATACCAATGTATTTTAGTCTTTAAAAGGAAAGCCCCTCGCCTCAGCTGATTTTATTGCTCTGCTTCCAGCACTCTCAGTTAAAACAGTTCAGCTTCTGTTGGAGTGCCACACTTGTCATCAAACTTATGAAAGGGTGGGACTTCTGATGCTCACTTTGTAAACAAGAATGACCGAGGAGAAAAAGAGTTGCATCTTATCCTTAAGGGAACTTTTTCAAGGTCCTTTGCATCTTTTTGTGGTAGGATGTGATTTATTTGCTTTGTTTTTTATGTTTTCTGGGTGATCTTTTGGTGTATTTAAGAAAATATGACCAATACAGAGATATTTTAAATGGCCTCATAGATATGGGAAGAGGAAGTAAACTCATGTTAATTGGCATGTAAGGGTGGGAAGCAAGCTGAAAATGGGCTCCACAGTACTTTCACAGGATAAAATAAGCATTTTAAGGAGACGAAACAAGGATGGACTGTAGATGTAAACACTACACCACTGAGAGAACTCTTTGTTTGGTAGTTTATCAATAATTTCACTGGCAACCAATCACATTACAGTATATTACCAGTTTTAGATACCAGTTACTAGTCACTAGAATTTCTGTCTGGCAAATCTATGCCCCTGCATGGTGTGAAGTGAAAGAACAGCTCTGCCATCCATTCAAGGTGTAAAATTAAAATAGGCAGAAAAATATAAGTATAAGGGAGGGTCAAGTATAAGGGCTAGAGAAGTATTTTTTGTTGTATAGTTTATAGAAAATATATGGACATGGGATAAGCCCAAGCCCCATGGACCTTGACCTTTGACCTTACAATTCGTACAGCCATCAGCTGGTCTGGATATTTTATGCAAAGTTTGAGTTTGATCCTTCAAAGTGTGCTTCAAATGTTCTCTTAAGGACAGAAGAACTTAAGGCTAAATGACCTTAGCCTTGGATTTATTATGACATGAAATCCAAAGCATTTCATCCTTTGAAATAGTTAAAAAAAAAATGGTTAGTCATCTTTCCCTCAAAGCAAACGGGAGATATTGTGTTACCAAACACATACTGATCAATGGACAGTCTCAAAGCATAAGGTTTCTGGCCTCAGCTGTTGTCAGCACAGAAGGATAACATTTGTACACTTGTAACTCATAGGCATTTTCTACTATTTTTAGTCTGCTTTTGTTATGATGCAAGTAGAACTTTAACTCTTTTGAGCAAAATCCAGATAAAGACATCATTTTTTTTTAGGACAGCCTGGGCTGTCAGGATTCTTATTTGGTAGTTATGTCAGATTAATGTTTTTAAAGTTGTTTGACCATAGAGTAAAAAGACTAAACAAAAAGGAATTAAAATCTTACAGAACTTTATCCAAATACACATAAATAAGAAATGAACAAGCCTTTTCATATCTGAAAATGGTTCTGCCAAGCCTTTGGTTTCAGAAGAAAAAACAAAACAAAAACAAATGTATGCTGAGAAATCCACTGCAAAAATTATACCTACATAGTATGTACACTTATTTTTCAAGACATTTCTTTTGTTAATGGAATTCTTTTTGCCATACTTCGGAGCAATTTCTGTCTCAGACATTACAAAAGGCATCATAACACAACTCACATTCCCTTCATGGTTCTTTTGCAACTGACAGGTAACTAATTTGTCTCTTGTTGAGGTTTTGCTGCTCCTGATTGGAGGCTATTGTCACAAAAGCATGAGAGGAAGAAATTGGGATCATCTGATTGATCAATAGACTGACGTAAAGTTGTAACTTTATCTCTCCCAAATAAAGGTCTTAGAACACCACTGTTTTCATTATGATATTGTGATTTAAAAAAAAAAAAAAAAAGGAAAATAGTCATTGCATATTAATTACTGTGGATCCGTGCATTCAGAACTTCCGAAAAAAACATTATGGTTTGATTAGAAAATGTATTTAAGGGATATATTTGACCTAAAGTCCTCATGACATTAAAACAGACATTAAAACCCTCTAAAGATTAACTGTACGGTTCCACATATATTAACAAGCAACTTGAGTGTTGGACTTAAAGGTCTAGTACATTATTTTTTTTTCTAAATGGGTTGTATGAGGTACTTGACAACTGTCCATGAAGTGGCTGAAAGAGCTCCCAGCAGTGCTGTTTCTTTACGGAGAAAGAGGTCCGACCGGTAAGGTACACTGCTGTTTCCAGAACAGATATTACATGAAATTGTGTGAGTTTAACACAAAAACAAGACACGAAACAGTATTGGGTTGATTGTATGATTGGGAAAAACATTTCAGAGTGCTTTATTTTCCTTCAGGAAGTTTGTGTTTGGCCCTAATTTATGATGCAACAAATAGCAATGAGTTGTTCTACCTGTGTGCATTAGATAGCAAATAGTTCTTTGCTTACCTCTGATTCAGACTTAACAACAGGAAGGTTCGTGGACATGGACTTACAGTTTACACACATACACCACCAGGTTACTCCATACCTCTCCTACTCTTCTGTTTCCACAGTAGTCTGTTCCCTGCAGGATCTCATTCTGAAGATTTTTTTCTTCTGTATACTCTGGTTCATAAAGGTAACCCCATGCATCAACAATTAGAATCATATTTGGTAGGGTTTTAGTTTCCTCTGCAGTTGTTGTGTCTGCTTGAGTCCATAGAGCAAAACAGCAGAGCGGCTAAATCAATGTGCATGGACAGCCATTTGCTGCATCATGAAGTAGTGCCAAAAACAGAGTTCTTGGAGCAAAAAAATAAAGGTGCTCTGAAATTTTTCACCAAAACATAGTTTGATGGCTTGTTTTTTTTTGTAAAACTAACATAATTGTGCAAAATAACTACCAACTAACAGTGTACATTATCAGCAGACTCAGATTGTTCCCTTAAAGATATAGCTCTACTGGGAGCCCTTTCAGCCACTTTACTGGCTGTTGTCAAGTAACTCAGAACTCATAGCTTCAAAAATACTGAAATATCCCTTTAGGCTTGAAGGGATAATGCCAAATTTGCTTGTTGGAAACTTGTCCAAACTGTCTGTCTTTCACCCTCCTGCTCTTATTTAAGAAGCTGTACCAGAGTACGACCTCAATCAGAATTTGATCATCTTTAATGTCTTTTTGCACATTATCCAACATTATCAATCAATTAATCTTTATTTTCATAGCACTGAATCATAACAAATAACAAACAGGGCAATGCCATACTCTTCATTCCATGTAAAATAATAATGATAAAAAATAATACTAATAATAATACTAATAATAATACTATTAATCATCATAATAGTAATAATAATAACAACAACAGCAATAATAATGATAATAAAAATTAAAACAATAATGATAATTATTAATACTATTATATATAATATTTATTTCTATTCATTAATTTATTAATTTATTTATTTTTTTCTGAACCCAGCATGAATCCACCCTGAGTACAGTTACAGTTACAATAGCAAGGAAAGACTTCCAGCAGGAAATCTTGAGCAGAACCAAACTAATTTTTCTACTCTTAACTTTGAAGCACTTGAATGGATGTTGTTTGCAGGGCACTGGCCTGTGAGCAATTTGAAAGTAATTACAGCCTCACCTCCGACATCTGAATTCAAAAGGTGTTCGCACACCTTGTGGTGTGAAAGCGGGAGTGCAGAGCTGCAGCAGGCTTATTGTGCTTTTTTGTTTGTAAAAGCATGCAATTTTCACAATGAGAGCATACGTCCGGTCACTTACTGTAATTGATTAATTAAATTAAACTGCCATAATGTGCAATGTGGTTATTTATGCACTGCTAAAGTGGACACCATCTGAGCTGCTATTTGCAAGAATGGTACTTCACAATGATGTCATTCATATCTGCATGCTGTCATTTTAGGTTAAACTTCTATCTGCTGCTCATAACCTTGAAAGCATTGTCATTTTTAGTCATTGGATGGTAGATGGTGCTCTGTCTTTTGGTGGAGACTGTGCTTTTTACAGATCTTTGAATGAAAGGGCATAATGTCTCAAGATTTGACTAACTCTCATCACTTTTTCATAACTTCTGCTGTATGCATCAGGCACTGAACTCTTGAACTGCTGCTTCCTTGACGGTGACATGGAAGATGCTGCAGTGCAAACATTAGAGGATTTTGTCATCTGTCACCAGAAGCATGAACTCCCCTCCTACTCTCTCTCAGATTAAACATTTTCAACAGGCTGAAAAGACTGCGCCAGGGCTCCTGGATAAGCCTTGTGGCCTTATAAAAGGGCAACAACGAAAGCAATTGTCCTCCTTCACCCTCCTGTAACAGCTTCTGACAAAGCCGCTGCTCCTTCTACACATTTACAATCAAAGTGTGAGTTTTTCATCTCTAGGGCGAGGCCAAGGGCACTCTCTTGGTGTAAACCAAAGTGGGAGTTCCGACAAGCTGGCGAGGGCCCAAGATAAACTTGGCAATCACTGTGGTCAAGGGTCCTTCCTTTCCACAAATGTGAGATGGCAGCATGTAGTGAAGGGGTTGCTGTTGGTTAAAACTCTTCAGGATTTTAGAGATCTTCTGTCAGTGGGCCATGAGGAATCTTATTCTAGCTCAGAGCTTGAAACAATCAGGCTGAAGGAACTAACTTCTCTGCTCCACTGACATTTTAGAGAAGAAATAGGCCAGTGGCCTGCCTAGAAATATGAATATGATATAAACAAAAATTGGAAAGCAAGTGAAATTGTCAGCCTGATAGACAACCTATGGGCCTTTGTTTTCTCTCCCATCTAAGCACAATCAGCGCCTGAGAGCTCCTCTATGGGTGTTTCCTCTCAGCAATGCTCCCCTATGAGAAGACATCGAAAGCCACTGGTGACCCTGGTAGGTACATTTCTTTTGACAGGGAGAGTTGACTTGGCTTATATCACCATCACTTATTCAGTCTTTAATAACTGTTGCAGTGGATGACAAATATTATTTTGTCATTGTTTGCCATTTACGGCCCCTAACTGAAATGATGGACTTTAAGCTAATGTTTGATACCTGCTCTTGAGAGAAGAGATGACATGGTACTTATAAAGATTTGAGGCTAGGGCAGCTTGATTAAAGCAGCTCTATGTAAGATTCTAGCTTCCAGCTCTCTAGTGGCCTCTGTGGTCGCTGAGTGTAACTGCACTGTCGAAAAACAGAGCGCCTCACAACAATGTGCATTTGTTGACAAACAGAGGGAGGAGAAGCGAGCTGAAAGGACATCCTGAGAGACAAATAAACCATGTGGACTGATGAGGTACAGTCTGATCATGTTTCTTTTAGAATAAATCACTTTTCAAGTGTCAGCTGTGAGTTGTTAGCATGTTAACATGTACTTTTAAGTCCAACAATAACAGGGCCAAATCAGCATTGGTCAGACATCCCTTCTTGTCTTTCAGCTCATGCCAGCGAGTGAACAGCGGGCCAATGTTTATCCTTGTCCAGGCATTTAGCTTGTTACTCTCCCGCTTTCTCTTTTTTTCGTCTCCTCCGATAAAACTTTTCTTTTCTTCTGGTTTTTCGCTGCTTCTGCCATGATAACAACTCTACGTTTAGCTTTCTTCTTCTTCTTCTAAAAGGGTTCCGGCAGGCTGTACACAAGGAAGCGTAATGCTGCCCTCCACAGGCAGAATTAATTCATTATTTTTATATTCTCACATAAAGTCCAGATGAGTGGAGGAACTTTAAAACTGCTTTCACAATGCTTTCAGTGTTCTGCTCAGCTCCAAAAATGGATTCAAGAGAGAATACAGACAGTCCCCGTTTAGCTTTCGCCTCGACTTCTGTCTTTTAAATGAATCGGGAAGGAGGGGGAAGTGACGTATGCCGTAAAGCAGTCAAAGCAGTAAAAATTTATAATTTTTTAGTATGGAAGTGTTCCTACCATACACATCAAAGTTACATTGTGCCAGTGAAGGAGATACAGACCCCCTCAGACCATGACAAAGGTGTCATTCAACCTGTGGTAGGGTGATGTACCATCACAGTGACTATAGAAATATTATATTAAGGCTGAAATTATAATCACAATTATTTGGATAGATATTGAGACCAAAGTTATAAAGCATGATTAGTCACTGAATTTAACCACATGCAGTCACTTAGTCACTTTTTTTTCCACAGTCCCTCAGTGCTCTCAGTTAGACATCTGCCATCATCTGAGAGAACGCAGTGCTTGTCAATTCTCACTCAGTTGCCAAGCAAAATCAAGACGGGGTGGGGCCTCTACTTTTTGCTTAGTAAATAAGAATGGCAGAAGTGAAAATGAGATGCCTTGTATTTAGAAGGGAACTATTTCCTGATCTCCAGCAACTATCATTTGTAAGACGTGATTTTTTTTTTAACTTTGTTTTCATGTTTTCTGGGTAGTGTTTTGATTCATTTAACTAATACAATGCACACAATTTTATACGGCCTTTACAAGACACACAGATGTCAGCTTTTGTTACCTGGAAACATTAAGCGCTGGCAAAAAAAATGTCCTTAAACTTCGGCCGAGAGCTCAAAAGCTCCCCATGAACACAACCCCTATTAAAATCCTTGTGAGACTTGTTTGGCCATTCCTCTCTCTAAAAGTGCATGTATCTTTGGCTTTCCGTGGCTGTGCTTTAATGTTTACTGTGGCTAAAAAGACAAAAACAGATTTGCTCATCACTAGACCCACCTGTAATTAGAACTAACACCTTGGTCTGGTGGTGTCCCCTATCTGGGGGCTGTGGCATATCCCCTAATGATATCATTTGTGGACTTAAAAAAAAAAAAAAACTGTTGAAGAACATCATTTTTTGAAAAGTGGAACAAGCAATAGAGGGGGAAGAGTATTTGGGAAGTTGGTAAAAAAACAAGCCATGAACGTGGTTTTGAATCATAACATTTAAAAGTGCACGGTGCTTCATTTGAAACCTTGGAAAGGGATTATACATCATAAAATTAAGGCCCATTTCTAACATGAACAGATTGAAAACTTGTCATTATTGCTGTCAAGGTGGGACTTTTAAATAAATGGGACTTTGGAAGTTTTAACTGCAAGCCTCAAGTTGGCATGCAGCTCTTTGGCTTCGATTTTGATCTGTGGAGGTTGCTTCTTGAAAATACCACAAACCACACTGTGTGCTTTGAAATTTACCAATTCCTTTGATCACTGTCCTCTTACTGCTGTGAACCAAGTTTTTAAAGACTTTGTAAATCAAATCTAAAGAAGAAAATAAACCGATTTCTTTTGCAGTCCAGCAAAAGAAAATCCAGGTGTTAATGAAACATAAATAGTAATGAAAACTATTCACATTTTGCCTTATGCATGTGTCCAGACTGCTTTGAAATATCTGCATACACAACAAAACAACACCAATAGCTATAATTAAAAGGTTCAGAATTAATTATGCTATGATCTTGCCATGTGGGCATTTCAAATTAGACCTGATCACTTCTGAGGCTGGGGTCTGATCTTCTCAACAACACAGGTTCCATGTCCAGAGCCGTCCCTTGTTTCATCCTCCCCCTTTTCTTATGCCTTTATGTGTTTTTAATTAGCAGACTAATTAGCAGGAAACAAACATGATGTAATTAGCTTGCTCTCAGTCAGGACAGCTGGAAGTTACACAGACATATGCCAGCCATTCTCAAAGGGATCACAAGCCTCTTACTCCACTCAGGGCTCCAATTATCCCGTTCTAGCTCCCAACCCCGCTGTCTGTGCGCTCGTGTGAAGTTGCATGTTTCCTATTTTCCCTTAAGACTCTGAAAAGGAGGCAGACAGTGTGAACTCTGCTGAAATGATCCAATTCTTTTGTGAATAGTGATATTACTGAGCTAATTGAAATATTCTGTGCAACTACAACTATGGGGTAGTATAAAAAGATCTTTGGAAGAATACAGTTCTTCTTTTGTGTTGAGATGCATGTGCAAATGTTCAGTTTGTGTGATTTGTATCAGATTAATTCAGTATATCAAATAGACCACAGAACACATGGATCTCGACTAGGCTTCACATAAAATTCAGACGAAAACAGCGGGTGAGCTCAAGGGTAGCCAGGGGGTGCTTGACTCCTTTTAATAAGACATGAGCTCCCATAAGAGAGTGATTTATGAATTTTTGGGGAAGTTAAATATTAACAGCTTATTTAACATCATATTTCCTTTTAAAGGCCCCATCTTATACAGTATAAAATACATACAGTATTTTAATGTTTTTTTTTTATTCAGAACTTGTGTTCATGGTCCATTTATAACCTCCCAGCTTGAGAAAAATCCCTCTGCTCCTCCAGTTGCCTGCTCCACCCTTCAGAAAATTGTGCTCTGTTAAGAAATGTCTGTGCAGCCAAAGTAAACGTTACAGCACAGGACTGAAAAGGTGAAGCCACATCCACTTCTTTTGAATGGCATTATCAGACACAACAAATTAGCATTAACACTCAGATAACCTGATCGAAGCAGGGCTGAAACAGACAGGTTTTCAGGCAGAACAAAATCAGTTATCTGATTTTTATATTTAACAGAAAAAAACTTTGAAAATGTGTTCCCCTGACATCTGTAATGTTTACTATCCGTCTAAAATATCCTCTTTTCACTGTCTTGATCATCATGGCAGTGTGCAACATCTGAATCTATGGTCTCTAGCATGAGTGTGATGCTGTCGAGGTTCCCTTTACTAAAATTCTATTCACAGTCCTGTTTCAGGACCTTTTTGTCTTCATAATGATTGGGTAGTAGTAAATATAAAAATGAGTTTAAGCAGGTTACTCTTAACTCCAAAGCGGTTGAGCAAATTTTCTGGCAGAAACTTACTCCATTTTGGAATGAGGACAATGTAAGAAAGGTAATTTCATTGACTTGGAATGAGACATGACTGCTGGCTCCACATGGGGTAGTCCAGATATTAAAGAAGCTACTGATTTATTAGTACTGTCAGGACAGGTGGAAGAACGTACTGTTTACAACATGGTATACTGGAGACATCCAGTCTTGAAGTAGGTGGGCTCCAGAGGCCACACCGGTTGCTGCTCTTGTTAGCCAATAACATGAAATTGGCTCACCAAAACTGGATGAAAGGAAATTGGAGAAATGTTGCCAGGCCTGATGTGTTTGTAGAGGTCCTCAATCATCAAACCAACATCCACTTTTACTTCTCTTGATTTCTTATACACAAACAGGCCCTTAATTCTCTGCTTAATCAGAGCTAAATAATATGTCTCTCTTGATAAACTGCTGCATTGATTCATTCCAAAGAGATCATGACATTACAAAGGGACACTAAAAACAAAGACATCTTAAAATGTCTGAAGATTTCAATTTGCACTAATTCTTTGATAATGAGACATGTCTAAAGATAATAAAAGGTAAAAGAACTTAAGAAATTAAAAAGTAATACACAAAAGTATTAATACAAGTAATTAATTTAATATTTTATTAAAAAAAAAAAATGAACAGACTTGTATCTAATGGTCTGACAGCTATTTATTAAAGACACCTCATCGTGTTTTCAGGAAGTTCAAAGGAGCCATGAGCTGACTTTCAACAAAACACATGAATGATGTAGTGTGTTTATCACGGGAAAAGTCATTTACTTAATTGTCTGTTTAGATATTGAACCTCTGGCTCATTTCCATAAACATTCAGAGAGATATATCATGCCCAAACTAATGTATAGAATGATGTACATGTTAAATATTTGTTCAGCTGAAACACTCACACATCTGTTTTGAAGTATATCAAAAAATATGTTCCATGATTAACATCAGTGCTGAGAGCACAAATGTATGAAAATATAAACCCTGACAGCACAAGTGCTATATTTTCTCTCCAGTCATACTTTATGGCTTGAACTTAAAATTGCAAACTTTGCAATGACAGGAGCCAAAAATGTTCATGATACCAACAAGGATAAGAGAAAACTGTATGGAAATGATACCACAAAACTGCTGATGGTTGTTTATTTCACCCTGTTGGAACAAATACAGGTGCATTAGATACTGACCTATATTGTGTTTGACTGGCTGAAGCAGTTGAAATTCTAGGACGGTCAAAACCCTCTTATCATTTATTGTTTGAGAAATAACGACAGATGGTGAGCAGGTTAATGTGTGGTTATACCATTGTTTGATCATTTCTTTTTATAGCACCAATATGCACTTTACAGCCCAGACAAAATGAACCTTCATTGATATTGATGTCAATTTCATGTCACAGTATAGTGCACATACACCAATCAGGCATAATAGCATGACCAGAATGAAACTAAAAATGACTGAAAGTGATTTTCAAAGTCAATAAAAATATTTATAAAATGAAGAGTATGGCATTCTCCTACCATTTTGTAAAATGTCTTAGGATTACATTTTTTATGAGTTGGCGCCTAACAAATAAAGACTGATCGAACTAAAAGGCATTCAGTAGGACACTGTTGCTCATAAATAAAAGCCTCTATCTGAACATCATCCTTGAAAAAATTTTAGTATTTTCAGGAGGATAAAATATTGTATTACTATATTTACCCAGCAATGTTCAGCCTTAATTTGTATTCCCTCTTAACTTTTGAGTTACAAGTTGCCCAGCCTCTTCACATGCTTGTCAAGGTGTCTTGAAGTTTTAGACACTGAGCCCCAAATAGTCCAACTGCATTTCTTGTTGTGTGTGAATGTATAAGAACATGATTGGCTGCTAAGCCCCTTGATCATCACTTTGTGAATATTGCTTGACAGGATGATTGTGACATGTAAAGTAAAAAGTGTTTTGCTGAGAAAGTCCATGTCCTTTTTCCCATCTGAAGTGGTTATACTAAAAGCTGTTGTTCGAGTGATTCCTCTTGAGGCAGACCTCAGCATACCTAATGTCTGTACTGATCACTTTGCTCCAGACCACGGCAGCACCCTTGATTAATATGTACCTGCTCCAGGCTAGGGCTGAGTGATTGCAGGGAGATGGAAAAAGTATGGACGGACCAACACCGGCAATGTACGGAAATTACTTATAGGAAATCACCTCGCCTGGCTTTGGAGAAATGAACACATGTGGTCAGCGGGGATATCAAATCATTTCAGGAAGCCTTGAGCCATTTTTTATGGACTTCATGGACTTCATGAGAAGTAAATGGGCACTGCACAAAAAAGACAAATGAAATAAATCTCTGATCTTAAACTTGGTGTATTCACTGAATGTTTTTAGTTTTGCTCAGTGCCGTTTTTGTGCCTCGGTTTTCAACCATGTAAGGCACCTTGATTTATTCTTTGTATAAATGGTGCTCTATAATAACCATGTCTTCTGAGGTGTTTGTGCTAAGATGAATACTTTCGGTGCTAATTAATATCAATAACTGCTTGTGAAAAATTCAGAATAAACATAATGATTAAAAAAGTAAGCTCCTTTGTGGAAGACTCCTGCAGGCTTGAAGGACAGCTTTGGGAAATGTGAATAAAAATGACACACATTTTTACCTGCATTGACAATGAAAAATGGAGCAGAATTCAAGAGTGTGAGTGTCTAACGGACAGAGAAAGGGTAGAAAAAAAATAAAATAAAGTGTGATCTATTTTGTGTGTGATAATGGAATAATTAAAGTAAAATAGTAGTTGATGCACCCAGGTCAGAGTCATCTTTTTAATATTGTGACCTGTGTGATCTGGCTCTTTTTTAGTCTTGTCATTTATGTACAGTATGTACAGAAACTTTAGATCTGACAACAGCTGGAGCTTTGTGTGATAAAACCTTTTTTCTAAATTGGACAATGCTTCACAAAACCATAACCCATGCATTGTCATATACTTGTCAAGGCTTTGTGTTGCCTAGGAACATAGGCATCAGGAATTTTAAAGTACAGCATGTAGTATTGTTAAGATATTTGTAAAGGAGGAAGAGAAGATAAAAGACAAGTTATATAACCAAACAAGAACTAATGCCTCTCTGAGGTGGACAATTACTGGACTTAAAATATACAGTGATGGATAAGGAAATATTGCTAGTTTGGTGTTTGTGGTAGAAATTTTAAGTCTCTTACAGTGTGATGCCTTGTAAAAACATCTGAGTACCTCTAACCTTGATCTTTAACATCAAAATGGGCACAGTTCATCTCCAAGTCAGACTGGACATTTTTGTAAAGTTTTTAATAAGCTTTAACATGTATGTTCAGTGATCAGGCATAACACTTACATCCTACCATCCCGAATGGTCTGCTGCTATTCAGCCCCATATGCAACAAATGAATCAAGAGTGATGCACTGTGTTTTCTGACACCTTTCCATCAGAGCCAGCATTTAACTTCTTCAACAATGTGAGCAACAGTAGATCATCTTTTGGTTCAGACCACAAAGGACAGCTGGTCTTCTACACGGGACAGCTGGTCCTCTTTTGTTCCTTCTTTAGACCTCTTTTGATAAGTACTGACCTCTACAGATTAGGAACACCCCGCAAGAGCTGTCATTTTGGAGATGCTCTGTACCAGTTGTCTATCCATAACAAATTAGCCCTTGTCAAACTCACTCAAATCCTTGCGCTTGCCCATTTTTCCTGCTTCTAACATCAACTTTGAGGACAAAATGTTCACTTGCTGCCTAATGTATCCTACACACTAACAGGTGCCATGATGAAGAGATAGTCAGTGTTAATCACCTCACCTGTCAGTGGTATATATACAGTATAATTCAGATACTAAGTAAAATTTCTCACACCAAGCTGAAAAATGACTACAATATTTTTTAAGGAATGTATAAGATAAATGTAAGTAATTTCTAACTTCAGGTAAAAGTTGTTATTTTTGTACAATGCTGTACAATTTTGTCCCCTTGAGGGTGTACTTGTTCTAATATTTTGGAATGGATTTGATTTTCCTCAACATGTTTGGCACAGGTGTGCATGTTTGACTAATTTTCAAATTTCAAACACAAATCCTCCATCACAACTTTCTTCATTGTGTAGTAAATGATTGTAAATGCCATATATTCATGTGTTATTCAACTTGTTTTTCTCAGATCTTTTAATCCCCTTTAGTCCTGATCATAACTGTCAGGTATTCGAATATTTTCACAATTCTAACCGTTTAGATGCCAATTTGAACCATTTCAACTTTCACGTTTATACATGTTCAGTATGTGAAAGGCAAAGTTGAATTTTCTGGGGGGGGCGGGGGGTGATTATTACAGTCTTGGACATGTCAGTGTTTGGTAACAGCATTGGTTTCATAGGTTTGACTTCTTATGTTAGGTCTGAATTTAAGTAAAAATCTCCCTAATTTCTGAGAAGGGGACAGACATTTATGTCCCCTTTTAAAACACCCTTACAATGTCAAATGGTAATTTTTTTTTCACTTTTTTCTTCATTGATATTTTAATACACTTTAGTCCTGATCATAGCTATAGATTGTATATTTATTAAAGATTTCAACAATTTTCACCTTTTAAATTCCAGTGTATATGATGACATCTCCAATTTCTGTTAAAATCACAATAAACATGAAATTAATGCAATATCTTGAATGCAAAGTGACATTTCTAGGTGGGATTATTGAGCATGTCAATGATTAGTAACAATCTATCTTCTGAAAACGGGACAAAAATGTCCCCTTTACGGAAATAAGGGAGTTTCTGATATGAGAGTTAAAAATGTACACTTTAAGGGGCACAAATAAAAAGGTTTATGTCTAAACATAATGGTATATGTGTAGTCTGAGTTTCCCCTTTTCTAATCATCAGTTTTGTTAAAAATTATATTTTTTTATAAATCAGTCAATCAGTCAAACAATCTTTATTTGTATAGCAGCAAATCTTAATAAATGTTATCTCAAGATTCTTTACAAAAGAGTTGATGGATGCTAAACTCAATTTTATCACTATTTTCAATCACTTTTTTGAAATTCACTTATTTATTTCTTATTTCTATTCCCAACCCATCATGAATCCACCATGAATACAGCACTTTGCCACACTTGGCAACAGTTACAGTGGCAAAAAATAAATAGCTAAAAATCATCTGTTAAGCAGTAAGAAATCTTGGCTGGTAAAAAATACTGATCAGCTTTAACAGCTGCTTCTCTTTCTTTTTCTCTCCGAGTCTCACACTTGTTCTTGTTTAATCAGAGAAAGAGTGAGACTAAATCACAGACATCCCCAAGGATTTATACATTTATGATAGATGTAGGGCAACAGAGGCCATTGTTGGGGCATTTTTGGTCAGTAAGTATGAATGAGGATTATTGATAAATTGATCTTATTGGGCCCTTAATGTATCAGTTTTATTGTGTCCAGCAGAAGATAGTTTGAATTGCCTTTAGGGAATATAAACACCGAAAAAAAAATCCGTCTTTCTCAACTGAAAACTCTTTTTTGGATCTTCATTTCTAATTCAAATTCACAGCATGTCTTCTTTCTCTCTTTTCTTTGTTTCTACCGCTGTGTTTCTGATACTTCTTTGTGTGTCTTTTCTCTCTTCACTCACACACCCTCCTCACTTGCTCACACTGTCTTGCCTGACCGATGGACTAAGAATCATAAGAATGTGTCGATTTATTTGTTGGTGATAATCCAGGCAATAACTGTGGCCACAGTAGATACCAGACAATACTGGGTTAAACTGCACCATAAGCAGTACAGTTTATATCAGAGTCCACGATTTGGTGATGGTACTATGTCCACAAGGGGTGGTATGAAGATGAAACACAGTGACAGTAATTAATAAATTCATATTTGAGTCAGAGAGGACATCAGGGCAAAATCTGAAGCAAACCCCTCAATGCAGCCTCGAGATAGACTTGTGCCTTATTGCATATGACCCCCATATTCTTATCCTGTCATCCTTTAGATGTTTTTACAATGTGAGCATTCTTATGAAAATCCCTGAAAGTATTCTGGAAATACAGTTTACACATTCAAGAGATGAACAAGGATCCCAGTCACCTTGACATGTGACCACTGACCTCAGGTCTTTGTAACTTATCCTAAGGTAAGAGTCACCACTTGGGGAAAAGTAGAAGGAGAAACCTTTGAAGCATACTAACAAGTTCTGAACATGATGATTAATGACTTCGACCTTTGACCAAAAAATGCTAAGAAGTTTAAAGAGGACCCTCATATGGTGGTAGGAAAAAAGCTTAGACCCATTCTTGATATTCTGCGATAAAAAGCAAGACATCCCTAGTTAGACATATTGTAGCGGCTTCCAAGTCAAACTGACATGTTGTAGTCAAATAATAGCTTAATTATTGGGTTTTTAAGTGATTTTTCATGATGGTTAATGGCCTCGACCTTTTGCCTATGACTAAAAAATGTTAAGAATTTCATTCTTTTGTCAAAGAGGACACTCTTATGATGGGAGGAAAAAAAACCTTGATCCATTCTTCAGATTCTGTGATCAAAAGCAAAGCATCCTAAGTTAGAAATATTGTTGCTGCTTCTAAGTCAAACTGACATGTTGTAGTTAAATAATAGCTAAATTATTGCTTTTTACTCTGGCCGTTTACATTTACCTTAAAATACCAAATAAACGCCGAGTTCCAATTAATCGCCGAGTCCCAAATAAACGCAGGGTGTAGCAGCACATTTTGACAAATAAACGCCCGTTCCAAATAAACTTTTTAAACTTTAAATAATTTTTTTGTTTGCTACAAACCTTATTATTAGCAATGATTCAAGAATACATTAAAAAATCCCATCAAATTTTCATCTAGAGGGACAGTATGATGCTAACTTACTTGTTGGCCTACAAAAACACACCATCACTGCACCACTCTATTCTTCTCAGGCTTTGACCTATGACCTTCAAAGTTAAATCAGCCTATGTCATTATATGTATTTCATGGTTCTGCAAAGCTGAAGCAAAACCCTCAAGCACTCACAAGAATGACCCAGACAAAGGTACAAAGTAAATGAAAACACATTAATGGATGCGTGCACAAACTTCCTGAAAGGACAATTCATCCGGCTCTGAATATTTTCCAGCTTGAGGGATAAAAATGATCAAATTCAAGAGGAAACTGGATTTTCATTGAACATGTGAAAGCATGTTGGTAGTGGGAAAAATGAAGTGTTGTGAGAGCAGAACATACAATCCATTAGATGATGTATGAATTTAACAAGGCTAAGAAATAATTCCTTCCATTATTGATTTATGAATTTCTGGTCCTTGGCATGTGAACAGAATTTATCATGCTCCCCATGATACACACAGTGAGACTTTAGGGGGGATGGTGGGACTTGCTGCTCTAATATGGCCATCCATTACCTGCATAAATCACAATCATCGTAAATCATAATGTTCAAGCAGAGATAAACACGACTGCTCATGCACTTTCATAAATATTGCACACACACCGAGACGTTTCATCAGGGACATGCTCCGCTGGCTCACAGCTACAACTCACTGGATCAGATTTCTGCAGGAGGGCCTCACAGCTCCACCTCTCAGACTGTTGTTCGCATCCTTTGCTTAATACACACTCTCATACTAAATCATTCTCTGGTTAACTTCAAATAATGTTCCTTTGGAGGGGCTTAGTCTCAGCGGGCCACTTACATATGGGTCAATACATCCTTGCCTTTAATAAAATGCATACAGTGTTGGTAGAGACAGAGCTAGCGTAGAGGGGAGACGCATCTTGGCTCAGTTGAGCACATTTTCCCTTTTCTCAGTTGCTGTGGTAACCTCTTGCATATTTAAGAACTGAAAAAAAATAATACAACACACAGAGATGTCTGAATAAAACAAAACATAGTTATTTTTGAAGAGCATTTTCTAGAACTACATCATGTTTGGGCAGGGTGACCTTGTTTTCAAACCTCCACAAAGGGAAACTCAGAGTTATGTCTCCACACTGATTATAGCCCAGGCCGAGATTCAAGAGTGTATTTATTTGATTTTGGAAGCCATTCGTCAAAGGTAAAGGTCATGGGGTCTTACGGTCATCCTTTGCTTGTAAACACAGTATCTCACGGTATCCTCTTGTGCACTCCAAGTGCACTCTCCCTGTGATTAAATAAAAAAATGTATCTAATTGTGAACATGTGTCTGTCAGTAAAAACACACAGCTGATCTCACAGCAGTGTGAATAGAAAATGGAAAATTTTTATCTTGTTGATGTACTTTGGTGATTTCTGAGCAATGTAAGTAGCTGAAATCTTAACAGATCTATTAGCGTGGCCTTCATTGGGTTTTTTTTTGTTTTTGTTTTTTTGTTTATTCCTGAAAGATTGTCTCTTCAACACAAGGTGAAATGATGCAATGAGTGACATTTGCATAAGTGCCCCATTTTCTGCTCTGAACATTATCATCCCATTGTGCACTTCAAACACCTTTCAGCGAAGTGCACCTTCAGGAAGGCGTTAGGGCACAAGTTGCAAGTATTGGGTCAAGGCACATGTCTATGATAAACAGATACGATTCAGGAGGGTCAGAGGTCAATGCCACATAGCCTCATCTTTGCCCATTGCATGTGATAGTTATCTTGTGAGTGCCATATATCACCAGAGTGCTTTGAGGAATTTTCTTCAAACTTAGCACAAAAAGCATGATGCAGGGATAAGTTCATACAATTTTGAAGGTCATAGGTCAAGGTCAAGGAGCCTTTTGGTCACCCTTTGATTGTGAACACAATATCTTCAGAACAATGTGAGGAATTTTCATCAAAGTTGCACATTCACACTGGTTGTATTTTTGAGGTCATGAGTTAAAGCTCAAGGTCACATCATTCCTTACTCATGAATAAACATTTGTGAACACAAAATCACAAACTTGCTTATAAGGGTTTTCTTCAAAATTTGTTCAAATGTTTTAATGACAAAGGGACAGCCTGGTTAGACTCTGGAGGTCAAAGGTCAAAAGAAATCATGGTCATACAGCCTCTTAGCCATTCTCTGCTTTTGAATGAGATTTTGTAAATACTGTATCAAAAGAACAATTTTAGTCATTCCTCTTAAATTTCCCACAGTTGTTTACTCTTACTCATGAGTAGTTTTCACACCTACACTTTTCTTCTGATTCAGTTGAAAAAAAGCACCACAAATTTGGACATTTCCCTCGGATCATTTCATGTTTACAGCAGGCTAAACTGCCTAACAAAATCTAAGATTATGCAGATGAACATATTTTTCTACATGTATATTATGTAAGTATAAGCAAGCTCGGTGCACAAAGACGTGGGATTTGTCAGGGCTTGATAGCACTGCAAATTCAAACAATGTAACTCCAGCAGAGGTGTCTGCAGAGAAACTGTTAACGATGCAGAAAAGTAAGAGCAGCCTTAAAAAGGATTATTTATCCTGCTTTAAACTAGTTTTTGAATCAGTCTATGCTGTTGTGTCCAGTACTGCAGAGATGGTGCGAAGTTTTAACCTGTTATTGTTTTTTTTTTAAGTATGTTATGCCTGTGCATAGAAAGTGACTCTATCAGATCCAAAACATAGTTATCAAATTGTGCTGGTTGCCTGGTAGCCGTAATACAATTATCCTTACCACTGCTGCTTTTACGACAAAAGCAGTGTGATGAGTTAAAGCTAGGGTTGGTAATTTGATTTAGATACACTTTTTGTTAGGCTATCAATGGACTTGAATGGTAAATGGACTTGACCTTTCTAGTCTTCTGACTACTCAAAGCTGCTTTACACCGCAGGTCACACTTACCCATTCACAGCCATTCGCTCTCACATTCACTCACTGATGGTTCAGAGTTTCTATGTTAGTTATCCATCAGTATCAGCTAACACTTTCAAGCCCTTTCATGCCCATTTACACGCCATTGACGCAGCAGTGGGAGCAACTTGGGGTTAAGTGTCTTGCCCAAGGACACATCGCCACGTGTCACCCGAAGCTGGGCTTGCTGCGCCACCGACGCCCCACAATACATCATGTGTTCTTAAAAGAGAGCGAAAAATAGCAGCTGTCTACAGGCGGAGTCCTGAGGAGATGCTACATTCAAATTCATGCTAGTTTTCCAAGATTACCAACCGTAGCTTTAACTCATCACCTTGTTTGTGGTAGTTGCTGGGTCTATTGTGTCCATCTGCAAAACAAACTGCTCCAGGGGTCAATTGAAAGCCCTGCACTAAGAGTTTAGTACACAACAAACACTATCAATATAAAAATAAAAGAACAAGCAACACATGACAATATATGTGAACAAAAATACATAAGAATAGTATGTAATAGAAAAAAGACGAAACCCGTGCAACATGCAGAGTAATCTTTAAATCGTGATTATTCTGTTTTCATACTTTTGGGAGGCAGTACTTGTAATTGAAATTAAGAAAAAATTAATTTCCGAAAGCTGCCTTCCTTGCCTGGTACTTTTCAAAGGAACCTCTACCTCCCTTAATTCTAAAGAAAGGTGAAGAAAACTTAAAACCCTAAATAGTGGGCATAAATAACTCCATTTAGTTTGGAAAATATAAAAAGGCTTTTGATTCAGTGCCTGAAACATTAAATATGACACCAGTGCATAACTGCTTACACCTTCTTCAGGTTGTCTAATACTCTTTGGTGTCACATTAAAAGTCTTCAACACTTTCACTTAAAGGCCTCTTATATTGTTATTGTTTATTGAGTGCCTAAGTTTTCCTCACCTTCCTTGAAGTTTTCTCTTCCTTGAGCATGGCTGGTTGTAGCGCTGCTGCTCTCATCTATGTGTTCACAAACGCTTTAGCATGCTGGTTATAACCCTCGTTTCCATTTTTGATCATATTCTGACATTTACACACACGGAGATAAACTGTAATTCATACCCCTTTATACATGATCAAAAAACATTAACGAAGTGGGAAAAAAAACAGTATCCTAGTTTTTAATGGCAATCAAAATCAAGTTCCAACTTGACTGCAGCTATTCTGAAGAATCTATATTATTCTCTGTTTATGTTTGAGAATTCCCTCACAAATTAATTGAAGTTAGTTGTAAATGGCCTGAAAAACAATGACTCCAGGAGTGCTAGTCAGCCAAACAACAACAAGAAGTCAGGAAAGTTCACCATTGCAGGAGAAAAGTGGTCTGAAGGTTGGTTTAATTTTGTATTGTTTGTCAGAAAGAGCTGTATGTGAAATGTCCGTGTCTGTGTGATCTCAAGCAAGAGCAACACTTGTGTCATGGTAAATAATTTGTCAGCGAACCAGGCTATGTAATGTCAGGTATGTCATGTGTGAAGTTGATGTTTGTGGCCTTAAAACTAAGAAAATAATGCTACACCAGACTGTAAAGAAATTGTAGCACCCTGCCGAAACTGTCAAAATAGTAGATTTTCCCATTAGTTCAGTCTCTGACAAGGTAAATTATTTAATTCATTTTTGTGAATCCAGGATAGCAAATCAGCTTTCAAGGGGGGCACATGCCACCGCTGGCCACCCATCAGGATTTGCCCCTGATGTCATAGTATTACATTTCTTTCTTATGTCTTCTGTTGGCAGCATTGCATTATGTCTCTGGTCTCTGCAAGAAAGAAACTGTGTTTACATGTCCAAACACCAGATGTTCAATTGCTTGTGTGTGTAAAATTCAGCATTTTCATTGTCTGGCAGTTTTTAAAGTAAGCTGTATTTTTCATGTAGCTCTTTGGTAATTGCATTTTTGGCGTGAGAGCCGGCCTGTCTGACCTAAAACAGCAGGTCCTGTCAGTATGATCAGCTGGGCAAAGCTAAGCAACAGCTGCATGTCGAGAATGATTGACATGCGCAGACAAAACAGAAAGGATCTCTCACTTGAGGTGCATTAGTGATGTTTTAGTGGTTCAAACAGCAGCAGTGTTGCAATGACATTGATTGACATTTTTACAGACAGATCATTGTTTGATGCGTTGTCGTATGGGACATGGATCATGCGTCAAACAGAGAGCTCTATTTAGAGAAGTTTCTGCCATAGCTTCTTTTCTCTGCAGTAGTGAGGGTTCAGCAAATACATCAAATTATCTTGAAAGCCGAAGAAGCACTGAAATTATTCATAAACATATGATGTACAGAACCAATGTACCTTCTGGCTGTAAAAAAAAAAAAAAAAGTCAAAACACATCATCATCATCATCAAACAAAACATCATTTTTCTCATTCTAAAAACTCATCAATTAATCATTACTTGATTACACCAAAAAAAGTTATTTGAGTACTTTAATGGATTGCATTTAATTCATTACCATCACCACTGATTACTAAGCATTGTGTTTCTTTCCTAGAAACAGTGACAGATGATGATTTAGAACTTCATAATATAACCAAAGTTTTTCCAAAGTTGGTTTAGAGTTTCAAGTTCCCCTTCTGAGTAATGACAGATCACATTACAAAAAAACGTGATAGCTTGCCTCGTGAATGTCCCCTTTCTTTATAGATGGAAGTGCAATGAATCTTCTTCCATACAGAGCTTTGAAAGATGCAGCTGATGGATCTAACAAAAAGCAGGATGCATTTGTCAGACACGATGAAGGAGTCCTCTAAATGGGACAGCCATGATGTGCTGTGGTGGCAATGGGTCTTTAAATGTGCCCTTCACAGTATGCAGCTCATGAATTGAAATTGCATTTGTGGATCCTTTAACCTAAGTGGACACCTATAGAAAATGACTTGGAAAAGAAAACAGTGGCACCTTTGCTTTATAGAAACTTCTCCAAAAATAGATATATTTATTGATTATGAATATATCTGGGAGTGATGCCCAGGTAAAATCTATGTGTGGAGAATGCTGGATGTTCATTATCTTTGTAAGTTTTCTCATACAGACAGCTGTCTGATGATGGGTTAAAACCCAAAAGTGCATTAGTTCCTATAGTCCATTCAGAGCAAGGCTCCCTTTCTCTCTGCAAAGAAACCGCACTCCTGAATGAAGAAAAGTGGACCGTGACACACCTTTTTTGGCAGTCTTGGAATAGTTCTTTAGTGCGCCCCAGAGATCGATTATCAGTTTTCACACCAGGGCAAACAAACCCAACCATTGCGGAAAGCAAATGCAAGTTTTCTTTGTGCACAGCTAAGATATGAGGTGTCAAAGCACCTTCACACAGAGTAAGAATAGAGATGGACCAGAGCTACTGTTTTGTTTTGTTAACATCACCCAACAGTCATCAAATTTGATTATTTGAACCAGAGTTGAAGTAAAATATGATCTCTTTAACTGTATAAGGACTTGGATACCACCTCATCCAATAATATAATTTTCACAATTTTTGTGTGGAACTTAAGGTTTTATTACAGGAAAGTGCACTTGAGCAGATGTGACACCCAAAACTAACTTGTGGGGTAAAGTATGCTCAAAACTGTGAAGGATACAAAGGTTGAAAAGTTCATCACCAGGTCTTCCTGTGTTGTAAATCTGACTGCAGAAGCATTTGCAGAAGCAGTAATATCATTACTGGAGTTATTAGGATTCCCCCAGATCCTGCTGGTGCTGACACTGCACCTTTAGGTGGTCCTGCACTCCCCATAGGGGACATGACCTTTAGTGATAATTCCCTGTTAGAGTGCTTTCAACAGCATAATTCAGAGGACCTCATATTTTCTCATTGCAGAGGGCAGCATAGACATTAAGTGCATCCCTCTCCAACATGCCTCTGTGTTTTATTAGTTTTTCACCAATTGTGAAAAGAAAACCAAATGCTTAAATAATGTGAATCAGCAGTTAGATGTGCATGGCATGACGCCATAAACATGTGGCACTGAAATCTGTTCCCCACAGATTTAGTTGCAAATGACCAATGTTTGTGAAGGGGCTGATTTTGGCAGATTCTGATGTTTGAACAAAGATATTGTACACCCTTTGTTTTTATTATGTGTCATTCTCATTGACTGAAGCTTTTCCAAACCCTTGTGGTAGATTCTTTCCTCCCTATGAACACTCATGCATGTGTGTATTATGGCTGCATGTGTGATATGTTCAACTGCAGAACAGAAAATTAGAGTAAAAAGTCCATACATGTGGTTTTCTCTGATCCTTACTCCAGTCTTCTCTTATAGGCAAAACATGCTGATTTGATTCACTGATGCTTCTAAATTTCCTTAAAGCGTGAGTGTGAATCAAAGTTCTTGTTTTTATTAGATTTAACAAAAACTAAAACGTTAAAAAAATAAAACATAACAGAAAAAAGAAACATTTTTTTGAACTGAAACTTCTATAAAGCAGGGATTTTCAGGGGAAAAACTGAGACTATGCTTTGTGTTCACAAAACTAACTGAACTAATATAAAATCATTGACAAAAAGTCATTTGTTTTGGTCTTTGAAAACTGCCTACATGAATGGCAGTTCATCTTCTATTGCCTCCTTCAAACATTAGTTTCAAATCTGGATGTGAAATGAGGAAAGCACTCCTGTTTTCCTCTCTTGTACAATCCCATCCTCTTTGGGGTTATCCTCAACATAGTTTTTTGATATGTTTCTCTGTGAAGTCTGGATTGACCCACTGTAACAGCTTTAATTCACCCGCTGACTGTTTCCTTCCAAACATGAGTAACATACGCTGCACTTATTGATGAACATATTTTTGTTTTATTATTATTATTTATTTATTTTTTTCCATGAGTGACGATAAATGCATTCATTTTACAGAGCACTGTAACTTTAGTTTTAACTGAGGAATTCTTCTCTTGTTGGTGAGGAAGCTTTGAAACATCGTTGAGGCCAATCCATGGATGCAGCTATACTCTAATTGCACCTCTCAACCAAACTTTAGATCAACCTACCGACAGAAAGAGAGACCAAGTTGAGGTAGGACTTGAAGCTGTTTGTCCAGCTCCACATGTACTTGTGGCACCTTCAATCCCAAACTATCCAAAACCAGAAATCCTTAATAGAAAACGTTTTTTGTAAAGTAGCCACAAAATGTCCCCCTATCTCATGCACACCCAATACCAGAGTGAAAGAGATTTCAGGTGTATGGTGTGCTGGCAAAACTGTTTGTCTTTCAATAGAAAATTAAACAAAATGGAGAATGAAGGATCTTGAACCAAATACTGCCTTTGTGAGTTTCTTTTATTCCAAAAATGGAAAATAATAAGAAAATACAATCCTGCAAAATAGGAGACAGTCAAAGAAGTATGGATGGGCAGTCCGCCGCAGATCAAGAAGTCTGAAGGCTCAGAAGATGTGCACATTTTAAACACAGCGATACAAATGTATGTGTGTGTGTTCATGTATGTGGGGATGTGTAGGTGTGTGTGTGTGTGTGTGTGAGTGTAAAACCTAAGACAAAGACTGGTGCCGACTCTTAAGGTCCGTTCACACCGAACACAACTTTGGCGACCTCGGCAACCGCTCTCCATGTAAAGTCAATGTACAGCTGTGATGGGGCAGGGTTAATCCTCCAATGACGCGAAGGTCGTGATGATGGCGACCTGGTCGCTCGTCGCCCTGTCGCCAAAGCTGAAAGATTGAACTCTTCAGGCGATGTCCCGTGTGGCTGTGCGGCAACAGCCAATCAGCGTTGTGTGGGTGTGTGATGGTACCTGTGACAGACAGTTTTCATTCCGGTTCACAGAGTGACAATCCATGTCCGTGTGGGAAACGTTAGTCAGTGAGTACATTAGTTCCGCTTGGACGGATTGCAGGGAACTCACAGATGATGCTGCTGCAGGGCCATCAGCTGCAGTGTTTTGTGGTTGGTAGATGAGTGAAAAGGATACAGTTGGAATAATGTCAGCTAATACATCCTATTATATGATATGATATGATTGCGGTGAAACTCAAGCGGACGTGACGTCACTGAGCGATGGCGACGGGCGATGGCGACCAAAATGGGGTATTTATGGACACACGACACGACTTCAGTGGGCGACGCGATTATGGTAGCAAAGTCGCACTTGGTGTGAACGCAGCTTAAGTCATTAGATGTAAATAGCTGATGTCTAAGTTAGAACCACGTGTAAACCAAGGTCTGTGTGCTTCGCTCAGCTCATCTATGTGTATGTCATTTACCTCATCTGTGTGCGTCACTCAGATCCTGTAAGGAAGACTTCATTACTCTAACCAGAACATCTAATCACTGGCATTTATGGCTTTAATAATGCAACAGGTTGAATGTTGGTGAAGTGAATTCAAGGTCATTAGGTTATGTGAACTGGGAGTGCGCATGTGTGTAGCGAAATAGAAATGTGAAGTGTCAGCATGCAACAGAGTGAAATTTCCACAGCAATAGACACTTATTAAAGCTTTGAAGTCCTTGCACTCAATCACATAAATTCTGGATTTCCTGCAGCTCAAATGGACACACTGTAGTTTTTGACACTTCTGCCCTGGCTTCATTTATTAGCCCTGGGATTGAGCTACGCAGAGACATGCTGCACTGAAAGATGTACAAACATCTTCAAGAAGTTTTCTGACATTTAGGCCTGCAAGGGTGACAGAACAGTCCACTTTCTGAACCCGCTTCGTCTCATCAACAGAAATATGTAAAGATCCATCAGCTACTGAGCAAATAACAGGCATGAATATGAGTGCAAATATGCTACTTTGACAAACAAGGGCAGATCTGCAACTTTTTGGAAGGGGCCTTGGGGCACTGACTTCTAGACTTATAAAGAGGGGCGTATGAAGCTTGTGTGTATACATGAAAATCATGTATTGTTTTTACAACATATCTCTAATGATAATTTAACTTACTGTATCCACTATGGCGTTTTTAATAAGTAACTGATCATGACAACATGGCTTGCAAAATTAGTCTCATGTAAACGTTCTGCTGATCTTTTTGAACTTCTGATTTGACTCAGCTTTTCATAACTGGAGGTTTCTGCTTGGCACATACTTATTTTCCTTTCTTTTTGGCCTATGCCACTTTTTTTCTAACCTGTTGAAATGAGTTTTGACCTTTTGTATATGAAAATCAATGCCTTTGTTGTTACTGGATGACGCATTGCTGGTTATATAAAGTTCATATATATATTACCTTCATGAGTTTAACATCAGGCAAAGGTCAGCTTCTTTTAAGTCAATAAGTGTTAGGCTACAGCAGGCTGAAAACATGCTGAAGATTTATTTGCTGTGAATCCAAGTCATACATACACGGTGCAAAATCTGTGAGAGATACAATACACAGGGTTTTTTTTCTTCCTCCTCAAAAGCAGCAAAAAAATGACTCAAAATAATTTTCCCCCTAGCTTTGGCATATACCAGACATGCTTTATATGAGCACAGCACTGATTTTGTAAAGGGGTCAGTGATGTCAGATTTAGAGAGGATGGTTCCAGGTATGGGTGTTAAAGCTCATCTCTAAGTGATATCTTCAAAGAGATGTTCAAACTCCAAGGACAGAACGCTCAATACTTTTAGAGGTGTTGAGTTATTAAAGGTGTTTTTTCAAAGAATGAGAAAGAACATACTCTCAGTAGCAAAAAGTCTTACAACACGTATATGTAACAATATCTTGCTTTGTAGATCTGTAAAATCCATACAAAATCAATAAAAAAAGCTATTAAAAATCAGTGATACCTAAGCTATAGTGAAAATGTAGTTCATAAATAGCTGATAGTATGAAGCGCCTCTCCTGTTAGTGCCTTTCTTATTACCTCCGCCAAGGAGGTTATGTTTTTGGGAGGCTTTGTTTGTCTGTCTGTCTGTTAGTTAGTTAGCAACATTACTCAAAAAGTTATGGACAGATATTGATGGAATTTTCAGGGAATGTCCGGATTGGGATAAGGAACAAATGATTAATTTTTGGAAGCGATCCGTATCTCCGTCTGGATCCAGGAATTTTTTAACATTGGGAGATAGGGCCATTTTCAACATTTGTGCATATAACTCCACAAATAATGGTCAGGGCACTTGGGAAAAAAATACAGGACAAGTTTCTAACATGCTCTACAGTATATCAAAGACTGATCCGGATAAAGGAAAAATTCCGGATACTATGATCCAGAATATGAAAAAATAGGGGACCTTTGGAATTTTCATTATAGGAAGAAAACAAATGAAGCTATAAACATGCAACAAACACCACTATATAGCCAAGGCATTGTGGAATTTGGGAGGTGCCAACGGATTTGCTGTATCTTTAAAAGCTACGAAGCTAGATCCAGAAGAAAACTGCCATTAAGGAAAATTCGATTTTCGTGAATAACTGCTGAACTAATGTTCATATCATTATGAATTCAGTTGCCAGTGGTATGTTTTTATGGTCAAGGAATCTAAAAATGTAGTCAAAATAAATGTGGGACTAATATTTATGGTGCAAATGACAAATAGGGGGAACTGAGGCGCTTGGCGGAGGTCTGCACTCTCCGGGTGCTTTCTAGTTATTATTATTATTAGCTGAAGGACTACAACAGGGGTACACACTTTGAGATAACCAGCCTGAGTTTTGACTCAGATCCATGCTTCAGACCAAACTCATCAAAGGCCTGGTCATCTGGTGATCCTAAAGATTTTCTTACAGGATTATCTTGTGGTGTGAGTTATGTTAAACCCTTCCCTAATTTTCCCAAGAAATTGGCTGTGAAAAAAAAATCAAATTACACAAGAAACAGTTTAGACCAAGCACTTGCCAATGAGCAAAGCTTGTGACATTACTTGCTGAGCTATGACTGAACAATGCTGTTAAAGGTTTGAGCAAGGTTATGGATTTACATATAGTTCAGGACTGAATATGTACCCCTATAATGAAAAATGTTCCTCTCAGTTGTTGTATAAGAAACCCATGTTCAGACAAGCTATAATAACGTATAAAGAACCCTGAGCCAGAGACAAATACCTGAAGCAGCGTGGTACACCGGCCTCAACATTCGAATGAAAATGAGGCTGCGTGTATGTGGCATTCAGTCTATCAACATTATCAAATACTGTGAAATAGTCCTTGTCTTTTACCTAAAACAGAGAAATGTGTCTTATTGGCCTGTGAAATGATCCTATAGTCACTTCTGAATTCTTTCATTAGATGTCTTTTCCTTCACAATTAAAAAAAGGAAAAACAGACAATCCTTTCCAAAGATCCTTAACAGCCTTCTTTGACCTGCAGAGGAATTATCATTTCCTCAGCCCTGAAAATGAGTCATGGGTTTAAATAAAACACACAATGGCTAAATACAACCCAGACAGACTACAAGGACAGCTTAGACATTAGATAGGATTTGGAAAAAATCTCTTTTTGGTGACATATTCCCATTTTTTCTGGCTTGAGTCATTATGATATTGAGTCTCTCCTCATGTAATGGACTGAGTCACTTCTCAGATCCAAATCCTTCTCTTTTTTTCCCCAGCATGTCCTCTGTGGTCTTATGTGGAGCTTAGCAACGAAAGGGCTCTGCTCTTTACCCTAAAACAGCTCAGGATATATATATTTTTTCAGATCTTCCCCACACTGACTCACTCAGCTTTAAAGGCTGGTGTTTTATGCATGTTTGATAAAATATTACATTTTTTGTCCTCATCCTGAAGGGCAGACATGTGCACACACAGACAAAAATAAAGGGCCCTTAAGCACCTGCTGTTTTGTCCACAGAGCAAGTTCCCTTTCTGGAGTAAAGAATTTACCTTTTTGTCAGCAGTCCACCAAGCTGGACAACATATATATATATATATAAATATATATATATATATATATATATATATATATATATATATATATATATATATATGTAAAAGTCACACTGAGTATTATATGTTAAAGGTTGGGTTTTCACACACAGCTGCTGTAGGTTTCCAATAAGTGACGTCTTCAGTTCACTGCTAGCTACTGATTGAAGTCCATATTTTTTTGCTCAGGCGTTGCAAAATGATGCACTTAAAAGTTGAGAAACACATTAACTAGAAATCTTTGGTAAAATTGATCGAAGCAGCTTAATCTTTTCATGCATTACCTGAGGTCTATGGCAAACACTGCATCTTACATGTTGATGTGTTTGAATGACAGAAAATATTTTGTGAAGACAGAGAGGATGTCCAAGATGAGGGCGCCCACTAAAAAACTAGTTAAAACATTCAACAATTTCAGGAACTCATTCAAAATGATCAATGACTCAGTGTGAGAATGATAGCAGAAATGGTCTCCATTGATGAAGAGACAGTTCAGCAATTTTTCATTATGATTTGAACACAAAAAACAGGTGCGCCAAAGTTGTCCCAAAACACTTTGTAAGTTTTCCTAAAGAAATTGAGTTTCCTCCAATTTGTCCCAAAATGTCACCCAGGCATGCTTGCATTTTTTTCTTTTCATCAGGAGTCAGAAGTTTGGCACCTTTGGCTCAAACTTTTCGTGTCATTTTCTGACTCTATAGCAAAAACACATGCGCTGAAATCAGTGGCTAGATGTGAACAAAACTTGCAATGGGCTCTTACATAAACCCACACATTAATAATATAACACTGTGTGTGACTGCATGATTTTATCCTCATAGGCACACTTTCATTTTTAAAGTAAATACCTCATATATAAACCTATAAACCTGGCTAAGTAAAGGTAACAGGTCATTGGACAGCCTTGAGGTTAGGTCAACATGCCTTATTTACAAAGGCTGTCGTCCTCAGAAGGGTATTGTGTTTCCTTCTATGCACTCTCTTTCTTTTTCCCTCCCTCTGTGTCTCGCTCCCTGCCTCGAAGTCTTTGGTCCATAGAATCTATCAATGAACAGCTAACAGCAGTGAAGCCACAATAAAAATCCTTGGAAACCCAAGAGGCTCCCTGCCAGTTTGACCCTCATGTTCAAACATAGCCAAACACTTATTGCAACTTGATATTTGCTCTCTCCCTTTCTCCATGTCTCTCTGTTGGTTAAAAATATGACAGAAATACAAAACCTTTAATTGTAAATCCTCAAATATGTTGTTCATATGAATGAAGGCTAAATGGGGAAGGATCTCATATTGCAATTTACCCGAGGCATCATAATTAGTGACACCCCCCAGGTGGTTCAGAACATGAGAAAATGTCAAACATGTTTCTTTCTATGTGCTGCCATGGTAAATATCATTATATGAAATCATAACCAGTAGTTGTTGACTTGCAGTCATCTCAGGCTCTTCTGGATGCAGCCCATTTGATTTTGATGGCATTAAGTCTGAGAGGATTGTTGTAAACACTTTTATTGTTCTATTATTTGTACTGGACAGTATTTTGGCCTCTGGTTGAAGAGGAGAAATTTGATTAGCAAGCAAACAGAAATCAGTCAGCTCAAATTAAGCCCTTCTAACAGGCTGTGGCTTATGCATAATGCAGTGCTGAGGCTGTTTCTATACTGTATGTGCAACTGTGTTCATTAATGGACACTGGCCTTTGAAAAGTGTTAATGATGGGAAAACAACAAATTGATAACTTTGTGATTCCCTTGGAACAGCTGGCTGTACTAAATATGTAAACAGAAGAATAAAAGGCTGGTGACAGGGCCTTTATTCAAACAGAGTACTGTAAATATTCATTAAGAGCCTTTCACATGCAGTGGACAGCTCTTTAACACATCTACAGGCACGAAGACTGAGTGGATTTTACCAACATTGCACCCAATTGAGCGTTTCCAGGTCATCTTGAAGGTATGCCAAACACATACTGAAGGAAGACTCAGAGAACTTGTTGTGTTTTAAGCAAAAATTGTGTAAAACTGCCATATCTCCCAATGTTAACAAATGCTTCAAAAGTTCCCTGGATCCTCATCCATCTAATAACTTGTCCCTTTAGCCATGATCAACATGTCCTGAAAATGTCTTTAAAATCTGCAGAAAATACTCCCAAAGTTATTCTGAAGACTAGAAAACTGGATTATTTAACTAGTCAAGACTGGTTACATATAAATAAGCAGTGATCAGTCATTATTATTGGAAAAATACAGAAAGAAACAATAAGTACTAGGTTCTGAATTTAAGAAATTAATTATTAATAACTGTTTGCTATAATAGCTGTCATGCACCACTGGTTAAATTTCAGATACAATTAATGTCATTATTAAGACATTTAGAAGAAAAAAGACGACATTTGATCCATTCTTTGAGAAAGTGCATTTTTGATTCATAACAGTGGACCATCAGTGATAATGTAGACAATTTTGGAACATTTAAACATTCTGGCAACATTACAGTCAATTTATGGCATACTTATTGACAGCTAAAATACCCGCAAAAATGTTAATATCTGCCAATTCCAACTATCACTTGTGCAGGCAGTTACATGCTGATACAGATGTCCTTCTGATAAGATTATGCATCCCTAAATTTCACTTGCCTTTTCGTGTCTACATGTGTGATTTTTGTAGAATATATTTATAGAATATGGTATATTCGGATCAAATGCTGATCAAAGAAACTGCTACATAAAATCTGAATATCAAAAACTAAATAAAGCGACGTTGTCCAGGCTTAATTGGTTAATTCATGTCTAACAGCAGTGTGCTTGGTCAATAATGTCTGACTGTCAAAACTTCACTGAGCATATTCTGTTCTGAGCACGAGGTTATAGGAGGGTACAGCCTGTTCATCCACAGCCTATTATTTCTAATCATTGAACCCTAATAATGTCTCCACTGTGTGCACTACATTTGTTGAAGTACTTAGCTTTTTATTTCAAGGGTTTCATTGTCACTCAAGCAATTTTCCTAACCTAAGTACTGGCAAAACCTCACATTGTGGATCCATTATCCAACAATGACTTGACATCATGTATCTGCACTTCAGCCTTGCTGCTGGCTCTTCAAATCATCACAATGAATTATCTGTGGTTAATACTTTGACAAATCACTTTGTTCCTTTATCCAGGGCCCCAAAGTAGTTTATTTAACAGTTCTCCACACACAAAATGGGCAGCAGCTATGACTAAATAAATTATACATTGAGCTGGAACTTAAGCCTGCTGTCAGGAGTTTATAAGTTGTTATGGAGGGGGCTGAAATTGATTCCATTTACCTGACCAGCAAATATGATCAAACTAATGTTAAAGACACTGACTCTTTCTATGTAATAGTTTACACCTATTATTCAACATGTTACTATGAAATGATCCCTGGAAACAGAGAAATATTCATACAAATATGTACAATAGGAATGGCAGAAGCTAGTGAAAATGTTGCTGTGGCAGTGTGAGAGTGTAGAAGCAAAGTGAGTGCATCAAGGGTAGGCGATAGTGTGCAAATATTAACAAATGCTGATGAAAGATGCAAATAACAAGACCAACATGATGCAGCAGATAAAGCAGTGCCATATTGAGATGCTTGAGACACCAAGAAAATATTAACATACAACAGCCTTAAGCAGATTTAACCCTCCTGAGGTTTTAATATTCTGTTTACTCCTCTTGTCCTTCGGGTCAAACCCGCATTCACTAAACTCCAGAAACAAAGCTGCTGAATGGAATTTGAAACCTAATATTTATTTTGCATGAAGATTTACCCTGTCTGTCATCACAAACACTGAGAAAATCTGGATTTCACCACTTCACAGGGAAAGAACACTGAATTAAACATTGGATCACTGGGGACGAGTCTTGTTTTTACCACTGTACTTCTGTTCATAAACTTAACACATAAAGTAAGGAAAATAGTGTTCGGTAGATTATTTCTTTGTTGTAACAATGCTTCTTGGCAATAATCCTTAAACCATTAGAGAGGTGCCACATTTATAAGGAAAATTAATTTGTGGGTTGAGCAGCAGACCTGAGTATGCAGGATGTGCCCATGAAAACTTTGCCAAATCTCTGACAATGCCAAACAGCTTTCTTTGCTAACAGAGGATTTAGACTGTGAAGAATTGTATTACTATATTAATTGTTGAGCACCACCCCTCTATTTTCATAAAATGGTTTTGTCCAGTCTCAGAACTCAAGTAGATGAGTAGCAGATAGCCATCAATGACAACTGCAAGAGTGCCTTCCCTAATCCCTAAGGTGACAAAATTAGAATACCTATGTTAAAAGCTGAGAGAGATTTCTTGTGTCCCTCTTTTTTTTTTTTTTTAACAGAGTCTACCAGAAATGTTAAAATGAAATGTAATTTGGGTAGGATCATATTTGTGCTGTGTAAAATCATTACTTTTTCATTTAATAATTTATCTTGGGCAAGGTCTTAAAGTATTTCTTTAAGCTTGAACAATGTATTTTTATGAAATTTTGTACAAAACAGTTCAATTTGAGGGGACATTAGACACATTTTCGTGTGAGCTAGCATCATATATTTGTCATCCAAAAGTTTATTACAATATGTAAATTTAATTGATATCTTTGGTTTCTCTCTGTCTTCAAAACTGAACCTGTTATTACCTTAAAACACAATATGTTTTGAAATAGATAAATGGTAATAATTCTATTATTCTTATTGTTACTGTTATTATTCCTGCTATCATACAATTCCTTTTAATGCACTTTACATTTGAAACAAATCTCACAGTGCTACAGTTACTAAAGCAAATTCTGTCAGTGACTTTCAGATCATGTCGTCAAGGGGACTTAAAAACAAATGAAGGGGAAAAACATTTTAGATGCTTTAAATGCCTAGGAAGGTGCTCGCATAAAGTTAAGCTAATATCTATTGAGTAATTTACACTGATCTTATACTTTCTCTGCATCTTTGAGGTCGTTAAGGCACTTACATCAGAATAACCTGGCTGTAATATTTGCTTTTTGTGTGTTGAGGTAATTTTTAAAGATAACTTAGGGGACTTGACTGACATGGATACATGTCCATACAGGGTCACTCTTGGTCAGGCATGCCTTAAGTCCTTCCTTCCAACATGGCCTCCCTGTCTGTCGTTTGGCTGATCTAAAGTTCAGTTGAGATCATGTGTCTAAGGAATGTCTAAAGCTGCCTACACACCGGACGCAACTTTGCGACCTGGGTGACCACTCTCCATGTAATGTCAATGTACAGCCATGATGGGGCGGGGTTAACCCTTCCCCAAATCGGATGGACGTGCTCTGGGCGACTGCTTCGCTCGTCGCTTGGTCGCCAACGTTGAAAAGTCTGAACTCTTCAGGCGATGTCCCGTGTGGCTGTTCGGCAACAGCCAATCAGCGTTGTGTGGGTGTGTGACGGTACCTGTGGCAGACTGTTTTTATTCTGGTTCACAGAGTGACAATCCATGTCTGTGTGGGAAACATTAGTTAGTGAGTACGTTAGTTCCGCCTAGACGGGACCGCAGAGAACTAACAGATGATGCTGCTGAAGGGCCATCAGCTACAGTGTTTTGTGGTTAGAAGGTGAGTGAAAAGGATACAGTTGGAATAATGTCAGCTAATACATCCTATTATATGATATGATAAGATTGCGGGGTGAAACTTGAGTAGACGTGACGTCACTGAGCGACCCTGACCAAAATGAGGTATTTATGGACAGGTGACACTACTTTAGTGGGCGACGCGATTTCAGTCGTGTACGGTGTGAATGCAGCTTACGGATTGGCATCAACAGCGTCACGAAGGCTCCTTTGAAAATCGAATGCAAGACATGACATGGCTTTACCGTATTCTTTCTACAGTCAGTAAGATAGCCCTCCGTATAGCCTGGTGTACATGAGGTCAGGGGTTTTTGAAAAAAAATCATCCTTTTTTTAATGTACAAAAAGATGGTGACAATAAACCAGATTTCAAATAAAAAGAGGGGACTTGTTCGTAAGAAACATATCAGACAAATTTTCAGAGGAGAACTTTTGTCTCTTGTGTTGTTCATAAGAAGCATTATTCATGTGTTTGTGCCACTAAAGTACAGATGTTATTGTTTCTCTGCCAGTATTGGTTGGAACAAAACAGCCTCCGGTTGATTTCCGTTTGGAGGAGAGCCAAGCCTGTATTTTTTTTAATCCCATGGAAATTTGAATTGATCATATTCGTAATCTGTCTGACAGAGACACATATTTATATGGCACAGTGTATTAAATCTCATCCCTATTTCATCCCTAATACCAGACACGTGAAGTGACTAGTGAAATGGGGCCGAGTGACAAATATGTACCTATTCTCAGCAGTATTTCATTTTCAAACAACAACCAGTATCCACTCATTCCATTCATGTAATCCTTTCACAGAGGAAAAACAATTTTCGCACATACTGTGAACGGGGCATTTGCATGTGAATAGAAGAGGAAAAATTATCTAAAATCTCAGGAGATGGGGCTCAGAGTGGTTCCTCATTCAGTTTTGATTTAGTGCTTATTGAACAAGAGGGAAAGTGTTATTCAGACATTTTCCTGCCTTCCTCAATCATAATCAGCCCTGACCTTTTGATGAAAAGCCTACTTGTTGAAAGATTTGTATCAGCTGCATCAGAATCTGGTTAAGTTTTCTCTGGGATTTCCGTTGTTCTGCCTCAAATCTTAATGATTTATAGTTTTTGCCCTATTGTTCCAAATATAGAAGAGCCACTTTTCATATTTCATACTTTGGCTGGGGCCAAATGTTCACGACCCTGTAACAGCCTCCCAGCTTAAATCAGAGGGGATAAAACATGACATCATAAAACCTCATATTATGCAAAATTGGATGACTCCAATGTTTTTTTTTTTTTTTTTTTTTGAAATATGGTACGGAAATTAAATAGCAACCAAATGTAACAGGGGTCTGACTGTTTTCTCTCAATCCAACAAAAGGAAGATACAGTTTTGTATTTGGGCTTCTGGGCTGCTTGTTTTTCCAGTTATCTGGCCAAAATAGACAGGCCTGTTTGAAAAAGATTTTGTTGTGTTCAGCTAAATCAATCAATTTGATTCATGATGCACCAAGCTCTGCTATGCTGAGGAAGTGCACATAATAGCTGGATCAGATAGCATATTTTTTATTTGGTCTTCAGAGGAAACATCATGCTAATATTGCTGTAAAAATTTTGGACAAAAGACTGGCAACATTTTTCCACTGTGTACTAGGAGAATGTAATGCATTCGAGTGGCAACAACAAAATCAGGTAAATTACAGTGAATTACATGCGAGTGTCCTAATCGGCTGCAGGTGATGCAGCTCGATGCTGCACAATGCAATGCAACATTTATCCACAACAGCTGTCTTTATTCCTGTAAGGAAATGAAAAGCGTGAAAAGAGAGATATTGTTAAGCATCTGGATGTTTTTTTCTTGGTTTTCTTTGACTTTTCTCACTCAGCAGCATTTCTTTATCTGTTTACCAAAAGTGAGAAAGATGAGCATTCATCCAGTTCTGTAACTGAAATTATTTATTTTTACTTTCAGGCCCAAGGTAGAAGCCTATGAGTTCACTCTAAACAAAGCACTTCGAGTTTGTTTCTTCACCTGTTCAATCAAGCTCTTGATCCATTGACAAGGGAAAACACAGAGAAAAGACATTTTTAATGGATGCAGTGTAGATAGCTGGTGTGCAATGCTGCACGATGAAATGCAACATTTGACGCTCTGTTCAGTTAAATTAAGGACATGACTGAGATGGCTAAAAGCCTGCACAGATATGCTATTGGTCAGATGGTCATAAAGGTCCTGGGAACATGACTTGAATTTTAAAAAAATATTAATTGGATATTAAAATTCAATGCGTTGTTAAAATTTGAGAGTTTGAGTACTAGAAAATCTTGTTCCAAAACAGTTTATTTGCAGTTCAGATGATTTCTCAAGACTGTGTGGGCGTAGTTGCTACTTCTTTGATTGACTGTCAAAGCATATCATGGGAGGAGTCCGAAATCAACATTGCGCGACACAGAGCAAGACTCATCAGCTGTGAATGAAGCCTGTCCTTGATAGTAACATAATGTCATTTGATCATCAGACTTTGTTAGCGCACTGCGATTAGCTGTAATTTTGGGATCAGAGCTTTGACTGTTGCATTGTTTTTTTCCCCTCTACTTGACTTCACGCACAGAGACAGACAGGCATACAGCAGGTCTTGGCTGTTTGCTGGCTAAGTTCAAAATGGCTGGGGTAGATGTGTTTTTTCAGACAAAAAGGGGCCAACTGGGCAGGAGTTTTTTTTGCCTTTGAGTGGGCAGAACTTGGTGTTTGCATTTTCTTATTGATTGATTTAATTATTACATCATAAATGATGGTCAAAAGCCCACCCACTTTTCCTCCAGTCTCTGGGCACCCTCAAAAGCTTAATTTCTGATATATATATATATATATAAAAAAGCAAATATGTGTACTAAGATTTTTAGAAGTAGGTTGCAAAAGTGTGTACAATTTGTTGCTGTGAGACAAAAAAAAACATTTTAACTAAAATTGTTACTTTTCAGGGACTGTTTTGTCACATAATATATGCCACAATGATAGGCTTTTTTAGGTCTCACACCTTTCTGCCATCAAACAGATGGGAAATTGGTTTGCAACCCTAATATTGAAGCCCAGTCATTGAAAAATGTCAGATTTGAATTGAGCTCAGGCCCCTGATCATAGTTTTGAGGAAGGGCCGGTCCAGGCTTGGGCAGGATGTCCATGAGCTCGGGTTGGGTCAGTTTGGATTTTTTGGGCATGACCTTACTCCAGTACTGACTGATCATATTCAGGCAATATTATTTCCATCATCACACCAATAATAGAGCAGTGGGTATGGTCTGGGTAGAGTTCCTTGCCCAGTGACACAATGGTATACTGCAATAGCTGGGCTCTTGCCCTCAATCTTAAGGGATACATAAAAAACCCTAACTCCTAATTTCCACAGAGTCTGTCTCAAAACATATTCCTTTCTAGTCAGTTATTTATTTTCGACAGCCTCACCACAGTTTTGCCATAGTCCAAAGATAACACTTTGCCCTATTTTTCTGTAGGTAAGCTCAAGAGTCAGAACCACCTGATGTCTTTGATACCTTTGTCCACTATTTAGCTTAAATGAGGTCCTCACTCATTGGAGTTGTTCTTTTCTTTGGCTTTGTCATCAATCAAACTCCAAACACAATAGAGTATAGTCTGCATCCACTAATGTTGTTTTTTCCATAATCTGAGTGCAAGAACCTCCCTAGTGTCAGCATTTTTCTTTCACTGCACTCAAAGCACTCTCAGCTGACAAAAATGTGACTTTTGGAACAACAACAAGGTTGTCAAAAACATTTCTCCGTCTCAGACCTGAAAACAGACAATAACCTGTAAACAAAATGCCTCTGGCCGTGGATGTTGCTGGTGTGGAGGTATTAGGGACAAAGGGGTTTTGTCCCTGTTCCAACAAGCAGATATTATGGACGGCGTATCCTTTAAATCAGGAGTGTCCAAACTATGGCTCAAATCGTGACCTGTTGCCCATTTTTCATTGGCCTACAGTTATTCCAACGGGTAAAATAATGTATCTCCTACCTCTGCTGCATGTGGCATCATCCTCATCAGGTCCAGGCATGGATTCATTTATGGCAAGGCTGACCAAAACCCGTTGATATCTGATTAGCCAGCCCAAGCCCTTTAACCTCAATAGTTTAGAGCTGCATTCACACAATGACATTTATGTTAACTTTTGCCAATGTAGAGGGAAACATCAAGCTGCATCGAGCTTGGTCAGGCCACACAGAACTAAGTTGTGCAACGCTGATATTTGCTGGGTAAGCTGCTTGGAAACGGCAGCAAGAGTTTTCCTTTGTTTACCACTGCTTCCCTCAGTTACAGCTGGGTTCATCTCTGTCAGCTCCAGCTGCCTTCTCCTCAGGCCTAGACGACGCACCCTTTTGGGTACAGCTGCCTTTTGTCCTCAAGCCCTTGTGTCAGAATGCTGAGACCAGCTGCAGCTGCAAGAGTTGCAATGGCATATAAGTGCATCCACTTTATATGGCATTCTTTCAGGGATGCAGAAATTCATTTGTACAATGCTCAGCAGCCCCAAACTCCATTAGGCCAAAGTTCCCCCAAGTTGAGCTTGTACCCTTATGTTACATCTACGTTGGCGAATATTTAAAATCTGTCCAAATATGGGGCCATGGGGCCATCAGGAAACGTCTAGTCCATGGCAAAATTAATCCTGGGAATGTACTCTCACCAACATTTTGAAGATTTGTCAACAGTAGTCAATGTCAGCTCATATATGCTTATGTGTGAATGGGCTTTGAAGGTGAGGTTTGTCACAGTGGCCCAGTCAGTATGTGGACTTTGAATTAAAAAAAAAAAAAGAGTTTGGATATCCATTCATTTTCTTTAGCTTGTCCAGGGCTGGCTTAGGGAGGCTGCTGGTCAAGCAGTTCAACCTGGAGGATTCCAGTACCTCCTGTGGGATCTCAAGGTGTTCCCAGGCCAGACAGGATATGCAGTCCCTTCAGTAAGTTCTGGGTCTACCTCTGGGTCTCATCCCAGTTGGACAAGACTGGAAGACCTTCCCGAGGAGGCACTCACTCTTCTTAAAGCAGAGAAGCAGCAGTTCTACTTTCAGTTCTGTCTGGATGCTCCTTACCCTATCTTTAATGCTGAGCCCAGCCACCCTCTGTTGAAAACATATTTCAACTGCTTGTATCTGCAATCTCATTCTTTTCGTCATTACATAAAGCTCATGATCATAGGTGAGGGTTTGGGTGAAGATCGGCAAATTGAAAGCTTTTCCCTTCAGCTATGCTCCCTCTTGGTCTGGTTCATTCTGTATCAATATCCTTGTCAATCTCTTGGTCCTATTTTACCATCACTTTTGAACAAGACTCAGAGATGCTTGACCTCTGCTTAAGGCAAGGACTGACTCCCCGCCTGCTGTAGGCACTCCACTTTTTTTGATGATGCTGTTTAGAACTTGATGTACTGATGTGATGTAATGTCTAGAAAAATAGCCAAATTAGTCTAACTTAAATTGAACGTCACGATTTGTTTTGACTTTGCTGACTTTATTCTGTAACAGAATGTCTACCAGAGCTAAATCAATTGGGTTTGGAAAATGGTCTGATAAATAAAGGGGAAACTAAGCAATCATGCTGGTTTGTGTCAGGATACATGTCATTGAAGGAAGATGCAAGATAATTGTTGTCATTCCAGTCTTGTCAAATCCGGGCCATGTGGCGTACTGGAAACAGTACACAGTGCACATGAACGTTTGTTGTTTCTTATCTTTCAGTTCAGGGCCAGCATTTGACAACCAGCAGCAGCATCAGAATGGTTTGAAATCTGGCAGAGGTATAGCCTCACACAGTCTCAATACAAACATTTCATGCTGTCTTATGTCCTTGGACACTGTAGGAGGCTATAAGGCCTGTGATTGCTGTCCAACTGGTTTTGTTTGAAAAAAATGCATTCCTTGATCATACGTCCAAAATCAGTGTCAGCTTCCTCATACAACAGTTCTTGAATCTAAACAGCTGCAGGATAGCTGTTGACACTAATGGTGGCTGTAAGTGAGTAATTTGAATCATTTTTGCAAATACTAATGACAGTATTTTACTCAGATAGCAGGTGTTTTTTTGGCATTGAGCTGAAAAATGGCACAAAAACATGATCTACACTCTTAAATGTAATATGATGAAAAAAACAGGATGCAAACTTGCTGTAGATTATCCTGAAAGCCTAAACCTGTCCCAATATGACCTCATAACTCAGCCCCACAAACACTCACACAAACATCCAAATTGGCCCATTTCATGCATAAAAAGTACTGTATCAAACATTTAAAGCTCTAACTTTCTGATATTCAGAATTGCACAAAACATTGTGACATTGGGAACATTAGAATGCTCTAAAACTAAAGCATTGATTACTGTGTTGTCTTTTTTATTACAGCACTACACTTGCCCTCAAACAATGACCTGCATGTGTTCGCTATATCATACACTGTGTGTTTAAATAGTGTGGGCTGATTTCTTGCAAGAGCTGATTTTAGAAGAGAGCAGAGGAGAGCAATTTGGAAGAACTATGCAGGGAAAAAATCAGACAGTGATGTGCTTAAAAGGACAGTGCTTTGTGTAAACCTTAACTCAAAAGCAAGAACTCACCACCATGTCAGAAAGGCCGAATCACAGGCTTATTGAAGTGGCCTTATATTTCACCAATCAGCACATAATAGATTTTAAGCCAGAGAACACTCATGTCAAACCACTATTTCATTTCATCTTCCAGTACATCATGGGGTGTTTTAAAAGCACTTTTTTTGCAATCACAAAGTTCTGTCATCGTTTTCTTTTTAAAAAAAATCACATCAGTCCTGCAACTGCATGTACTCATGTTGACTTACATTGCATCACAGCACCGCACATGTGAAAGAGGGCACAGAACAGCGATAGTTCCATTCTTGGGATTGGACAAGTATAGGATATCGATCGCCAAATTGGTGTCAAAGAAATAACGTTAGATTCAAAATAGTCTTTGAATAATTTGACCCTGGCTATTGATACTAATAATGCGATATTCCTTGGTTGCTGTCTTTGCCTTGTCTGTAAAAATCACTTTGTGAACTAATTAAAGTAATATCTTCAGTTATATATGGGGTTGGGAAGAAGGGGTTGCAGAGAGGGGAGTACGATTACTTCACTTCATGCACTTTTGCTTTCCATATCAAATCATGAGTGAATATCAAAGTTAAAACACATAAACTCCTAACAGTGTGAAGTACTGGTGTCTTTCCTAGTTTTCACCTGACAGAGGTATCCATTTTATTCCCAGTGCTCATACTGCTGAAATATAAAATGAACATGTGCTCCCACTTGCGCCCAGGGTTTTGTAAGTAAGTAGGGATGCATATTATTATTGGTATGATATCAGTATTTAAGTAGTTAAATATTGGCTAAATTCTTTCCAACCTTTACAGCAAATATTTCAGCCATGTATCAGCAGGGATATTGGCAAAATACACTAATGTACCAAGATGCTTAATTTTATCATCACTACATGAGTACATTTAAAACTCCAGTATTTAATTTTTTTTAAGAGCTAATTGTTGTTTTGCTATTTCTTACACAAATAGACTTTCACATTGAAAGCAACAAGTCAGTTTTCATGAAGTAATGATTTTGTGTTCTTGATGAAAAATACGGCAATAATGAGATAATGAGAAATATCAGATATCAGCAAAAATCTAACATTGTGCATTAGTAATCTTTCCTCATGCAATTGTCTAAAATGAGGTGTAGTCAAGTGCAACCTGGTAAAAAGTCTACGGTCTGTGGCCCCCACTGAGTTTGTTTCACTTACAAAAGATGCTCAACAGCACAGCTCCTCCAGTGTTGAATTTCAGACTGTTTTTGATACATTCAAATAAATTTATAAAGGGAGAGATAGCTGAATTTAAGGTGGCATATAGACCAATCCTGAGAAATACCGAAAGTTGACGAGCCGCCATTACTGCGGTGATAAAAGTTCTGTGACTAGCATATGTCTGAATGAGAGTGATCAGCAGAATCAACAAAAATCAAAGTTTTTTTGTTTTATCACAGTAAAAAAACATCCTCTCAACTCTCTTTGTGTAACTATCAGGTAGCGATACTCCTTCCTGTTCAGTGCCAAAGTTATTGAAATACGTAAGCAGCACATGGCTAATTGAATATTCATGAGATGGACACTGAGTTGGAGCTGGTGTTAGCATGCTCAAGGCTATCCAGGCTCAAGGCAGTGAGGAGGTAAATCTGATGGAGGGATAAACAACAAAAGGACAGCACTTCACTACCAACAAACGGAGGACAACACTTAACTATTACTGAACCAGAGGACCCATTTTTTATGGCTGGATGTTAAAGTTTAAGGTGAACAAGCGGTTGCAGCTGAATTCATCAGGTTATGAAGATCAGAATCGTCAATGGGTGAGCAACATAGTTTATTTAAAATGCAGAGTTTTGTGTTGGTGTTTTGAAGGATATGTGGCTGTGAGCTGCTAATCAGAGCTAAGAAGCTGTGGGCTAAGTAGGAGTTTACTGAAGCTACAGGTTTCTTAATGTGTGAAATGAAACAAAAGACAGATAAGAAGCAGATGGTCATACTAAATGATCTATTCTATCCAACTTGCAAGCAAATAGATGGAATAATGAGATTTTCCAGATATTTTGGAGTTCTGGTCGTGTGTAATCTGTGTTCAAAGACGGCTGTAGAAACAGGATTGTCAGCTCGGGTTGAGGTTGGGTTCTGTTTGTTATCATCTTGAACTCAGGTGAATTTTCGACTGAAATATGTGGCTCCAGCCTTGCTTTTGTTAGACATGATACTGGATCAGTGTTGGACGCTGCTTATGCCATCTACTGACAGAGAGAGACTGTGTTGAATCTGACCAAGAGCGGCGCTGCATTACTAAAACCAGAAATCCTCAATAAATCCCCAATTAAAGAAAAACAGGCACACTATGAAAAGAATCACCCTCCCCACAATGAGAGCACAAAGATGTATTATCTGTTTTGACTTAATCCATTTTAAGAGTCAAGCTGTAATGATTTGTTTTAAGGCCATAAAAAACACCACCTCATTAATTTCCCCAGCATACAGTCTTTAAGGTGTCAGGTTTTTGCAGCCAGCCCCAAGTGGACACGTGTGGTACTACAGCCTTTGGCACTTTTGCAAGGGCCTCCATTTACAGTCACTGAGGTTGTAGCCTGGGTGTGCATGTGTGAAAGAGCTAAAGTGAGTGAGTGTGTCGCAAGTGAATAAAAACAATAACCTCTGTAAAACTTCTGAAAACGTACAAATTGTTCAAAAGAGGCCGATTACTCAGTCTCACAACCGTAGCAGAAATGGTTTCCATTGATAAAGAGACAGTTTGGCAAGTTTTCTATGAATATTTGAACGTGACAAAAGTGTGTGCCAGAGCTGTCCCAAGACTTCTGACTGCAGATCAAAAGGAAAAACACAAGCAAATCTGTGGAGATATTTGAAAGAAATACTGTTTTTTAGGAGTGATTACATGTGATTAAATCTTGGATCTTCCCCTATGGTCCTGAGACAAATCAGCTGTCAGTGCATTGGAAAATCCGATAAAGCAAGTCCAATGGGATATGTTTATAGAAATTGTATGGATGCTACTGTCTGAATTATTCGCAGTGGTTAAAAAAAATAAAAGTTGTTCACAAAAACGAAATTTTGTCAAAGTTTCTGTTAAAAAAAGACAGTTTGTTGGAGAGAGTCTGATATTTTTAATCATTGCATACAAAAGTATTTGCCCACAGTTAAGTGTCTAGCATAGAACTGTGTGCTGTTTACTAGAATAATATCAGTTATTATTCCTGCTATGGTGAAGAATATGTTTTTGTTCTCCAACGAAATGAAAAAAAGATGTCCATATCATGTGTTGCCATTCATCTCTAATGAAATACTTATATATTAGTTCTATTCTATATATCCAAGCCCTATCAGATACCTAAATATCCACACAGATAGGTCCATGTTAATTGCATGCTCCTGTCTCCAGATCAATCTGATTCCAAGTACACCAAAAAATTCAAATCACACTTTCAATGGTCAGAACTGAACAAGGGAGAGCAAAAGCTACTCTCCATTTTTTCCTGTGAGAAAAAATATAAAGTGCAAACTTTTCACACTAACAAGGGTCACTCTAAGTAGGGAAGCAACTTTAAGCAGCATAACATTGCTTTTGAAAGTGAGTGGACTCCGTGGGTGGCTGTAGCTGCTGCCTGATTCCAGCTAACGAATAATATGCCTATAGGGCACCACTGAAAATGTGTGATCTCCACAAATGTCTCTGTTCCTTTTTGAAAGCCGCACTTTAATAATTCAAACATTTGCAGAAAAAAAAGTGCTGGAGCATGGCGGAACAAGAATTGATGTGACGATGAAGAAAATAAAGTACACTCCAATATAGCACATTTGGAGCAATTCAAGACCCTTAGAGCAAAATATCAGAGCAAAACGAGGGCATCAGATAGAGAGAATTTTGTGAATGCAACAAATAAATTATCCAAAATCCATTCACTGCACTGACACAAAGCAGATAAAAGCTGAAAGAACACGACCAAGGACAAAAAAATGTGCCCATCCTTCATGTCTGAACATCCTTGTGACAGGAAATTAACACTTGCATGAATGCTTTATTAAGTGGACATGTTTGTACCTCATTGGTTTTGAAGGATCGACATGCACAGATAAATAGAGGCGGGCAAAACCTATCCATCCATTATTCACACAGCTTATCCCTTTTAGGATCGCGTAGGGCTTAGGTCCATCCCAGCTGACATTGGGCTGACATAGTTAGACATACAGTGGTTCACACGTGCTGCACACTTACATCCCAAGGGAAATTTAGAGTCACTACTTAACCTTAAGACAGTGCTTTGGTCTGTGGGAAGAAACCGAAGTACCTGAAGAAAACCTACGCATGCACAAAGGTAACATGCAAACTCCAAATAGAAATGCCCTGCCCATCTCCAACCAGCAACCGTTTTACTATGAGGCACATGCACAAGGGATGGGAATCTCCAGTGGCCCCATGATACAATATTATCACGAGACTTGAGACCCGGTTCTATTTCATTGCCATTCTTAATATTTCACAATATGCTGAGCACTGGGGTACTTAACATTGTGATATAGTGTGGTTTTTAGAAATTTATTGTCTGCATTTACATCCAGAAGAAAAATAAAAGACGTAACTCTGTGACATTTGAAAATGAACATATCTCAGTATATTCATCATATCACATTAGTTTTATTACTGTCTTGTTTCCACAATATGGTGAAGCCTTTAGTATTTCTGCATAAAGTGAGTCAAAAATTGAGCTATTTTCTCAGATTGCTCATGACTGGGAGCACATTATGCACATTAAAAGAAAGTTATTTGCTATGTTGTAAAATGTTGCAGGGCTGGAATCATTTTTCTAAATCACTACCTTGACTGTTAAAAAATAAGCAACAATATTGATTTGCTGCATGTTTAGTATTTATTTTAAGAATTATCATACATTGGGGAAACTTAGGGAGAAAAAATGTTCCCATTTACTGCCATTCAAACCATCCCCCAGCCAAAACACACAAAAAAAATCATATTTCTAATGTCAATTGTTTATTTAAAGACCATACGGAAAACATTTGATAATCATATGGACAAAAATAAATGGTGAAGTGGTCAAATATTTCAGCTTTCATAGAAACCTGCAGTTCTCCTTCTCTCTGGCACTCTCCTCTGTATCTGCATGCAGGTAATTTTGTGCGACATCTTGCCTGACGGCACATAATCAACCTACCTCATAATGATATAAATAGCACCTGGATTGGCATGGCACCTCCTTTTTTTCCCTTTTTGGATTCACGCTGCCTTCCTGCAGGTTTTATGTCTCCTTATTGTCTAAACTCAGTTGGCTCACAGTCGGGCTAGAAAACTGCAAATGAGGTTTCAAAGGGGCAACAAGTGAAGCTTAAATAAGACAGACAGATCAATTCTTAAGTACACGCAATCCTTTTAGGAACAGGATGATGCATGAAAGACTTCTACTTAAGCTTATTTTCCTGGTACTGATTATTTTTCAAGAATAATTTGTTTAAGCTATGCTTGAAGTTTGATTGATCAAAGGACTTAAAATAATCTAGGAAATTCTAAAAAGGACAGTAAATTAATGTGCCCTGCTTGTATTAAGTCAGTTTATTTGTCTACAACTTTGTCAATTCTGAAGTCTCTTAATTATTATTCAAGAAATTCTGATGAATATTGGAACAGATGATTATTCCACCCATAAGGATAAACTCTCATCATTTCTATGTTTCCTCGTTTAATCATCAGTGAGTATTTTTATTTTGTCAGATACTTTGGATTAGAATGAAAATCTAATCTTTTTTTTTTTTTTTTTTATCAAATCAGCTTTGCAAAATTTCAATCAAGTCTCCTTTAAGTGACAACAAGTCAAAAGATCAAAGAGGCAGACTGAAAAGTTGGACCTTGTTTCAAATACATGCCATGTTTTCAGTGGGAGGGCTTTGGTAAGCTTAAGGGTTTCCCAAGGGTGCTCTTCACGTTGGCAGTTCACTGATGCCTGGAAATTTGGGCCAGGAAGTGGCAGTAGAAAGACCACAGTTCTGATCTCCTGTTTACAGTTAAGAAATGTTGTCAAATTATTAAATAAGCAATCACAGTGATGTTTTGGAGCCAGAATGTTCTGCACTGTTGTGCAAAGACCAATCCTGGAACCTTTTAGCAATCATCCTCTAACACTGCCTCATATTAAAAATATTCCTCCAGGAGCAGATGATGATTTCTCTACAAATACCGGGGAAGCCAGTGGTTGACAGTTGAAAATTACCAAGCAAGACTCCCTTTTTCATGTGGTGTTAAAGGGTTGATGAGTCTAGGGCTTGCCTATATAGCCCCAAAACTTAAGACAAAAGCACACCTCTCCCTCTGCTGCTTGCTTAATCTTCATTAAATGTGTGCTCAAATGGAACAAAATTTCCCTGATGAGATCGTGCAATCTCCCTAAGATGGGAGCCGCTCCCATATCAAAGTATTTGTTTAGCCCACAACAGACTCCAGTGGAAGGAACATGTCTAGGCATGTCTTTCCAGTCACAGTAAACATGAGAGGACTGTGCATTAAAACTGAAGTCAGACTGACTTTCTAAGAGGGTTGTGGTCAGACACAGCTCATGAGGATTTACACTGAAATGGCCTGTTCTGAGCACAACTGAAACAGAGGGCTTTAGGGGGTTGCCAAAATCCAGTACTAAAGTGGACTCCAAGCAAGAAACTTAAAACGTGATCATTCCATCATTTATATTCATTACAGGCAAATCAGACTAAGTTGTACTGTAGGTGTGTAACCCTGTGCAACAACTGGATCCAAGGAATATAACCAAAGAGACAAAGTTATGTTTCTGCATAAGTAAAATACATGACAATGTTCACAAATTATCTTTTCCACAGAGCATTGCCTGCAGTGCCATTCTTTGCTCCTCTGAAATGTAAGAAATTTTGTCAAGTTCTGATGAAGCCTCCACCATAACAGCATCCATGCTAATCTCTTCAAAAGCAGCAATTGTTTACAGGCTTGCAGTTGCTACTAGCTATTGTCACGCTTGTAGCTCCTGCCTCAGTCTCCTCAGAGGACACCGACTGGTGAGTCTTTTAGATCGAGCCCAATCACTTCAGATTTAAGTTTTGCTTGATACATCATTCTGATTACAGACATAGAATCAGGCTCATCCAGCTGCACTGCAAGGTCACAACTATAACTGCATGCAGAGAAAAGTCAGTGAGAGAAGTAGAAAATGAGGGGGTGATCACACACATTAATGATCCTAGCCTGTGGCCCGATGTTCAATAATAACTAACAGCGTGTTCAAAAGGATAGTGTATATTTTTTGTAAAATTAATTTATAACGCATACCGAGCAAAACAGCTTTGAAAGTACCATAATTTATCAAATAGCTGTTCAACAAATTCTTTCAGAATAAAAGCCTGATGCAAAAATAGATGCAGCTCACCCATGGTGTGAAAAAGCTCAAGCTTTGGCTTTAAAGGGATATTTCAGGATTTTTGAAGTGGGGTTGCATGAGACACATGGCATCAGCCTAAACATTAGCCACAGCAACAAAGATCAGCTCCGTGCTCATACAGAAATTGTCTGCACAGAAGCTAAAGCTAGACTTTGCTATACGTGTAGCCACAAACTTCCCATAATTTAAAGTTTTAATTGAAAAAAAACCAACAAAAAACAACAGTGTGTGTGATTGCAAATCAAATTTGATATATTGACAACAACTTCCATCCCCACTTGAAGCTGATTTGGAACGTCTTCTGCAGAATGCAGAGTCTGCTTGTACTTCTACTCTACCTTCCGCTTCAGTCTCCTGATCAGCATACAAATGACTCTTCGCTATGCCCCTCCCACAAACGACTACTGTCCAATCCTACATTAGCAACTGTAACTATGCACGACTTGCTTTTCAAGCTTTCGGCAGAAAACAAGAAGCCAAAGCGGTGTGCATACAGGACTTGCAAGTCTGACAGTTGATATCCAAGAAGTTTGGAGGTTGGTGTTGATTTATTTTTTTGTTGCCTTCCCCAAACCAAAGACGCAAGAAGAAAGATGTCGGGTGTGGATAAAGCAGTGAGGAAGACCACACGAACACCTGAATCCCTCCAAAATCAACAAGAACACTTACGTTTGTTCTAAAGTAAGGTGCTAACTAACGTTAGCTAACCATATGTAGCTCTGTGTGTTAGGTAAAATAGCATTAGCAAACTAAGACGTCTCAATAGTAGATTGGATTAGATTAGATTAGATTAGATTGTACTTTATCAATCCCTTTGGAAAACTCCTCAGGGAAATTAGAATTCCAATAGCAGTTACAAAAAGTCGATAAAACGATATATAAAAAAGATAGATATAAATAAAATATAAATAAAAACAAATATAAACAAAACAAAATAAAATAAATAAAAAAATACTAATCATAATAATAGAATAAAATAAAATAAAATAAATAACTAAATAAATTACAAATGGCTACTGGCTGGCTGCTGGCTACTGGCTACTGCTCCTTCCTGGTTGCCGATGACCGCGTGTAGAGGGTGACAGGCATCGTCCAAATGTCCAGCAGCCTGTCCAGAGTTCTTTCCTCTGCTACCATCACCAGAGAGTCCAGCCTCACGCCGACCACAGAGCTGGGTCTCCTCCTCACTTCCACAGGCATGTGGTGTCAAATCCTAGCTTGTCTTTTTGGTTTTAGAGCCAGTAGTTCCTCTCTTGAAAAGCTGATGAAACTGGCTCTTGGTAGCATTTTTTTTTTTTTTGAGAAAAAACCATCTGCCGGTAGCTTTAGAACTGCCTCCCTATACCATTGATTGTTAAAAAAAAGAAAAAATATCCATGGGAAATAAATAAAACACAAGAAATGTCTTCATAAGAAGAGCAGAAAGGTCAAAATGATAGGAAAAGGCTAGAAACTGCACAAAATTGTTTAAAAATTGGAGCAAAAACTAAACAAAGAGCTAAAAAATTGGAGAGCTATGGAGAGGTAGCCGTTTACATCCAGCGCCATGACAACAACTTAGTAGGTTACTTCTGTTAAATCTTGAGCCACTGTGTAATATTTGAGCAAAGAAATACTAGTAACAGATAGAGACAAGGTCTGACAAGTTCTTTGTCTCAGCTAAAACCTCAGTTACTTGAAGGTGGTGGTTCCATGTGAAGCAATATATATCTCTAGCTTCATGCTAACTATTTCTGTACAGATGCAGACCTAATCTCCCTCACTATGGCTCATGTTAAGGCTAGCGCTATGTACCTCACACAATCCCACTTAAAAATCCCTGAATATTCCTTTTAAAAGTAAACATAAAGTACATCTTTATGACTGTTACATGTTAAACAAACGTAGGAGGATCCACATCAGCGAACAAGAACTGTCACACAACTATCGATGCATCAGTTCAACTCCCCAGATGTAGCTCTGCTCTCCTGCTACCTCTGGAAATATGTTAGGGTAATTCACAGTCTTAGTTAATGACCTGACAAATTAACTTTTAGTTCACTGTTCACCAAAAATATGAGTGCATTCAATGCATAACAGTAATCTTTCATGTCCAGGTACCAGGCAGTGTTTCTTTTTTTTTTTTTTTTTTTACAGCCCTGCTGACCCCTGTGCACATGTCCTTTTGCATGATACGTGTCAATTTGCAGAGCAAAACAAGGCCAAGTTGAACTACTTCTGTCTGCTGGATGCTGCTCTGTCTCTGCAAGGGTGATGACAGAATCTTAGTAACAATGGCAGATTGTTTTGTTGTCTACCTCTGTTAGCCATCAGCAATGCACGATGGTATTGTCAGTGGGCCTGATCCTAACCCTTTTATAGTGCTAAGGAAAAGAATTGCTGCACGGACAGGAGCACATCTGCGATCGATGGAGTGCCGCCTCTGGGCTCGTTCAAGCAAGGAACTGAAGCTGCACTGATTTCACACTGTCATGCGCCATTCCCCACAATCACAAACATCCTCCCAAATTACCCGTCTGTTTAAGCAGCAAAATCTCCAGTCACTCTGTCTGTCCTCTATCATTGCCTATTCTGCTCAGGACCAGTCTTTTGCCTTTACTTTTAGCGCCAGCATCCATCTCAGGGGTGTTCAATGGATGTCATCTTATCATTCATCAAATTACTGCCTTGAAAACAGTTCTTTGAGGAGAGTTTGAATTGAAGTGCTGGCCAAACACAAACAACAGTGCTGTGATGAGCATTTGAAATCATTCCAAGAGTAACTCTGACTTGAATTGATACTTTTCTATATGGATCATTTGTCAGAGAAAGTCAAAAGCTGGAGGTGACTTCTTCAAATCAATTGCTTTGGCACACAGTCAAACTTATGGTTTTTCGACTGCTCACTGCCACTTAAGACACAATATCATGGACTTTTTTATGTAGAAATACTTTAAAAGGTGCATATGAGGGTTGTTAAAGATCTATTAAAAACTTTGTCACTTAAACTATCCCTAAAGTCCCTCTTTGAAAACTGATTTTTTTTTTTTTTTAGTTCAGTTGAGGGAGACAGTCATAGTGCTAGCCTTTCCAAGACTAGTACAAGGTTGAGGAGACAGAGGAAACTAAAAGAAAATAGTCTGCTGCTTTATCAATAACTTATCTTGGGGTGTTGTCCACATGTGTGGGTAAAATGGACCAAGAGACTGATAAGTGGATCAGTTCAGCGTCTGCAGTGTTGCAGGTATTGGACAGGACCATCATGGTACAGAGGGAGCTTAGCTGGAAGGTGAAGCTTTCAATTTAGATACAAGTGGTTAAAATGAGATTCTTCAGGAGCGTGGCTAGACTCAGTTTCACAGATAGGGAATGGACTATGGACATCCTGAGGGATGGCAAAGCAGAGCCACTGCTCTTGTGCATCAAAAGAAGTCAGTTGAGATAGCTTGGACATCTAATCAGGTTGGCTACTTGTCACCTCCCTATGGAGGTCTCCCAGGCATGCCCAACTTTGTGGAAACCCCAAGGTAGACCCAGAATCCACTGGAGGGATTACATATCCTGTCTGGCCTGGGGAGGCGTTGTGATCCCCAAGGAGGACCCAGGAAATGTTATGGAAGAGTGGGATGTCTGGGTGAAACTCCTTGGCCTGCTGCCTCTGTGACACGGAAAGGTGGAGGACAATGGATGAATGGATTTATCAATAGCATTTTTATGAGCTTTGTGTAGTTAGCTCCAAAAGCTGATCAGAGAGAGGTCAGGGAGTCCAGTGTTAGCCAGGATGGCAGCGGTGAAGCTCCTTTGGCCTAGTTCACACACATTCAGTGATATTATTTGGTCACACTTCAGAAGGGGCTATTCACCAATGCTTCAGGGATCTAGATTATTTTTTGGGCTGAGTACTGTTGTTAATCAAGTTAATATCACTAGTCTGTTTATTGATTTGTTATTTTTTACTCCATCTTTTTTTTGTTTGTTTGTTTTAACTTTGGCCGCAATAACTCCCATGCTATTAAGGCAATAAAGAGACAAAAACCCTTATAATGAAATCCCTCCACACATCCTTCAACTCTCACTATGGCTCACAGCAAAGCCTGCCTTTCAGCTCCACCCACCCTGGATGCTCACTTCAATCATCAATTAATCAAATCAATCTTTATTTGTATAGTTCATAACAAGTGTTATCCCACGGCACTTTAAAATAGAGCAGGCTGAAGCCATACTCATACACATTTTATAGATACACATACGAGGTGTGTCAGAAAAGTTCCAGGACTGGTGTCACAAAAGATTTATTTAGAATCCAAACTACAAAATACAAGTTTTCCCCTTCAAAGTAATCCCCCTGGAGTCTAATACACTTTCCTTCTCTGCCACGCTTTCATGCATTCCTGGAAGGATTCTTCCGGGATTCTCGGCAGCTCCGTCGTCACGGCCTTTTTGATGTCATCCATGTCTTCAAAACGGGTCCCCTTGATGACCCCCTTGAGTTTGGAGAAGAGGAAAAAATCACACGGAGCCAGGTCGGGTGAGTAGGGAGGTTACTCCAGCACGGCCATGTTCTTCTCGGCCAGGAACTGTCGGATGCTCAGTGCATTGTGAGCAGGTGTGTTGTCATGGCGAAGCAGCCACGACTTGTCTTGCCACAACTCTCACCTTTTCTCGCGCACTGAACGAAGCAAATGCAGCTCTATCTCTTTGTAGACATGCTGGGACTACTTTGAAGGGGAAAACTCTTAGTTTGAAGTTGGGATTGAAAGAAATCTTTTGTGACACCAGTCCTGGAACTTTTCTGACACACCTCATATATGCATACAAATATACATATAAAATATGTATATTTACATACATCCAGATATACATATATATATATACATCCATCAGGCAGAGACAAAGGGACCAAAAATAAGAAATTATGATAGCAAAAAAAACATAGTTGCCCAGATCATAAATCTATATGGTTGTAAAGATAGTTACTATGGATGTATAGTCAATACAACCACAGATAGAGAGATCAATCTAATATTAAAATTAATATCTACAATGAATATAAACTGGAGAGGAATGTTGTTGATTGATGCAGCAGCATCTAGCTGAACTGCAATTTAAATAGGTTTAACTGGTCTTAAGGTATGAATTGAAGTTAAATTATGCCACTTGCTTGCATGAATTCTTTTTTCTTTTCAGATAAACACATACTTCTCTAGTTTCTCATAAAGTGAAGTTATATATTAGTTACCCCCCAGTTTCTTATATGAAAAAAACTCCTTATGTTGCTTGATTAATTGCCTTGATGTGTAAATGTGTTTGTGAATGGTTGTCTTTCTGAAATGCTGTTTCTAAATGGTGAGGCCTCATTGCCACTTTCTGTGTGCTTCCAGAATGATTTGTGAGGGGCTAGCAGCACTTATCAGGAAAGCATCACCACTTTAATTAAAGAAGAGCATGTAAGCATTGGAGTTGGGCGGAGCTACATGGCATGATGCGGCTTGAAGGAAGTTTTGCAGGGCTTCACTGTCACATACACCGGAACAGACTGGAGACAGGGTCAGGAAACCAAAACTTACTGTACCATCTATTTTTAACAAAGCTTTGTTTTAAAAGGCTAGCAGATTTTGCAGGTGTCCTCCTTATTTTACACTTGACGCAGTAGTATTTTTTTTCCACCCAGTGCTGACATTGTCTTAAAAGTTTATGAACTTGGGCTCCTGTTGGCACCCAGGGGTGATTTTGTCTTGAAATGTGTTGTGTTCAGGTAAAAAGCTGGTACATTCTCATCTTAAGAATGCAGATAAAAGTAAAACATTGTGCCTGAGACTACCCAGGGCATGGTTGCTGCTTGAAGGATGTGAGAGATGATAGCAAACATACTCCACAGTTAAATATTGTGCATTCACTGACTAGTTCAGTTTTTTTTCTTCCTTTATTTTTTAAACTCTTATTTGCAGAGGGGTTATGTCTTTACTGAATAAAGAGAAAGAAAGGACTGATTTGGAAATTTGGTAATTTTAGAGAGGCATGACATGTTGGAAAGTACATATGTTTGATTTGAACCCCTGTGACACACAACCAGCCGGATTCCAGTGTATCTGAGCGTTAAGGAGACAGTTTGTCGAGTTATACCGACGCACCATCCTGCAAGCAAATCTGTTTTAAATGAAATGGCAGCTTACTGTTTAAATAGTATAAATTATGGTCCATTTCTTGACTCTGTATCTTTCGAAGTCATGCAACTTAATCCAACCTCTTCAGGCTCTCATCTCTTTTCTGTTTCCAGATTGTGTCAATAGCAAAATAAATGCCCGAAATCACTTTTCAAAACAAACCTCTGACAACACTCTTCCTGCCAGCAAAAGTCTGTCTCTGGTGAAACTGCTCATAACTGGCTGATAAATGCAGCATGTCGTGAGTGCTTAGAATAACTCTGTTTGTCATTTTCAGGTTTCTTAAGCTGATTGGATTAGTCAGTGTGATATGTCCTTTGGGTTTATTAGATCTGATCATGTAACAGCAGTGTCTCTGGTTTAAATCAGGACAACAAAGCTTTATCTTGTCATTTCACACATTTCTTTGCCGTGGTCGTTTTCTCTCAGGGCAGCAAGTTTTATAACCTGTTTGCTCTGTAAAGTTCAGTCCATCTTGATGTGTTCATATCAGTGATAGCCAGGGCCAGAGGCAATATTTTTTTTTTTTTCTGTTCATCCGTGTGTTAGTCTGTCAGTGCAGCCATATGTCCATCCATCAGTCTGGGCCTCAAAGATAATATAAAGGATTTTCTTCAAAGGAGAAGAATGGACAGAGTTGTTAGGAATGATTGAAAGGCAACAGTTACTCAAATAACCAGTCATTACAACCAAGGTATGCTGAAGACCATTTCTGAATGCACAAATCATTGAGTCTTGGAGCAGATGGGCGATAGACGTTAGGAAAATGGTGCCTGGTCTAATGAGCCTCCATTCCTGCTGGGACATTCCTGTCTGTATCAACACTTCATGTTAGTGGTGGTGTAATGGTGTATGCTCGAGATCATCAATGACATTTGCACAAGGGCCGGGTTATTTATTGACATACGCTTCAGGGCTGTATTTAAGAATACATAAAAAATATGAATAAAAACATTAATAGTAGGGTCTAATTAAAGTTTTATTAGTTTAACACTTTCATTATCTTTAAAAACTGTATGTCTTCCTGCCTTCAAGAGTGAAATTACCCATAATGCTGTCAGACACGTTGGGCAGTTGCATTTTCTTGGTTCCTGGGTCTGTCATGTGTGATATGGCTGTCATCACTGAGTTTGACTCCAGTTCACTCACTGGTTAAATGTTGGCTAATAATGGATGATAGGCAGTTTTAAGAAGTTTCACAAAGTCATTCCTGATGAGAAGTCTTCAAAAAGATTGTTTCAGGGATACATTAATGGTTGTATGGATTTAAAGAAAGCAAAACCCTTAAAACCACAACAACTTACCCCCTTTCACTTTCTGAGTTTGATAACAATCTGGGGGCCAGATGGGGAGCTTCAGAAGGTCTGATGTGGTTCCCGGGTCACCACAGCAGACCTGAGTACTGTTGCTGGCCATGTCCATCTTTTTATGAGAACAGAGTTCCCATCTTCTGGGCCTAGTTGTTTAAACGTAACCTGATCAGATTTTGGATAATGGATTGGATCCATTCATGAAACTGGGTTATTCAAAACCAAAAATGGATTCTGAAATCGGATGACATCACATAATACAATCCTGGTTTTAATCTGGATCAAACCCTCAGTTTGTGTTGTTCAAAACGTTTTAGTGGGATTGGGATAACTTTGATCCAAAAAATCAGGATTATTCTTATGCCAGCAGTTTGGTGGATTCAGAGTGGATTTCAGGCACAAAATGTAATTTAAATAAAATTCTAACTGGTCAAATAAATAACATTCATCAGGCAGTAGATACACATTTATTTGTTGATATTTTTTCAACTGATTTTCAAACCATACAGTTGAAATGATATACTACTTAACACTAAAGACCAGTACGGTAGAAATAATAAAATCCTGTCAAAAGCTGTCAAAATCGAACAATAAAGTATTCAGTTCTAACTCTAATCTGAAACTTAATATTTACAGACATATCCAAAAATCCTTGTTCAAAAGTAGTTTCTGACGGTGGCATCCCTTACTGCATGTCCAGTCACTCTCTCAGTCTGAGAGAAAGTCAGAGGTACGTCTTCATTTTCAGCTGACTCAGGTGCATCATTGACGTCAGCATAAAGAGGGACATTCTGCTTTGTAGCAGCATTGTGCAGGACAATACAAACAAGTATTATGTTGCACGCTCCTTGGGGTTCAAATCATAAGTAGTTGAGGCATGCAAAGCTCAGTAGCACACCTTGAGATCCCTCTCCTGAAAGCAAAGCTTGGTCATTCCACAGAAGAAGAAGACTGAATGTCTGTTTTGTTTTTTATGTTTAAAGGTTGAAATTTTAAGTTTGAATTTAAAACACATGGAAGGTTTATTTGCTTTTATATTTTTTGTGGGACAGATATGGTCTGGCTGGTCAAAAGATATTGAAAATGGGGGTATTTACACTTTCTGTGCTTCATTTTTGTTTCTTAAAACAAATACAATTTGAGTGACCCCATGCTGGCTATTCTGCCAGTTTTATTTACTCACTAAGCAGCCCTCAGAGTGATATGCAGTCTAATTTAGAGAACTCATTATCCGGATTTGGTAATCTTGAAAAGTTTGGATCTGGATCAGACTTATCCAATCCAACTTTGCTTTGAACAACTGGGATAAAAATAAGACGGATTACGTGATCCTTGGTTAGCAAAAAAAGGGATTTCAAAATCCAGATAATTTTTATCCAGATTACACCTTTTAAACAACTAGACCCTGATGGCTAACTTCAACAGGATGGGGTATGGTGGATGTGCAGCCTATATGTGTGTTGCTATCATATCAATATGGACCAAAATCTCTGGAGAATGGTTCCAGCATTTTGTTAAACCTAATGGGGCTTTTCCACTACATGGCATGAGCTCCACTGGGCTCTACTTTGCTCAGTTGTGTTGGTTTTCCATAAGAGATTGTGCCTAGTACCTGAAACATATAATCTCCAGAGGGGTTTCAAGAGAGCTGAGCCTGACAGAATATGAGGTGGAGACACTGCTGACCTCTGAATGGTCAGAGTATTGCCACGAGTCAGAGGTATCAAACACAGAAATGAGAAACTTCCTGTTGTAGTAGTGTACTCACGTAACACGCACCCCATATGGGCAAGTAAATAAACAAAAACGCTCATGAAGTCAACGGACGCAAACATGAACGCAGGGAAAAACTGGATATCTCCAGCTCAAGACAATTGTGTTTTCTCAATCATTTGTATGCGTGAACATGACTCAGAAACTTTAATTTTACTACAAAAAATGCACCCACACCTTTAAAAATAAGACTGTTAGCTATTTAACTGCCCCATACCACACTCTTCTCAACCCAAGGCGTTACGTTTACTTTTATTCTCCAAATTGCAGACCTGGCAGAGGCACATCATCATCAGACTATGTCTATTTTTTGATCCCTAGGGAAACAGAGATGTTAGCTAAATTTTTCCCATTATTTTTCTGCCAATCAATGCAGCAATAAGTCATGTAACTGTTAAATGACTATAGTTCACCTTAGTTGTCTTTTAGGTGTAAAGTTGCAGAACTGCACTTTTACAGTGTCTTTGTGAGAGGATGTGGGCAGGTGTGTGGTTCATTTTAATTGATTTTCATTTCTGTGTTGTAATGTCATGATACTGATATTTTCACTTCAGTATCTCCACAGTTTAGTACATTTCTTCGTTCCTGCTGGCGTTGCAGTTATTAAGAGTGTGGCAGAATAAGATGTTTGTGTGTTTTTTTGACAGAACAAGTGGAGGTGGGTGGGTTGATGCTACTGTTATCTACAGATGAAGTATACAGCAACTGCCAACGCCTGTGGCAAGAGGAAAAAGGGAGGGGGGGCAGATAGAAGATTATAAAATTCAATTTAGGGCAATGGAGGGGGTGGATCTTTTATATAAGGTGCCACAGAGCTTCTTTCCCCCTCTCAGTCGTAAAAGACACAAACACACAAGCATATGCACACACTTTCTAAAATATGCTCTAGAATCCTCCCTCAGTGTTTTTTGTTGTGAAATCCAGTAAAACAAGAGATCCCTGTTTGTCTTAGCTGCAGGGCCAAACCAAGCCGAGCTTCAGAAGCTGCTAATAATACACTGCTCATTGGGGTTTGAGCCGGGTATGACTGTATCTCACTGCATGTGTGATATGGAGGAGTGCCTGGGGTGAGGAGCGACGTTCACACCATTTTTCAGGACGTGCATCATCATCCAGCTCAGCCTCCGCAGGGAGGTCTCATTTTGAGGATGACCCAGCAATCGAGGGAAGAGGGCATGAAATTGCCCCTCTGAGATAGTTAAGAGGTTGTTGCCCTGGATAAGTGGAAGTGTATCTCACTGAGGGGTTTGGAGACACCCAGACAGCAGCTGTTCTCATGGGGGCATTTTTAATGCTTCTAGTAACATACATTTTAAATAAAACCCTTTGAATTATATGGATGCAACATTACAAATCCAACTATTCAATATATAGTGCACAGCATAAATGAGTACACCCCCCTATTAAAGTAATGTATTAATCAATATCTAAACAAAAAAAGAACAATTTCCAAAGTTTTGATAAAGCTGAGTTTATCATTACATTTTTTTTTTACCATAACATGAAAATAAGGGTAATGTGATAACTAAAATTTAGTTTTGCTCCCACCGCTTTGATTGGGGTGTACTCATTTTTGCATCCTGATCTTAAATTGAGAAAAATAATTTTTTGGGTGCAACTTAAAAAATCTTATTTGCAATCAATGGCCCACATTTGGGGGAGTGTCTTGTGGCATAGTATGCCATAGAAAATTTTGAAAGGAAAGTAAAGGTTTTCTGACAAATCTAAGGGGTGTGCTCATTTATGCCCCAAATGAAGTTGACATCAAGTGTATGAGTGATTTTCCTTCACATTATATAATGAAGTGACATTAAATGCATGACTGTTTAAGCACTGATATCTTTTTCCTCTCATTTGAATTGCATTAGCTTCATAAGAATTTGTTCTATTATTCCAGTACTTATGATTCTAAAAGTTTGACACTCCACATGACGGAGTTGTGAGCTAAATAGTAAAAAAAAATCTTAGGTTTTCTCTGTTTTCTCAAGCAGAATGAACCTTGAGTGAAGCACAAAAGAACCTATTTCTTGACCTCATTAGCCCCCATGTTTCCATTAATAGCAGCTTATTTATCAGCTGACAGCAGCAGTGTAACGTTGTTCATGGACTTACGAACTGGGATTTAAGACTAGGCATTGAAAAGAAAGAATGCTTTCAATAAACTATAAAAGACCTCTTAATAATTCAGTCCTTTAAATTCTAGCTCTCTTGATCACAGAAATGATGAATTTGAATAATTTAAGGCCAGAGAAGGTCTAAGATGCTCACATTAAAAGCTGCTGTTTCTGTGCCTGGAAGGGAGAACTTGAAGGGGGAGAAAAAGTGTGGGAGCAAAGGAACTTAACTGGAACATGAGACCTACTGTATATTCATGGAGATGTCTCCCTGCGCGTGCCTGCACTTAAGCTTTAAACGCTTCTGTAAAACTGATGAGGTAAAAGGGAGAAGGAGCGGAAAATGAAAGTGTTCTTCTAAATGTTTTTTGGAGGAATGCCTGTCAAGTGGAACAGAACTGGAGGGGGGAGGAATTAGCCAGGGGACATGCAGAGTGAGCGCTGTGGCTGGGTGTGTGACATCCCTCCCTTTCCAAAGCTGTCTGAGGAGAGGAGGTGCTCAGGCACTGAATCACTGAGAGGGCGCCGAGTGCTTAAAGACAGGGCTGGGAGGGCGGGAGAGACGATGAAGCGGCAAATCTGATTTTTCTGCTTTGAGACTAAGACAACTTTAGTTAGTCAGACCTGATTTCTTTAACTGCTGTTGTGATTTTTAAGACATTTTAGAACCACTGCACATTATACATTCGTTTATAAACTATAACTTAATTTTAAAAATCTGTTCAGGCAGATCAGGCTTTTCTTGGCTGATACAGATCACCAATGAATTGTTTAGATCAGCAGATAGTGATACCTTTCATGTTTTGTTTTAGCAAATGCTTTAGTGTTTGCTCAACCAAGCAGTACAAAAAGACCTCACGAAACATTTCAATAAAGTGTCCTACAGTGAGAGCATCTGAATTACACAATAAAATTACTTGTCTGTTATTTTTATTTTTGGGAATTAACAGTATTATTGACATACTGACTAAAATTATTCATTCATTTCAAAAGGAAAACCGTGCAAATAGTTCAACAAATTAAAAGGCAATAGATTTATAAATATTAACTAAGTCACATAAAGTACTGGGTGTAATTATTGCCAAGACAACACATTTTACCCCCACACCACTAAATTCATTCCAGGTTCAGCAAAAATCTAAATCGCCAACTCTGTAAAATACATTCAGGTCAAGGGCATTGGATATTCCGTTTTTTCCTGCACTAGGGGTCAACATACTGCAAAGCCAGTGGCAAGGACATAAGAAGTCTTTCTACAGGACATGGGGTTTCATAAACAAGTGACTGCATACTAGTGACAAACTGCATGTCTGTTAATGAGTTCATCAATTGTTTCTGTAGGTTATAACATACATGAAGCAAGGCTTCATCTATATACAGAAAAAAACAATGAATTTCTGCAGTTTGCTTCAAAGGGCATCTTTAACAATGGTATTCAAGAGAAAGTAGGTTATGTTCTTATTCTTCTCATCAAACAGAACAATAAGACTTCTTTTTTCCCTAATAAAGAGTCTGGTCTGCTTTTCTGTGTTTCTCTCCACCAACGTTCAGCTTTTTGTTTTTTATTTTATCCCATTTACTCTTTTTTTCAGCTTCTTTAGATGTTATATTTACTTCTTATTGAGTCATACTGACAGCCTGTCTGTTGGGTTCACAGTCAAATAAAGAAGACCAAATAATCAATGTAAATACAGGCCAATTGTAAAGAATTGGCTCATATATACCTCTAAAGAGCCAATAATAATAATTTCAGTCCGGTTATTGCACTGTCAGCCATAATCCTACACCAAATGTTCATACACATTGTTCAGGTTTATATTCACTCCTTGCAAACTCTGACATACATTTGTCTTTTTTTTTCTAGTCTTGAGTTTCAGTCTTTTGCTGTGTCCACACACCAGAATTAATGATACATTTGAAATCTTATGTATTCTGTTATGACATCCAAAAAGAAAAAAAAAACAAGGAAAATGCCAAATTAGATGTGTTGAACTTATTGTATCAGTCTTTGCATGGACTTGGACATTAAACACAAACAACTATATGTTTTTAAGACTTTGTGGAAATAAAAAGTAACTTTGTGGTGGAGCTAATTTGTGATATAATTTTACACTCTGCTAATGTTACCACTGTTTGCATATCCAGCTAGTCCATGATGAAATCGGGCCATATTAATAAGACAGATATTCTCAGTACTGACTGTATTTCAAGCCCAGAAGACTAATGTTCCTCACACAGCAGAAAACATCCACACTAGGTGCTACTTTAGCTTCCACAAGTGACTCTTAATGAGTTGGAAAGGACTCTGAAATCAATATGTTTTTAAATTATACATATTTGAATGTATATGAATAAATATAATTTAAATACATATATCTATATTTTTTGTAGTCTTCATTCAAGCTTAGAGTTTACTTCCTTCATGGGCCTGGTCTGCTCTGATTGGTTTACCAACCTCTAATTCAGTCAGTTTAGCACTACTCTTATCCATGTTGCCTGCAGCTTTGGATTCAAAAAGCAGTCCATGCTCTTCTCTGGGCTTGGCAGTCTGAACCAGTTGTCGTAAACTGCTAACTTAACAATGGAAGTCTACTTGGGGGCAGGGGGTATCAAAGCTTCCTGTTGCTGCAGACTTCACTGAAGTACCCCATCAGGTGGAGGAGACATGTTAAACAATTTTAAGGTCTTATACAACTCAAAAAGCACAATATGAGATCTTTATGAGAACACAATAGTGGAGAGCATATTGAGTTGGCAGTTGTTTTAAGTCTGGACTCTTGAGGTTAAATCAAAGTTTGATGCTTTAATGGGATCCCTTGTTAAAATATCTGGACTTAGCCTAACAGTATTTATATAGATGTGACAGCTTTTGTTTGTTTTGTTTTTTTTGTATAAATGATGTGTATCAGCAGATACTTGTTTGTCCTTTATTTTTGATTTAAGATGAACTGAGCTCTATAGTACTTGGTACTACAATTTACATATATCTTAATTGCATCACTCTCCCCCTGGTGTGGGTGTATGTGTAGGTGAGTGTGTGTGAGTTTATGCTTAGGTTGGCTTTAGGCATTATTTTTTGCTTACTTTGTGCTGCCTGTATGTATATGTGTGAAAAACATGGCAATAAAAATAATAGGGAAAAAAAATGGATGCTTTATAAGCTCATGCTCTGTCTCTCTCTCTGTCCCCTTGCTCTGTGTCCCTTTTTTATCTCTCTCTTACTTGCTCAGTCACTCTGCACATATACTGTATGTTCACATGGGAGCCAATAAGATAAAGGTGTCCTCCATGTACTGAAATGCTTGTTCTTCATGTATGATATCAAATGTAATCCTAGTGGCACCACTGACTGAGATCATAAATGGCTAAAAGGTGATGGAAATTTAATGTCTGTTTATTTGTGGCGTCAAAAAGTAAGGAAGCAAAAACAACAGAGAAAAGCGGTTAAATAATGCTAAATTATACAATAGGACAGAGAAATCCACGAGACTGGAGATGGCACATAAGTAAACACGTTATAAACAATGGCCTTGGAAATGGTGGGGTTTTTGTGACTTCTGCTTAGAAAAGAAAACATCCTCCGATCCAGACAGTGGTGAGGTGGAAAGAAATCACTAAGGTGCTGCAGATACATGCAGACTCAGTGACCTTGTCTGAGTGAAAATTATGTATTTTATGTAAATGTTTGACAGTGACCTAATTTCATATTATGGTATCTGCAAATTTAACTGTTGTTATGAACTCAGCACTGAGGATTCAATAAAATGTTTTTAGAAATTCGTAAAAAAAAACCCCAAAAAAACAGTTGCTTTTACAGCTCACTAACAATAAACTTTACTATCCATTACATAGTTAATAAATACTTAAATGGAACTTGCTAATAATGAACAGCAAGGGTCTTCTATTCCTTGACAGATACAAGTTGTTGCACAGAATTGCTAAGTAAAGCTGTCAGTTTCCATGGATACGGCTGTTAGTCTAGGCACTGAAGGATTAGATGCAATCATATCGATTAGCACAAAGTCGTCTGGTTTATTTAAGGATATCACGGTGACAAGAGGACAAAGGTCTTAAAGGTTAAAGCTATGTTAAAGAAGTTTCAAATTGTGCAGCAAAAAATCTTATGAGAAAGTGCTGAAATATTGATTTATATATCTCATGGTTAGCTTCACTTCCTGTTTATTTATAAAAAGAAAGCTTTTACTTTGAAAGCACTCAAGGAATTTCTGCCAGAAGTAGAGAGACACCATTCGTTTATCCACAGTAGAAAAAAGGACTTACCACTGATGGGAAAGTTCATGCATACTAAAAGTTAAGATAATTTCTTCCCCTTTAATACAATTGTTATTGTGTTTTACATCATTGGAAAGCCTGATTAGTCACTTTTATGACAAGTTACAACTTAGTAGGATTTTACATTTGAGGATTTGCATGTACCCTGGAAGAAGCTTACTGTTCCTCAGTAAAGCAAGGATGAGGAACCGTCCTCTTGGGGTGTTGTCTTCCTGGGGCACCCCCTTCGCGGTCTGTCCTTGATTTACCAGCATCACGAACTTCTACCTTAAAAGTTTAGAAATGAAACCAGGGCTGACAGCAAATAATGCTGCCACTCTGCATCTCAGAAAACCAGCTTCCAGTTGCAGGGGATTTTGGCACAATTTTTTGGGGCACTACCTGCACATTAAGTTGTGTTGCTCATTCCACAAATGCAAGATCCTTGTTAGCTGTACCTCTTGTGAAGGAGACTGTTCAGGCTTTCATATGCTGTAAAATACCATACCAATTGATATTAAAAGGAGAAACAACTGACTGAAATTTTTTTTCCAATTTTTCTTATGATCATATCATATCATATCGTATAATAGGATGTATTAGCTGACATTATTCCAGCTGTATCCTTTTCACTCACCTACCAACCACAAAACACAGAAACTCTCTGCGGTCCCATCTAGTCTGAATTAATGTACTCACAAACTACTGTTCCCACACAAATAAAAAGTCTGTCACGGGTATCGTCACATACCCACACAATGTTGATTGGCTGTCGCGGCACAGCCATATGCGACTTTGCCTGAAAAGTTCACATTTTTCAACTTCCAGGACCGAGCAATGCGACCTGGTCGTGCGTCCAAAGCGACCCAGTATTCCCCCAGATTGAGTCCATCGCATTTTGGGAGGGTTGGCCCTGCCCCATCGTGGCTGTACATTGACTTTACATGGAGAGTGGTCGCCCAAGTCGTGTTCGGTGTGAGTGCAACTTAAGGGCTGGGCCCATGTGGGGATGGAGCCTAGAGGGGCAAGACCTCCAACAGAGCGTCTCAGAGAGCAGGTTCTGTGTATGAAAACTAGAAGGTTTTTTTCAACATTAGTGATTGGAAACATACACTTAGCACACATCAAAATCAATTTATGAACTTGATGCAATGTCAAATATGACTGATTTCTATTTCTATTGATTTCTATCACTACATGAGCAGCAAAACAGATGAGTAGTGCCTAGTTGCTGCCCCTCCACAGTAGCCTAATAACAGAGGGCCAAAACAACAAAAAAGCACACTGGAGCTAATTTGGGCCCTTAATCACATGACAATCAATAGGATAATCAATGAGAAAATCCAAGGTGCCAAAATATAGAACCACAGAAAGTGTGTGGGCTGTATTCATGAAAAAACCTCCACAGGGCATGACAAGATCCCTTCTGTCTTGTCCTGTTCCTGCTCGTCCTGACTGGGTTCAGTACTGCTATTACATCCCCCTCATTCAGCATTATCCCTTTGTCAATACATTCTTACCAGCATTCATGTTACACTTTTATATATAAGACACTTATCCCTGAATACCTACAATTTCTTAGATGGACTGATGCAGCATCACATTTAGACAGTCAGACTACAGAGAGCAACATACCAGAAAGATCAGAACATCACAGAATACATGTTAACGCGGCAGGGATGGTTGATCTTCATTAGGTATATTTATGTTGAAAGGCCTTAAGCTTGTGCCTTACACCTTTCTGTTGTCATCTGCACCATGGAAAACATCAGATTTAAACACAGGCGAAATGACTCAACAGAGGGGCCAGAACTATAGACCATGTTACATCCTAAATCCAAAACCAGATGTTTCTCATTTCTGTTTCTCACTTCTAGCTGACACTTCACTGCCTGTATGAACGTGGGACAGCTTAGTGTCCCCTTACTCCAAAGTCAACATATGGCATGTGTTAAATTTGTATTAAGAACTCCACTTCAGTGATAACAGAAAAAATGAGACTGAGGGTATATAAGCAGCTCTGGGTGTCTGATTGGATTTGTTGGAATTTGATCATTAATATCTGCAGATTCAGGGGTAAACTTGCAGGACTCTCAAGCTCAAAAATGTTTCCCTAAAAGCCCCACATCTGTCATGATGGTAATAAAATCATGACCTCATGCCATCTTCAGACAGTCTGACTGAGTGACGGCAAAGAAATTGATTTTTTTCAATCAATGTTGAAATTTAATTTGTAGTGCTAACTAAACAAGGTCCCTTTTTTAACCTCTGGACCATTTGCATCCTCACCACAGTCTAAAGCAGTGTTTTTCTGTTGAGGAGTTGCCCCGGAAAAAAAAGTAATGAAATAACTAATATAACAAATGTGTATAAATATTATCAATAAAAAATAGAGATGCAAAGAGAACATTCTACATTTCCCAAACCACCAATCTACGCACACAAGTTTTTTTTTTTTAATCAGTTGTATTGATACACCAATCATAGCTGTAAAATACAATTATTCCTGGGCCTGAGACGATGCACATAGCCTTTACATTATGGTAACTGCTAAGTGACCAGCCTTCAAGGCCTTCTTGGACAACATCACAAACTTCACCATTACCTGCTCTTGTCAGAATTGTTGACTTTTTAAACCAATAAAATCATCATTCCATCCTTCCTCACTGTGAGGCTTCCTCTGGATGAAGTTGATAGCTCAGATTCAGAGTTTCAAAGATGAAAATGCTCGCTAGTTTACAGCAGCTACTGAAGTTTATTGCAAACACTCCACAAACACCTGCCAGATAGACATATAAGGCTTGCATATCCATTAAGCAAATTGATGTTAGCCTATTCATTTAGTAACCCATACATTAGGATGTGATCTCAGGAGAGAGGGCACATGAGATAATTTTGTCTCAGTTCATACACCAGTGATCTACATAATCACAGTAGCACCTGGTTGAATGTTTATATATTTCGAAGACACCACTGTCAAAGCCAGAGGGTATCCCAAGGTGCCACAGCATCCCTGTTGAGAGCAGCTGGTCAAGAGAATTTAAAATGTTCTACATAAAAACATTATCAAGTTAGTCTCCAAATATGAATCTGTAAACAGACCAATCGATTATCTGTAATGCTTGAAACATTTAGGGTCACGAGCTAAAGCCTATCACTAATGAGATGAGAGGCAGGTTACACCATTAACTGATCACCACCCAATCACAGAGTGTATTTTCAAGTGCATAACATTACAGCGTTACATAATGTTTAAGAAGCGCCATCTTCTCTAACATCTATATCTATACAGCTCTGACCCCTCGGGGTCACAGAGTGCACAGACATGGGGTGCATCCTGCACCAGTCACCAGGCAACAACAGATCTGAAATGTAGAGACAATTAACAGTCGACAATTAACCTAAAAAGTGTAGTTTTGGTTTGTGGGAGCAAACCAGAGTACCTAGAGAGAACCCACAAATCCACAAGAAGAACATTCAAACTTGATCGAGAGAAGCCTTGAACAGTTCAGGGAGTCGAACTAGCAACCATATTGCCATGAGGCAGAAGCGCCACTGTACATCCCATGTTCACTATCAGATCAGTGAAACTTCGCAAATTCACTGATAAACAACATATCTGATATAAACTGTTTTCAATATGCATTCATACATGTTTGTGTGACCTCACAATCATCATAAAATAAATCTGCCATAATCAGTTCTTTCCTGGATGTATAGTTTTGGACCCTCCCAGCGCAAGGTCCAGGATATTTTCCCCTTCTTCCTCCCCACTGATCATAACCAAAAAAACTTAGGAAAATTAAAATGTGAGCTGATTTCACAGGGGAAATGATTGAAAACATCATGTTGATTTCAGTGTATCGTCCTTGATGTTGCTGTCGGCAACAGCTCAGTTCCATCGGACAGCAGCAGAGGATTTTGTGAAGAGCAGACTGTACCAGCAGACACTGCAGAAGAAGAGAGCCTTTTAGCAGCAGACAGATGGAGTAACGCTGCACTGCTTTATGCTGTTGTCACTTCATGCTCTCTGGCTTGCACATTTATGCACTTTAGTATTTGTTAGTTTTATATTTCATGGCTATTTTTGCTCCCATTTTGTAGAATCCCTGTTCTGTGTGCATTTTCATTGCACAATGACTGACAAACTAGCCATGCCAGTGCTGATCTAACAAACCTTTCAAAAGATCATGCCCAAATACAGTGGTACACCTGGTACTCTGCTGCAGAGGCAAATGTGAAAAGCCTTTTATCTATTTGGTGTCAACAACAAACTTTTCTTTCATGAAAGTATTTTGTGAATGGCTAAAAGCATAATCACAGATTTATGTTCATGCTATTTGGTGCTCAAAACCTGTGATTTGGTGCTGTTCCCCAAGGCGGCAAAACATGCTTTGGCACTTTGGATTGTTAAACATCAGCTACAGTACCAACCAAGAAACACACACACACACACACACACATACCCACTCACACCCAAACTCACATTCAAGGCAAAAGACACAGTGCTGCCAGATCTCGCAAAAGAAACAAACAACCACATTTATGAAAACAAGTTCAAAAGAAAACTTGACTGCTGAAATTATTTTTTATTTTTTAATTGTTTGAATAAACAATTCAATAAATGCACAAAACAGGCCACCTTTGCAACCAAAAATGGTAAAATTGAGACTTATGTATGATCTATTATCCTTGCATGAACAACCATCAAATATAAGCACATAACTTGTAGATGGATCTTCTCTTTATGTTGGCCGTGTGATTGGCTGGCGATCACTTCAAGGTATACCCTGCCTCTTGCCCAATGTTAGCTGGGATAGGCCTCAGACATGTGACCCTGAAAGGGATTAGGGGTGTAGATAGTGGATGGCTGGATGAATGTTAGATGTGTAGATCACTAAAGACCCAGGATGCCGACTCTGTATCAGGTGTTTTTACTATTGCTGTATTGCTGTTTTGGTACTTTTAGAGCATCATTAAGTTGAAGAAAGTGGTGGTGATTAAAGTTTTTAATATTAGTAGTGTTTCAGTAAAGATACATGCAAGCATGATGAGTTTTACAGGTCATTACAGCCTCTTGATAACTTTAACCTTTTAATGTTGTAAAAATCTGAACTTCTTTTCATTCAAAATGATATCTGAATGGACCAACTGACCCTTTGTCAAGCCTCACCTTTTACAGCTAATTATCCATTATTTCCTTTACAAGAAGTAATTCTCGACTCCTGCCCTTTGTTAACAAAGTAAGATAAAATATGTTACTGCTGGCCTCTTCTCAGTTTGAAACAGAGGTGAAAGTAAGCCGGAACGCACCGGAACGCACCGGAACACCGTGCCGATAAGAAATATACAGACCTCTTCTACCAGAACGCACCGGAACGCCTCAGAAAAGCAACTTTCACCCATGCATACAATGTGAGCCCTTTCTTTTTTCAAGAGAATTTTACCGAAATAAATGTAAAATTGATGAATACATAAAAATCACCTCCAGAATATGTCACCTGTGACGTGTTGAACTGGGTTTTAGTGCGCTTGACGAACACTATATTTTGTAGGCTGCAGTACTCGCTTATCGTGATAGGTTGCAACTTGTAGTAGGCAGTCGCTCGCTGTAGCGTTACGTTAATGCAATGTCCACTGGTGCTGTTTTTTTTGCAGACAACAGGGTAGTCATTTTTGCAAATTAAACAAAACAAAAATCCACAAGTAATAAATTGTGAGGTTTTACGCGTCGTGAAATACTCTCTGTCTCTCTGTCATGCAAGCAGCACCACTTCTTCCGCAAACAAACACACGTGGAAGTGAGAAAACTCAATGTGTTCTTTTCATTGGATGGCTGGTTGCCTAGGTGATGGAAGGACTCCAGACAGTCAAGACAGACCAAAAAATGCAAAGAAAAATTGACTCTATGTTCAAGAGAAAGAGGGATGACAGGCAGGTTGAGGAAAAGAGAGCAGGAAGTGCAGAGGAAGCACATGGAGCAGGTAGGCGATGCAGTAGACCAGAGATGGGCCATGAAGTTTATCCTTCTGTCAAAAATGGCTGACAATGTTACCAGACCAGAACACAACAGTAGGCTGTATGATTTTTTGTGTAGTCTACATTTACTGTTGGCCTAGGCTGTAAGCCAGCTTCTGTGCACTACTACTTTATTAGTGTTCTGATGTTAACTCCCCCTAAAGAAGTACTTTATCTGAAAATAAATGTTTTGCCATATATTACATTATGTGTCTGACATCTTACATTATGCACTCAAGGATGTGCACAGTAGTCAGAAAAGAGCAGGCTTCATCAACATCTTTCGCACAAGCTAAAAAGTTTTTTGAGTTGCACAGTTCCTGCAAGAACCTTATCTAACTTTCACCCCTGGTTTGAAACAATTGAAAGTAACTCCCAATCGAACCACCATTTCATATCTAATCAATGTGACTCCTTTTCAAACTTGGCCTTCATAAAAGAATTAGAACAAAATTACAGCAGGTTGTATAAGGAAAGGCTAAAATCTTTATAATGCTGCAAAAGTAACAAAATTTCTGATCTCAGCAGCATCTTTTAACCTTAACCATCAACATCCACGAAATGCATTTATTAATGCCACTAAGCTTGACGAAAAAGCCAAACATTGTCAGTGCTAAGGCCTTTGCAGCAGACACAGAAATGTGTCTGGCCTTCTTACACCAGACAATTTCTCCCCAAGAATTACTTGCACCCAGTGAACAAACCCATTAGCACGTACATCACAGTCAAAGAAATCAACAAGGTTATGTGAGTGCATCACATCAATAATGTTGCTGGTCTGAACCCCTGTCAGCCAGGGCCTTTCTGTGTGGAGTTCGCATGTTCTCCCTGTGCATGTGGGGGTTCTCTAAAGACACTTCACCTTCCTCCCACAGACCAGAAAACATGCTTGTTAGGTTAGTTGGTGACTCAACATTGCCTTTAGGTGTTGGTGAGTGTGAGAACAATTGTCCATCTCTCTTTGTGGCCTTGTGAACAGCTGGTGACTCTGCCTCTCGCCCAATGTCAGCTGGGGCAGGCTCTTGCCCTCCACAACCCCGAAAGGGATAAGCAATACAAATAATGGATGGATAAATGGATGGATGTAGATAATTCATTTGACAAATTGCGTGGCTTCTCATGTGAATAGAAAGGTTTGTCAAAATTCACCCCTGAATATTCACAAAATAATGACATTTGTTTGTGTCGCCTTTGTGGGCAAAGGCCTAGAAAATATTACCTCTTTAATTTAAATGCAAGTTTTCTTTGTGGATGTCAATGTTGAAGTCATAGTTCTAATACAATTATTGCACCATATTGCTTTAAAACAGACTCTGACAAAAGTTTGTGTGACTGGAGAAGTCCAGCAACTGTTCTTATGGGTGATGGATTGACAGTCAACCAAGTATTTTTCATTCACTGTGCCACCTTCTGGATAAGACTCCTGTACAAGGTTCTCCTCCATCCCTTGTTTTTGGCAGTAGTTTTATTGAATATAAAGGCTCTTACGGGAGGGTTGGGGACTTACAGAATGTCCCAAGATCCCTTCAGGAAAGTTGAAACATGGGAAGACTTCCAAAAAACAAACAAACACTCTAAACAAAAAGTTCAACTATCTTGCACATGGAAGAAATAATGCAGCTTTTGTGTATTGGATTTACTTTTTTCACTCAGTATTTACAGTCAGTATATGATTGCAACTTGTAATCTTTTTATTCATACACTAAATAAGCATAAAAATGGTAATAGAGCTTCTTCTTTTGTCATTAAAAAGGCCTATTAATGTATGTATTCTTCAGTACATTAACCATCTCCAAGGACAGCAGGGGTCCTTAGATTATGGTTCTGTTATTTTTGGGGTCACAGGCTAAAAAAATTGCGAGCCCCTGGTCTAATACAGCCTCTTCACTGATTGATGTTTTTCTAATGCAAAGTTTAAAAACCCAAATTATGCATTTAAACCATTGCAGCAATGTTTGTACTAAATAAGCGGACGACCAGATGGCTTGCCCACATTGCTCTGCTCTGAGGTCAAAGCAGCTAAATGAAAGGTTATCCTCATTACCTCTGTTTTTATTCCTTAACCCTTTACCCAGTTTCACTGGACATGGGGGCACTTCTTTAGCCCTGACAAGTTTTGCATCCTTGATATTTAGAGTTATTAGTCTCTTCATGTCCTAAATTGGTTTATCCTTGTTTTGGAATAAGATTAAATAAGAAGGAATTTGTTATATGTCCTTGGAGGAATAAAAATGCCGGTTTTTCCACTAAAAACAAGTATGAAAAAGCAGTCAATTCAATGAACTGCTCTCGAAGAATGTAACTCCATGGCCTCAAAGGAAAATAAGAGAAAGTTATGTAGGAATAGGTGTACGGCAACCTTTTTGAAGCATGTCAGAGTCTTTGCATGCATACAGGTACTACATAAAGGTGTTTCTGATTAACTGTCTTGAATGAGTTGCTGAATATCTACAGTGAAACACAAGGTTATGTTCAGGCTTTAGAAGGGGGAGAAAAGTGTTTTTCTATCCAAGCTGAATATCCTCTCTAGCTTCAAGGCTTTTACCAGGAAAATCCATCATTACCCCAACTCTGTGCCATAGCACGTCTGTCACATTGAAACAGGCGTGAGTCAGTAGAACCGATTTATGTTTTTGGCCCAATAGGAGCTGGCTGAAGTCAGCCTTCTCTCTTGTGCCTGTTTGTCAGTGATCGTCTCCCTAATGTTAAGTCTCTGGGTGATGATGTACTTTCATCTGGGAAAGCTACTTATCGAGTTCTCAAATCCAAAATGTGCACAAACACTGTCCTCTTTGAAGATTAACTCAGTCTCTTTTGGACTCTTTAAATTCATAAAAAAAAAATCTCAGAAGACAAGAATCTTTGTTCCTTTACATTTTAATTTCCCCACCCCCACGTGGGAAGGCTTGTTAAGTGTGCCAGTTGTTCTCTGGTGATTTGAATACACTGCTGTCTTCTGTGTTTAATGTAAAAGACTTGCACAGACCAACCAAATGCAGAAATAGCAGACAATCACCTCTCTTTTGCAAGATAATGATGTTTAGTCATTCCCTATTTTCCATCTTTTTCATTAAGGAAAATGTACCATAAAACCTAAAGTAAAAGCCCATTTTTTCTTCAAAATGACTGTTGTACAGTGCATCCCATCTCTGCAAAATGTCCTTTCTAAGTAGTAAAAGCCTAACTTGTGTTCAAGCCTGTCCTTAATACAGTCAGTGCAGTCACATAAGCCCCGTTTCCACCAAGTGGTCCGGTATGGATTGGCACGGTTTGGCTCAGGCCGGATCGCTAAAGCCTGATCCTGGTTGCGTTTCCACAGCCAGCCGTACCCTACTTGGTAGGCGGCGTCTAAGCCGGATGCCGATAGCATGACGTCATAGCAGCGCGACACAGTGTACCCGGCTATTAAATACAACGAAGGAGAAAGCATGACACAGTAAACAAAGAGCAACGATGGAAGACATCCAGCAATTCTTCTTTTTTGTAATCCTCTTCACCGAGAATACTGAGGAAGGTCTGCACCTCCACAGTAGACCATGGGACGCTTGATCTTGATGCCATTTTCCAAACAAAAAAGCCTTGAGAGTTATCTTCACGAAGACGAGTGGAGATTTAAACATGGCAGGGCTGTGTTGTTCTTCATTACCGCTGTCGCACGGAAAGTGACATCTCCTTCGACCAATCAACGGGCTGCAGTGTTTCTAGCTCCACCTTCTGGGGTCGGATCGGTATGCTTGGCACCCCAACAGACGGGTCCCAAAAAGTAGGACAGAACGGTTCGCTTATAAGGGGTCCTGTCGCGGTTTTAGGCTATGGGAACGCCACAAAAAAGCGAGCCGTACCGAGACGAACCGACCTGAACCCTCTGGTGGAAACGGGGCTATAGTCAAAGGGCCTAGGAAATACCTAAACCTTTAATATAAGTCACTAATTTAGAAAAAGTCCCTGAAAAGAGATGAATTGTAATTTGCCCTTATATGATCACATTTAGGGCCTTATTTTCATTGTGCATTATGAAAAAGTGCATGACACATAGCAATTTGGGGCAGTGTCACTCTGTAAGTAAATGTCTAGATCATGGGTTTCCAGTCATTTCAGCCCAAGATCCCACCGTATGTAACTTTAATGGGATTGTTCTGGATTTTTGAATGGTAGCAGAAGTGACAGACATCTGCTCTGCATCTGTACAGAAATAGTCAACATACAGGCTAGGGTGGTACATCGCTGCAGATGGTGCCAAAGACTCTATGTAATTTAGAGAATTTTAGGTGAAGAAATCTAAATAAATGAAATCTCACTAATTTATCCAGTTTTGTAGCAGTTGTGGCCTCTTAAGAAGCAAGCAGGTTGATGCTGCTGGTGGGTGGACACATGAACTATGCGAAATAGTACCTAAACAAAGCAGTTTGCAATTGGAAAAGTGAGTCTTTTAATATTCTGAACTTAGTGCTTTCATCCTTTTGTGGGTTGTGAGTCCAAGGCACCATCTGCAGCAATGTACAGCCTGAGCTTTCATGTCGACTATTTCTGTACAGACGCAGAGATGATATCTGTCACTATGGCTCATGTTCAGGCCAATGCCTTGTGTCTCATACAACTTTAAGAATCATGAGCTATCCCTTTAAAGGGTAAAATACCCATACATTATTGTTATCATGTGCAATCTTAGGCCACAAGTATAGGTGGGTATTTTTTAATAATGTAGCTTTTCATCTGGGATTTGGCAACATTTTGTTTACGTTTTAATAGTGTTTTGGGTCACTGAAAACACAGATTTTGGAAAACTTGTGCCAGAGTGAGGAGGGGTTCTATTCATGAGACTTAATGATTAACTACTGCCTTCTCATAAGTTCAGCTTCTTTATATTTTTCTATTTTTTAATCTCACATGTTGTTTTAATGGGGTGATGGTCTGATTTAACTCCTGCTGATCTTCATTTTTTTCATATTTTATGGTCTTATTTTTGCTAATTTTATGTCTTTAGTACTCTAAATATCATAATGACTTTGATTCTAACCTTGCAAAGCACCTGAGATTGCTAACTTTTTGAATGGAACTCTGTAAGCAAACTTGCCTTGCCTCGCTTTGTGCAGCACAAAGTTTCTTTTAGTTTTGTCAGTTGCAGTAATTGGACTATTTACATGCTTACACACACTTTCAGTTTCCTTCTCACTGTAATGCTGCTGCAAGCAAGACCCCAATGTTATGAATGCCACTGACAAATTAGACAAGTCCCATTGTCATTACTTCACAAGCTGCATGTGTGTAGTCGTTGTAGAAACAGATGTAGAAGCCAACAAGAGAATGCATGAATGATTTTTAATAACAAGATCTGATCAAGCTCATCAAATGTGTCGCTGACTGGAATTTAACAAAGAAATATTTGCTCACAACGCCTCAAACACCACTTAACATGGTCACAAGTTATACCCTGACATCACTACTGCAACTTCAACTAGAACAACTGAAACAACTTGAATAATAAACCTTTATAGAGGCTTTCATATTATGACATTATTGCTCTAAAAAAAATCCAGGACTTGAGTGAAAAGAAACTTTTTTTCCTGGTGGACTTTGACACAACTCAGTGCCTGTCATGGCAATCCCTCTCTGTATCCCCGACACAGCAGGGTAAATATGGTGCGTTACCTTTTGTTCTTCCACATTGCAATCCACAGGGACTGGCTGGCACTGCATAGGCCCATAATAGGAGGCATGGCCAGCTGTGTCGGCCAGCAAGATTTTCCTTTCATCATGCCAAACAAGGCTATGCCAGCCTCTCAATTATTAAACGGCTGAAATGTGGAACAGTGTGGAAGCCCCCTCCCTCCCAGCAATCAACAAACCGCTGTTGACACCCTTCAGTGATATTGAAGAGGACAGATTGTTTGTGAGATGATGAGATTTGGATTAAGGTTATGTAGAGGGAGAAAACACAGTGACGCTGATTGCTGCAGAAATGTTGCCTTGTCAGAGGAGAGATTCAGAACATTGCTTTTGTTTTGTAGAAAATTGCAGTCAAGCTGTGTTCTGGTGCCAGATGTATGACTAACGCAGCAGGCACAGGACTGCACATACCACCGCCTGAGCCTGGCTCTCCAAGCGTTTTCTGGGCTTGTTTTTAACATCCCAAAATAAGACAGCCTGTCATGATGTGAATTTGTTTATGAGTCTACATAATATTTATCATGGAGCATAGCAACAAACACAAATTGATTAAACAGCAATGACAGATTTGGAACATCTAATGTCTTAATTTTTCTTTGAAAATGCATCCAAAAAATATGCTTTAAGGTGCCAAATGCAGCTAACTTAGGTGCTGCATATCAAAGGCACAATGTGTAGAATTTATGCACTGAAATCTTTGAATCAATTCAGGAGTGACTACATATGTTGCAGTTTTAGTTTGTTGCCATATCAGATATTCCCAGTTTTCAAAGTTAGAGAAATTCTAATTAGTCGTGGTTATACTAGGATGAGTCTGAAAGCTGCAGCTGCCATGAAAAGACACAACATGACTGTTGTAGTAGAATAGATTACTATACACTTTATTACATAAACATAAAACAGTAAACATAAAAAGACTGTCAGCCATGCTCTTTGCCAATGAATGAATTTAAATAATTTGGGAATTTATCTCAAACATTTTCCTCATAGAGTTTCGAAAGGAACACTTGGAAACATAACTGCAATATTAAACCTCCAAGATATTAAAATATAACAAAAACCGATATGATTGTAGTACACGTTAAGTCAAGTGCAGGATATGGCTCTTGATTTGCTTGCTTTTCTATTGCTGGCTGTGCATGACTATGTGCATTGTTTCATGTTGCTTTGCCGCAGCCCCTTGACATAGCTCTAGCTGCAGGCCCCCTTTTGGAATCAGTTATAGACCTTGGGTTTTCAAAGTCTGTTCTGACCCCCCTCCCTCCCAAACACCCACAGAAAATAGGGTTAAGAAAAGTTCATTATTTAAAGGTGCAGTGTGTAGAATTTGGCATTTGAGCGACATCTATCATTCAGATTCTAGAATGAGCCCAACCGTACCCAAAACGTCACATTGCTGAGCAACGGATGCCTGTAAAGACCAAAAGGACTAGGGACCAAAGGCTTTAACTGTAAAATACACACAATTTAAATCCCTAGTGCAGAGTAACAACTGTCTCTACATCCACCGCCGTCCTCTCTCCTCTTCTTCGCCTGCATAGAAATCAGGTAGGTTTCAGAACCGGCAGACAGATTCACATTTCGTTCTTTTTGTCCCTAAAATCCACCCGTAGACAACATGGTGGATCGCTATGTCAGCCTACATGAACGCGGCCCGCGGTAATGTCAATTTTTTGAAGCTTTTTCTAACTTAATAAAAATGAAACAAACATTTTATGGGGATGATTTTACTCCTATGTTGACTTTACATACAAATAGAAACATTATATCCTACATTCACCTCTTCGGTTCGGCGAAATGCTGCCAAATCCTACACACTGCACCTTTAAAGAACTTCCTTTTTAAACATTAATTAGTAGGTCTGCGTGGAAATTTAAGCCTAGTTTTAATAATAACTTGGTCACACAATTTCAATTCAATACTGTCTTTGTCCTATTTCCATCCATCCATTATTGATACCTCTTGTCAATTTCGGGGTTGCAGATGGCTGGAGCCTATCCCAGCAGTCACTGGGCAAGAAGCAACCTAGGCCACATACACTCACACCTTATTTAGAGACAACAGTTGACCCAGCAGGCATACATTTGATCTGTGAGAAGAAACCGGAGTACCCAGAGAAAACCTATGCATGCACAGGGAGAATGTGCAAACTCCACACAGAAAGGACTCAACTTACTTGAGATGCTGAACCTTGTCCTAGAGTACTTGTATCAGCAAAAATCATTTGTATTAACGAAGATATGTCTGCCTCCAGTCTGGATCATTATGTTCCTCTTTGAGCAAGTTCTGATGGAGCTTCTTCCTGATGATTGGTTGTCGACAATTTAGCTAGCAGCTAACCGCCTCTGTAGTATAATAATGAACAAACACACCATTCAGCTCATTTTATAGAAACACTTTGCCATGGGCTCTTGTGCGTTTGTTCTCTCTTTTTCTTTCCCCAGACTCATCTGTCACTTTTCTCTTTCATTTCATCTTTCACCCATTTTATCTCAGCCATTGCGGAACAGACAAAGACAGACAAACTACTCTTGTTCCCTAAAGCACTTCTGGTCAGATGGCTCCATACATCATGCCATACAGCTATATGCAGGCGACAGGGGGACTCTGAGAGAGTGGTATAGACACCATGCTCTCTGTTTAAAGTCCCCCCACTATTAGATTGACTTTGAAACTTTTAAGTCAAGGTGGAAAAGTCACATGTGGTTGCTGGAAACATTCATGGTTATACTTCATCTATTGTCTACTTATTCTAAACTCAGTCTCCTTTCACTGTAGTTACTAACATTATGACATTTTTTTGTCATTTTTTTTCCCACATTGTGCAGAAGTTAGCCATTCCTGTCTGATTTGTATTCTCAAGCTGCACCTCCCCCTGAGGTCCTGTGGCACCTCCCAGGGGAGGCCCACCTCACCCTTTGACAACCACTGCCATAGAGTGTATGAAATATTGAACTAAGTGTGAGTGGCATTTGGTTACTGCAGTGGACTTCTGAAACCAGTCCACAATTGTCACCATGTTTAAAATGCTGTCTCAAATTAACTCTCTGACCGCTTAAAACCAAAGATCTTCCACCAGAAATGAGGGTTCATCATTTATTCCTGGGAGATGATATCTATCATGGGGAACACACTGACATGACAAGTTAATCCCCCATTTGCTCCATCCCCAGAGTTAGTATCAGAGGTATGCTATTGGACAGAGGGAGGCAGGCGGACACAGCGGGAGGCAGGAGCTCTGAGAGTGTCTGCCATTGTGTGTTTGTAGGCGCACGTGTCGTGTCGCACTTATCCAAGCTATATAGCATCTTGAATTGACAGAGATATCACACCTTCATGGAATTAATGTGAATATTTCAAGGTGTAAATATAATGGAGTTTTGTTGCAGGACTTTGACAGTGCGGAAGACTTGTGCATAAGGAAGTGAATAATCTTGTTTCGTGCTACTTCCATTTTAAGGTCAAGGTTATCCCTGATAATAGCTGCGCATTCTGTCGCACTGCTCATCTCCAACCAGTTCCTCTGGGATCCTGTTCAGTTTTTTATATTTTCAACAAAACTGCGATCCAAAAGGTTAACAGTTACACACTGTTTTAGCTAAAAGAATAAATTTAACACATTGAAAAGCTGTCAAAAAGTGGTGTTCTTTGTTTGTTCTGCAAGTGATATGAGAAAACTTAGCCATGTGTGAAGATGGCCTGCTTAAGTTCAAACCAAACATCAGAATGGCAACGAATGTTTGAGCGATTTATGGTTGTTGATGCCAGACAGTCAGAGTGTTTCAAAACTGCTGATCTGAAGGGTTGGACAAGAGAAGACTGGAAACATGTTGCCTGGCCTGATGAGTCCAGATTTCTGCTGCCACATTTAGATGGTGGAGTCAGAGTTTGGTGCAAATTACATGAAAGCATGGATCCATCCTGCCCTGTATTACTGGTTCATACAGCTGCTGTGATGGTGTGGAAGATATTTTCCTGGAACACTTTTTGCCCCCTAGTGCAATCGACCACTTAACATCTCAGCCTACCTTGTTTCTCACTATGTCCATACCTTTATGACCGCAGTGTGACCATGTTCTGACGTCTGCTTCCAGCAGGATGACACAAAGCTCAAATTCTCTCAAACTAGTGTCTTAAACATGACAATGAGTTTATTTTGCTCAAGTTTCTTCCACAGTTATTATAATCTGCAGCAACTGTGTAATGCTATCATATCAATATTGACCAAAATCTCTGAGGAATGTTTCCTGCATCTTGTTAAATCCGTGCCACTAAAAACCATGACAGCTCTTAAAGCAAAAGGGGGTTCAACCTTAAACAAGCAAAGTGTACCTAATATTTTGACCAGTCATGTTGCTGTATGTATGAATCTTGATAGGATTATGCAGTTAAATTTGTCAACTGCTTAATCGGTGAGGTCAATCAAATTACTGTTAGAGTAGTACTATGGAGTAAAGCATTCATGCGAGTCTGGGTTAATCTCGATCAGACTTGGGTTATATAACCTGAAAAATGAACAAAGCTCTAAACACTGATAGCTCTTCAGCTTAGTTGGACAATGTTAAAACAGGGTTATCATTCTGTAGCCAGACTTGATGCTTGTCTCACATAGGACAAGCCCTAGATTTGTTTTTGTTTTTTTTCTAGGCGAATTATTTTTAAATGTTAGATCCCAAAAGTCAGCGCTGTCCGCATTGGGTAGATGCTGCTGCCTGTGCTTCATACGTCCTGAGAGATTACTCTGTTCTGTATTTTGAATAGTTTCTACATAACAAAAGGCTTCAGTGGCACAGGCTAAATTAAGCTAATTTCTAAAACTGTGGACTTCTGTACTTTGCTAAAAACTTGAGTTTCATCTTAAACTGCAGACGTACTTGATTAAAATAGCTGAATTTGTGAATGGAGAGGATTTAAATAGGAACATGATTGCCTTTGGATTTGACAATAGTGTCTCTTCACTTCTCTGTAGCGTTTGAATCACTCAGACTAATCAAAGAGAGCACCCGCTTACTGATTGCTTGATTAGCTGCTGGTCTAATAAATTACCCACATGAAGATTGAGAATGCAATTGACATATTATGTATGAAAGTCAGTCATTGTGGTAGGAGATATTCATGTAGTTATTTAGCATGGTGAAGCCCAAGAAATTAATGTTCTCTTAATGTACTGTTCATTACCAGTGCCATTTAAAATATGTTATTAATATCCTTTAATCATAACCATTACAAACTCTTTCATTTCTGCTGTAACAAATGAAACTGTTAAAGGTTATGCTGGAAGTAACAGCTTTATTTAAACTCAGCCTGTACTTCAAAATAAAGACTGAAGGCCAAAAGTTTGCCAAACATGGTATTTAAGAATTGCTCTTACTATTCCCTACTAATCTGTACTTTACTGTTCACAAACCTAACTCTGCTGTACTGTATTACAGGGATGGACAAATTTGGTGACAAATAGGGCAATATAAAAACGGAGGGCCAAATTGTCCAAAACTGTAAGAAACATCCAGCAAGTCTTTTGGTATTGTTTATGATTAAAGAAAAAAGGAAATATATTGTTTTTCTAGGACACAATGTATTAATATTTATAGACTAGTATAAATCTTAAACTTAACAAGCTAAACACAGGAATGGAATTTGTTTAATATCCTTTTTAATGTAATTTAATTTTTAATTTTTTTATGCACACATTACTTGCCAGATATTGAATGTGATTTGGTGATTTGGTTGATTTTATATTTTCAAATGCATCTAAAGATCCTTCATGAGAGCATCACAGGGACAAATACAGCCAACTGTAACTATAGAGTTATTGCAAAAAAAATTCCAAATACAAGAATTACAAGATTATCATTCATGGAAATTCTGGTGGGAAAACTTCAGTTTTGCAGTCTATTGGTTTGGTTTATGGTCAAATGGTTGATGAAGCTCCATTAAAATCCATAGCTACAGATTTCCACATCTTTTCCTCTTAATTTTTACTTTTTTAGATATAATTGAAAGTGACTAGGGGGTCGCATTAAACAAGGTTGAGGGCTGTATGTGGCTCCTGGGCTGCCAGTTGCCCATCCCTGCTGTACTATATGCTCTATGTAAGACTTCTTACGTTACTGGACTAATAAGAGTTTGAAGTAAAAAAAAGTCTTTTCAAAGAGCAATGAGCTCATTGTGGAGCCTTATTTTCCTGCCTGTCTGTTCATTAAAGGTCACACATTATGCAAAATAATTTTTTAAATGGTCTTGTACAACAATACGTGTTCAAGATCTGTCTAAAAACACCCCACCCCAAACCTAACATGAGAAAATTCCCCTTTTATATGTTATTTGCTCAAACTTTCAATTAATATGCACACAAAGCATCCACTTGAAAAATCCCCCTGGTGATGTCATGAAGGGTAAGCCTCCTTCCCCCCAAGAGACACGCCCTGATGTTACTGAAGCCCTTTGACTCTGCCTCCCTGAAATCAGGCTTTTTTCTTCACCAAAGCCAGCTGGCACCAGTGAGCATGTTTGTAAAGACACAGTAAACATTAAAGCACAGAGGCGTTAATCTAAGTTATAACCATTTTAAGCAGGAGGCAGTCAGACAAAGTCCATGAGGATTTAAACCAACAAACACCATAACAGTGCGTTTTAGGTTGGGCTGAAACAGAAGCGTCTATAGGCATGCTTAAACCAGATATCTGAGAGGAATTTAAGACAGTAGTCCTCAAAATGTGTTCTGGGACATCTGGGACCAGTTTCAACTTGTTTATAAAGAAAACAGCATTGGACCTTCACCTTTGCCCTCAGTTTAAGGATTTGTGAGCAACTACAAAGGCAAAGTGCAGTATCTGCAAAAATGCCAAATGGAGAAAAAAAAAGCTTTTTCTGTTTTGTTTTTTTTTTAAACCAAGTGTAAGTATGAAATCATATTTAACTATCAAGTGTATGATTAATAGATTAAAGGGAAGGGAATTTAATGCATATTGTACATTGACATTCATGCTAAATTGGGCAGTTTTAAAGGCTATACTGCACTTTGCCTTTGTTTTACTGCAGTATAATTACATGGCCATGCAATGACATACTGCAGTATGTGCAGTAAGTTAGGCAATTTAACTTAGTTTTCTTTTTTAAAGTAATAGTTGGCATATTCATTTTCAATATTGATATATTATTTTTCGCTGTACACACAGTTACTGCCAACACCGAACGTGTAATTATCTGCTCCTTAATGATGATAAAAAGCAACGACAGAACGATAGAGTTATCTATGAATGTATTTTTTGTTTTTTTGTTATCAGAACAGTGTTTATTTCTCAAGCATTTCATGTGTGACTTCACACTAACCCAAACAAAACATAAAATCAGAACATTATAACAACATTCTACATTGGGCTCTAATACATAAAATGCAAATATTCTACAGCAACAGATTGTTGCTAACTCAAGTCTGAGTGGAAATGGCCCAAATTTGGTCCTAAAACCAAGGCAAACTGCAGTATCTGATATTCTTCATGGTGAAACCAAAGCTGCAGTATCTGTATTCTTCATGGTGAAACCAAGGCAAACTGCAGTAAGTGCAGTTATCACAGTTTGCCTCGGTTTTACAGTGCATTTATGCAGTTACTGCAAAGTAACAAATGGCAATATCTCAGAGAAATTAAGCAGGAGTACGAAACTTTAAGAGATTGAATAGCAGATACTGAACTTTTGATTCGTGCAAAAAAACAAAATCAAAAAACTGCAGATACTGCACTTTGCCTTTATAGACCTGTGCTGTAAAACCTGCAGTCAAAAAACATTTATTCAAGCTTAAGTCAGTGTCTCATCCTCCACCCAAGCTTCAGTTAGCTGAGACATCTCAGTATTGTCACTGAGCCGCTAACATTTCAGCCTTGGACAGACAACAGTTTACTCGGAATATGGACTGGAAGTCACATCGGGGCTGGGCACATACATATTTAATCCTTTGGCGAGACATCATAAGTTGAACTGCTGTTGTCTTGACAGAAATAGGGAGAGAAAGCAAGCTGATGCACAAGAGGGCAAGGATTCTCCAGTCCTGTTCCTACCACGTAAACATCTCATTACTGTTGGGCACTAGACTCGTACATCCAAAATTGTCACTTTTCAGAAAATGGAAAAAAAAAAAACCTCTACTACTGAATAAACTAATATTATTTGGTTGGGGTGCTGGTTTGGCGGAGTGGTAAGCAACCAGGCGTGACCCATATACATCCTTCTGCCAGCCCGAGTTCAAAGCCAGCCTGTGGCCAGCCTCCACAAGCCCATCCACTGTCCCTCTCTCCCATCATAGAGACACAAGATGCCCAAAAAAAAGAAAATACATAAAACCCACTCAACAACATGGAAGGTGACCAATAGCACTGTTTTATGAAAAAGAGAGAAAATTCTAGAAAATAGAGATAGGAGGTTTGTGCCCACCCGCAACAATTTGCTGTGTGTCCAATGGGTTGGATTGTCTTTTCATGAAGGATTTTCTCATATAATAATGAAATGCCAGATCCTCCTTGGGTTTTTTAATCCATGAAAATTATGGACTGACCTTAAAATTCTGTCATTGCTTAGAAATTCAAAGATCCAACCTGGGGTCTGGGCCCTTCTGCATGCGCCCTTAAAATCAGTTTTTGGGTGGGCCAAAATTGGAACTTAAGATGGCACACGGACATCAAACCACTCACATTCAGCTATTTTGTCACCCTCTTGGTTTGGTCTCTGTCTTTTTTATTCAACTTTTAACCCGGTTTGACCCATAGGTGAAGCCACCATGGGTGCACACACATTGCTAAATGGTTGCATTTTTTTCTCAATGCATTTTACACATACTGCATTTTTGAGTTTCCAGGCTGCTGATTGTAATTGCCCTGGTTTATAAATACACTCCTTATCACAGCGTAGGGATCCACTTTTAAGCCACATTATAAGCTTTGGGATTACCATAGTGCCTCGCCTCTGTGCAGATTACCATAAATCTCCACACACAACGAGGAGAGTGTGCTCTGTGCCAGAGAAACAGCCCATTGAAGGGCAATTGCAGGGCACATCCATCCAAAGAAAGCTGAAACCTTTCCAGTTATCTTTAAGGCCCCTGAAGCAACATCTCATATTTAGCAGATATAAAAATCCTTATCAAGGTCCATGCACTTTAAGCAACCTTTCACCAAATTTACATAAATTGATGATGCTCCATCTCTTGAACTTATTGGAGTTATTGAAAGTTTAGAAGTTTGTATTTTTTCACCCTCAGATGTCCAAAAAAAACCCCAAGCAGACACACACACACACACACACATACAGCAAACATACACACACACATACATACATTCAGAGCAGAGAGTACAGAAACATGCTTAACAGATTGCTTTAACATGCGTGAGCCATGCCATGCTGGAGGTGAGAGGTGTCTACAATATTGTTAGATAATGTCCAATTATTCACTGTCATAGCTAAAGGGGATGGTAAGACAGTTTACTGTGAGATATTACAAGGCTCAGGCTACTATTGACTTGTCTACTGAGCCATCTGCAAGTACTCTAGAGTCAAATGTGACATTCAAAGGTACAACAGTGTCCTTAATTTTATCTAAGTAAGAGTAGAAAGACACTATGGTGAGTAGTAACTCCTTACAGAATCTTTGCTGCAGTCCTCCTAAATGTACAAAAAGCATAGGAATAATAAGAGGATAAAAGTTTAATGCTTAAATATTAGATCCTAACCCCAATCATAGTTACCGTGTTAGAGTTGACAGCCCAAATAAGAATATAACTACATTGCACACTGTGCTGCAGAATAGTATTTCAACAGCACTGAGAGAACACTGTCCTCAATATTACATCATTGTTACAATGTGCTCCTCTAAGCCCATGTGGTAGATATATTCCGCTTCATCAGATAAAGTTTTCCATTTTTCACTTAAAGGTTTTGGGAGTACAGCCTGAATAATTGGAGACATCTAACACTTGAAGTCAAGCATGTTATGAACCAAGTGTCAGGGGAGTTTAACTGTGATTTAACAGTAGCTTTTACAGGGGCATATTTGATAAAAGATTTACCTCTCTGATGAGTCTTTGTGTTTTGATTTTGAGTTTTTATTTTAGGCTGATGCGATGGATCATACCTCACACTCCCTGGAGCCAGAAATTGTGCAAGTGCAGGAACCTGTGCCGTTTCCTAGCACCTCCAATGCCTCTGGTGTGGCAGCAGGGTTGTAGCTCATGTAATACTCTTGGAGCTGGGTGCTCAGGTTCTGCTCAGGCTCCGGACTCTTTCTGCGATGCTTCCGTCCCACCATGGACCGCTCCTGCAGCAACCTGGTTGCACCTGGATAGCGCCGCCACATCACATAGATAATTGTCAAGAGTAAGGACATGCTGAAGAAGAGCGCAACGCTGCCCACCACCACTTTGTGAAGAGTCATGTGCTCTATCTCTGAGGGTGGTAGCCGGGTGGGTCTGGTGCGAGCAACTGAGTCTCTTGGATCTTTGCTCAAGTGACCTGGAAAGGTAGGGTGAGGGATTGGTCGTGGTCTGAATGGTGGGAGAGGACCGTAGGTGTAGGCTATTGGAAAAGGTGGGGAGCCACTTGTAGGGGCAAAGGTAGGCTCAGCTGTAGCCTCAGAAATGAGCTCAGACATTGGCGATGGGGTCTCAGTCAGGGTGTAATCAGTTTCCTCACAAATCCCATGATCCCTTGTGGCATCCATGATCTTTTCCCCTTGCAGAAACTTTGGGCTGCTGCATATCATTGTAGTGTCTTTAGTCCCCCGAAAATGCCTCAGCCATGCCACTAGGGGGCATATTCCTGTTCCACAATCCCACATGTTCCCAGCGAGGCTGATGGACGTCAACGAGATCCAAGCTGACACTGCCTCCTGAGACACATTGGACAATTTGTTGGACTCCAGATTGAGAACTTGAAGATTGGGCAAGCAGTGGAACACGGCTGGATCAAGAGTCTGGATTTCATTTCCAGATAGATCCAGTTTTTGCAGTGTGTACCACGTCCAAGGAAGGCCCTGGTTAACCACCTTAATGCGGTTCCACTGCAGGTAGAGGGATCTCAGGTTTGCTAAACGTGGAAAAAGAAAAAAATTGATCCGGGAGAACTGGTTGTGCTCCAGATGCAACTCCATCAGCTTCTGTAGGCCCAAAAAAGTAGTGCGGGTAAGAGCCTTGATCCGGTTGTAGCCCAAGTCTAGAAACTCCAAACTTCTACACTCCAGGAATGCTCGTATGGGGATATTGGATAGACCATTTGACCGTAGATGAAGATTTTGCAGTTTTCGTAAGCCATGGAACTGACCTGGCTGAAGGATTTCTAACTTATTGTAGGACAAGTCCAAACTTCGAAGATTGGGAATTCCATGAAATGTTGAATTGTGCAGGGTTTTGATCCTGTTGGAGCTCAGAATCAGCTCCTTAAGCCGGCGGACCCCCTGGAATGCTCGACTGTCGACTGTTGAAATCTGATTGTGGTCCAAGTATATCCAAAGAAGCTGGCCAAGGTGAGCAAACTGATACGGTAGCAAGGTGTGCAGTTCATTGTATCTCAGGGAGAGGCCTTGGCAGCCTATTGTCACATTTTCTGGGACATCCAAAAAGCCAGCAGAATCACAGTGGACAGTTTTGCCTTCACATCTGCAGCTGTTTGGGCAGGTGCGTTCAACAAAGCTGAACAACAAGGGAGCCCGTAGGAGGAGGAGGAGAGGAAAGAGGAGGTGTGTCAGTCGTCCATCACATAGCAATGGACCTGTGAGAAAACATAAGACAAAGACAGACAGAAAGAAGAAAGTGATTTAGTTCATATACTGAAGATTAAGTGACATAATTCAACATCCATTTTAGGGAGCAAGGGCTTTGCAACTTTTCAAACATAAAATATGCAGGAAGACATTTTTAGATCTTTGTTACAAAGAGCAGAAGGAGATGAATCATATGAGGAGACAAATGGAAAATGCTGTGTGCTGATTTTAACCCTTTTACCCACAGTGGCCATTGCGATTTAAAAGTAAAGCCCCATTACAGTCTTACATGTTTTGGCTAATTTTGAAACAGTCTGTACATTCTCTTCCTATGAGAGCAAATGACAAAACCATTAGTTGAACACTGAAGCTCTAAAATATACATCTTCATCCTGGCACCTGTTAGTGGGTGGGATATGCTAGGCAGCAAGTGAACATCTTGTCCTCAAGGTTAGATTTGTTAGAAGTAGGAAAAATGGGCAAGCATTAGGGCTTGAGCAAGTCTGATGTCTCTTAATCTAGATAGCTAGATGACTGGGTCAGAAGACCTCCAAAACTGCAGCTCTTGTGGAGTGTTCCCAGTCTGAGATGGTCAGTATCAATCTAAAGTGGATCATATTATCCTTTCTCCCTTGTGCTATGACTAAAATTACCTGAAATGTCATCAAAATTCATCTGTGACTGATATATCTTGCTAACAGATAAATGGACCCACAGACCAACAGACAAATGTCAATATAACGATCTTGGCCGAGATAAAAAGGCACACAATAACAATGAACCATGTGGCTGTAAATAGTGAGCCAGCCCTTGGTGTTGGCAGTATAGGCAAATGCTAGGGGAACCAGCTATCTATGGGGAGTACCTCTGGGTCTCCAAATAGTAAAGAGGGAAAGCTGAAGAGCATATTAAAGGAAAATGTATCTCATTATTGAATAATATTGAATTACTTGCTATAATTCTGATGTGACATAAAATTATAAGGATGATAGCCATGTTCTTAGATCCTAATCTATCTTATGAACAGCCAAAGTTGATGTTAGTTACAATCACTGTGTTCTTAATTTTGGGTGCAATGCAAGAATGTTACACACTAAATCAGGGGTCTTCAATTAAAACTTCACTGGGTCAGTTAAGTTTTAATTGAAGCTCTGGACCTTTGCAAAACAAAGGCCCAGAGCTTCAAATGTCTTATGATATTACTATTTTTTTTTCAAATGAAAATAAATCGTTAAATAAAAATCAATAAGTTAAAATAATATTGCTTTACAGTGTCAGTAAGGGCTCTAGCTTCGAGCAACTGCTGGTGCACTGCCTTAGAGAATAACATTATTGTTCATATTCCTGTGCTTATTTGGATTAAACTAGGATTGAGCATAAACAATTTGACATCTTGAATTAACACTGATATCCCATATACAATGAAAAAATACTGGTGTTCTTGAAAATTGTATGCATTGTTTTAAATAGAAATTTATATGCTTTATTTCACCAAATTCAGAGTTTTCCTTGTGACAACTTATTCAGTGTTTTTCCTTGTGAATAGCTCTAGTTTCTTTGAATCAAAAGATTTGATCTCCTTTTGCTGGCCTTTCAACAAGCAAATTTTTAAGCAGTTTCAAAGTCATTAACACACCTCCAAAGTCAGAAAAATCATGGAAGAGGAATTAAACAGCACAGATCCATAATGCACAGAGTGGACCACAGCTTGTGAAGCAGGTGGGAAAGAGACATAAACTTTGTTTTAAAATCTTTTCTTATGCTCTTAGTTTATCTTAGAGTACATGAAACAGGAGCAGGGTGTTCATGGATTGACACCGTCTCATAGAAACATACAGTAGTGTGCAATGTGCCTTGATGAAATGAACAGCAGTGGATCATTAGTGATCTGCTAATTATAAAAAAGCCCAGGAACATGTCTGCATGAACCATTGCTGTGGATTGTCTGCTTTGTATAGAGATGTTAACAGACGATTTCAGAATGAATCTTACTCAATATTTCAGTAATTTAATAATAATATAGGACTTTCTGCATCTTGAAAACTGTTCGCCTGATACGTCCCTTTAAAGATGTCAATGCAGCTTAAATAAGCTCAATTTTTCAGATATCATAAAACAAGTAGTGTAATGGCAGATGATTCATGTATTTTGTCTTTGTGTGTCACGAAGACACCAAGTGTTGAGCGCTCTCTCATTGCTCTCTCTCTCTCTCTCTCTCTCCTTATTACATCATTTAATGCCTATAGAGCCAAAGTCGACCAAAAATCTTTATTTCAGGAAACAAGGGTAACATTTTTCTGATAATCATCTCTATTTATTGACCTCTGATTATGTTCAAGGCTGCCCTATACTGACTTTAAAAATCATGGCTCCAGGCCAAACTTAATTGCCAACCACTGCACAAGCGTAAACATGTACCAAATCACCCACATATTGTTTCCATAAGCCCGTTGCACCCACACAATGTCAGCAGGAGCAAGATCAAAAACATAGCTTACATAATAGAACTGATGGTGTTGATCATCATGGTGATGGTAATCATAAAGGTAACAAGTAGAAGCCTTACAAGTAGGAGGCAGGAGGACAGAGGCAAGGCTGATTCTTGCATGCATTAACTCAATGCAGTCTGTCAGTTAATGACCCAGATCTCCAATGTTTGCAAAATCTCAGTTTGAGACTGAAAAATTTAACTTGTACCAAATAAAGCTCATTATTTAATTTTTATTTATTTACAATATAATTATAATTTTGATTCCATGTTTCCATAAGCCCAGTGAGCCCACGCAATGTAAATCAGAACAAGACAAAAAAAAAAGTAAATAAAAAAAACAAACAAAAAAAACCCTAGCTTACATTATGGCTCTGATCGTGTTGATAGTCATGGTGATGGTAAGTATAAGGGTAACAAGCAGAAGCCTTTTAACCACGAGGCAGGAGGACAAGGGCAGGGAGGGGTACTGAATACAATGAGCTTTGATCCTGTCTCTCAGATCCTGATCTAGATCCCCCAGTATTTGTGAAATCTCACTCAGTCTGAGTCTGAAAAAGTCTGTGAACTACTGACACAGTGTCTTGATGGTGGGAGAATGTCAGATCTGGGTCTGAGGCTTGACTTTTGTTGGACATAACTAGGGTATGCTTCAAGCAAAAATGGTTGGGAACACTGTTCTAGTTCAAGGACTACCACATGACCCCAAAAACAGTACCAGAGTCCAAGGGCCCCACTGTTATTTGAGATTATGGGACATATTATTGCATAGGGCCAAAAAAACTTACAAGTAGGCCTCCCTTAATGCTGGTTTTAACACAGCAGCCTAAGAACAATACAGAACATTAATATTAATAGAATATTCATGATATTAATATTATATAGTTAATAATATTAATATTACATAAAACAATAATAATTTAATTTGTTGCACAGGCCTGGAATACAATATAGATAAAATTTTACTATTCTGGTGAAATAAACCATTTACTTTAGCTTTATTTTATTTATTTATTTATTTATTTATTTATTAACATTGGTTAATGGAATGCATCTTGCTATACCCCCCCATCTTTTTACCCCTCACCCCCAATTCTGTTTATTTAATTACAGATTGGTTTACAGACAGCATCTTGCTATGTTTATTTGTGCATCACTGATTTTAACCCCCCTGTTTTGACAAGAAATACTGAATTTAACAAAAGTATATACAGAACATAATCTCTCTAATTAGAGGGTAGAGGTGCAAATATCAGCCTTTGGCTATATTGACAGGTAACATTATAAGTAGATTTTAACAGGGTCACCAAATTAGAAAAACACAAAAATCAAGATAGATTGTTTTCTTGACTACGTGAGCACCAAACACTGCATCCCTCACCTACTGGGCTGGTGCAAGATTGGGCAACTAGTGGCCTTGGCACTGTATTTAGTCTTATTATTATCTCAATACGACCGGAATAAAGATATTAATAATATGTATAAAAAATGCCAAAACGATAAAATTACTAATAATAGTACAATTTCCAACAAAATAAAATTATAATTGGTTGTTAGTATTTCTGTAGAGCACCCTTTGTGCGTCAATAAATGGCTCTGTAAGAATGAAAATAAAACTGTTTGTAAAATGCACTTTTTAACCAGTAAATACCCTCAAAGTAAACTGTCATTTATTTTAATTCAAACAATTTGGACCTCTGGCACTGGAGATAAAATTACTGCAGCCCTCTTAGTCACCAAAGTAGCCTTTAATAGACAGGTTAAACACAAAAGCAGAGCCATATTTAATTTATTTTAGCAAATATGTTGAAATTGTTGGTATTTGTCACAGACAAGATAAACACAGTACAGTTACAAATCTGATTCGTTTTTTTTTTTTTTTTTTTTTTTTTTTTTTTAAGTGGAAGCCCCATTTTGGTAATTCTGTGGCTAAACTGTCCAAGTTCATACAGAGAGGTTTCATTTTGAAGAGTCAATGTTTCAATTATAAATTCAATTTTAGGATGTTTTAATGTGATTACCCCTAAACTTTCTTGATGAAAGAGGTTTCAGGTGAATAAGATAATTTCTGATGAGGCCAACCCTTATTACTTGTTTGCCTGGAACCTCAAAAACAAGACACTGAATGGCAAAAATATCAAACATATGACACCCACTCGCCCCCCCATGTAATCTTTGATATTTGTAAAGCCAATTAAAATATAGAAAATGTACTTCATTGGTGAAAAGCATGCAGAAAGAGAGAGCATCTCATATGAAAGACATGTTGTCACGAGCCGCAGCTGACACACACTGCAACCAATACGCGTCCAGTCTGAAACAGCCATTTGATCCATGTTGGTTTCAGTCCAACAGCTGTGGCCTCTCGTCTGTCCCTGATGTTAGCACTTTTAAATCAGAGTTTACCTTTGACCCTTTAACCCTATTATCCTGTTTGACTTCTAATTTCTCATCCTGCTTTACAGAGCCAAGACATTAAAAGATGTGTCACTTTTCTAATTCATTGTGACTGCACTAAATGTCAGGGGACAAATCCTTGACCCAAGGCCCCCCATCTGCTCTCAGCCTGAGTAATGATCAGACCAAGGATGTCCATTTCTCAATGCTTCTCTCAAATCTTCTTTTACCTCCCTGCAGGCTCTCGTGATCAGTTCTCAGGCAGCTGCTTTGCTCTTAACAGCTCCAGATCTGAATCCTAACAATAAGGAGCAGGACTGCAAAGATGTAATGAGCGGGATGATGATCATTCTGTTTAGACAGGCTGAGGTGCCAAAGTATCTGAGCATGCATTAGGCAAAACAGTGATGACAAGGAGCATTGTGGAGATGTATTGTAAGGCTGTGGTTGTAGCTGGGATCTAATTAGGTTTGTTACAAGTATCAGGGGTTTTATTGTCTAGTGGTCTTTAGTGATAAATGCTGCCACAGGTGGGCTTTTGTAATTTGAATGCTTGGAGGACTATCATTTATTAGATTACCAAGGCTCTGTGTTACTTCTGTGTGTGTGTGTGTTTATGTGTATACGATGTCAGCCACTGCAATCATTAAATCTTACGAGGTGTATGCATTCTGTTTTTGAATAAAAATATTCCATTACCATACTTTTAAGCAGCTCTCATCCACCAAGGTCATATAAATCATATTTCAAACTGTAATGGGTAGATATTACGTTTTATGTTGAGACACTTGGCAAGTAAATGTGCCCGCCCCATGAGCAGATTTGTTTTTATTTAAAAATGTAGGCCTGTTGCTTATTGTATGTATCAAATAAGATGCATATGTATGTCTGACATTGTTAGCCTGGAAAACTGCCCTGTTGTGCAACATTTAAAAATCCTTTTAAAGTTACTGCATCCATATTCAGATTCATATAACCCCCAAAATATAACTTTTTTTTTTTTTTTTTGCCTTGACCTATATTACCTGAAAATGTCATCAAAGTTCAGAACTTTTTGAGTTATCTTGCCTAAACAAATGTCAGCAAAAAGCATAACCTGCTTGGCTGAGGTAATAAGACAGGCCACAGTGGTCAGAAACTAGGGGAAGAGAGAGTGAGAAGGGACATGCTGTAAAGGAGCTACAGGTCAGAATCAAACTCAAGCAGTCAAGTCATAACCACCAAGCTAACTCTGCAATTTTTAGTATTTATATGATGATATATGATACAACCCCATTTCCAGAAATATTTAATCTTGCAGCACAGATGGATCTGCCTGATTCAATGTCTGTAATCAGTCAGATCTATCTCTCCAAGCTCAAAGCTTCAATGGTTGTGAACAGCCCAAAGTGGCACGGCCCAATCAGGGTCCTTTAAAGCAGGAAGAGGCGGGAGTAACGAGGGAGACTACAGCAGGACGGAACTGCATGTACAGAAATTAGCATAGATTAGCATGTATGCTAATCAGAAACGGTTTTATCAGATCTGGACCACATTTCTTTATTAAATGAAGAAAAAAACAACAGCAGTGAAAGCATTTCTCAATAGACAGGATTCTTTCGCTTCACTTCTGACACAATTTGCCGTTGCCCACAAGGACTGGTGAATGTATTGAACAGTCCATCTGGTGTGTCAGGTTGAGTCTTTTGTACTGGGGGCTTAAAATTATATTTGTTTTATTGATTGATATAAACAACTCCCAAATAACATATTAAGAATTTTCAGGAATTATGTCATGATGACATGCGTAGCATTTCTACAGGCATTGTTCTTGCCTAAGGACAAGCCATATCACATTCCCTTCCGCCATAAATTTCTTGACAAATTGAGGTTAGAAGCTCTGGAAATGCTGGAATACTTTAGTTTTGTATTAAACATGTGCACTGCCAGTACAAAACAAAAGAATAAAACCTTGGCTGTGGACACAGCCCCTTAGGGTTTCACCTTTCCAGCAGTCCATGATCTCATTTAACCTTTCAGTGGTTCACAATTTGGGAGCATGGGAGCTTTTCTATCAGTCAGACTTTTCCTTAAGAGTCAAGCTGTAATGTGTGCAAACACATTGTTGCTGCAAGATGTTGCCTATTTTTGGCCAAATATGTTGCTCATACAAACATATATATATATATATATATATATATATATATATATATATATATATATATATATATATATATATACACACACATATATATATATATATATATATATATATATATATATATATATATATATATATATATATATATATATATATGTGTGTGTGTGTATATATATATATATATATATATATATACACATACATATGTATATATATATATATATATATCATTCAGCATTGATGGTGTGTAGCTGAGTTAACAGGGTGTCCAGCATTTCCAGGCAGCAGATGAAATCTTGACTCAGCCCACCAGCCGAGGTCAGTTTTTCATTTTCCCTCAATTCATTTTTTATGAGCTGCAAGACAAGAAGAGGTGAAAAGGTTCAGGATCTGGGCTTTATACAGTTTGTCTATCCATGCAGTTTCAGTTCACTTTTGTGAACATACTGTGAACTGACCTGTGTTCACAGAAAATAGCTCATGAAAATGTTCCTGAGCTAATGTAATAACTTTCTTCCCAGTATCTTCTAAATATATGAAACTTTATAATAGAATGCACCGCAGATGATCAAATCTGATTGTTCATGTTCTGTAATAAGTCCCTAAAACACATCAGAATGACTTTACTAACATCTGAAAGCACAATTTTTTCTATACACACATCCTCACGCACACAACCCTCCCTCCCTCCCTAGCTCTGACATTTTCTCACATTAATACACACATATGAACGCTCAGTGAATGTTGCTGCTTTTGACAAGACTGTTTCTTTGTACATCTTGTGAGGAATGCCTGTATGTTATCATTTCAAAAGACAACAGGATTTTATCTGATGAACAATTCTGATTGATTTTTTTTTTGTTTTTGGCATCAAGTGTCATGAAATGATATGTTGAAAATCAGTGTAGATGGTTAATTATGTCACAATATTACTTCCTAAGCATCTTACTTGTTTAATGTTTTTCTCTAACTTTGCAGTGTAGTTGTTTTTGGGAAACTACAGGCATGCAGTGTGTCAAGAATCTTTTGCATTATGATGTTGTATTTTAATTTATTAGAAATAACAGAATAAACTGTGGAGGATGTGAGCAGTTTGGCATCCTGCGTGCAAGGAAAAAGCTGAGCAAGGGACTTTTTTTGTAATCTCACAGATGTTTCCCTGTCTCTGTGGTGTATCTTGTAAATGTTGAACACTGTGTGACAGACTCTAGATGGGATGAGCAACTTTGATTGCCGAGAGGGTCATTTTTTCTTATTGTAACTGCATCTGTTATAGTTTGTAGTATTGTACTGTTTCTCTGATTTTATGTTTCTCTTTTACTTTCGGGACTATGGATGAAAATTATAGTTGTGTTAAATTGGGCATATTTGCATTGGCATTTTATGGACTCCCAAGATATTGCTAGTTTATCAATGTCTGTGATGTCTGAAATGACTGACAGGCGACATCCAGTAAGATGAAGGCCCAGAGCTGGTCACCAGTTATCCATGTCTGCTTTAGATGTTGGACCAGGTTTTAGGTGAAGAAGACACAGTCAGTTTGTGCATCCTCAAGATGGGAGCATATGTATGCCTGACCACTCCTCATTTTAGATGAACCCACCCCTATAGGCACTGACAAGAGCACATGTTCATTTGTTAATTTGCCAACATAATTGCAATCAGCTGTAAAAAATTAAAAAAGCCAAAATAACACTTTGTACTATGGGGTGTACTATAGGGCCCCTAATGTTGTTCAGTTTGTATGATGCGGTATGAAAAGTTGACCTGATAGTATTTGCTGGAATGTTTAGCATAAAATTCACTAAATCATCTTCTGGATCACCTTTTTAAATGGCACAATGGTCAAAATCTCTAAAATGAATCACATACCCAGTGGTTCTTGATTTCAATTAATCTTGACTTTTTAAAAACTTAAGCTGTAAGGGCAAAATGTATAAAACTGCCGTAAATAGAACAGGGAACTTGAAAATTGTCCTTATTGGCTGTTAAAATGTCCTGAAGGTCCAACACTTCAATACGTCCTCATTAAAAGTGAAGAACAAGAACATCAAGCCTTAACCCAGATTTAGTAGAAGTGCAGTTTGACATTGGACAAGCTCAGTAAAATAAACTCACAGTGGGTGAATAGTAAGTAAGAATACACAATCTAAAGTAGATTTTCTTACTGCTGGAATGTGCAAGTCAGAATACACAAGTTTTTGACTCAAATTACTTCCCAGAAGAGTTTGGACGGACTGAATGACTAAAAAATAGACAAAGGGAGACAATAATACACACAAATTGTTTGCATTTTTGTCACGTCCTCAGACAGTAGGAGATAAACAGTAAATCAAGTGTTGCTAAAATCTTTCTATGAATGTGCTTTATCCATGTGTATTTATAGATTTAGTTTGCAACCAGGCACAGAGATATTTTATGAACAGAGAATAGCTTGTTGTTTATGTATGCTAACCTGCTGTTTCTGCACAGTTTGGCATGTTGTTCAGCAAGCACATTATTATGCATCATTATACCACACAGTGTCACACAGCACAGTGACAGTTTCATGCTAAAGTGGGTAACAAACATGCACTGAACCACATCATCTGACTTAATATCTTACTGCTACTTTGACACTCTTCCCTCCCTCCACAGTTGGGGCTCCATTGCTTTTCTATTTTTGCTAAAAAGTATTAAGAGCAAAGAAATCCCTTGAATGTTAAAAGGTATATTTGCATTTATAAACTCAAAAAATAGTATTTCTTAGTTGATGTTCTTGTGATTGTGGCTTTTTGCATGCTGCAAAGGTCTGAGGTAAAACCATTTAAAAATAATTTTATTTTCCCAATTGTTCTGTTTTACTGCACAAGGTGACGTGATTAGGTAAATAAAATCACGATCCAACTTGATCAAAATAATGTAAGGGAGAAATAAATTAGAACTTAGAATGGAAAATATGAAATAAAACAAGTTATATACAGGTAATTACAACAAAATAATACTTTTAAAAAATCTGCTCAATGTTCCTGAGTTCAGTAGATTTTCATCATACAAAAGTTGTACATACACTGTGCCATTTCAATCATTCTGACTGTGTAAACGAGTCCTATAATAAATGGCTTTCAAAGACCCAGTATGCCAACACAGGTGTTAGTAAAAGAGCCAATGCATAGACCTTTTGTCAGGGTTGGTGGGTGTGGTCGTTTGTTTGACTGACAGCTCCACACCCCTGTGAAATCTGTAGAGCCTGTGTTGGTAGAAGGACTTGTTGACCTGTTGTTATTTCAATTGGTCCTTAAAACTCTCACCATAGCTCCACACGTTTTCTAATCTACCGGTAAAATTGAGAACACCCAATAGGTTGAGCTGTCACCTCGCAGCCTTTTAAGATGAATTTTCCCAGTTTGATATTTTGCTCATACAACTGCACACAATCAAACAGTAAGAGTAGATCCATGAGCTGAATTTTCAGCTTCAGGGCTTCATTTTCTTTTTGGGCTTGTTATACAGTGTCTGAAATCTCCATGGTAACAGGAAGACTGGCCATGTGATGTGTCCTTGATGGGTATAAGGAAAGATGTGAACATGCATGCAATAAACATGCCTTCAGCTTCAGCTGGAAGAAAAAACATTTGTTGTAGCTTAGTTATTGCATTTGTTGTTAATGCTGTGTGTTTAATGTACGGGCAAATGTGCAACTCTTTGTCTTTGTGTGGTGTTAAAATGAAGACAGCTGAAATTCAGGTAGACAAAACTTCGATCTCTGTCTATGGGAGCTTTAAAATGAAACTTTATTTAAATTTTCCCACATTTGGTACTGTGTGTTGGTTCTCAGTCATCCAGGTCATGGTTATCCAACACTGACCAAAATGGTAACTGGACTGATCCAGATTCTTGAAGACATTTCATCTCTTCTCCAAAAGGCTTTTTCATTTTCTTGTCCACTAATTTCATGGCTGTCTTCTCATACTCCCTCACCAGTCAAAGGCTAGCCTTCCCAAAATGCAAAGCAAGATGTCTGTGTAGGTTCTGAAGAAGCTTTTAGGAGAAGAGGTGGGACATCTTTGAAAATATGAACCAGTCCAGTTGCCATTTTGATCAGCATTGGATAACATTTGGAATTGATTTCACTTATGCAATTGAGCACTTAGGTCTTGCCCACCCATCTAATTTCACAGTTAGCCCATAACTCACGCATTGTGAATGATTCAGTCACACAGAAGGAGCTGACGTTTGACTATGCTATTACATCATTGGTTTAAAATCACAGTGTGTTCCCCTCTTTACGCTGTAATTGCACTCCTTGCTTGCATGAAGAATATGACCAAGGGCACACTGGGCATTCCATTTAATGCGTGAGAGCCCCGCCCCCTTTACAGTCCGGCTTGTTTGTCCAATGCATTGCAATGCTGTTCATTTCCCTGGATCCAGCACGCTTGAAGGAGGTGGGCTTTAGCACGGTACATTTGCTCATGGGTGATGTAATTATGCATCAGCACGATTCAAGCAGAGACAATGTGAAAGAAGGCCAGAACGGGACTGGGTAAAGGTGGTGGTGGGGTTATTCTTAAGCATGGCATGGCATGGCAATTGGCTCTGGTATGACTGTGCCCTCAATCAAGCTTTACACAGGTTATTACGGGGGAAAAAAAAAAAAAAAAGGCCTGCTTGTGTGTGTGTGTGTGTGTGTGTGTGTGTATGTGTATGCATATATGCTTTTTATGCACTACACATACAAACAAAAAATGCATATAAATAAACTGGTAAAAAAAAAAATAGTTACCTAAAAATAATGCTATTATTCATGGAAAAGAAAAAAAACGTTCAACATGTCATGTGGCACAGCAATATTTCAATCCCAGTCACTCAATTTCCATAACTGTGGGAGGCAGTAAGTGTAATCTTGGTTGAAATTCGATTAATTGTCCAGCTCCAGTTCACACACAGAAAACTTTCATTGCTATTAGTTTTACGCATACTAACAAATATCAAAACTGCGTTAGCTTGCAGTCATATCAACTTTGTCTGCAACATGCATATTTCAAATCCTTAAAAACTTTCTAACGGACAAGTTGTGAATGTACTTATTCAGTAATCTATTTGCCCTTTCTTCAGCCTCATTTTGTGTTTTCTTCATCTTTACTTTCAAATTAATAAATAACTTTAATTCAGGCTTTTAAATCTGGTTTTACTGTTGAGTGTTTGTGACTTCAAGTGTTCTGCAGTCAGACTCACTTGAGAAACTGCTTTTGCTGTTTTTCCCACTTCTGCATTTGCTTCATATTTTAAGAGGGTGGCACTTGATGCCCTGTGACTGCCTGCAGCAAATAACATTGCTCTTTTTTTTTTTTTTTTTTTTTTACTAGAAAGTATATTCACCAAAGCTTGTTTGCATGGGAATGGACATTTGTGCAAATTTTTAATATATTATGTAATTTACATACAGCCAAATTGGAAAGGATAAAGGAAACTGGAAAGATGTTGCCTTGTCTCATAATGGAGTGTGTATTTCCTTACTTTGCAAGCGCTTTGTGAATTGCATGCCATCTTTTTCTCTCATTTGCATAGGTATCTAGGCAGCACAATCCATTGGTGAATCAAGCTTGTGCTTTGCTTTTTTTATGTATGTCTATTTTTATTTTTATTTTTTTGTTAAATTACATATGGCAAAAAAGCATCAATTTAAAAACATAGTCACTGTTGATCTTTTTTATGTTGTGCTTACCAAAAACACTGACTTCCTAATTTGTGTTTCTCTTTGCCGAGGGATTTAATGATAGTAAAATGTGGGAGTGAAGAGGCAAGATAATAATATGTATGCCAGGCTGCAGAGAAAGTGGAGAGCAAAGAAAAAGTCTCTCACACAAAAAAACAGCAGAGAAAGCTCAGGGGAAAAAGCTCGTTATGGTGAGTATCAGAGAATGAGTGGTGATACTGGCTATGTGAAAATTTGTGCTCCCTCGAGTCCTCCGAGCAATAAATGCACCGCCACTTCAATCACTAGGTGCTCGGTGGACTGGCCAAGCATCCGTGGCACTGTGCGCAGTCATCAGTTCCCTAAATGATAATCCCATTGGAGCATTTAGAGGCGCCTGTTATAAAAGCCCCATGGGGAGATCTCACTGTGGTGTATCACTACGCCCTAAATTTGGGGTCTTGCGTGTTTCAGACGTCATCTGAAAAAAAAAAAAAAAAATGAAAGGGGATTCACAAGTATTTTTAGTTAGAAAAAACTCCAGTTTACTGCAGCCATTGGATCAGTGTTGCCTTTGCATGTCAGCAGCTTGAATTATCGCACATTACTTCAGCAATTTTTGCAATCAGAGGAGAGGGACAAAAACACACTGGACATGTGTGCAGTTGGCTTCTAAGAGAGGTGTTACAGAGCAGAATGGAAAGAGACTTTACCTTAAGTACATGATCATAATGAGGTTTCTGAATGTGCTTTTCTAGCTACTGTTCAGGTTATACCCTTTGTACACCCTCATACAAGAAGCTGCCTATGAACATTATCTCAAGAAGAGTTTGAGGGATTTTCTTCAAGCTTCGCACAAGTTTTCATTTTGTCTGATAATGTGTTGGAGGTTTAAAGGGCAGTGCCTCATGAGTACTTCTTGCTTGTAAATGGGTTATATCAAAAGTGCTTTAGGGGCCTTTTGCAAACTTTGCACCAATGCCAGATCCAACTTCAGTAAAAAATGTAAACAGCCAGACATGCATAAATGTTTTGAAAAAAAAAAAAGTATTATATTATCTGATCTAACTAAGGAAAAATAACAAAATTAAAAACAGCAAATGTGACAACAAGTCACTAATTAAGAGTAAATGGACTTGAACTTCTATTCTTTCTAACCACTCAAACTGCAGGCATACCCATTCACATCCATTCACTTTCCTATTCACACTGATGGTTGGAGTTTCTTTAGCTAATGCATCCATTCACTTTCATACCCATTTAGACACAACTGCAGCATGCCGATGCAATTTTGGGGATAAAAGTTATTACTAGCAATTTATTTACTTCTTTAGCCATGCTTGAGGATGTATTAAAACTAAATAAACATATCAGCTTGTTTAATATTTTAAAATTGCTCGAAATGAATCAAATCTATGATTATAGCACAGTTTATTAACAACATAAAATCAATTATCATACCATTTTCATACCACCACCTGTGTTGACCCTCTGAAGGCATTTTGCAAACATTTCAATCAGTGACAAAAGAAAATCCCCCTTTGCATCTCCGATGAATGAAAGGTTTATATCCATCCATCATGTGTTCAGAGGTCAAACTAATAAAATCAATTCTATATTTTTTATCAACCATGAAGTGTAAAGGTGCGTCCACACCGAACGCGACTTGGGCGACCTGGGAGAATGCTCTCCAGAGAAAGTCAATGAACAGCCACGACTTTTTCAGTGGAAGTGATGGTTCTCTGCGGTCCTGTCCTTCCTCATGTGCATCAGCTGCAGTGTTTTGTGGTTGGTAGATGAGTGAAAAGGATACAGCTGGAACAATGTCAGCTAATACATACACATATATGATTTATGACACGATATGGTTGTGGTGAAACTTGGGAGGGACAAGGTGAAAGTTTGTAAATCTTTATGTTCACTGTTTGTTAATGTGATATCTCAGGCATGCACTGGTTAAATTTCTTCTATCTTGGCACAAATGTCCATCCTGACTCGATAGGCTGATGAGATTTTTTAGGTCATAGGTATAAAGACATATGTCATGGGGCCTTGTGTTTATCCATCACTTGGGCACACAAAAATATTTTGGAGGTCAAATCTACAAAGATACCAACTTACTCAAGGTCTAAGGTCTAGGATTCAAATAGTTTTAATCGTTAAGCCTCATGTTCATCTTTTTCTTGACAACAGTTGACCTCACAGAGGCATTGAACAATCACTCATTGGTTCCAGTTGTTCAAAAGAAAAGATAAAGCTTCCTAAGCCATGTTGCCTGAAGGTCATGCTGCGTTTAAAAGCATCATCTTAGTTGTTGAAACAAATGGAGACAAGGGGCTCTAATTTCGTAGACCAGGCACAGGCGGGGCGCACCTGCCCTGCGCCGCGCCTGCGCCGCGCCTGCGCCGCGCCAACGGGGTGTGTCCAGGGAATTTTGCAAGTTTCGTGCACGGCGCAGTCTGGCGCAGTCTGGCGCAGGCAGGCGCACCCACGCCTCCGTCTCTCCTACCGGCGCACGTAGCAGAGAGGGAGGAGATAAGACTTGAGTGGGTTTAACACAGCCGAGTGTAATCTTCACCAATCAAATGAACACCTCTCCTCGCCTTTAAATGCGCCGCGGGCAAGGCGCAGTGACAATTTCACCTTGGTGGCGAAGAAGGTCAGAGCTGCTGTCACTTTTACAGCAACTGGGAGAGCGCAGGGGCCACCGGGCCGCGCATTGGAGGACACGATGCGCGTCACCGTGTGGACCACCTCACGGGACAGATGTAATATGTTCCTGTGTCATAATAAGATTACAAAATTAAGTGATGATTACATCCAAACACAGCAGCAGGCTAATCCATTCATCATGCTTGTGATCCACCTGCATTACGAATAAAAATTAAAACAGAGAAATATGGGCAATCGCAGTTAAATCAGACACCGAGTGACTTACATTTATTCAGAGAGCGTCTCTCTCTTTTTTCTTTTCTTTTGAATTTCATGAGATGACAGAAGCCGGATACTCCGTATCGGATGATGTGGCTGTTTGTGGTTGGCTGAGAGATATGAACTCGTTAGTTATGACAAACGTCTCTGATCTGACATCAGATGTGACGGGACAATTAATATAGATACAAATGTATGTGCTGGTTCAGACGGTTACATTAAATAGTGGTTGTTGTGATTGTTTATTGCATTGAAATGTGCCTGACACTCTGGATACCTGCCTGTGAGGTTTTGGTGACGTGTGCGCACTGTGCCTCTGTCAGCCAAATTACCACTGCCCGGGGTGCGCCTCGTCTGCGCCGAGAATAGACCAGGTTGGAGCTGGCTTTCAGCGCACCTTCCGTGCGGTTTTTGGCACCAAATTGTCACTGCGCCAAGCTGAATCTGTGGACACCTCCTCCTGGTGCACCGTCACACCCATTTCGGCGCAGCCGGTCTACCAAATTGCCTGAGCACAGCGGTGTGCAGGACAAAATTACCACTGCGCGGGGTGCGCCAGGCTGCGCCACCCTGCACCACCCTGAGTTGCGCCAGGAAATTAGAGCCCAAGGACTTGTGCACAACATCAGATACTCTAGAAGCTGGATGAGGCTCCTAATGCTTTTCACAGATTCTTATTTCTACATGAATCACTGTAAATTCTTATTCTTGAGTATGACAGTAAACAAAGGAGCCCGGAATAGCCACTACCTCCCTACCACGTGACTGCATAAGGATCTACATTAATTGTAACACAACACTAACACGTGAGGCTGTGGACGGATCAGTTTGGCGTGTCTTCATACTATAGATGCAAATGAAGCCTGCTATTGTGTGACATGGGATGACAATAGCAGTGTTACGGTTTAATCCTTTAATGCCATGATGGAAATGTGGATCTAACTAATTCATCTTCATTTTGACCAAGGCACATACATGTTAAATTCTGCATGTTTTGGCTCTACTTGTTTTTACTGTAAGGAGCAGACCTCTTGTATAAGCAGCTTGTGTCTTGTCTTGCTTTTAAATATTTAGGGAGGTGAAAAACGTCTGCAGGACGACAGTGAGCCTCATTAAATTGCTGTTTTTTAGAAAAAGTTTGTTTCAAAATGCCTTCTGCCACAGTTTTCTTTGTTTTTCTTTTTTAACCCTTGCAAATCCAGACCATTTTCTGCTGTTTCTAGTCCATCTGGATTTTTTTTTTGTAATAATGCATGTAAAAACTAAACCCTTTCAAGCGCAACCCAGAATCTATTACTGTGGATCCACAAATACAACATTTTGGGAAAAAAAATAAAGACATATATTTAACCTGGGTGTCCTCAAGATTGATGAAAGAGCAAGCTTCCAAACACAGTTGTCCCCATAAAGATTTGTTATACTGACATTCAAGGAAACAATGTGAGTGTTGCCGCTTGGGGCTGCCAGCAATCTTGTAGAGTTGGAAGAATTAAGATTCTTCCAGCTGTGACCCCTTGTGTTGAAAAATGAAGCCAATGTGTAAGCATGAAGAACTGTAGCACCAGGATTCCATCCTGTACTTCTTATGGTCTATGTGTTTACCAAAGTTAACGCATCCAGGATTTTGTTCTTGGCAAAAGAAGATTTCAGAATAGTCAAGAGCTACCTAAGGCACAACTTGAGCACTGAAATAACAGGTCAATTTATTGATTTTGTAATATTCACGACTCATAAATGCTAAACTGACCCTCTTTTGCCTTCAGAACTAATTTAATTTCTCATTCTTTGTGGCGTATATTCAACAGGGGGCCCACAATATCCCTCAGATTTGGTCCATATTGTCATGAAAGCATGGCACAGTTTGATTCACGAATCAAATCTCTTGTTCCACAACATCCAAAAGGTGCTATATTAGATTGAGATCTGGTTACTGTGGAGGCCACCGGAGTACACCACTAAATTTCATGTTCAGGAAATTAGTTTGAGATAAGTTGTGCTTTGTGGCATGGTGCAACCTGAATGACTGATACAAGGCAGGATCAATCCATGATTTCATAATGTTTACACCAAATTCTGACTGTAACAGAACTTCATATTCAATGGACCAGGTATGATCTTTCTAGTCTTGTGTTGTTAAATGTTGGTAAAACTATGCAAAATGTGAGTTCCCCTTACTATCAACTATTCTACTATTCACCGTCCCACCAGCGGTGAGTTTGTTTTGTGTCAAAAAAGGACTGGACAGAGGTTTGTCACGTCATACATCTCCAGAAAGCTTAAGTTGTCATAATTCTAACCATGTAAACTATTAGAAGATCAAATCCTCACAGCAGTAACAATTCACAACAATTACAAAATTGGCATAACTTGACACATTTAGATCTAATGTCATCCCTTAGTCCCAATTTTCCTATTAATTCCAATTTTAAAAGGAATCCTCACAATCCAAATCCAGTAAAACATAAGTCCAAACACATGATTACAGCCAAAAGGATTCATGCTTTGTTGTTTTTATCACTTTACATGCGCAAGTCACATCACGCTTCACAGCTTTGCCCCCTTCTGTTGCTCACCACTTAAGTGATATAAAAAGTATTTTTGAGACATAAACTGTTCATCATTGGGTGTTCTGCCAGCACTGATCTTGCTTAATGGTTTAATTTTATATATTAGGGGAGAGGCGCTCTTTGAAAGTGACACCTCTCCAGATGTCATTGCAGATGCTCTCGGATTCTTTGTCCAAGCTTGCAACACAAATCTGGAAGGAGTTGTTATTTTCAAACTGTGTTTGTCCATTATATGTAAAAAACATTCATGTCACAAGAATATTGGATTACTGACTAACCCACCCAACTCCATGGCATCGCTGGCTCCTTACGCTGTTCTCTAATAATAAAAGCTCACTCTTTTATCAGTTTCAAAAGGGCTCCAGGTCAAATGTATATCTACCAAAAAGTTATTAAGTCACCCTGAAGTGCAGTGAAAGAGAAAGTGACAACTTCTTGTAATTCTTATGGATCAATAAGATGTGCCCAATGTCTACTTCCTCTTTTTCTTTATTCCAGTAAAGAGCAGCCAAGAGTCATTAAGAGACCTGTCAGGTGAGGTGTGGGTACTTTATATGGCCCTTTGAAACATTTTGGACAAAAATTGCCTCCAAGGGTGGCACAAATAACTATTTGGAGCATTGTGGAAGAATAAATGTCAATGTGTGAATATTTTTTGCAGTGAGCTTCTTTGCATACTTTATTTTTTGTCTCTTATAATAGCCAAGCTTTGCTGAACCTTATTTACCTGTGAAAACCCTTGTTCATAATTGATCTGTATGTGATTTGTATGAAATTCTTCAAGATTTAATTCTGTCCTGATTGTTTTTTTGTTTTTTTTTTTATCTCAATGATCATTTAACTTTGTACATAAGGAATTGACATCAATATAGAATAAATATTCCAAACCTTGTTTTTAAACCTTGGTTTTATATGACAGGGTTGAGGTTTTACATGCATTATAACAAAACAAGAGCAGGAGGACTAAAAAGGCAGAAAATAGCTTGACTTTGCAAGGGTTAAGTAAATGCACCTTATATAGGGCGACCATATTGTTAAAACCCAAAAAGAGGACCCTCACCAGCATGTGTTGCGTCATGACGTGTGCGGCATGTGCGCTCAATATCTTGCCTGGTGAGTTCATTGGAATAATGCCAGTGGTCCAGTGCAGCACCTTGTTATAAATATTAACCCTTTTACTACTATGAATGTAAATCGCCGCCTGGTCTTTTTTTTGCCTTTTTTGTCAATAAATATGTCAGAAAATGCCCTTTGAGTACATTATTTTGCACCTTTTTTCAGGTAAAATTAAAACATTCTAGCGAGTATTTGTCTTGATTAAGTTGTAAATACTTAAAACAGTGTGTAATTACAAGAAAAGAAAAAGAGATTTGATTTTTCAACAGGTTCCTCTTTATAAACAATTCTAAATGAGCATGTACAACATTTTTGAGAAGACAAAACAGAAATGTAACCCATTTTATATTATTTATCATTATTTATGTTATAGTATTTAACTACAAATGCATAAACCGCGAAATATGATGAAAAAGACAAATTCAAAAAAGATGAACTAGGCGAAAATGGCAAAACTCGGCGAGAATACGACAGAAGAATGGCACGAAAACACTCCAGAATGATACTAATGTCATTATTTACAATATGTTTACATTATTTCCACAGAAAATACCGATAAACCACCGATAAATGACTCACGTTTGTCTCTGAATCCTCATGTCCACGCAAAAGAGGATGTATGGCCCTACCTTATATACCTTATATACCTTATGTACCATATACCTTATGATATTGTTTTGTGTGAAAAGACCCTTCCAATCAAAAGAGTAATTAGTCAATCCAGGTGGGCTGATCTAAGCTATGCTTACTCCAGCATGGTCAGAGTAAATATGGGTGAAATCCAGCCTAACCCTGCTCTGATTGTCACCTTCTGAGAAAGCCATAAGTGATGCCTGTCTGTTAAAGTGTTCATCGGTGGCTGTCTTTCATATAGTAGTGAGGGGAACCCCATCATCAAATGTCCTTTGGAGTCTCCAAATGGCATAGTTTGATTACACCTGAACATACCTGTAGAAAAACACTTGTTGTCTTTGCTTGTCTTTGCTTGCTTGACTTGTCTTTGCTATCAGTTTACTCTGAACCTTAAGGGTCATGCTATGCTTGAATTAAGTTATCTCGGAAATAACTCCCAAGTGTAGTCATCTGCAGGCCAACATTTGTTTGGAAGAGATCTTATATGTGTGAACAGTTTGTACTGCAGTCAAGTTTTGATTATTATGTGGTTTAAAGCAAGACTTTCAAACTTTTTTTCCAAATTAATGTGAGAAAAAAAATGATCTGGAAACTGTGGCCTACTATTCTCACTCTGCATTTTTATCCTGTAAGGTCTTGGCCCACACCAGATGGATATGACTAATTTGTCTTCATGTTGACCCGAGCTCATGTCACATTCTTTTAGTTTTAGTCCCACTCTTTTACTGTATGTGGAGCTGACCTCCTGATTCAGCCTCTGCATTTTCTTTTTTGGGGGGGTGAAGTTAAGTTCACAAAATGACAGCATTGGTAATTGTCACGACTCAGCACTATTGCCGGGACAAAAGGAGGGAAACCCACATAGCTGTCCTGAAAAGCACAAGCATTCATATTTATTTACAGGCAGCAGGAGCAGCAGAATTTGCTAAATGTAGAAAATGAGCCATCTGTAGATCAGTAGTGTTAGTAAGTGGATGTGTGAAAGCGTAGTGTTGTGTGGTGTAAGATAAAGCTGAGTGCAAAGCCAAACAAAAGGAAACATGCAGTGCAATGTGAAGAGAGAGTAAATGAGATAGATAGTAGGAGAGTTATTCTTCCTGGACGAACTGACCAGTTTCATCCAGATGTATGAATGCAATCTCTGCCCAGCAGTTTCTAAAAGGGAGATGGAAAGCATGAGAGGCAGCCCAGGGCAAGAAGAAAACCTACAGGCTGTGCCAAAGCCAGAGGCCCCTCTCATAAGTGCTGATAAAACATTTGTTTGTTCAGCAGAAGTTTTCCCCACACTGAGGAGAGCTGCACCACTTTGCAGGAATATTGTTTTTAATCTGGTCCCACTCCAAAAAAGGAGTTTCAAATTCAATTTGAAAAGCTTATGATAGAGGATGGAGTTCACAGAACATCTAAGTCATGAATTTTCTGCACAATGTAACATTGGCAGCAGGCCCTGGAACCAGCATAAGAAGTGCATAGGGATTTATAGCTCTTGTTCACACCGGCTTCCTGCTAAAAAGAAGCCAGTTACCCTTTCTCAGTACTGTTTGATACAGTTGCTTAAGCTAGGAGGCCAAAGAGGATGTTGGCAGATGGTGCAAAGAAGAGAAAAAGAGTGAGTGAACAAGACGCCAGACAAAAAAATAAAAAATAAAAATAAAAAATGTATAACAATATGGCAAAAGAGTATACACACTTGCAGTAGAGGTTAGATTTCTACCAAAACATGATGGTCTGAAGCATAGTCGGGGATCCCCTCTACCCTATTCTGCAAGTAGGACCAGGCCTTTCTGAGAGACTGAGGGACAATAAGCAATGGAGGGAATGAATAACATGTATTTAGCCAGCTACCCGATTAAGCCATAATATATATACAGTGCAGACATAGTAAGGCTTCAACAAATGATTTACTGTGTGCACAGCAAGTTTGTATAACTTTCATATTGAGCTCAAACTTTGCTCTTTCTTATAACTGGTTTATCAGGGCCTGCAGATTTATAAACATTGAACTAAAATTTGCAGATTGAGTGAGAAATTATTTATTTAGAGATAGGTCAGTGAGGGTAAGAGACTGAAGATGGAGAGTGGCAAATAACTTAAAGTAAAGGAGCAACAGGCCAGAATCTAAAGAGCATTAGTCTCTGTTTATAAGGCATACAAACAAACCACCAGGCTGCCATCACCCCAAGTGTGTTGTTTTTAATGAAGGGCACTTGTGTCAGCCACAGCAAAACAATCTAGCTCAAGTTTTGTCCAAGGTTTGCATACAGAAAAACAAATAAAGCGATCTTGTACTAGACAGTGAATTATTCCCTTGTCAGTCCTCAACTTAACTTTTAAGCTTTTTCAACTTCCATGTCATTAGGAACCCACTTCACTGTTGCAGTTCAGCAACAGTCTATAGGAATCATTTTAAGAGCTGAATACACAAATACATACAATTAGGTTAACGGTTAGAAAACCAGGGAACGTAGAATCTGTCAGTCATGTCAACACAAAAAATATGTTTTTATTACTGTAACATGACAGTTGACACGGCTCTTTGGCATCTTTCAATCTCCTTTGTGGCTTAACCAGCAACTGTTTGACATCAAATGTTTGTTGTCCAGAGGGAGGAGGCATAACAGCACTATAAACACTTCACAGATGTGCAGCTGCTCTCAGTGAGTTCACATTGCAAAGCAGCTGGATGGACCAGATTCTACCTCTGTCAACAGAAAAATCCACCTTCCAAATCCTCTTGCCGTTGTGCTTGTTCTGGGTCAGAAAATTACAGGACTAAACAGCATCCTCTCAGGACAGAGAGGAAGGAGCAACAGGTGAGGTTTGGCTGCACCTAAGTGAAAAGCCTTTGCAGGCCTGTAAAAGACCTTGGCACTGATGCCACAGAAGTAACAGTTTTATCAGCGCAGGACAACATTTCTTCACTAAAAGCAGGGCAAATGACTTCTCTAAAGTGTTTCCTGATAGAGGGGATGTTTTTGCTCTTCTCCTGTCTGCTTCTGTAAATGGTTGAATGTGTCTTCCTTCTTGGCAATGGTTCCTACCTGCTATGTCCCTTGTTTTGTTGGTCTGATTGGCCTGAAAGGACTGTGATGAATAAAATGTCTTTCCAAATATTTTTAATCACCTTTTTTCATTGTTATGTTTTTCAGTGTTCTATCTGTAGATTGTTGCCAAGATGGACCAGCATAATGAATCTGATGGACACATAAAACATCACTGGACTAAATTACAGCATGTCGTTGATTTAATATGGCCAAGGTGAAAAGGTGAAAGACCTATGCTGCTGTCTGTCAGCAGGGGGAGCTCTCACTGTTTTGGCTTCACATCTGTTATTCCACCTGTGCTAATCAGCAATTTGTGTTTGCTCATTAATATGCAGTGTCCTGAAAGCCAACAGACCAGACTTAACCTGTCTCCCTCTCCCCATTTTAGCGCCAGCAGCTGCCAAAAACAGCTTCTCCCCCACCACCCCTGAAGAAGACCTACCAGTGTGACATCCTACTGTCATTTGTTGGTAGTTAAGTCCTACTGGCTTGTGCTGGCAAGCCAAGTGTAGAGCAGAGACTGTAGAATGAATACAGAGTTGTTGAAAACATGGCGTTTAGCAGCGCTGAACTGACCAACTACCATAGAGAAAACCAATCAGAGCAGACTGGGCCCACATGGGGAAAGGAGACTTTTAGAGGCCAGAGCTCTAACAGAGCTTCTCAGGCAGATACAAAATGCAGCTTCATCAGGGTTCCTCAATATTTGAACAATATTTTGAACTTAAGCAATTGTGAACATACTCTAGCAGTCATCAACACTGAACATTTAAACCTGACTAAAGGCAAAATGTGGTCTCTTTAAATCAGATGTCTTTGAGGCACTTTTCCTCCCTTTTCTTGAAATTTGCCCCAATGTTCTCATTCTGCAAGCTACTTTAACTTCAAAATGCAGTGATGTAAATGTTCACCGGAGTAAATTAACTACAGCCATCAATATGAGAAATTATTTCTCCAAGTAACCATGATTCTCGACAGAGATGAGTAGAAAACAGATTTGTGGGACTCCTCCAACACACAATAAGAGACTTCTAAAAAAGCACATGTACAAGGGACAAATCAGCAGTGCGCCATGTTCTCTGAAATAACAAAAAAGCGGTAAGTTTCAAGAACAAACACTGCACCTTCAGCTTTTACAGTGGTTAAATTTTAAAAAGTACACAGAAACTAGAGAGCTAAAATGTGAAATCAGAAAGTAGAAATTCCTTATGCCAACCATTAAAAAATGATCTGAATAAATTAAACTGAATCGCTCCCACTTTGTTGGAACATAAAAATACGATAAAGTGCTGCAGCCATGCTTCAGGCCAGCTTCTCTATCCCTCTTTAAAGAGAGATTTGATGTGGTGGTAAGCTCACACATCTGTTTACCTGGCTCCCCCTTCGTAGTCGAGCATGACCAATCTGAGCTGGAGGGTTTTTAAGATACCATCTCTCCAAGAGATGCTACATCTTAAAGATTTAATGTGTTCTACAGCAGTAAAGTGCTGGATGTACTAGTGTAATTATCACCAAGGCTAATCTTTTCCTAACTACTTTCAAGTCTTAAGCCTGTTTTTACACTTATTTTTAACAATTAACAGCCCCGAGTTTCTTGGAACGCTGCATTTAATCACATGCTTTCCCTGGTTTGAGCTTACATTATTTTTCTGTAGCAAAAAGCTATAACACACCACTACAGTAAGTTATTTGAGCTTAATCAAAGATTTTCAACTGTGACTGCTCCTTTGTTGAGTACAAGGAACTATTTTTGTCAGGACAGTAAACAGAGTAAGAAATAAGGTTGAGAAAGCAGGGGAAGATGTGAGACAGGAGCTGCATGTTGGATATAAAACAGTGCACCTGAGAACCCTGTCAAAGTTTTATACAGTTAAAAACTACATTTTAAGTTTTCAGTGCATGCACCTTTGCTTTTGTAGGGTTATGTGGTTGGTTAATTGTGTTTTAGCTGCACAGAGAAGCATACCAAGATACCTTGCTCTTTCTTTTATTATGTGCAACAAATAATGCTGAAATATAATTTACGTCTACTTAAGATGCAACCACAGCCAATAAATATCAATTAAAGCAGAAGCAGCTCCGTGCTCCGGTGTCCCTCTGGGCTCCCGACTCACAGACTGGGAGCAGTTGTCCTCTAATGTTCACACTAAATGTCAACTAAAATGGGCCTACAAATGCACAAAACAGCAAAAGTGAAATGATGACATCATTCCCTAAAGTACATCTTTTTTCTCCCCAATTACCTCACCTACACCGTGGTTTAAAGCCAACCTTCCTGATATCCCATAAAAGTGAGAGTGCCCCCCACCCACCCACATCAGCCCCCGAGTGGATTCTGGCAGACCACACAGAGTCAGCTGTCGTCTTCCTTGGCCATGCGACAAGTTGATATTTCATTTGAATGCACGGTGCTCTGAGGACTGATGCAAAGGCTATTACCCAGAGTGCCCAAGTGGGTTGGCCAACAGTGTTAGGGCTGAACACAGGGGCACTTCAAAGAAATGAGAAGTGCGCTAGAAAACAAAATATATCTACTATTTCTTATTAAATGGTCTGCTGTAGTACAGGTTGTGCACATTAAGAGGAAAGGGGGTTTCTTCACGGAAGTTCTTGAAGATTAATTCCTTAATATCTCAAATGTAAAATAAAATCTACCCCTTGTGTTGTCTTAGGGTCATAAATGATCCATCAACTTTAAAGTCATCCAGACGTATGCATTACATTTAGGTGATTTTTACGAAATAGAGGATCACCCAGGGCATGTTTCAGTAATAATAAAAGAAAAATATATCTCTGAGTGAATGAAATAACTTTCTACAATCATGAAAAAAAGGAACCTGTAATATCTACTCTGGAAGGACCAGTCAGCTCTTCATGAAAAAGCCACAGGAGACAGAATCATATTCATGTCATGACAGATGGATGGACTTATGTTGAAAAAAAAAAAAAGAGCTTAATTCAAACATCACACATAAAATACTAGCCCTAAATTTTCGGTGAGGTTTGATTTTATGTCTTTTATATTTAAGATGGGTAACATTATTCCTTGTATCAGGTTGATATATTCATTTTTGTCGACTGCTAGAGCATGTTCACCATCAGAAATGTTAAAAAAAACCTGTTTGCTTTTAATATTCAGACTGTTCCTGTTAGTGTCAAGATCTGTATGCTTCTGTGATGCTCTGTTAGAGCTTCTCCCCCTTTAAGGCTCCCTTCCCCACATAGGCTTAGTCCACCCTTGTTGATTTCCAGGTCTACTCTGTGATAACTGTCAGTGAAGCACTGCTTCATGCCATGTTGTCACAAACTCTTCATTCATTCTACATCTATGCTCTGCACTGGGCTTGCTACTGCGAGCAAATAGGCTTAAACTGATGACAAAACAATGGCAGGACATCACTCTGGTAGGTCTCTTCGGGGGACCAGGGGCACAAGTTGTTTTAGGCAGCCACAGCAATAGTGAGAGGGAGAGGTCTTAATGCCTTTGTCTTGTTCATAGAGATGCAGAGGAGGCATAATAAACACACACACAAGGCATATAAAACCCCAAAAAGCACAATATGCTTTAAACTTCTGAGCCTGTAAGGTGATACAGGTAAACATAGAGCCAACACTGGCCATTTTGGCACCCTAGGCAAAACTATGATTTAGTGCCTTTACTACGTATTACTTAATGGTACTGTTAATATTATTATTATTATTAGTAGTAATAGTAGCAGATGCAGTAGTAGTAATTATTTTGATCATTATTCACTCAGACACTCCATTATGTTATGTTTAGTTGAAGCAGTTTAACTTCTATTAATGATCATTGCCTACATTTCAATCAGTTCTTGTTTTTTTTTTTTTAATTCTGTTGCCAATCCTAACCTCATTACATGTAGTGCATCTTATCCCATCTTGTCTCATGTAATATAGCATCATTTTAAATATTTGTTAAAAAAAAGGTAAGTTTTGCATTATTCTGCCAAAGAATGAACAATTTATCCTTAATTATAAACATTACTGTACATAACAATCTAAAATCCTGATCAGTTAATTTTAATTTTGATGCTTTGTTACGTATTTTGCAGGCCTTCAAGCATTAACATGTACTGATGAGATCAGGAGAAATAATTGATATGACTACATCACCAATACATTAGAGTCTAGGCCATTATTTTACAAGATTTTCTCAACTTCACTCACATTTTTAGACAGCCCACACTTTGAACACATTTACCTCTGAATAGCTGCTGTTCCCTCCCCGTCTCTGCAGCAGGCTGTATCAAAAGGAAGGAGGCTTATCTCTGTGGTTGTCAGACTTATCAATATTTTTCCTTAAAATTAAAAAAGCCTTCATCGTTTACAAATCCAAATTCAGCAAAGATCTCAGGGCCTGTAATCTTACCATCAATGCTTTTAGGAACAATCTTAGACGCTAAGCTTTTTATTTTTCAAGAAACCTGTTCCCTCTGGTGTCTCCCCTGTGTAAATGAATGCACGAGTGAGTAATAGCACGCGCCATCAGAGCAGGAAAGAGAAAGAGAGATTGACAAAAGGAAAAAGGAAGACATAGGGAGAGAGACAGAGGAGGAGATGCTGAATTGTCTGAAGCAGGAAGAGGAAGGGGGGAAGTAGGCAACCTGGTGGCTGATCAGCGTGCGGGCTTTAAAAAATATGCAGGGTTGGTACAGGCATCCCCCCACAGCATGTGACACCCCTAGCATTTGCCTATACTGCCTGTAGGGAGGGTTCTGGCTTAACTAATACGTAGTAAGTAATACGTAGTAAAGGCACTAAATCATAGTTAACTTAAATGGCTAAGTAGCTATTCCCATGGTAGAAACTCAGTATGTGTATGCATGTAGGTATGGTTAATACTACCTGCTGAAGCTCAAGCTGAGCATTACTTTCCTCTTGAAAGAAAATGCCCTTTAAAACACTCCATTCTTTTCCTCCTGGAGTTAATTATGTAATAGCTCAATAGGCTCCACCTACATGTGTGTTTTCTGCTCATCACAGGTAGACACCATGACTGTTTTGGAAGTCCGCTCTGTGGCCTGTAACTCCTCTTCCCCCTGCCCATCAGACATTGTTTGGGCGGCTAATCAGTGTAGCTCTCATAATCATAGCCTCAGATCTAAGCGTTTCCAAAGAGGAGGGAAAAAGAGCTGCATCTGATCATCTACAGAGACGAAATTTGTCATTTTTTTAATTCAACTTGAATCAAACTCTTTCTTAATGGACAACAAAGACATGGTGCAAATGGTCAAACACACCAGGACATGGGACCTTTAAGGCATGGTCACATACATAATGGGACACCATGTATCTCACCATATCCTCACAGAATGAGATGCGTGCAAGTGTTAGTGACAAAATCAGACTGATCACATAGAATCTAATTGGAGGTTCCTAACTGCCCATGTGTAGCATAGTGCAAATGCTGCGTGATATGGAGCAACATTTTGCCCCAATGTGCTCTATTTTTCTTTGTGTCACTCACATCAGTGGGGACAAGGAGTGAGGGAAGAGGGATTTTGAAGTGGTGCTGGAAGGACTTTCTTGATTATCTTTGACTTTTTTCACTCAGCAGAGCTTTTCAATCCATAGAAGAGAATTCATCTGTTTCCATGAGTGAAATAATTTATGATGAAAGGATTTCTCACTTTCAACAATGAGGGAGGAACTTTATTTGGCCCATGGAGACCTGTGTATTTATGAGCCTTTACATCTACCACTCATCAATACAAAGCACTACAGGTCCATTTCTCCACCTCTACAGTAAAGGCAGTTGATGTACTGTTTACAAGGGGAAACGCAGAGTATAGGATTAAATATGTGACAGATGCAGTGTGGAGAGCAGGCATGCGACGCTACGTGATGGGACGTGACATTTGACACTGGCATTCAGGTAGAACATGGTGTAAAATGATAACAAACAATAAAGAAAAGCACCAAGCTCTGTTTAGTGTCTCTTTCAGGCAACTCCTTGGTGCTTTCAGTCAGCAGCACCAGTAAGTTTGAGTAAATGAAAGAAATATCTTGTTCTGTGCTTCCAGTGAATGCACTGCAGCAAACTCTGACAGCAGAGGGTAATTTACACATTACTCGAGGTCCACGGGTAATACTTATCCCATGTTAATAGGATTTGCATTGACAAAAAAACTCAACTTTCTCCTTTAATAGAATTCTGTCAAAGCTAATCCACACACTTGTCACTTCTGCTCATTGTTAGCCATAAAATAATCTGAAGCAAAATGCCATGTTTACAATAATGCATTAACGTAGACAAAAATGACAAATGAATAATGGTTGAATGGAGTATTACTGCTCTGGGAGAGGGAAAACCCAGGGCTACATGCAGTTTTTAATGCATAACAGGTTATTCTTCATGAATAACAGATTCAAGGTTTGAAGTTGAATCCAGCCTCTTAAATTTAGCAGTTTGGTGACCCCTGTGGAGAAGCAGCATGCCTCACACCAGGGTTCAATTTTTTTCCTGTATATGTACAAGTGTTTTCAAAAGAAATCTCCCTTTCTTTGTGTGATTTGACGTTGTGAAAAATGTCAGCAATGGCTGTTTGGCAGTGTGCTTTTGATGACAGCATAACAAAGCAAAGGCTTTGATTGCCCGCACAATGTGCAGAGGCTGTAGTTTCCCAAGTAGACAGCCTGGTTTAAAACCTGACCTATGGCTCTTTTACTGCATGTCATTTTGCCTTTCTCTACAGTTTCTGACTCTTCTCACTGTCCTGTCTGTCAACAAGGGTATAAAAAAGAACATTCTAGGAATGTAATGGACTGCAGAAGGCCCAGTAACAAGATCCACAAAAAATCTACAGAAACTGCAACACCCAGGACGAGGAGCCAGGGTCCAACTTCTGATGTCCTTTTCAAGTGTCAATCCCACTTCTCTGTCCTCCATTTACTACTCTTTCCATTGTTCGGTTCCAATGAAATCTAAAAGCCTTAATATTATTTTAAAAAAGGAAGTTTGTCCTGGAATTTCTTTGTTGACTGATGATGGACTGAACTGACACCTAAAAGATATTAGAGTTTCATAAGCCACAGAAATCTTTATAGTCGTGTAGTTATACTAATAACAAAGGCTGAACAAAAGTTGTTTTTTTTCTAATTGTAACTGCATTGTACTCATGTGCAATAACCACATTTTAGGACCTGCAAATTACAGTTATGTGACCAAATTAAATATCATGCCACCAGCTGCTTTGTTTTAAGAGCCCCAAGATCTTTTCCTCTGTCTCCTGGGCCAATCAACATTGAAAGTTAATGACTGTTTTAACTGATCCATATCAATTTGGTTTGATATTTTTATCATTTAAACTGCTGAAACAATTCTCTAACATCCAAAGTCTGTTTTGTTAGTTAAACAGTGTAGTGAAATAAACTTATTCTGACAATAAGCAGACAAAAATATAATCAAAGTTGCCTTAAAACAGGAGGATGCTCATCTTACCTCAGTCGCTCAAACTATACCTGTCTCCCCTAATTTGATATCCAACCTGTCCATTGTTTCCTCTTATATTGAGCACCTCATATCCTGCTGTTAATAGGTTACTAACTGCTCTCTATTAAAGCTATGTTTATTTATTTAGGAAACACCAGTGTGGGTATTTACAGTATGCATCTTCTTCCCATGTTTTAGCTGTGTTTATGACCTGTGACAGAGCTCCACTGTGGCACTGCTGCTCTTCCTCTCAGCTGAGGAAAATGTAGCATCTTTTAATGCTGCCACAGAGCTTGATCAGTAAAATAACTAAACTGCTGAAAAGCTATTTAACTCAGAAAACAACAACGCCACTACAAAGCTACTGGAAATGGAACTAGACTACTAACAGCATTATTTGTAGTGTTCCTGCTGCCATGAAACATGCAGTGTGTGAGGAAGGAGAGAGAGAGAAGTGGGAGAGACGCTGGGCTGGAGCAGTGCAGAGAAAGAGGATGAAACAGACAAGTTGATAATCTTTGGGCTTCAATCCATGTTTTTGCAGCACATGTGGGGATCATGCAACATTTGTCAATGTAAAGCAGCCTGTGTAGCCCCAAAACCAGCCAGCCAATAGTTTTTGTTGTGTTTTGTTTTGTTTTGAAGTGTTCCTGAGCCTACATGGTGATATCCCTTACAGAATAATATTGGTTTCAATGCAGTGCCATATGAGGGATCAAAGGTCACAGGCATTCAATGTTGGTTTCCAGCCTTGCTGCTTACATGCAGAGATTTTTATGGATTCTCTGAATCTCTGAGTGATTTCATGGAATGTAGAAAATGAAATCCATTAATTCATTGCTGCTGTAAATTAAGAAACATTGTTCTTAAACTGTTGGACTGTTTGCTCACACAGTGATGAACCTCGCCCCAAACTTGCTTGTAGCAACTGAGCCTTTCGGGGATGCTCCTTTTATACGCTATCATGACACTCAGCTGTTTCCCATTAACCTCCACTTCCCCACTCTTCTTTAACGCTCGTCCCAGCAGTTTTGGAACGTGTTGCAGCATCAAATTCAAAATGAGCGAATATTTGCAAATAAATTGCTCCACTTCATTTTTAAAAGCTAAACAAGATTAAATTGGCATAACATGTCTGACAGTCTTGTTGGCTTTTGTAGGTCCTGTAAGTCATTACTATCAACTCTATTCTGTTTCATAACCACAAAACTTTTCTGAGGACTTTAAAAGCTGTAAGAAACTGACTTATTTCCTCCAACCTCCCCTCCCCCCTCCCCACTGTCTTCCTCTCTGACACTCTGAGCCAAGGGTTTTAAAGTGTGTGATGTGTGATGGAGCTTAGGCAAGCAAAATTCTGGGGCACCATGGCGTGTGTGATATATTACATTATTGAGTGTGTTCACTCAGATTTAAGGCACATGAAATTAAAAATACTTTCAGGGCACAGGAGTACGTGACATATTACCAGTCACGGAGCCCATCATGCAACTCTGATTAATTGAACGCATCGACTTTACAATATTGAAATGAAGTACCTTTTACACACTTAAAGCCCATTATTTTACGGCCATTAATTTCAAAATTAGAGTCAGCTGTAATTTGGACGCACAGGAAAAAGCATGAAGCAGTTTAAAAGTGATGATTTATGATAAAAGCTTATTTTACTACTTCTGGAGCTGCACACGCATGCATAGATAGAAAGAGAGGCCAGTTGGAAATATATAGGGGGGCAGGAGCAAGATATATGGAAAATGAAAGCGTGGCTGCTTAATATGACAGCAGTAATGGCAAAATACAGCTTAAATGGGGCGGTATCCATTCATCCAACATATAAATGAAATGAGCAGTCACTTTTGTTAGCTCAGTTATTCTGTCTGGATTTGTGAGGGATGGAGTTACTGGGGTCCACTGAGTCCACGCCTACTCAATCCTGATGGTGAAAAAGGAGGGTGACAGACAGAGTGCTCTTGCTTTTTCCCAGCTGGACCCTTTTACAGGAAAAAGAGGCCACCATAAAGTATTACCTCCTTAAGACCCAAGGCCATGATTAGGTGTATTGATTTGCTAACTGTAATCATTTACATTCCAGATCAATGAGATTAGCAGCAGAGGGGTTCATAGAATTCTTATTTACCCACATGAGAAACTGCCTGTAACATGCATTAGCCTCTCAGTGTGAGTGTAGAGCTGTTGTGCTGGACGCCATGTCTATTGATTGACATGCTTATCATTCAGTGTTCACCACGGCCAAGGTCGATTCGCCATTCTGATATGCTGTCAAGGCTGGGTTAACTCTTGAACACACAAATGATTAGATGCTAATGATAATACATCTTTTATAGTTGTGTAGTCTAACTTAACTAAATAACTGAATTACTAGATAATTGAACATTATTAGGGCTGGGCATGATGGATCAAATATCATATCTCAATATCATCTCTCAGTATCAAACTTCTTGTCTGAATTTTTTATGATTTAGTTTTTTGTAAAACATACATACAGTGCCATGAAAAAAGTATTTGCCCTCTTCCTGATTTCTTACTTTATGCATATTTGTCACACTTAAATGTTTCAGATCATCACACAAATTTTAACATTAAACAAACATAACTTTAGTAAATACAAAATGCAGTTTTTAAATGATGATTTTATTTATTAAGGGACAAAAGCTCTCCAAACCTACATGACCCTATGTGAAAAAGTAATTGCCCCCCCCCCCCCCCCCCCCGTTAAATCATGAGTTATATACATCTATATATTTATACGTACATACATACATACCGTAAGTATTGTATTTGAATATTCATTATATATTTTCATTATAAAATTACATGTTTTTAAACTGATGCCCCACATTTATGCCAATAAAGCTCTACATTGAATTGAATTTATACCCTTGCTGAATACTGAACTGGTTCCAGCTGTAAATGTGGGAACATCACATAAAAGTAATAAAATCTAGCCCCAAAACTGGGGGAGTTACAGCGGCTGAAGCAAAAAGTGTTACAACAATCCCCAGTCTCCCCTATAACACTGTCTTTTGTTTTTCCACCTTTGCCTTTTAATGGCTCTCCTATCAGTATCTTTAATATTTCCTCATCTTGTCTTGTTAACTGTTCTGTGTTAATGGAGTCACAAAAAGCTGAATCACTTCAGTCTCTCCGGATCAGAAAAGTGATTCATAAACAGGTGGCTTGACTGCACCTCCAGCTCCATGTTGGACTTTACCAAGTGGGACTTGGTGATGGGGGAGCAGGCAATGGTTTCATAATTTTCATTAAAATATGAAAAGATGAACTTAATGAATAGGTAGTGTAGGCTGTAACAGTCACTGTACTTTTGATGCATTTCAAGCAGAAATAAAACATTGTTGGTGATGTAAAATATATGTTGAGTCACAATTAAATGACTGAACCCTCCTGCTGTGGAAGTGTTGTTTAGCCTCGGTAATCCACACAGGAAGTGAAAAAACTCTTTATTAGACCTCAGGTGCGTTTGAAAAGTCCTTCTTCAGTCCTTTCCTATCCACTTTACCTTAACCCAGATGGAAAACGTCAAAGGGGCAAGGAAAGGAGAGAAGAGGAAAGGAATGAACTGTGGTTAAAGAGGAATTCGACTGCACTTTCACTTGGTGTCATATTAATACGACAATTTCTTGTGATGTAGGTAAGCCATGACGAACTACAATGTTCAGAAAATGAACTACAAGAAGCGTCTTTGTCATCTGCTTTACCCCAAAGCGTTGTTTTGTGTCATTTGACCTGTTAACATTAACAATCCATGATCAGAGGATTTACCTGTGACAGGCGTTTCGTCCTTTGGTCATGCAGTGTGTGTTTTCTGCTCTCAGCTGTGAGGTTAGGTGAGAGCAGTTATAAATGTTGACAGGGCACTTAAAACCTGAAGTCTGATAATACAGAATGTTTCAGAAGCACTATTCTCCCTGTTTCATTCACATATATCATTGTGAACCTTGTTTACATTTGTCATTATATTTGAAGTACTGTAAAAAGCCTCATTTGTCCTTTTGATTGTTTTTCTTTTTATGGAGAAAAAGAAATGCTTTAAAGTGCTTCATAAATTATAACATGTAATTGTTTATCTGTCCACCAATTTAAAAATGATTAAAATAGAAATGAACTAAAGGTTATATATTTTTTAAAGCACCGACTTTGAAGCATATCTCTTTCTCTATAGCTGTCAAAAACATATGCATATCTTTATCGTCCCACAAAACTTGTCCTTTCTCCTTTGTAAGTTTCTGTAAACATCCAGCGGGTGCCGTTTTTATAAACGTCACCCGCCACAAGGCATTATAGGGCGCTCCTTTCTTCTTTCCTTTCGTAAAGGATGGTCCAGTGTTTCCTAAGCTAAAGGAGATAATAAAGGAAGCAACAGCTCAGTTAAATAGTCACCTCCTAAGCCCTTTCCTAGCCACTTTTCCTTAACCCCGATGGAAAATGACATGAGGTTAAGGAAAGGAGAAGGAGAATTCAGAAGGACTTAGGAAAGGAAAACTGCCGTGCAGAGAGAATCTGACTATACACTTTCACTACGCTACGTCATCATGTGACAGTGGATGCTACTGACGTTAATATGCTGCGGTGAAACAACAATTTTGGATGGACTAGATGGACTACAAAAGGCGCATCTTAGAAGTGCTCGTGTATCATGACAATGTTGTTCCTTGCAGACAATTTGAGCATTAACAACCCAGTAAAAATTACGTCTGCATAACTGATATATGTTGGATGAATGGATACCGCCCCATTTAAGCTGTATTTTGCCATTACTGCTGTCATATTAAGCAGCCACGCTTTCATTTTCCATATATCTTGCTCCTGCCCCCCTATATATTTCCTAAGCAAAAAGGACTATTCGACTGCAGCCAACGACTCTCCCTTCCTTAACTTTTGGAGAATTCGACAGCCCTTATCATGACCGACACTGACATGCTTACAGGTCATATCTTCAGTTAGGAAGGTTCCTTGCCAAAAAAGGACTATTCGAACACACCCCTCTTCTCAGGACTGTGCGGTTACATTTGTTTAACTGACAGCCTCCAAGCCCTGTGAAATTTGCAGACCCTGGACTTGTAGGATGACATTTTGACCTGTTTTTATCTCAATTGGTCCTTAAAAATGATGACATCAAAACCTCTGACCATAGCCCAGCCTGTTTTCAGCCTCTCCCATGTCTGTTGAACCAGAATGATTAAGAACATCTGCATGATCAAGGCAGTTTGAGATACTGGTCCAGAGAAGACCATGTGGTCCTTTTCCTCAGTTTTTTTACTTTAACTGGCACTTGATGGTTCTTGGATCTCTCTTAGAGGTTGCTGCTGAGCTCTGAACAAGTTTAAATTCTGCACTCACCCCAATAGTGCAGATTTACATTTTAATTAACAAGGAAATGATTTGCTGTTTGCTTAGACTCTGCTGAATGAGCTATGTGCATGTTTTGTGTTTTATAATTTAACACACTGAAGTCATTTTGGGTTTTCTTTCTAAAGGAAATAGACGAGGATCCATTTTTTGTTGCATTATTTCATGTCATTAATTGTTCTCAGTCATTCATTTTAGTTCATCAGCCTTCCATGATGTATTTGATGCTCAGCTGACTTTAAGTGATCAGAGCTGACATTAATTAGCGCTTGTTAAAATGAGCATCAGCATGCAAGCTGCAGGTAAGGAGTACAGAGCACTGATGCACAAAGAGCAAGAAAAGAGGGTAAATGAAGATGTGAAATCATTTTTTGTTTTGTCAACAAAGCTAATTTTCTCCTGTTGCTGCAACTTAGCTTTCTACTTTTGACAAGTGGCTTTCCCATCACTGCCTGGCACATGAATCTTTGTTTGCAAACCCTTTTGTAAAAGTGTTTAACTTGTTACTTCTGAGTGTTCAGCAGAATGACTCCAAGGTTGACATGAAGTAAAGATGGCGAGTAAAGTTTATCTACTTTTTATCCGCGTCTTTACTCGTTAAATGAGCTATTTTCTTTGTGGCTCTGGATTGTTTTGTGACAAAAGTTATGTTTAAGGTAAATTAAAAATCTGCAGACCAAAGAGCAGCAGCTGGACAAAATGCTTCCAAAAAGAATGACGGCCTCAGAACTTGATGTGAAACTGCTCCCTTCTGCCTTTTTAACTTTTATACAGTTTGAAATGTGAGTCCCTCCATTGAAACACATGTGCTCTAAGTCCTGAAACAACACTTCAGTTTCTCCTCTTTCCCATCGTTCACACTGTGGTTTGAGTGAGGGGGGTTGTGACAGCCCCTTCTTTGTAAAGCTTTTCTTTTATTTATTTTGAGCATCACAGTTTTCATGGGTGTTATTTTCATTCCCAACTTTGGTTTTGTACGTTTTAGTTGTTTAATGTGTCTGATTTAATTTAAGGTCTCAATGAGTGCTTTATTTTGTTGGTGTATTAAAACTCCTAGTTTGGGATTTTCCTGGAATTTTATTTTATTATTAGCCACTTGTTTTGTCCAGCATTGATCGTGGCTGCTTGGCTGTTTGCTTGCATGTACTGAAAAACTTTGAGGTGCTGTTGATTGGTTAAAGGCTGCCCTGTCCTGAAATTTTTTAAAGATGCTACACTAAAATATAAGGCAAATTTCTTGACAAATATGACATAATATGAAGTCTCTCCCTCAATTTGTTGTACTTGTAACTGCAAACTTCTTTGTTTGAATCATGTTTGGTTAACCAATAAAACATGCTTGTGGGCGAACGGGACAGTTTTCCATTGTTCTTGTATGATGTCTTCGCTAATCCCCACTGCCTCTCTGCTCTTGTCCCAACACTTATTCTACCTTCATATCTGTAAGAGCAGGAAAGTAAGTATCAGTAACAGTTGTGCCTTAGCATTACTGTAGGATTGAGTCTTTTATAAAGATACTTTTATGGGGTTAGCTCTAGTAAATTTTACAATATTAAATGTTAGATTAATATTAGATATTAAAAATATAACATTGTAGAAATTAGATGGTAATATTAGACTGTTGATAATAATAAATAATATCAGGTGTTAAATATTACATACTAAACAATGTCAGATTTTAGATGTTAGATAGTAATAGATTTAGGGATTAGAGTTTGACATGTAGCATTACATTGCACCTACACCTACAAACACCTACATTGCATCCTTTGGCAATAGACTGTCTGCGTCCAGATGCTCTCTGTTGGTTTGAATGCTGCTCCTCCATTTTAGTTCCAGTTGTGGTGTGTGGCGGTATATTCAGCTGCTACTTTGCTATTTCAAGTGTCGTGGTTGTCGTCTACCAGCCGGACACTGTATACAGGCCACAATCCTCTCGCTTAGACTGGTAGGTGCCCCTTTGTTAAGATAATGTTGACATGCTAAAGAGGCAAGTAAGTGTGAGTTGATCTTGATGTTTGGGTTATTTAAATTGATGTCTTTTCATTCATTAAAAGCACAAATCATTGTTCCTAACTTTGTTGAAAGAACTTCATTTTGTTATCTTGAATCTACATTTTGAAGTTCTTGCGAAAACAGTCCCATAACCTCTGAGGTTGTGCTTTTGTGTTTCTGGTAAAAACTCTCTCTCTTAAGCTGAACGGGGGGACTCATGGGCTCACTGCTGTCAGTCTGAGAAGAAGCCACTCCTTTTTGTTCTGATTACAGAACTGAATCGAAAGTATATAAAAACTGAAAAAAATCTCTTACATTTATTTTTAATTCAATTTTGTGTTTTTTAATTAAACAAACTTTTAATTTGCAGTTTCAAAATTTATTTTTTCTTTTTTTTTTTGTTTGTTTTCAAATTACAACAATTTTGGCTCAGATTTTGCTACATAAAAAACAAACTTTATACAACCCCTTAACCTTTTTTTTATTTGCCCTCATTCCAACAATGTGCCACTACACAGAATTAAGAAAAAGAAAAGTACACAAGAAACAGCAACATACATACTCATTAACAAAACTTCTGCTTAAAGTAACGGCTTAACTTGGCAGACATTGACAGGATATAGTAAGATATATTTCTCAACTGATCCAGCTGTTATAGTTTGTCTAGGGTAATTCCCATCTAACTTACCTAATTAGAAATAGTAATGACAATTTTCACAAGTTTTAAAGATTAAGATTTTCGTACTTCTAAAATAAAGTATGTGATGTATTGTCTGTTGCCTGGAATTACCTTGCTGTTAATAAATAGATTAAAGGCAGATATCTGGCACTATTTGTCTGGACCTGTTCCCCAGATAGAAATACTAAGCTAACCTTTAATCTTCCACTAAACCCTTAGCCAAAATAAGCTGGTCTTGTTCTCATAGCTACAGCAATAGGACAACCAACTACACTGAAAAATACAAGAATACAAGACAGTTTATCGCAAATTTTTGCTAACATAGAAGAGCAATGCTTTCATATACTAAACTTTGGTATTTAACATTGAAAAATAGATGCAATCTGACTGCAACAATCATTCTCTGGGAAGAGAATGATATAGCTGGCTTGAACAAAGCCTGAGCATTAACAGATTTACTTCACACAAAGTTAAATGCTCAACTTTACCTATTTCAAATTTCATCTTTACATTTCAGCAGGTTAAAAATAAAAGAAAGAAAGAAATATATCAAGAACTCCACTTCAGCCAGCCTCTGGACTTCTTTTAAATCAAAAGAGTGAAGGGTGCAGCAGAGCTTCACCTTTAAATTAAAATGTACTTTGTTGTTTCAAATCAAAGGCATCTGAGAGACAAATTACAGTTTCTGCAGAATCTCAAAATCAAAATCCACTTCAGGGCCACTTCAGGGCAATACAACTCACCTTTGAGTGGGTAGTGTGGCCCAGATACAGTGAAGAATTACAGTCCTGGAGTAGTTACTGGAACACAAATTACATGTGGACCAGCTTTGGCTCAAACGCTCAGCAACTAGACTTGGGCCACTCAAGGGCCGTAATACAAAGCTGTATCCGGGCCACCTCAGAGTGGGTACTGTGTCCCAGACTAAGATATGCAATGAGTTTTGTTGTCTGGGTTGTATTTTTCAGTATTTGGTCTTTGATGAAAGAAGTCTGGACACCCGTGGTACAAGAAAATGTGTAAGGGTAACCACAACTGGTTAAGTGGTACAATGGACTTGAGTGTACCACAGGGTGCACAGTTCTCTTCAGACCATCTGACCCCTCAAGGTGCTTTTTATTAAACTCACTGCGCTACATTCACACACTGAAGGTGGAGAGTTACAGTACAGGGTTTAAGTGTGAAATTGATATGTGACAGTAGTTGCTGGTAATCAAACCCTCAACCTACCTACTGGAAGACTTTACACCTTACCTGCAACCCTTGCTATGTGTTTTTCTGACCAGTTTGTGAAAAGCATTCAAATAACACAGCAGAAAAATCACTTTCTCTGTGCGGATCGATGAGCATGTCTTCTTATTGTAGTGAATGGCAGTGGAAAAGCAGTCAAATACATCTGAAACCTGACCTAAAAGATAAAGACTTCTGAAATACTCAAAGGTCCTGGAATGAAAGAGCAAGATATTTATGAAGAAATTGTGTTGAAATTTCAAAGAGAGTGCCAAAGTAGTCTCCATTGAGAAGTCTATGTTTCAAGACTGAAAGAGTCTGAATTTATCACAAGTGTAAAACTTTTGTCATTTTGAAAGAGCTCCTTATTACATACTGGGAGTCATGGAGCCATTCTGTGTGCCTTTTCAAATATAATGTTAGTCAGTGAAAGTAGTTTTTAAGTTTGATTCAGTTGCATTTTGTCACTAAGCTGATATGTTGCAGTGAATAGATAATACCATGCAATAACCTCCCTAACTATCCTTTGTGTCAGTAGGCCCATTTTTCCCACATGATTACATTTTTAATATTAACCTTTTTCCGTCCACAGCTAAATTACTTAAAATATTTAATAATCTGCCTTATTATACCAAAACGCTGCAAACCCACATATTTGTGCAGCCTAGACCTTGAGTATGCCTGACATTTCAATACAACAAATATCTCATTAACAATCAAGAACTTGTTCATTAAAATCATGCACTTTTGTTGATTCAATCTGCATTACACTGTTTTGACATAACAAGCCGAGCTAAAATGAAAAATAATCAGATCCCAAACACAGCAGCTTGTTTCACAGCAATCAGTACCTGCTACAGCCTCTTTGTAGAGGCCAGTGTCAGGGGTGTAATATATAATTTGCAAGGATGGAGACCTTTCCAAAAGAGCTAATTGGTTATTTGTGAATGTCAATTCTTTTATGCCACGTTTTGTTTTACTGCCATAGTTGCCCGCTTAGAAGAAAGTCAGCTGTAAGAGAAGTATTTCATGGAAGGTCAGTTGGAAAATGATTTATTTTAGAGGATAAGCAGCCAAACTATTCCAGTCTGCTGCTTACATCTTCCTCTCAATATTGTGAAGTGTGATAGTTCAGTGACTTTGAGCTTTATGGGTGTGCTCTTGTTGAAGCCTGGTAATCAAGTTCAGAGAGGAAAAAAGGAACTGCAAATGAAGGAAAACAAACATAGAAAGTAAGAATATAAAGGCTTAAATTGTAAAAGGACACTTACATTTGTATCTGTCTTTGACATTATCTTATCTACATAATTACTTATGTAAAGTGTATCATTATTTTTGTTTTGTTTGTTTGCTGTTGTTGTTGTTGTTTGTTTTTAAATACATAAAACAGTCTGAATTGTCTAAAATGTTGGCAACATTTAGAAAAGTTAATGAATCTAATCAGGACTTTTCAAAACGGTTCCAATGTGTGGAATCAAGACAGGCTGCCTGCAATTTTTGTGTAATCAACAATATATTACAAGAAATCATTATTGACAATGAGTTTTCAGGGCTTCTATTTTATACTGTTTATGGGTATTTTGGTATGATTCCATCAGAGTCTTATTGCTCTGATTTAATGTTTGCACCTTCCTGTTAGTGTTTGAGAGATAATAGATGGTTTGTGAATAGATTTTAACCTTGATTTTTTTTATCTTGTGTCAAGTATTTGGCAATATATGATTGTGAGTGAAGTAAACTTTCTGGATGAATATATGGATTGGCTACTTAAACTATTTTGCTTCAGGAAGTTTTGTTTTTGAGTGATATGCTTTTTTTTGGAAAACTCAAAGCTTCAACACAGATCCCGCACGTGCACACCCAACCAAAACTTTGAAATTCGGTATCAACTGTTGTACAAAAAAACACAAATCTTAATTGTTTTCATGAGTAAAATCATGCACATCCTTGTGCAAATACCTTTAAAGAAAGGATGCCTGTACAGTGTTATCCTTTTTTTAATGTTATATGTAATCCAAATATCGTCAGCCACAAAGGTGACTAAGCCCGTGCGTCCCCTGACCCTCTAGCGCTCCCTTGGGGAGATTACTAAAAATTAGTTAAATGAGATGCAATCTGTCTTTGTGAGTACCCACGTAGTAGCTCCACGTTATTATAAGTTGTTAAGTGTAGAGCCAAAGCCTTTAAGTTGCCCCTCCTACCTCCTTCTGTTGGTTGTTTTCTTTCATTTGATTTGATTTACTTTTATTTAGCAAAGTTAGTCCAATTGAGATCAGAGATCTCTTTTCCAGGGAAGACCTGCCCAAGAATGGCAGCAACACACAGTTTCAACTTACAGTCAAGATTATGCAGTACAAACTTTTGGAACTTTTTTTGTTTTTTTTTGTTTTTTTTTACACATAGCAACACGTCACAAGGTTTGTTTACCTCCATCCATATCACTTTGCTCAATGCATGATTAGGACCTAATATGCGGGAAAAGCTGTTGAGAAGAGGAACCACCAGCCTGGTATACGTTATGTTGCCCATCGCCTTGGGCAGCATCTTGCAGTTCCCAATTAAAGAAGAATCATTTTAAGCAGCATCAGGTCATGTCCAACAAGTGGTAGTGGCAGTTGCTGCACATACAGTAATGACAGAGAATGTCCCAGCATTATATACTGGTGTATTGGTTGCACTGGTATATAGGAAGAAACTGACTTTTAGGATGGGTCCATTATGCACATGAGATTTTATGATAATTTGTGTATTTTTTAAGAAAATACTTCCATCTTTGCAAGGCATTCATAATGTTTAAACAACTGGCAGTGTGCTGAGTCCATGGATGGAGTGATTCAAATGAAATCCTGTTATGTCACACTCAGTGGCAGCGCAAATGATATATCCTGTTGTCCAATCAAATCATTTGGCACCGTTGTGAAATCAATACATTGTGTACTTTGCCCACTTCCAGCTATGAACAGTATCACCCATTAAATCATCCATCACTTACAGTCTTCAATCTGGACCCACTTAGTGCTTCACATCATGTCCTACCATGTCAAAAAAGTGACAGCTTCAAGTCTTTACAGGCCAAATGTATCTCACTTGTTAGTAACTCGACTGATGCTGGCCTTCCTGTGGACCCTTACACTTTCTCTCTCACACACACAAACACAAACACACACAAACAAGCTTTTTGTTTAGAAATCTGTGCATGGAGGCAGGGGGTTTCATTGATCGATATGAGCGCTGATGTCAAAAGATCAGCACAAACTGAGAGGTTTTGGCCGGCCGCTGTGAGGGGAGCTTGTTGTAAAGGCCGAGGATTCGACATCAGAGATGAAGAGAGAGTGCGCGTGCTTTTTGGAATGTGTTGCATACAGGTTATGAAAGACTCAGAAAATCCATTGACCAGTGCGAAAAGGAATGTTTTTATTCAGATTTCAGCCCTTTTTCCCATTATGTTTCAGTTTATTGAGTTATACTGTATTTGATCAGATTCATTTTACCTTCAGAAATGTCATAGATCTTTTAAATAATAGGCTTTTACCTTCAAATTCCCTTCTTTAACACTAGAGTGGTCTTTGTCATGTTCCTCAGGTTGTCTTCACAACAGATCATTTTCGAGCTTAAATCAAATTTTAAAAACCCGGGAGACCTCAGACAAAGAGTTTCAACTCATCTGACATCAGTAACTCTAAATGCACCTATGAGAGACTATTGATGGGAAGAGCATCTCTTCTTAGTGATTTGAATAATTTGGCTCAGCTCTACATCTCAGACAGCTCTCTCAATCCCCAAACAGGTTTTCATTGGGTCCCTGTACAAATTATTTCTACCAGATCATTCCTTATTGTTTCAAACTATGATTGATATGTGCATGTGTATTCCTGATACTATATTACTATTGTAATATAGTTGCTGGAAGACTGAGTACTATATTCTCACATGAGCAATCAAAGCCTCCAACATCCCTGAACTCAATAAACCCTACTCTGAAAACGGCAGGGAGGTAAATGGAAAATGGTGAATGGACTTGAGGTTGTATAGGACTTTTGTAGTCTTTCTGTTTACTCACTACTTTTACACTCTGGGTCACACCTACCCATTCACACCTATTCACTCTCAAAATTACTAACTGATGAGTTTCTGTATAGGTCAACTATCAGTAACAGCTTACACATCCACACACTTTTAAACCCAATTACACGCCATTGATGCAGCAGTTGGAGCAACTTGGAGTTAAGTGTCTTGCCGAAGAATATATATATGGGTATGAGGCATCTGTAGCTGGACTGCAACCCTTGATCTTCTGATTGATGGTACAACAAACTACCAGGCTAAGCCACTGATGCTCAAAGTGTTGATAACAGCACCTAAAATCTCCACCACACAGGCCTTTAAACCCCACTACTTCCCTTACTAGGCTAACAATTTTTTGGAGACCTTTGACCTCAGAACTCTGAAGACATAAACCTGGAAATAGACAACCACAGGAGGCACTGGATATCTGTATGAGACTGTCAGGAACATACACATCATCCTGATGGCAGGCTTGTTTGTTTGTGCACCTTTTTGCATAAAAGTTTCGACACTTGTCTTTGAGACCATGCGCTCAAATGGCACTAGGGATGGGAGGAGATGTCCCCCTCAGATTCACAGTGACAACAATCCATGTTAACTTTCCTCTGTCCATTGGTAAGGCATATATACACTGACCAGCCAATTTGTTAGGTACACTCTGCTAGTTAAAGGTTAGACCCACATGGCATAGCTTCAGTAAGGTGCTAGAAAAACTCCTCAGAGAGCTTGGTCCATATTGACATGATAACATTACGCTGCTGCAGATTTGCCGGCTGCTCATCCGTGATGCAAATCTTCATTCCACTATATCCCATAGATGTGCTATTGTATATCTGGTCACCATGGAGTCCTCTGGTGTTCAGTGAACTCATTGTCATGTTCAAGAAATCAGTTTGGGTTGATCTGAGCTTTGTGACACTGAGCGTTATCCTGCCGGATGTCACCATCAAGAGATGAGTACACAGTGATCATATAGGAGGGGACATGGTCTGCAACAATACACAGGCAGGCTGTGGCTGAGATAATTTGGCCACTCCGGCCATTCTCCTCTATCCTGTGGCATCAACAAGGTATTTTCCAGACAGAGAACTGCTGCTTACTGGATATTTTCTCATTTTAAGACCATTCTGCTGAAACCAACAGATGGTTGTGTGAGAAATTCTCAGCAGTTCAGCAGTTTCTGAATTGGACAGACCAGCCTGTCTGGCACCAACAACCACGCCACATTCAGAGTCACTTAAATCACATTTCGTCCCCATTGTGATTCTCAGTTTGAATGTAGGCATGTCTGCATGCACTAAAGTGCTGCCATGTGATAAGCTGCTAGAATTAACAAGCAGTTGAACATGTGTACCTAATAAAGTTGCAAGTAAGTGTAAATCACTAGTTTAGACTACAAGAGAGCTTTTAAGGGCCATCTTTAAAAAAGGGACTCTTTTTTTCTTCCTTCTACCTCCCCAAGCTAACAGGAAGAACGGACTTGCCCCTGAGTGATCAGCAAGACTGGACTAACATCCACTGAGAACCGACAGAGGCTTCTGTCCTTGTTTCATTTTCTCTTCTTCCTCTTTTTGTTAGCTAGATGGAACATGTCCCTTCACTCTGTCCTTGGAAGCAGCAGGGTTTTCTCACATAGTCTGGGAAACCATTGAGAAGTTAAATCTCTCTGACCCACTGATGTGCGTTCAATCAAAGAAAAGGCTTTTTGGTGAATGAGGGAAACTCGCTTTGTGAGAAACCACAACAGGAAGCCGCCACCTTAATGAAATCCTCTGCATACAAAGTATAATAATGCATTCATGAGTGTTGACCAATATGACAAAATAAAAGAGGTTACTTGAGAAAAACTTCCATGTTTTTCTTACCTTTTTCATTTGTACTGTGTAGAAAAATCATAACTTCTGGTTCAAGAGCAAACAGATGATCACCCCCCTGGAATTACTCACACTGAATTTCTCCTTTGACACCTGAAGTTGTTGAAGTGCCTGAAAGGCTGCACAAAAGACCAGGATTCTGAAACAGATCTCTTGTTCAATTAAATTATATGGAAGCTCTGGTGGCAAGCACCAGTGTTCCTCTTTCAACAGCCTAACTACTATCCAGAATAACAGTATTTCTCTTAGGCCTAATTTTGTTTTTGCAGCTTGACTGTTCAAGCACCAAGAACTTTTTCTCATGTGGATTAACCTTGTCAGAGGAAAACCTTATCTCTTCGGTTTGTCTAGAATCAAATAACTGAATGGGAAAGAGGGAAGCCATGAGCTTGATATGCACAGGCATTTAGACAAGTGCAATGTGATTGTTGTAGTTGTGGATTATGGGGACAGATAGGGACTTAAAAAATGCCTTCTTGTTTTTTTCTTTTTTTCTTTTTTATCTTGATGAAAAAAAAAATAAGTATAGTCAAATGTCACTTGGGAAAAACTGAGCTAAAAGGCATTTTTGAAGACTTCAGTTTTATAAATGTATGTTGCTGAAAGTTTCCATGTTTGTAAGCTGTAAAAGAATGTTTAACATTAACAATATCCATGATTGAAGATCAGGGAGGCTTAAAATTGATAGGGAGCATTAAAACAGTCTTATTGACACCACACACTTGGGGATTAATTTGAAGAATAATCAGTTATTACCCGTAGCACATATGGTCTTACGTCCCCGACATTTAGTGGAGCAAATTAAGCCTAAATCATGTAGTGTGTGGCTAGCCTTGGCCCATAAAAGTAATCAAAAAGGAAAATTACAGATGTAAGGAAACAAAAGACTGGCAATTGATTTACTTTGCAAAGCTGAAATTAATCCTTCACAGCAAAAGCATAATCAGACTTAAAGCTAACTTAACAGGAAGCTAACATGCTGATTAAATGCATGTTGGCTTTACATTCAGCCAAGACCTATTCATATGATATGAACTGTACACTGTAAAGTCCAATTAGTTATCATTACTTCAATAAAGCATGCAAACCGATTGCACTTAAAAAAAACAAGTAGAGAACTAGTTATTTTAAGTTATACTAACTAGCACTTCCTTCGTAGAGTACACTTACAAATGAGTTTGAGCAACTAAAACAATCAAGTAGAGTGTACTTGATAACTTACTTTAGAATACTCTTGACTTAGTAAAGACTACTCAGAATTACTTTTTAATCTACTAAATGAATGCATGTTAAATTCACTCTGTATACAAAATGTCACTCTTGTTAGTCTGAAGCCCATCTTGGGCTTTTTTTTGTTTGCCTTTGTAACAATCCATATTAAACTCCATGCTCCTGCTGGTACCCTCTACATCCCTAAAAATGCTGATCTCATCAGAAAATGAAAGCAAAGGTCATTTGTTTAAAGGGCCAGGGACTCCACACACGTACTGCCCTCTCTCCCTCGCTCTGAGGAGCCAGAAGGATGCATGCAGATGTCAATTAGCAGGGCTGCACAAAGATAAGGGGGTGATGCGCATGACTGCTCCTCGGTTAATTTTAGAGATTTTAGTCCGACAGCCCGTGACCCAGTAAAAAGGGGCTTGGGACCCATTTTGGGTCGGGACTCAAACTTTAGGATAAGCTGCCCTAGGGATTGGACCTGGCATCTGGCACTGTTTTTCCTATCACTTCAGAAAAGGTTCCAAGCAAGGTAAGCTGATGATTAAATATAGTGTTAACAACCTGCCAACAACTGAATGGTTTAAAGTATCACTGTGAGGATCGGGATGTCTGACACAGAAATTAAACCTGTCTCCTCTTCAGCTCCATAATACTTTATGAACTCCCTTGTGCTTTGAAAAGTGTTTTGTATAACTACAAGCACTACTCAGACACTAAACTCCTCACCTTTCTATGACAAGAAGCCACAGACCAGGAGCCATCTAGAGCCCCCCAAAAATGTGCCAACATTCCTTGCAACTGGAAGCTGGTATTTAGAGTGGCAGCATTATTTGGTATCAACCCTGGTACCATTTCCAAAGTCAAAGTAAGATCGCGAAATGGGCATCCCAGGAAAACAACGAATCTGACACACCAGACGGACCGCTCAGTATATATCACTAATTAATTTGGGAAAGAGCCTATAGAAAGGGTTTGGAAATGGGCAGACTCTTTCAAACGCATATCTGTCAGATGATCAGTAACAATAACTCCATTAATCACATTCATTCTGGGCCAATAATGCAGAAGGTGGGTGCTACTGCCACATTGTAAAGGACAGGACCTGAGCCACTTCACAAAACAATCTCTCTGCAAAATATGTGGACAGTGGAGTGAAAATATCTTCAAGAAGTTTGTAGTGTTGTTATGTGTTTTTCATTTACCAAAGAAATTCAGTCCAGAGCTGATAAAACTGTTACTGAAGCTGCTAGCATCTATGCTAAACTCTGCACAAGCTGTCCCCCACTGCTGTCTCGTAGCTCCCACCTTTTCCTGCTCTGAAGGACTATGATTGGGCCATGCTTCTTCAGGCTGCTCACAGTCGTTGTGGATTGGAGCTTGGCAAGATGGACCTGCTTGATTACAGACATAAAATAAGGATGATCCATCTGCACTGCAAGGTTAGAAGACAACAACCTAAGAAGATCAGTTTCTTGATTCACTGAGGAACCTTTTTTTTTTTGTCAGGGAAAGAGGGGATTTTGGCACATTTTGGGGGGCACTACCCACACATTTGGCTGTGTTGCTCACTCCACTAATCAATAATCCTTAAAAGTTGTACCTTGTTGTAAAGGTGGCTAACCAGGCTTTCCAATGACATGAAATACAGCAACAGTTGGAATTATTAAAGGGGAGAAATAATCAACTGAAGCAAAGTTTAAAATTTTTTTGGGAGGAGTATATTTTAGTTGCAAAGTTAGAAATTGTTTTTTTATAATCTGACAAAGATAAATTTGGAAAGGTTTCAACCCAAAACCCTCAAAAGCAAAGCATAAATTAACTCCTGGAAAACAAATGCTCAAACACAGGGATAGCAAATCAAATTTTTGTCATTTAGACTGGGAGCATGTTGATAATGATAGAAAATTGGTCATAAAATCAGTTGTTTAAAACCCTGCCAAGCAAACGTAGGCTGCAGTGTTCCTGAGTGAAATAAAAAATAGATGATACAATATCATGTCCCTCTTGTTGCAGCCTTTTCACTCATTTTTTTGTGCAAGCTCAGCTCTCTGTGTTTACTGCCAGACTTTGTTCTCAGCTTTGTGTCTCTGCCCATATTTCACAGCACAAGTTCAGTGTATAGGACACATTGTTTGCCAGAGTCTTCCAGTATTTCAAGGAAGACATAAAATGAAACAGAATAAAAGTTTAGGGGAAAGTGTCTCTATGAAAGGTAGTTCAGCACTCTGAACAAGAAATGTGGCAAAAGAGGAAAAAAAAAAAAAAAAAACGAATGACCACGAAGAAGAGGGAGGGAGTGTGTTGTGATGTGCGGTGTTATGACGGTTTGACGGTGTGTGTGGGTAGTGGTGAAATGAATATTATTAAACTGTTGGGAAAAGTGCCTGATGGGGTTTTGAGTCAGATTCAAAATCAGGAAACATGCCTCACACCGGCAGAGTAATTCTCATTGATTGCTTTGACTTTTAAAGCAGTCACAGCTGTAGCCATTTACTCAGCAATGCTCAAAGTGAGTTTCCTTCCTTTATTTAAGTGCCTGATGATACGTAAACAGAACACATGCTGCTGCATGTTGCTGCAAAGCTAATTTATAAATGACATTGTTTTTGAACAAATTTTCTGCATCTTAAAGGAATAATGTGTAGAATGTTTGCACATAAATGTCTGGAGTACTTTGAAAATGACTAATCACATGCCATACATGTGTATGTATATATATGTATATATATATCAGTTAGCCTCAGATAACTGGACTTGGTGAATGAGTAGTTGTGGAGATTTTGGTGTTAAATGACTTGCAGCAACTTGATTCTAGGTCAGGGTTTGGTACATCACACCAGCTCTCTCTTTGCAATCTATTGAATGTTGGCCTTCAAAGGGTGTAGTTGGCTCAGCCTTGTAGTAAGCTCTACCATCAAGAAGATTGAAGGTTCAAGCCCACTTCCTTGGTCAGTTTGGAGGTGCCCTTGAACAAGACACTTAACCCCAAATCTCTCCTATGAATATAGTATGAAACTGTGTAAATGTGTTAGCTAATACTGATGGATAAATTGCATAAAAACTTAAACCATCAGTCAGTGATTGGATGTGATGCCATGTACAGTGACAGTGCGTTGGGTGGTCAGAACACTATGTAAGCTTAAGTCCATTTACTATTTATAACAACTTATTTGTTTTGCGTTCATTAAGGATCTACATTATGCATAATTAGGAGCATAGCTGATATGAAGGAGAAGGTTTAAGACCTGCCTTAGCTCAGCCTCTTTGTCTGTTACTGTGTGGACTGGAGGTTGGATTTAGACAGCATTTTCAACATGGCAGCCACTGCAGATAGGCCTCCAAAGCCCTAGTAAGAAACTAATCGTGTAACGTCTCAGACTTTGTCCAATATTTTCTATGGTCTACACCAGAAACATGAGCTCCACCCATCACTGTATACCTCTCTAACCTCTAAACCCTGAAACAGTGTCTTTAACTTGACATTTAAAAGTGAAGTAGAGATGCTCTGCTCTACTCTGTCCACCTTTGCTGTGTTCTTGTTTTTGTTTGTTTTTTAAATAGGGCTAATGGTAAACAACTCTTGTTCTTCCTGGATAGATTCCATATGATGTGGGATAAAAGCAGTAAAAAAAATAACCTCATGGGCGGTGGTTTAGCAGAGTGATGAGCAACAAGGCATGTCCCATATATAAAGTGGCTTCGATTCCTGCACGAGGTCTGTTTGGCGTGTGTTGTCCCGTGCCCTCTCTCATCCCCTTTCATGAGCTTATCTACTGTTTCTCTCTGCTTTTTCCAAATAAAGACTGAAAATGCCCCCCTAAAAGAAATTTTTTCTTGAGTTGAACCTAATCACAAAAATACTCCAGGATTGCTATTTGCGAGAATCAATGTGGAATGTGTGAAGTGATATTTACCTGTTGAAGAAAACAGTAGTTTTCCTTTGAGCCTTTGCATTTCACAGAGCGTAGTTGTTTTTTTTTGTTTTGTTTTGTTGATCCGTTTTGAGGGCAGCACGGTGGCGCAGCAGGTGGTGCACGCGCCTCACAGCAAGAAGGTCGGCGGTTTGATGTGTGAAGTTTGCATGTTCTTCCCGTGCACGTGTGGGTTCTCTCTGAGCACTCCGGCCTCTCCCACAGACCAAAAACATGCTCATTAGGTTAATTGGTGACTCTAAATTGCCCTTAGGGATGAGTGCGAGTGTGAATGGTTGTCTGTCTCTCTATGTTGCCCTGCGATTGGCTGGCGACTGGTTCAGGGTGTACCCTGCCTCTTGCCCAATGACAGCTGGGACACAATGGGCAGGGTTTTTAAATAAATAGAAATTATATAAATATTTTGTACAAATATAACATATCATACATTTATTCATCTATATTCTGAATTTTATGCATTTCTTGGCCTTTGGCAGTGAGATTAGTCCAGCCATATTGTAACCAGGCCCTTGGGGCACTTGAGATATTCTGGCTACTTCCTCCTTGGGCTATATTTTCCTCATCACTGGGTTTGACTTTAGTTTTCTGTTTTTCCTGGTTGAAGCTTGCTAATAATGGTTGACAGGTGAATTTCTGTAAAACGGATCATATATGGAGTTATTCCTGATAAAACTGTTTCAATTTTAATTGTTTTTTGGGGATTTAAAACCTTAAAACTTAAAACCGAAACAAGTTTTTCCACCATGTTTCTAAATTTGAGCTGTAGATGACTGATGTGGCCTTTGGGCAGCTGGTTGATTATCACTGCTGTGAAAAATTCTAAATGGAAATACAATTTTTGTTGCTGTCCCAACAGGTTTCGCCAAGATTTTGATGTACAATCTTGCCTGCATATGGTACTTTACTTCCTGGCAGCAAACACCTACTACGTTATCTGGTTGTCCTGCGATGGATTTGACTGACAGAATGGTTGTTTAATCTTCCTCTTTATACTTTTTGAAAGGTCCTTCCCTCCCTGAACACTTTCTATGGGCTGTTGCCCAGATGGACTTGTGAATAATTTCCTGTAGATATATGGGCTGTCCACCCGGAATGTGAGGTTAACACCAAAGACAGACAGATATACAAAAACAGAAAGGCAGCTTTCAGAGGCCGTTCCTGCTTTCTCATGTAGCAGTCTTAGCCATGACATCCAGATTGTCCATGACTTTTGGGAAGCGACAGGTAACTAATTTGTCTGTTTTTGACCTTTGGCTGCTCCTGATATGATGCCTTTGTCACACACAAAAAAGCAAAAAAGAAATTGACTTAATCTCATTGGTCAATAGACTGACAAGAAGTTATCACTCTCTTTTAGGGTCTTCATTTGGACCTAATAACAACACTTCTATTTTTCAATCAAGAAAACTGTGATTAAAAGTATCTTATAGATTTATTTGACCTGATATCTCTCATAGCTCCCAAACACAGTCATTCCCACAAAGATCAATTTTATGGTTTCAGAGTTATTAGCTGAGGGCTAATTACACATTCATTTATACACCACTGGCTCACCAGTGGGAATTTGGGTTTAAGTTTCTTGCTCAAGGACACATCAACACGTTGTTACAGGAACAGGAATCGAAACCTTCACCCTGCAGTTTAAAGACAACCAACTCTGACTCACTGTTGTCCATTGTAGCTCTGAAAAGTAATGATTTCTGTGAAGTTGACAATGATTTGAGATAATGTAGTCATTTAACTAGAATAATTTAACAGAGGAGTTGTCCTTTCCTGTTAGTTTGATTTTGTCAATGTAAAAAGTTACATACTGTACCTCAGAGTACCTGACAAAATGTTCATTATCACCCTCCTGCAGCATGTCTCTGGAGAACAGACTGTATAATCCATCCAGTTGTTAACCAAATTTCTGCATCTTAAATCTCCAGGATGGATGAAATCTTCTCTTACAATTGAATGTACTTTTTAAATCTAATTAAAACTTGGCAGTTTGACTACAGTAATTAATTTAAAAAGCGGAGAGACTTGCTCAAATCTATTGTTTAAGACTGCATAATGGTCTTCCGGCTGTGAGAAAAGTTTCTGCTGGTGGTGAATATCATTGGATCCTCTAATTATCTGCACAGTTATAAGCTTTAAGAAGTGGATTGGAAAGTGTGTCCACAGGTTACTTCTTAGGAGAAAAAAAAAACTGAGGAAGAAAAATTCAGCTTAGGTTTTGCAGGAATGAGCTCCATGGGCCAATTACTGTCTCTGGCTGCTGTAAGAAACTGATGGATTATTGAATAAATTGAAGGTTATTTGAGCGTAATTGTCCTGTTGCTCTTGCCTAAGCAGTTCTACTCCAGCAGACGGAGGGTGAGTTCACTCAGAGACCACGGGGCTCCTGTAATGTTCAAAGCCACTCCCGTATTACCTTCCCGTACTCTTTATTTTCTATCTGCTCATTATGCGTTACGTTTTCTCACTGTTTTGTTGTTGTTCTTGGGGAGAGATGTGCACTTCCATAGACTAGTTGACAGATAGTGGTTCAGAATCAGTGTTGCTTGGGGTGAAAAAAAAAGGTCTCCTGTCATTAGAAATATAGGGTGACTCTCTACAACACAACACCTGTGGAAGCATTGCCTGAGAAACTGTCAGGGATGTGACGAAGCAGAGAGCAGCTTTGAAAACATGGAGGTTCGACTGAATGAGCTGGACTCTTTTCATCTGTCTACGTTGTCACATCTCATGATGCTCTGCTCATGAGATAATTTTATGGTATGTTGTATCAGTTGCAGTCAAAGTGGCTTCGTGTTGCTACTATGACCACTGCTGCTGCGGATGATATCTCTCCAGCGAGATGATGATTTAACCTGTCATCATGTAAGTGCCTGTTGCTGTATTGATTACACTCTCACTGCAAACAAACCGCCACAGGGGTCAATTGGAGGCAAGCAAACACCTGTGGGCAAGCTACTTGTGAAATGTATTAAGCTCTGTTACTAGTTACTTGGGAAAAAAATCTGTTTCTTCACACTAAAGCTACGCCCTGGTGAAAAGAAGCGAGCTAAGTTACAGCAACAGGATTATTTTTTCATTGTCATTATTTTTTTTTTTTTTCACTTTTTTTCTTAGATTAACTAGCCGGCTTTGTTTTGTTTTTCTTGTTTTGTTTTTTTTTTCCCTTTCTTTTTATGAAATTTTCTTTAATTAATGTAATAAAGTTAACATGTTTCTACAGTATGACTGTAGAAACATGTTACCACAGTTTTTCATTTTTGTTATTCCTAACATGCTAAAATATTTCTTTGACATTCATAGTTATGTTTTGTAAGTAAAAAGTAAAATAACCAGTCCTTACGCTGTTCACAAAACTAAAAACATAACAGGTTAAACCAGAAAGCACTCGGAAAGCGCAAACCTCCGCCCAGGTAGCTCACATTACTGTTACATCTATAAGCAATAGTTCTATGATAAAGTTACCATCACAATATGATTCCCTCACCATGAAAACCAACACCTAGCACTCAGAATCATGTTGATATCATGATTAGTTAGACAGTTATTGAGCAAAAACAATCATTCGCTGATAGCGGTTATCTGGATCACCACCAAAATCTAATCATTTTTAAGTTGGGCCTCCTGTGTAATCTTGCTAACAAACAAACTAACAGACAAACAAACATACACCAGCATAAACATAACCTCTGTCTCCCCTACCCTGATATCCAACTTGTCCACTGTGTCCTCAGATATAAGCTTTTGTTTGCAGGTGACAGTTACCTTGAAATGTCTTTATGTTGTTTTATAAAGTAAATGCCTGTGCATGTGTTCTCAGTGTGTACGCTCGCACTTGTCTGCCTGCTGGTCTGGCAGCAGCACGGGCAAAGGCTGTAAGGATCAGGCTGCATCACCGTCATGCAGAAACACAGTCACTGTCTGCTGAAGCCATTACTCATCCTTAAAGAGTGTTTTTGGGCTGTGACAGAGCGCTCTGCTGCTGCTGCTGCTCCTCCACATCTTTTCCATATGTAGCTTGCGGGGACACTATCACACTACTTGATGTACTACTTGAAAACAGGAGCTGGGAAATGTAATTAAGATACTAACTTTTTGTTATGATGTTACTGCCAATCACTGTCTGAGACCACCTCTTTAAAGTGAGCTTGCAGTTGTTTGTACCAAACAGGGTTCAATTGCTGTGCTCGTATTTATCCAAAAGAATCAAACCAAAGTACCTACTTATATCAGAATATCTCTCCCTAAAAATCACAGTGTACGAGCAAGAATAAGAAGCATTAATGCCTATCAGAGCATAAATTACTATTTTAAATCAGGGGGCAAATTGTTTAATTCTGTGTTTAATCTCTTATATTGAAAAGAGAATACGGATCAATGCGAGTGAGACAGAAAAACAGATATTAACCAGTAAATTGGCTAAATCTGACCAGTCAGACTCAACGGCGTAAATCCTAAGTCAGCAGCACTCTCTCAGTGTCTTTTCTGTATTGAGGTATGATATTCATTTGCTCCCGTGACGTCTTTGTGGGTAATGTTAAAGATCCCATGTCCTGTTGTGTTTGACAGTGTACATAATGTCATGGGTGCCTATTAGGACTCTCAAACCAGTCCTGGCATATGCCTGTGTAGAGGCATTGGACTGCTCTGGACTTTACAAAGTTATCCCATCTTTTTGTGATGGCATAAGAAGTTTGACATCAGGTTTGATCATTATTTCAAGCAAAAAACTGAAGGGGAAAAATCCCTCATGTCTAAAATAATAGTGCATCATTATTCTGCAGGCCCTTGCAGCTCTCAAAAACTGACACAAACTTAAATCTTAGCAAGTTTGTTGTCAAAATATTGGTAATAAACATTTCATGATACCTAGATAAGCCACACTCAATTATTAAGTAAAGACTGACATCACCAAAAATCAGAGTTTGATTGTCCCTGTAAAAGAAGAAAGAGAAGAAGAAAGAAGAAGAAGAAGAAAGAAAAGGACTTCCAAAACTAGTCGACATATTTCAAGACACTCGACAAGTGAAACTACACCATGGGAGATTTATATTATTCTCTCCTCTCCTTTGTAGGGCTGACCTCAAATAATCTCATATTTGAAGACTCTTGAAAAAAAGCCATGGTCAAACACCTGCTCATGGAATGAGAATCACTCCATCACAGCTCTTGTAGGGTTGTTAAATGCCTATTTTAATATAGATATGCCTGTTTTCCTTCATGTATTTTATATCTCAGCGAGTACAAATACCAATAAAATAAATGCAATTTAAAAAACATTATGTAAACATATGGTCCTTTTCTGCGACACACAAATGAACCACATTATTGAACCACATTTTTGAACTAAATTATCAAACATATCAAATCTGTGATGTCTCCCAGCAGTTTTCTTCTTCTTTACATTTTACTGTGCTTTATTTCCTTCTTTTGTTGCCTCAGTTCTATAGTCAGCATTAGCAATATAAAAATTTTATCAGAAAGTTACAATAGCAAAGATTTGGTTTGATAATTAATGTGAATTACCATGCACAGAAAAGCCACAAAAATTGGCTGCCTTATTACGATATTTGGCAAAGTATCACTCTCTCTTATGGTTTGATTATCATGTCCTCTTCACCCTGGAGTGACGACTAAAATAAACATCAATTAGATTCAGTTATGATAATGTTTAGTTTTGGACATCCCTACTTTACTTTTCTGACATCTTGATTTACATGTTTGTACAGACTTAGCAAAGAATTGTGGCTTGTATTTAGTGAAATGAAACACATTTTGCAGTGAATCTGACAAATACACTTTGCAAGACTTGGACGTTCAGTTTGAACCTTTTAAAATGTCGATATAAGGATGATTCAGATGAGATATATAGTTTATATAAATTTAGTCTTTCCTTTCAAGTAGAAAACTTCAGCCCCAAAGGTAATTAACACATTAAAAAAAGGATTCATCAATATTCCTGCAAGCCCTTGTTTCTCCAGAAATCTAAGTCTGTTTCTCCAATTTTCAGGCAAAAATATTCTAAACACACTTATAAACAGAATTAACCTGATGGAAATATTCTTTCAAACTCAATAAAGCATCAAATGAAGCCCAAATTGTTTGTTTAATCACAAAAAAAGGACAAGAGATGAGCTGCAACTTCAATTTCAGTAATAAATACTGTTTCACAATGCTCAGCTATTAAATAACTTTTCTAAATGATTTCTGTAAATTCAGACCTTTTCATTACTTTTAATATTTGTTTTATGTTTATCTCTACTTATCAGGTAGATGTAATATCAGGCATTGTAAGATATTTGTTCAAGAAATCAGAAGGATATACCTGTTATCGTTTGACTCAGCGGCAAAGCTCGCCCAACGCTTTCAGCCCTTCTTTGAGGATAATAAGGGAAACAAATTTGGTCTGACATTTTATTTTGTTGTTGTTAAAGCCAAGTAAAAAAGAATATGAAGGCATTTACACACACAAAACGCTGAAACATTAATACATCAGGATGTCTGGATGTCCTTGCTGATTGTAAACAACGCAAAGCTCACATTTCACAGTGTATTTGTCTTAATTCCAGGAAAAGATTTGCATTACCGAGTGTTTTGTCAAACTTTCAGTTAGAATTATTTCAGCACTAGTAAGTCCAAAACCAGATCAAATTTACCTTATCACTTAAGATAAACGTTCAATTTAAGAAAAAAAAAATGTCAAAAATGAAACCGTTTGTTATACCTCACAGAATCTGCTGATGGATTTCACAAGAGAAGAGGAGATGTTGCTCCAAAATTAGGGTGCAATGCTAGGAAGCAATATCCCAGCTGATATTAGGTAAGTGGTGATGCACACCCATGACTGGTCGCTAACCATTCACCGGGCCGACAGAGAGAAACTGACAACCATTCATTCACTCTCACACTGACACCAAAGGGCAGCTCAGACTCACCAGTAAGCCTGCTGTCATGAGCAGAGAGAGCACGCTCAGAGCCCCTGACCAACCAAAGAGTTAAACCAGCAACCTTTCTTCTGTGAAGCTTCAGCAGCACCCTCAGCAATAATGTGATTCAGTCATGTGGTTAAATCAATGAAGATATCATTTTAAGTTTGGTGATAAGTTGAAAAGGCAATTTCAAGTATTGATTCTGATGTCCTGTTTATCATTTAAAGAATGGAAAAGACAAAAAAATACTTTACCCTTGAAGGGGATTAACACTTAAATGCTGAAATAATGATGCATCAACACAACTCCAAGCCACTGCTGCTCTGACACTGTAAAGCCTTGAATAATATTACAACTATTTGCCCATATTTAGTCAAAAATAATTTGACACACCTAACATAAGCCACACTTCCCTGATGATTTCAGGTCAACACTTGTTTTAAGGGGGAAAAAAGATGCAGAGAGTGAGTTTTCATCTGCTTGTAATATTCTCAAGAAAATCTGCTAATGAGTGTCACAGCTCAGCTCTCTCTCAGGAAAGACGCTAATGCCATACTTTGCTCTACATGGTGCCAAGCATTTACGGTAATTAATAGAAATGTAGGAGAAAACAAGCCACAAAAAGAGAGTGTGATCATAACATGCTACAAACAGTTTGTTGACATCTGCTTAATTTCCCACTAACAAGCCGCTTTCATCAGGCACTATTTTGAGACAGGGCACAGCCAAAGTGTAAAAAAATCATATAAAAAAAAAGATCTAATTACACTTTTATGTAAGCCACATTAACCTGATACCTTTAGATTTATATGTACTTTAAGAAAGACATGCAGAAAAGGAGACTTAAAGTTCTTGTAATACATTACAGAACTCTGCTAATGGATGCCAAAAAGTGTCTAAAAAGAAGGCGCAGAATCAGCATTAGTTGATTTGGTTAAGTTGAGAAAGAGGGAGAAAACTTCAGGTTTGGAGGTGATTAACACTTAAAGGCTGAAGTAATAGTACATCAGAATTACTAGAAACCATTGCTGCTCCTGAATGTCCAAAAAGACTAATTTCAACTTCCATTATATTTGTTTAAATTGAGATGGATAACATACTTTGTTGATGTTGAGTTAGATAATAATTTTCATGTGTTGATTTCAGGGTACGTTTTTTCATATTGAGTACAAAACCTTGAGCTTGAAGGAGATCAACACATAACAGACTGAAATAATGATGCGTCACTATTTTAGCCAACCCTTGCTGCTCCTGAATGCTCCAAAAACTCAGATCTTACCAAATAACTCTAAATTCTGTCAATGGATACCAGAAAGTGTCTCAAATGGAGATGCAGCATCATAATTAGCTGGTACATCTTATTTAAGGACACATGTTTGTGGTGTACCTTAAATACATACGTTTTTATTCTTAAAACTAGTCAGAAACTAGCACATTAAAGTTTTCATTTTGGCTTACCTTCAGTGTACTTATACACAGCAAATTAAGAATGGTTTAAAATGTATATATTGGAAAAGTTTCCAAGTGCAGAGTTAATAATACTCCAGATGGAGTCAAATCTTTGAAAATTTACACTCAATAGAAAAAGTTTGAGTTCTAAACAAAGTAAAACAAATATGTGACAATAAATCCAAAATGTAGCAGTCACTGCAGCATCTTCAACTCTGAACCTGGAACTGACTCTTGTAGTGTCAATCATCCCGCCCTACCCGTGTACTGAGCTACAAGGCTCGAGCAGGAAACCTGCCGTCTAAGCATGACCTCTTTATGTGATGACATTTTGTCAGGGAAATTATAGCACTGAGTACAAGATTGATCTGTTTGTATGTACTGGACCTCACTGTGTTTAAGAAAATCAGTAATATAAATACATGAACAGTGTGCTACACTTAAATAGTTAAAAAAAAAAAAAAAAAGTTCCTCTGAGAGAGTGTATTTCTAACGCTACATGAAAGTGTTGGTCATGAGTCACATTGGTACAAAGTGTTGCATTTCATCTCCTAAAAGAGTCATTAGTTACACTTCAATAGTATTAATGTACCAACTCTGTAAGAGTTAAATCAGCTCCCACATAGAGTTAAATGTTCATGCATATAGACATTTTAGAGGTGTTAATGTTAACTCTGGTAGTGTTTGACTATTTATTTTGTTAAGTTCATAATAATAATAATAACACATCTACTTTGATTATCATTTTAATAGTAACTTTCAAGCAAGATTCCAAAGTACTTTTTGTCTTGTTGAAGTAGAAAACTTAAGCCTGAATGTTGAGTAACACTTAAACTGTAAAAATTATGCATCAGTATTGTTACAAACCATTTCTGCCTCTAAAAGCTGCAGAAACTCTGATCTAACCATGATTATGTATCTTGATTCTTGTCAAAAAGTTAGTTTTTAATAAAATATAACCCACATAGGTCTGATAACTAACAATAAAAACATTATTTCAGTAAAACAAATCCAATCCAATCTATTTTATTTATATAACACAGGGTAAAAAGCACTCAAGTTTACCAAAGTAATGCAGCGTGACCAACAAGTGAAAATGAAATAGAATAAAATAAAATAAACATTAACTGAAGTGAATAAAAGTAACATTTTAAAAATGTATAAAAATGCAATAAAATTATAACAAAAATCAAATGTATAGATGTAAAAATAACAACAAAAATAGACCAAAACTGAATGAATACATCCACAAAGAATGGGACTGGGGAACAAAATGCTGCTATAAAAATAGATGGTTCATCTCTTTACAAAAAACCCAACAAGTAAGAATTCATGTTTCACGGGCAGATTGTGTTACTTATTTTAATCAGTTCTTGCTTTAACTTTGACTTTTATGTCTTAAAATTAGATGTTTGACTAGACTTGACAAATAAATGTAGCAAGTAAAAATATATATTTTTGTCAAGAGATTATTCAAATGCACGTGTCAAGATTCAAATAATTTGTGGGACATTTCTGAAGTAAATCACAATATTCATTTTAATGCCTTGTTTGTCACATTAAAGCAGAATTCTTCAGCCTTGGAGGTGATTTACTCGTTTCTTTTGCATCATTTCTGTGTGCCAATATGAAGAAAATAAGACACTAAGATTGGATGCATCCAGAGAGAGAGAGCTTATGGAGCAAAAAAGGATAAACTACTAAATGTAAGCACTTATTTTGGCTTATAATTGTGATGACATAATTAAAGTGCAGCAGTGTGTGCTCATTAGTCTCACTAAGCTGCTCATTATTTGAGAAATGCCTCATTTTCTGCACAGATGTGGGCCACATGCACCCCTGCAGGATGTCAGCTTTCCCAGAATATTTAGGATGCAACAAAACGCTGTAACAAGAACTCAAGTGCCTCCCTCTGCACCTAATATCAAACGTGCATGAGAGCGCTTGCCTACGTACGAATAATGATCCCTCGGTGAGCTATTCAACAGCAAAAGTTGCACTGAGAGAGAGAGAGAGGGCTGCGAACATCGTGAGAATGAGTGAGAGTCCACATCGTTTCATAGCAAATTTAAGTGACAATCCAGGCCACCCACAGCCCACCCAAAAACATGAGAAAATTGAACGCAGAAGCCCCCCTATTGTTGGAGAGAAAAGTGTGGGTTTGTGAGGCTTTGGAGCACCCACAGTCAGTAAAATGGAGGAGGTGATAGGCAGTGTGGGATGAGATTGTAGGTGCCCAGAGCTGTCAGGAGAAGAGAGGAGGTAGAAGGAAATAGGACGGAGTCAAAACATGTCAGAGCTGTGATTTGAAGGAGCGGAGGAAGCTTCTGGGGGAAGGGGGGTTGAGGGAGGAGGGGGTGCCGAGGACACATCTCTGAGGCACATCGCACCACATTTTGTCAATGTGGAGTCAGATCTGGGATTTTGTTGATAAACTTGTCCCCTCGGCTTCAGTAACAAGGACATCATGTGTAAGGAAGATGATGCTTTTGGTGAGCTGCGAGTCGTTACGCACAGAATCATGCGTCGAGAATTTCTCTCTTTTTCATACATGTTAGGGCATTAGTGTCTCGCTCCACTTATATTCTGCACACACGCACACTTCAGTCTGCAGTTTGTTTTTAATTCATACCCAGAGAGGAACCCCCTCAGTAATGGTGCTTAGAGCAGATGTTATGCGCAAAAAGAAAAGCACCAAACTGCTCAAAAAGATTAAGATTTCATCCAGGAGAGGTTTAAAAAAGATTCCCGGACACTCATTACTGCGCCAAATAGGAGAAACAAAAGCCATGCTGCCTAAGCAGGGACCACAAGTGCGCTCAACTATTAATAGTGCTGATCTGCAGGCTCCCGCGGCTCTTTTACTCCAGCGGTAATCGTTTCAGAAAAAGACTGTCCTCCGCGTACTCACCCATGATGTCTCATCGGCACGTTTCCTCCGTCCTCCGTGGCGCAATCCGCCGCACAGATCACGAATTCCTGCGTGCTTTTTTTTTTTTCCCTCGATAGTACCTGGAGAGCCCCTGGAGCAGTGCGCGCTTCTCACGCTGGGGTTGACTCACCTGCCTTCATCGTAAATTAAAAAAAAAAAAAAAAAAAAAAAAAAAAAAAGAGAGAAAAAAAAAACTGTCACTCGATTATAAAAAGCTCTTAAAGTTTGCGCCCAAGCTCCATGGCGCAGCGCAACTTTCCAGATCTGTCACAAATAAGCGTTCCATCAAGCCCCCGAAATGAGAAATGCCAGGTGTTCAGGGTCTTCTAATCCGAGAGAGACATAGTCACGGAACAGGTGCACCAAACAATAGAAGAAGAAGAAAATGACGCGTGAAACGGCTCAAAAAAAGTTAGAGGTGGAAAAGCGCCCGGGTCGTGCTGCGGGGGTCGGTGCAGAGGATCTGCTCAGGGAGCGGAGGAGGAGGCGGGTGTCCTCTGCGCAAACATCCAGCCGAGCGGAGGAGACGGCAAGGCAGCGATCACAGGCAGAGGCTCGAGCACTGTCAGCGGCTGCTGTGCACCGCATCGGCGAGCAGGTCTGCGAGTGCGCGCCCGCCTGTGAGGAGGGGGGGACGCGTGCGCTTAGTGCCAACGCGTGCGTGTGGGGGGGGTGAGAGAGAGAGAGAGAGAGAGAGAGAGTGGAAGGAGAGAGAGCAGTGGCGGTTTTAGTAATTGTGAGGCCCCAGGCAAAAACTGATAGAGGCCCCTCCCCTTGTCAAGAAAGGGAACTGTCTAATTACATTTTGCATAATACAATCTGTGTTCAAGGGAATGCAATCAGTCATGCAATCAATTTGTGTCGTGCCAATTACCAGTAAGCGACGTTACGTTACACAAAAGAGTGGGTCTGGACCTCTGTAATTGATCTATTATTTACAAAGACCCGACATTAATCCATCCAGAAAAATATCCAGAAAGAGAAAAAGAAGAAAAAAAGACAGGAAATCTTGTGCAGATTCAGACTTATGTAGAAGAGCTACTTGGGGCAAAACAAGAAAGGAAAGAACGTAGGAAACGGATTTAAAACAATGAATGACTGAACTGAATGGCTGCCCTGGCCACAATCTCATCCTCATTTTGTTTTCTTTGTGATAGTTTTAAAGCTGGGTTTCATGTACGCAGAAGACCATCCCCAATACACAACAACTCAAATCTTAAAGCAGATGGGCTAGAGCAGCAGGAGACCTCAGCAGGTGACACACACGTCAGTCTATTATTTACATATGCTTACAAAAATTGGACAGTTGCAGATTGGAAAAAATTTTCCTGGTCTGAGGAGCCTTAGTTGGTTTTCATACCTACAGTTTGGTTGCTTTGTTATGATTCAGTTGGAAAAAAAAAAAAAAAAAAAAAAACACAACAAATTTGCATATTTTCTTTGAGTCATTTCATGTTCACAAGGCAGTATTTTTTAGCGGGCTGAGTCCAGCTCAAATCCCACAAAAGGCCTTACTTCATAATGTCACAGCTATGAGTCATGCTGTTCCAATAGGAAGGAAGCTAGCAAGCTAAGCTACCACAAAAAATCATTAATCAATAGAATAAACTAAATGTCCTTTGCAATATTATATGATTATAGTTATCATTGTGTGACACATCTTATGATATAACTTTGAACAAGCTTAGTGCACAAAGGAGAGGGGCTTTTAGCATCTGCTGGTGTCTACACCATAGAGGACATCAGCAGTGATGGGCAAAGTCACAAGTTACTCATGAAAAAAAAAAAACAGCTTCACGACACAAAAGCTGCAACCTGGTGAAAATTAACAAGCTACGTTACAGCAACAAAAGTAGATCACTACATCCAAGCCATTTTCACCTATTTGGCAGATATCGGCAACACCATTTCTTATTATCACTCTTGTTATTATTTTTGCGGCATCATTATTATATACAACCAATGCTTTTCTGCATATTTGTTGGACTAATCCATTTGTTTTACCTATCAATATCTGCAATCATTTTTTTCTGTTGCATCTCTTTAATATGCCTTTTCAAATGTTTATGCAATTTTCAGTTCTGCTCCTGTAAGATCTTGCATGAATAAACATTAAATACTTATGTCATTATGTGCATTCATTTTGAAAAAAAAACAAAAACTTTTTAATAAGATACAAAAATCAACCTTATTCACATATGATGCAAGTTATTAAATGAATACTTAACTGTCGTGAATCATAGTTTTTAATATGCTTGTCACTAAATAAAGGCCTTCGGAATTTTTCTGAAAGCTGAAATGATGTTTTTGTTTGGGTAAACAGTCCAATTAACTGCCAAACAAACACAAAACAAGCTCATAAAGTTGCCTAACCATGACATTCATCTGACCTTGCTCACTTTGTTTCTGTCCCCTAATTTGAATCAGCTCCTCTGTTTCCTCATGAATTGTCATGGTATGGGGATATTTTCTTGGCACAATTTGGATCATTTAATATCATTTGAGCATCATTTAAACATCACAAGCCTACCATCCATCTCTTTAATATCACAGTGCACCCGTCTACTGATGGGTAATTTCATTAGGTATATGTCACAAAGCTCAAAAAAGTGCGCACCTCTTCTGACTAATATGCACAATGAAGTTGATAATGTTTGTAGAATTGGGCTCTAGAGGCACAGAGCACTTACTTCTCACTACAAGTCTTTAGGGATCAGGTTTCAGAGGTTTGTGACACCAAACTAACCAATCTTGCTCCCTGCCAATTTAACCCTCTTTTCCAGAAAACCTGGATGTTGCCTTCTGATTCTTGCAATTTCAAACAATGTCCAGTATATTTTTAAAGACATGTTTTAATATTGGGTCGGTACAGGGGCGCTGCAGATTAGTGTGTAAGCCCCACAGCAATAAAGTTGCTGGTTTGACCTCTTGTGTGGACCAGGGCCTTTCTGTGCCTTTTCTGTTCCCTCTATACATGTGTGGGTTTTCCTTTTGCTCTCTGGTTTCCTCCATCAGACCAAAACATGTTCATTAGGTTAATTGGTGATTCTTAATTGCCCTGTGATCAGCTGGCATCAGCTTGGATAAGCTCCACCCCCCCATGATCCCAAAAAGGATATGTGGTATAAATGATGCGAGGATTGATCTTTTAACCATCGACTGTAGGGCTGAGAGATATATCCAGCTCTAAAATATATTTATCTCATCTAAACAAGATGTAAGTTTAGACAATATCATTTAAATTGATTGTTGTTGTGCTGAAATGATGATGAATGGTAAAATGAAAAGTAGTTGCTGTTGGTGCTCAAGATCTCAAATAAGCAGCAGAATGATGTCTTTTGCTGAGAATGCCAAAACAGGAGGCAAAAAAGTTTAAGCATGACAAATATCTACCACTTTTTACATTAGCAACACAATGTAGAATATGCTGACTATGAAGTGGTGAGATACAGCCCTAAACTTCAGGCCTTTGGAACACTCCGCACCAAAGAAGTCCTCTTCATTATTATTATGTGTTTTAAAATTGTTTATCTGGAAAAATAGTGAGATATACATGTTATGTCAGCTCGCTATTTTAACCTTTATGGACAGAATTGATAGGTGCAGCCAGGGTGTTGAGGGAGTCTGGTTTGGTGACCTCTAGATCAAGTCGCTGCTTTTTGCAGATAATGTGGTCCTGTTGGTGTCATTGGATGAGAATCAGCACCTCCAAATCTGAGTCCATGGTCCTCAACCAGAAAAGGGTGGAGTGCCCTCTCCTGGACGGGGATGAGATCCTGCCCCAAGTGGAGGAGTTTAAGGACCTCGGGGTCTTGTTCACAAGTGAGGGAAGGATGGAGCGGGTGATCTACCATCAGATCGGTGCGGCGTCAGCAGTGATGCGGACTCTGCACAGGTCTGTTGGGGTGAATAGGGAACTGAGCCAAAAGATAAAGCTCTCGAGTTAACGCTTGATCTGCATTCCTACCCTCACCTCTGGCCACCAGCTGTGGGTAGTGACTGAAAAAACAAGGTTGTGGGTACAAGCAGCCTAAATGAGCAGGGTGTCCAGGCTCTCCCTTGGAGATAGCTTGGCCATCTAGGAGTTGCCTGAAGTAGAGCCGCTGCTCCTCCTTGTTGAGAGGAGCCAGAAGAGGTGGCTCGGGCATATAATCAGGATGCCTCCCGGACGCTTCCCCGGTGAGGAGTCCAGGGCATGTGCCACTGGTAGGAGACTTCAGGGAAGACCCAGGACTCGCTGGAGGGACTATCTCTCTCAGCTGGCCTGGGAATGCCTTTGGATCCCCCAGGAAGAGCTGGACTAAGTGGCCGGGAGAGGGAAGTCTGGGCTTCTCTGCAATGTTGCAATTCAGCTAAAAGAAAAATTGAGATGTGAATTCTGTCCAAATTTCTCAGCCCTTACTGACAGTGATGTATTTCTAATATCAGATGCTGACCTCAGGTAACTATGTCTTTGGGCCCCTTGGCATGGAGGGCCCCAGGTTTTTCTTTGGCTAACAATAAAACCACCTATGAGTCAGTGAGAAAACTGTGTTGCTCTCAATGTAAAATCTTCATCATAAAACAGACAGAATACAGAAGCTGTCTCCCTCAGTTATACTCTTGTTCTTATAATCCTTGATGCAGGTGTTGTGGAGGATATACTGATGGCTATATGTAGTCATCGCTGTGTGAGTGGGAAGCCTGCTTTATCCCACCTCCTGTTGCATAATTACTGCAGCTGGGAGGGCTAAATGCACCTTATTTTGTTTCAAAAGGGAGAATGGAAGGCTTCACAAGAGGAGGCTTTAAAACTTAATGTATTGAAGTGTTACAGACTGTTTCTCATAAGGGAACATGTCCTCATGAGAACCAGAGAGAGGGACTTGTTAAATTAAATCCTGATGTATTTATATTTTCAATCCCCCTAATATCTAGCTTTCCTTCAATTAATAAAATTCTCTAGACTTTTCCTTGTAATTTTTAAATCTGCAGTCTGTCACTCTTATCAGCAGTGGTTCTAGCCTCAAGACCCAACACCAGCTCTTTAATGAGGAATAGTGACCCAATTTCATCCATTTTAGCTACTCAAATTAATTAATGGGAAAAAAAAAAAAACATTTTAGACTTTTGGTGGAAGAAAGCATGACCGAATTCAAGGGTTAGTTTGGATTTTTGAAGGGGGGTTGCTCAAGGGCTATGGCACTAGTTAATATAACTGCCAATAAGGCAACTTGTGAGCTTTGCCCCTAAGGGGACATATCTGGGGACGAACACTACCTGACATATAGCAGTCAATGATTACACCACTGAAAAGTTGCAAGAAAAATCAACTAGAGCAATTATCACTATTTATAATTGAAACTGAAAGGGCTGGTTTTAAGCATATAACATAGGCATGGCACAGTTCACAAATAAAAAAATGGCCTCACACTTGTTTAATGGTAGATATGAAATGGATTTGAGCATGTTCAATGTTTTCTCATCAGCTACTCAGAGCCTTTCAACACAGCAACTCAGACGAACCTTATACCACATTCAAACAACTATGACAAAGGCTGCTATGTAAAGGGCACTTGATTTAGCTTACACCATTCATCACAATAATATGCCACTGATGCAGTGATTTGGGCAGTGTTTGGTGTCTTGCCCAATCTTCACTTATCCTCTTGAACGTCTATAACTGACTCTACCACTAATGCACTGCTGCCCCATTCACACAATAATGTATCAAATTACATCATGCTAAGAGTTCTGTTTCATTTGACTTTCTTTCTTTCTTCTTGTCCTTGTTTTGTTGTGTTGAGTTAGTTTTGGGGCATATCTGCCTCCTCTTTCAATTCAATTAAAGTGACAATAACAATCTAAAGACAGATGTTTCTATGGGCAACTTCAGGGCAACTGAGGGTACGCAAACTTCTAGAATGTGTAATTTTCTCTTAAGCTGCTTCAAAGTGTGGAACTTTTAAACTCTGGATGCAATCCGGCACACTGATGAAAAAACATTTTGCAGAAACAAACTGTCCTTCCAACTCTATAGCTTTTCTCTGCATGAACCCCAAAGTATGATTTCTTGCAGAAATTCTGCTTCATGCAGAGTAAAGGGTCTAACATGATTTAATGAAAGTCTGCAAGTCTCTAATGTCAATGTTTTACAGCCAGTGAGTGTTTTATATGATTGTGGCGCCAGTAAGTGCTGCTCTTCCTCAGCAGCTGCAGGGAAAGCTGCAGAACAACAAGCAGAGGGACCACAGTAAAGCAGAAATCAACTTAATAACCAAGCCATGATTGAGTTCATGTTAGATGCATCACCCTATCTATATTGTGATGTATTTGTCACGATTCTTATAGTTCTGTTTTGTTTTGTATGCCTTTCCTTGTGCTCTGTTATTTTACTCCTGGTTCTGTTTCATTTTATATCATTCACTCCTTGTATTTCTGGTTTTGACCTCTTGTCTTGTGTCTCTTGTGTTTCTACTCTTGGTCCTTGTCAAGTTACCCGTTTTGTTCATGTTTCATGTCTTGTCTTTGTGTTTCCTGTTTTATTTTGAAAGTTCTCCTGTCTCCTCTTTTACTGTAGGTTTTGCTTCCTGTCTTGTCCTGTCACATCTGATCCCTGATTGTTCTTCCCCAGCTGTTTCTCCTCAATCACCTCATGTATTTAACCCTTGTGTTTCCCCCTTGTCTTTGTGGGTGCATATTCCTTGGTCTCCTTGTCCTCCTCTTGTCACAGTCACAGCCTTAGTGTGAGTTTTGAGTTCTCTTAGTTTGCCTGTTTTTATTTGTTACTTTGTTAAGAGATTTTGTTTGATACTTTGACCATTTGTTTGTACTTTTGTACTTTTGTACTTTTGGATCCCTGTTTTGTTTGTTTGTTTTGAATAAATCTTTTTGTTAATCTGCATTTGGGTCTCCTGCTTTTGTTCCTGGTTTTCTCTGGTCACAAATCCTGACAGTATTGTACCATCACTTGTGTATCATGAAAAATTGCATTTCTATATTCTTGCCAGTTCACCCCACTATTGGACTTCATTGACACCTTGGGAAACTTGAGTATTTTAGACTCCAGTGCTGCACATTTAAATGCTATATATAACACTTTTAGGTTGTTTCACATACAAAACTCAGCTGACTTGGTTCAGAGGTTGACTTGTAACATTGTTGAAATGTTTTATTTGGTTTGGTTAGCTTTCACACTGCACTAGTGGACCAAAGCCTGCCAAATGCTGTGTAGTTGAAGTCTTTGCTCATGTCATCCATCCTGTGGTTGAACTATGACCCAGAAATACACAACCAGGCATTAAGAATGACATTGTTTAGTTCATTAGTATTAGAAGATCCATACAATACAAACAAAGCTGTATATAGACGACAGTGACACTTCCATGTTAACAGTTGTGATGTGTCACCACATTCCTCACAGACATGTGGATGTTGTTATTGAAGACTAGTAGTGCAAGCAATGCAAATGCTATACTCTGATATTGTCCTTTAATGCTATATTAGACACTTAATGTTGTGATGTTTAGACAAATCCAAGCCACAATGCACTTCTTTTTGGTTTATTTCTGTCATGATCATCTGTTAAGTGTTCTTTATTTCTCAAATTCACATTTCATGTCTAGTGTTTCCTGTTATTTTGAAATCATTAACCCTTGTTTGAGTCTTGTCCATTCCCCGTCATGTGCACACCTGCTCCAGATTGTGTCTCTGCACCTGTGTCTAATCAGCTCAAGTATTTAACCTCCTGTCTCTCACTGTCTCGTTGCCAGCTTGTTGTCTTCTTGTCACATTCCAGCAGTCTTTTCTTAGCTCTCGTTCATGCTTACGTCGATCTCAACCCTGTTAGTTTGACCCTGCATTCTGCCTCGTGTTTTAGATACCTCTGCCTGTGATTTTTGTGTACTAAACTTCGGAACACCCAATAAAACTGATTCTGCCTAACAGAATTGTGTGTCTGCCATTGAGCCATTCTGTCTCTGGTCAATTCATGACATTTTCCTCTGTTTGGTCCTTGTTTGTTTTAGATGCATGACTTTCACAACCACCAGAACAGAACTCTGGTTCACTTGGAAGTGAACCAAGACCCCCATTTTTTGGTTCTTTGCTCCAGAGTTTACAGGGGCCCTAAATCAAGCAGACTCTTCAAAATTGTGAACCAGATTTTTTTTTTTTTTTTTGGTCAGAACCAAATGTAGATGTGAAGAGACCTTAGTGACATTCTCAAGTTCTACTTCACTTTGTCCTTTCTTAATGTAGCGATGATAACTTGGGTTCAAATCCTCCTTTGCAGATTTTGTCCGATTTTCTTCATGCCAACAGTGTTTTGGTTCATGAAACTGATACACTGCCTGGCCAAAAAAAAAGTCGCCACCACAAAAAAAGGTCACACACTCTAATATTTTGATGGACCAACTTTAGCTTTGATTACAGCACGCATCCGTTGTGGCATTGTTTCAATAAGCTTCTGCAATGTCACGAGATTTATTTCCATCCAGTGTTGCATTAATTTTTTCATCAAGAACTTGTATTGATGATGGGAGAGTCCGACCACTATGCAAAGCCTTCTCCAGCAAATCCGGAAGATTCTCTATGAGGTTAAGGTCTGGACTCTGTGGTGGCCAATCCATGTGTGAAAATGTCTCATGCTCCCTGAACCACTCTTTCACAATTTGAGCCCGATGAATCCTGGCATTGTCATCTTGGAATAGGGAAGAAAAAATCCATTGATGGAATAACCTGGTCATTCAGTACATTCACGTAGTCAGCTGACCTCATTCTTTGGGCACATAATGTTGCTGAACCTCGACCTGACCAACTGCAGCAACCCCAGATCATAGCACTGCCCCCACAGGCTTGTACAGTAGGCACTAGGCATGATGGGTGCATCACTTCACCTACCTCTCTTCTTACCCTGATGTGCCCATCACTCTGGAACAGGGTAAATCTGGACTCATCAGACCACATGACCTTCCTCCAGGACAGTCCTTAATCCAAATTCAGTAGTTTCTGCAATCTCCTCAGATGTTTTCTCTTCTTGATGCATGCCAATTGACCCTTCTTAAACAGACTAACATCTTTTCCATGAACACAGGATGTGTCTTTCGACATGGTTGTTTAAGAAATGAGAAGCTACTCATTGCATCAGCTGGGGCTTAAGAACTTGTTGCCAGCTGAAAGACAATCGCCCATGCAGTAATTATCCAATAGGAGGCTCGTACCTATTTGCTTAGTTAAATCCAGGTGGCGACTTTTTTTTGGCCAGGCAGTGTGTATAGGCTACATTGGAAAAAGGGGGATAAATGTGACCATTGGACCCCTGTCACCCACACCTTCTCCAAGTATTGATATGACAGTATGAAGTTCAAAGCACACAGAAATGGATACGCTTTTCCACAAATGGGATCACTGCACTGTGAAAACACTTTCAGTGTGAGAGGCTGACATTGCAGTGCACTCGTGTTGATTGTTTTAGAATGATAAATTTTACATTTTTATTTTGCTTTTATGTTCAGGTGTTCATATCCTTTTGGCAGTGGATGACATCTTCTTATTGTTATTTAAGCTGTTTTTAAATCTTCTGCAACATGTCACACAGCTGAGCCTTCTTCCCAGAGGGCACTCAGTTTGAACCATTTCTTGCAGAGTCTCATATAAACTCGCCCCAGGAGAGCAATTTCCTTAATGCTGTGATTATTAGAAGTCACTTTCTTCTGCTAATTTCAGATGCAGGGTGCATAAATTACTCAAAGCTCTTGTTTCGAACAGAGCATCAGCATTACGAAACATCATAGGCATGCTTTGTTTCCTGCTGTGTGCAAAGCAGCTGCAGGATCCAGCTTTGTGTGGTCAAACTGATGGAATCACAGTAATGTTTGAGGGGTCAGAGCTCCTTTAATGTCAGACCAATTCAGATCCTTTCAGCCAGTCACGCACCAACAACGGTACTACTATTATTTCAGAAGGATTCCACCTAACAAGCTCACTACACCACTCATCCAGCTGTGTTCAGTTCTTTACATAACCAACAGTGCTATTGTAAAGCATGGCAGTTGGGTGCCCTCTCTCACATTTAAACACAGACACAAAGTAGAGCTAACACCTGGTCGTTGTATGCTTCTGAAACATACAGAACATACATAGGTACCTTGATGGATGAAGACAAGAAGCTGCAGATATTTTTATGTGAAAGTATGGGCCCTTTTTTGTTGGAGGGAAACCCAGGGTCTTTCACATGGGCTTTGTCGAAGAAAAGTGAAATGCAGGAAAAGAATTGAGTCAATGTTATTTTTTGAGTAATTTAACTTTAAAGTGGTAAATTACAAGGCTTTTGGTAGCACAATGCACTGCCGTATGTATGCCAACATCTGACCCTCAAAAATCCGCCCTCAAGGAAAAAGCTCACAAGTTGCTATAGTGGCAAACATATCTTCTAGTGCCATGGACCTTGAATAACCCTACTCCAAAAAACCTGAACTAACCCTTCAAGTCCATGCATCTATGAGTGTGCTGTTTGTGATTGAGCCAACGAGCATAAAAAGGTGTACAAGCTGGCAGTAATACAATGTGGAAATACTACCATTATGTTGAATTTTAGGATGATGGGAAAAGAAAAACTTTTTCATGAAATGTAACTACAAAATAATTTTGTGAGCTGAAACTATTTAGTAACTAATTAATAACTGGTTTCACTTTCTAATAAAATTTTGATATTCATTGTAGAGTTTCAAATGAGCATGCAATGCATTGAAAAATAGTAGCTATTTTACCCCTAAAAAGTACTTTTTACCGATGCCAAGGAGGTTATGTCTTTGGTGGCATTTGTTATTTTAAGGACAGGCAAACTCAAAAAGTTTAGACAGTTTTTTTTTTTTTTTTTTCAAACTCTTTTTATTATTGTTTTTTTTTTGGACATTACAGTGATTTTCAAAAAAAAAAAAAACAAAAAAAAAAACAATTCAATGCTGGATGTTCAACATGTCCATGAATCCCATGAACATCCCCCGAACCCACCCAGCATCCACCCCTCCTACATTCCGCCCTGGTTACAGTCAAAGTGCCTTGCTGATTGCAACATAGGTATTGATATCATTCAATAAAAATCATACAAAATTTTAAAAAATATACAAAATATAAATGACATAAAATGAATGTGTAAACAGGCAAACTATTAAGGTGATGTTTCAGCCAAATAATTACACTAATAATAATAAATACCAACACATAAAATAAATAAATGGGTACCGTATAAAAAGTGGATTAACTTAAGTTACCAAGATGTTGATACAGTCCTAGAAATAGAAATCGAAATCCCTCTTCCCCCTCCCCCCTGTCTCTACTCCTCCCTAGGACGTTCCCTTGGCATTGTCAGGTGCTATAACGATCTTCTCTTTTATAAGCGTCAACAGAGGGCCCCATGTCTTCTGAAAAGTTACTGATGAGCCCCTGATGGAAAATCTTATTTTTTCCAGTTGCAGATAATGTATGACCTCCCGAATCCACATATTGTGGTTTGGAGGGGAATTGTGTTTCCATTGCAAAAAATGCACCTGGCTAGCAAGGTGGTAAAGGCAATAACTCGCCTAGCAGTCATGGGTAAATTATCTGTTGGGGGAAGGCCAAAGAGTGCGGATAAAGAATTTGGTTGTATGTTTTTGTCTAGAGCCTGCTTGAGAGTGTCAAATATGTCAGACCAGAAGCTTATTAATCTCTGACAAGTCAGAAAGGATTTGATGACATTTTCATGGAATGTTGGTCCCAGCACAAAAAAGAAATTATTTGATTTTGGTGGTGAGAATCTGAATGTGGATCCAGGATTTTTTTCAAGGATTTTGACAATGACACCACAATACTTGTAATGCCTTGACTTGACAGTGGTTTGTGCATTCAGAGCAATTCTAGTTTAAAGGTATGTTGGCCTCTCAAATGAATTTGGGATTTTCTATTACAGACCGCTAACAAGACATTGGGTTGAACAAGCAGGTCTGCAAAGCCCCTAATATAAACAGCCCATTGTCCTCATTTTACATCAAGCATCAAAACACATAGGAATGCATTGTAAACAATCCTTGAACGATTAAGTATTTAAAAAATTGCAAAATTAAGGTAAATTAAGGCAGGTGATGAGAAGTGGAACCCTCAACACTGCTACAAAAGCGATCACACATTTGCATACCTTTATGTTGGTGTCTTTAGTTAAATGAAATCTGCTGAAAGCATTAAGTATTGTGTAGCTCAGAAATGAAAGACACTTAGGACAAGGAGTGACAAGGAACATAAAACTAATCTAACAAGCACAAGGTTGAGGTTTGGCATTGGCCCTGTCACTTGGAGCCACAGTCAAGGAAGCGAAGCAGTAAATCAGACACTGTATGGAGATCCCTTGCCTCCTCTACTCCTCCTCCTCCTTTTGTTTCTCTTCCTTTCTGACCACATATAGGGCCTTGATGGTGCTGACAAGAGGGAAGGTTAAACTGCTTATGTCGGCAAAGAGATGCCAGGTAGAGGGGGAAGAGGAGGAAGGCCGCCATGAAGAAAAGAGTTTTGATAACAGAGAACGGAGGACAACTGATACCAACAAGCGGGTGTATGCTGCTGAAAGGACAGTCTTTGCTTTGGAAAATTTTCAAGGCTCTTGTTTGGTGTCACACTTAATCTGTGAAACTAGATAGATGATTATCCGTTTGAGGTGTGGGTGGTCTGTTATTCGCTCCACCGTTAATTGTAAGGCTGAGGGTTCGTGCCCAGCTCCTGCTTTCAATGTGTCCTTGGGCTATACACTTAACTCCAAAGTGCTCCCACTGCTGCGTCAGTGACGTGAATGGAAGCACGCTGATGTGTTACCTGACACTAATGGGTGACTTTCAAAGAATTTTCATCTTTTAGTGAATGAATATGAGAGTGAATGAGTGTGAATAGGTAAGTGCTTTGAGAGACTACAAAAGTGCTATACAAGCTGAAGTCCATTTTCCAGTTTCCATTTTCTTGTGTTCATCTGCTTGAATCGAAATATATCCTGCTTTCAGGAATCAACATCACTGGTTCCAGAAAATTCCTACAAATGACTTCCATGCATCAAAGCCATCAGCCATGTCTAAAAAAAGATTAAGAAAAAAAAAAAAAAGGCAAAGGTATGGAAAAAAAATGTTTCTTCATTACACCGAGCATCAATGAAGCACCATAATTCCTGTAGAGGTACATTAAGTTAAACCAAAAACTGGCCCAAAATAAATGAGAACCGATAATAATTGGTAATTATGTCAGATTGATGTGTTCTAAGATATGTGACCAAAGAGTCAAAAAATGAATTGAATTTCTTACAGAACTTTATACAAATTACATACAGATCAACAGTGGCCATGCCCCTTGTGAATACAAAGGAAAAATGTGGCCTTTCACTACCTGATGTAAGGCCTTACTAGCTGGCTTTACCAGCTAGGTTATAGTGAATTAAAAATGATAGTAATTCTGTATGGCTCAACTTAGAATCCTCTCAGGTTGATCAGCACCTAAGGGGTCTTTTGTTTGCTTGCGATAAAAGTACATTGAAAGCCCTTACCTGTCATAATATTGTACATACACCAATTAAAGCCTGGCAAGATATGAGAAGAATCGAAGATCTAGAGGGAAATCTATCTTCTCTCTCTCCTATCGGGGGAAACATAGACTTTCAGCTTAGCTCTACAGATTGAGGGTTTGAGCTGTGGAATAACAAAGGGATAGTGCCTGTATGAAAAGTAAATATTTCTCTCATTTGATCAGCTATGTAGAAGCTGTTATGAACATCTGATGGGGCTTCATCATGTCCCTTTCTTCTTTCTTCTTGTAGAAGGGTAAAATCCAAATGTTTCTTTTTTTATTTTTATTTCGTTAAAGAACTGACTATTAGAATGATTTCTGTGAGGACATCCTGATAGAGCTACAGACTTCATGTTATTCAAAATTAAGCTAAATATTCATTGTATGTTTCTTTTGAATTCATTTTCCAGTGGGCTTTTAGGGTGTTAAGATGTAGGTGACATGGTTTTGAATAAAAAAAGAGATTGATACACCAGACGCTATAAGACTACGCAAATTATGTTGAACTTTGGGTTACTTTTCTGCGAAAAATGGCCTTCATCTGAATAAAAGTGATACTTAGACTATCATGCAGTTCACTTTTCCCCTGAGCTTTTTCATTCAACACCAGTCATATTCTTTGAGAAGACATGATTTCTTTCATATGAAATGCAGCCAATTCAACTTTCTGGCAGGATTATTTATGAAATATTGTTACCGTATGTGGCTGCCAGTGTTGGTGGCTGGGTGGTGGGCATCAGGTAGAGGCAGGTTTATGCAAATAAATTGCTTGTTACGTAATTGTATATCCACAGACTCAACAGCTTGCCAAATACCATGAGTTCACCTGTATGCAGCCAGCTAAATACAGGTTTTGTTGTCTACTGTCACATGTTCTGGGCTGGGAGGCAGGATAAATACACAAAAGCCTTCAAAAAGTGATTTTTGCGTAATACGTCCCCTTTAAAGGATTGAATAATCTGGTGAAATGAAGCAAAATACTGACTTACCTTAAATCACTCCATGCAGACATCATATTCTTACTATACACATTTGAAGATTGCTGGTCAGGGGAGGTTGAGGTGTAAGTGGATTGGACAAATTTACCATTCAATTTTTAATTGTAAGGCCAGGGGAACAGCTATTCTTATTAGGAAAGGGATTTCATTCAAACTTACTAATACCATTTCAGATGTTAAGAAGTTTAAAATACCTGTCTTACTGCGTCAAACCTCAGCAGCAACGGCATGCTGCGAGAGGCCTTGCTTATGCAGCTCAACAATCCGACTGTGTTCAAAGAGGGAAAGCTTTTTTGCCCTTGCCATCAGGAGGTCATGACAGTGTGAATACCTGACAGAAAATGACATCGAATACACATTTTGGCTTTTAAAGACTGTGGTCTTAAACTTTTGATCAGCTGATGAACAGCCTATTCAGTTTAATGCTTTTTTGCAATAAACTGCTTACTCTTTTTTTTTTTTTTTTTTTTTTGTCTCACTCCCATTTCTTCTTTTTGCATTTTGAAGCTCTACTTAGAACCTTCTTAAGATCCAACGGTGCAAGATGTAAATTCTTGCAATTTTTTAACTGGTCTTGAAATTGTCTTGCCTTGTAACCTTGCCTTGTCCCCTCTGCAAGAAAACAACCCAAGTAAAAGAAGTAGGATAGACAAAGCTGTCTAGCCTAATGAGAAAGACCCATAGATTTCTCATACCTCTCTTTCATTTCCTTGGGGGAAGGAGCTTAGATACAGGGAAACAATGCCAGAGAAGGAATTAGGATGGACAAAGTTATAAACGAGAAACATTCTATTTTAGAAACACAGATCAAATCTATCAATCTATAGCAATGTCTTTAAATATATGAATTTAATGATCTGATTATCTAAATTCAACAACTCCTTGAGGGAAGATTAGACGTGATTTGTGAAATGTTCTCTTTCCTTCTGTGGTGTTGTTTTAACAGTTTGAAGTGGGCCTTTCCTTTCTTTGGGTTCAATGTTGACGTAGTACAACTGCGCAAGAAGATCATCCCGTTTTCCCAGGAGAGCCATTCATGCACCCTTTCCACGAGTGGGCATCACTGCAAGCTTAGTGTGAGGGAATTACCCAGAGTTCATTGCATTGAGACGTATGGCAGGAATCTCCTGGGGCAACTAGCTGGCGGACGCTAAAATATAAAATCCCAGTCACTCCTAAAGAGTTCACAGTTGTGTTTGATACAATTCCTGATGGTCTGTTAACATTACTGCAGGGGGAGGGGAGGACATCATACAATATTCATCAGAGCTCATACTGTAGGTGGTGTACAGTTAATAAGCAAACAACGTACCAATAAACATATTAGGAAACTCTACCACCAAATCTCAACTCCTCAATCAAAATCCATCTGGAATTCAAAATTTGACAACATTAATTGGAAGTCTGGGCTTACAGAAAAGGATGTTTTATATTTTTATGACAGTGAAAATAGAAACTGTCAGGAGATGTATTTTCTTTATTTATTTCTATTAAATGGGAAACATTATATTTATATAAGTGTAAATGGACACAAAAATTACCAAAAATTAAACAATTCAAGAAGGAAAATGAATATTATATGAGCTCACTTAAAGAAATGGAAGACAAAAGAGCAAAGACATTATGGAATCCTTTAATATGTTTAACAATTTTTGATATGCCTCTTGTATATATGTATATGTATATATGTATGTAAATATGTATAAAATGTAAAGCCTGTATATACACGGTGTTGTAAATCTGTGCATATGGGTGTATTTGTTTCACATAAATAAAAAAAAAAAAAATGGAGGTAAAAAAACAAAAAAAAAAAGACAGGCGGTTTATTTTACCTCTAGCATGATGCATTGCTGTCAACAGAAAAAAAACAAACAAAAAAAAAAACAAAGGGCTGTCCCATTCCTATGTATAGTACTTAAAGCCCTTGCAGCCTCACGCACTCAATCACTTTCCAGGTGCAATCACCTAAGTCAATGAGGGCTCAGGGCTCAGGGTTCAGGGAGGAGATTGAGATTCAGCCCAGGTATGCATGAGGGAGACAGCAGAGGGAGGGCAGTTTTGGACAGTGCGTCAAAGTTGCATCCTGAGCTCAGAGACAGGACTTTTCTGTAGCTGAGCGCTAGTTTGTTGAGGAAAGTACGACAAATAACTTCATTGGAACTTAGGCTGCACTTACTGGAGTCCCTGCTGCACTGGAGCGGCCAACATGCTAACAACTCAGCAGCTGGAACCTCAGGTACTTTTTTGCTATACAGAGTTGGGCTGAGATTATCTGCATCGGCCTCAAATTTCTTCTCTACTCTTTTCTTTTTTTTTTCTTTTCTTTTCTTTTTTATTTAGCTTTCTGTACAGCTGTCCTGTATCTTTCAAAATCAGCATTTTATTAAGAAAAAAAAATGACTCCATGACTCTTGGGTGGGCCACTTGTCAATGTGGGTGGACCTGTGCACAATCTGGCCCACCCATAAATCTGCCTCTTGTACACACACTGTTTAGACTTTATTTTGGATGATTAACCCCTTGATTGACTGTTTCAGGACAGTCCACAGTTAGTCTCATGCTTTGGATAAGTATTACAAATTTGTCAATTCATGAAGGTTTTAACATTTAAAAAAAAAAAAAAAAAAAAATCCAGAAAATTCAAAATTTCAAGGTAACTGACTGCACTAAATTTCTGAATTTTGGGTCAAAACTCAAAATTTTAACTTGCAAACAACTATTTAAAATAAAGGCAATCCCATACCAGATGCGATATGTTTCATATCATGTATGTTTGCTTACCTCTGCACCAGTCTAGCACTCAACAATATTTTGTCTGGATGAACCCTATGGTCAGAACTTAGCCTGACCACACCTGACCTTAAACTAATTGTTTTAAGTTTTGCCAACATAAGTTAAGAAATTAGCCCAACTTAATACATACATACATAAGAAACTTACACAAGAAACTTAATAAGGATAGTTGAGATTGCTCCTTTGATAAAGTCCATAACACAACAAAAATATTTTGTTTTGTTTACTGAAAAATCCATTTGATGACAGCAGTTTTAAGTTTTTATTATTACAGTGATTCACCAGGCTGACCTCAGTTGGTTAAGTTTCTAAAATAGATATGCATTTTCCATCATGGGAAAAAATGAAGTTTTAAAAACCTTGAGGCAAGTTTGATATGATTAAGGAAGTAAATGAGCAAAAACACCTTTGGAAGTCAGCATGAGTTGACCTGTGTGGCAAGTCACTGCTCAGCCAGGGGAAGAATAATGAAGCTTCTCTCTGAAAATGCAAAAATGCAGCTCCAAAAAATAACAGGACCCAATCGAATGTGTATATTGGTGAACTAACAACTTGGCCTATTGGGTATAATGAGATTCCTGGACTCTACTGACTACTTCTTTCCCAGAGGTTGACTACTTTGTATGTTTGTGGAAAGCCATGCAAGAATCTAGTGGTGGTGGACCTGAGACTAGCTAAAACCACTGACCTATAAAACCCCAGGCATTTCCATAATATCTGCCTGTGTCACAGTTAAGGGCAGTATATTGATGAAATTAATTATTTTGAATTCTTTTGTTGCAGAAAATTTAATGAATAAAACCCAATATTTTTCTCCTTGACTAATTAAAGTTCTAGGGTTGTATTTAATTTTAATCTTAATGAGATTTATTAATAGAGGAGTCCTATGTCAAAATATTATGATAATAGTTGGGTGTCAATGCAGACAAGCCTGACTACCTTTGATAACAAATAACAGCATGCACTTAAATATTAAGAGGAAAAATCAGTACAGTTTTTGGCAACATGAAAGCACCATGTATTATCTGTGGCATATGGAAGTGGTTTATTTTCCTCTCTCATAGAGGACAAAAAAGATCAAATTGGAAATTCAGTTTTGTAGGGAAAAAAATTACAGATTTTAATTTTAGGTCATATAGGTCATACCCAAGAAAGACAAATAATTATCAATTTGTATTTTAGGGAACTGCTAGCCTGGTGTCAGACAGCTTAGTTATCTCTAAAGGTCTTTCTGCCTTGTAGTTAAAGCAGAATCCTTGCACAAGTGCAGTCTTAATTCTTCTTTTTTCTCTCTTAGGGGTGTTTTAAAACACCCTCTTTGTGCCGCCTTTGTTCCATTTTAATTCTTGTTGTTATAATCCCATTGCCAATAAAGTGTCACAATTAGGACTTTTGCATGAAAAGGAAAAAAAAAAACATCTACAATGATGAAGCAGTTAACACTGTGCCACAATTTCTTTCTTTCTTTTTTTGTTATGTGATGATGGCATATCTGTATTTTCCTCCATCAAAATTATAGAAAAGATGTATTTGATTGGCTAATGTGATTTTAATGCCTTGAGCCAAATTTAGATGCTAACTACACACTCAAGTTACAATGTGTTTTTCAAACTGATTTGTATTTAGGAATGGAAACAGATAAGATTTTATTTATGAGCGCTATCATGGATTATGCCAGTGGATTAGATTTTTGTAAATCGACAGGGGTTGACGTGTAGAAGAATATGCTACTGGCCATTATTGTGTTTAATGAAGAAACTGTTTTGACTCCTGTTTCCTGTGTACCTTGGTTACCTCCTTGACCCCTTGGTTATGGGTCATGCTGTCTGCCCTGGACGGGAGAACGACCTTCCTGATTTGCAACGCATCCAGAACTTAGTGGAAGGAATTGCTAAAGAATTGTGAAGCAAAAAGACAAATGATAGAGATTCTTTGAGCTATTTGTATTGATTATTTATTTGTTTTTTGTTCCTATCCCTTTCTTATAACTGCATAACTGGTCTAGAAGTATATCTCAGCCTGACTGCTTGATGTTTGTCATAAAGTACATGGGGGACACAGCAGGTCATTTCTTTAGCCACTAGTCTGGACTCGCCTGTTAAATGTCATATTCAATATCACAGTTATAGAAATAGTACAGCTATGACCTGCTTTTTGTGGTTGCATCTGTATGTAAACTGTTCAACACTTTTTGAAAGCACCAAGGCAACAGCAGTTATACCTGCTGTACAGTATGTCTTCCCCCAGCTAATACCACATTATAACACCTAGCACCCAAGTTTAAATTGTGGGTAGTCAAGTGTCAATCAGTTGTCACCACACAGGACCCTTCTGCCATGTAGCCAGAGCAGAGGTGCCTGCACAACTGAAGTCTTGTGTGTACCTCTCTCTTTGGGGGATGTTGAGAAATGCTTTCTTTGTTATTCCTTTGTACTGTTTTGAATGGTTTTGTTATAATCACATCACAATAGAAGTGCCACAATTTTAACTTTTGAATTAAAAGAAAAGCAGTTGAAGTAGCATCTTTGTGAAGACAGGATTTCAAAAATTACATAAATAAGATTTTGAATAATGCTGCCATAATTTTCTCCACCCACATTCTTACTATAATGACATGTAATCGAAATTATAGAGTAAAACTTTTTTTTTGACATGATATCCTATTTTAGTTAAAAATCAAAAATCCCATCCTTATGGAGAGGAACAATACATGGGAAAGCACTAAGGCTGCCAATAACTTAATGCCAAATACCAATGTGAAAAACCATCCACTGCATCAGAGAGGGGAAAAACATCCAAGCCAGAGGACAAATTGGAATGATAAAGTACTGTAAATGCAGAGCTATCCAGTTCACTGAAGCTACTAGACCTGAATGCACATGCTCCACACATTCAACTCTAAATATTAAAACCTGATTGAAATCTACTGTCACTTTATAATGAAGGAGCTTTAATGAGACAAATGTGTTTTTAAACAGACTGTGGGTCACAGTCAGACTTTAAAGCTGGAGATATACTTGCTGTTTGTCATTGTGTTCCCATTTTCGTCCATTGGTGTCATGAGTGTTTTTGTTTATTTACTTGGCTGTATGTGACGCATGTTACTGGAGGATACCACTTGAGGGCACAACAGACTGCAGGCTTCACATTACCAAATGTTGTGTTAGAAGTAAACTGCAAACATGGCAGTAATTCTAAGACAAGTGACAAAACAAACACCAAGAGTCAATATCATAATCAAATATTTGTTAACAACTGATGACCAGTGGTCAGACTTCACCCTCAGCATCTTCTACACTCTATGTAATGTGTTGTAAAGCCGCATTCACACTGAATGGGACTTGGCGACCGAGATTGCGTCGCCCACCCAAGTCGCATTGGCTGTCCAAAAAGGCTCATTTTGTCACCATCGACGACGCTCAGTGACGTCACGCCCGCTTGAGTTTCAGCGCGATAATGTTATATCATATAATAGGATGTATAAGCTGACATGATTCCCACTGTATCCTTTACACTCACCTACCAACCACAAAACACTGCAGCTGCTGGCCCTGCAGCAGCATCATCTGTGAGTTTTCTGCGGTCCCGTCTAGGTGGAACTAATATACTCACTAACTAATGTTTCCCACACGGACATGGATTGTCACTCTGTGAACCGGAAGCCACAGCCACACGAATCATCGCCTGGAAAGTTCAATTTTTTTTTTTAACTTTGGTGACTGAGCGACGGGACCTGGCCAGATGGCGGCCGTTGCATTCGGTGTGAGTGCACCTTAACAGTCTCAGTGTCGTGGTCTTATGTGTGACCATGTTAACTGATGACTTGCATCTGACTGTGTTCATGTACACTATATCATAGTCAAAGCACAAGTGAATATAGAGGGTGTACTCTACCATGCTTCATTGTGAAGTGAATATATGTATAGATATTGATAATTCTGAGTACAGGCTCCTTCCATCTGGTCTTCGCCTGTATGTCCCACAGGCTAAAAAAAACAGGTACAAACACTCATTTGTTCCTGTCTCCATTTGAGCATTAAATGCTGCTAAGAGATGGAAGTAATGCCCATGTAATTGTTGCTGCTGCCATCGTCCTAATTATCCTTTATTGTTGTTTATTGATCTCACTGCTATTTTTACAATGAGAGCACTTTATTTTTCACTCTTAGAGACTGCACTTACCAGACACTGAGTGTCTGGATATCACTCTGTGCAATTTACTGGTCACTGTGTGCCCAGGTCCTGCATTTTAGTGTTATTTTAGCATATGTTAAGCTCATTCTCTCCATTTTAGCATAAACATTTTTTTTAAATTTCATTTTATGTTTAGCTGATTTAATAGAGTCAGTTGCAGCCGTGATCACTTGCGTGTACTGGCATATTGCTCAGTAACAGCTATCTGTGTGCATGTAATATGTTTGTGCTATCACTCCATGTCTTATGTGTTTTTTCACGCAACTTGCTGCAACCCAATTTGCCCTCTGGGACACTATTAAAATTGAATCTGAATCTGAAATGCTACACATTAATTTTGGATGATGCGCACAACCGAATATTGATGCAGGGAACATGGCAGCCATCATGCATCCGTAGTTCACAGCAAGTACAGTGCTAGACACATTTACTGGTATTGGTAACAACCTAGGTCATGTTTTAATGTTTTTGTAGTTAATACACCAGTATGTAGATACTCTTAAACGAAATTAGTTTTAATGCTAAAATAAAATTGTTATTGCTATCAATAAATTTTCAAATTCACTCTTCACGAAAAATAAAAAAATAAATAAATCACATTATTATGCCTTGATTATGATGTCTAATTACAGCTATTTTCCTGCATTCCTGAAAGTTAACTGAAGCAGATGTCAGACATCTCAAGATTTTAGGTACTTTAGACAGAAGGAAGGCTGCTGCTGATCTCCCGGCAGAGATGAAAGCTTCTAGATTAGAGTCTGAGAATCTGTCCAGGATGTCCATAAGTGGATGACTGACGGTACAAGGCTTAAAAGGAAGATCAGCAGCCATGAAGCCATTGTTGAGGCCTGCAAACATTCAGAAATGCTTTAGATTTGCCATAGAGACACACACTGGACTGTTGATAATAAATCTGAACTTGAATTTGAGCAAGAATGTTTTTTTTAATTTCAAGTAATGTCTGCAGTCTTAATTAGACGCCTACAATTGCCATATATCTGGCCCAAATATGTAATTTATAATGAACGGTATGACGCATTTTTTTAAAGCAAAAGGCAAACAGATGTGTGGACATTCAGTAAATATAGTACATTTGTAGCTGTTTGGACAAGACACTTAATCAACCTATTAACAGAAACTACAGTCTATGATCTGTGATTTTCACATTTTACTGGCAGGCTGGGTTATATTTGGACAAATTCAGTATTCATTCTCACTCCACTGCTGGGCTTAAAGGTGGACTTGCTGTCTACCCTCGACTGTGTGTATGTGCTCTTTTCTTCCTCCCACTCTGTCTCCCTCCCTCAGTAGTCAGTGGCGATTCTAGAGTGTGCTGGGGCCCCAGGAAAAAATTTCCAAGGGGGCCCCTCTGAGAAACATTAAACGTATTCATAAATAATCTGAATACACATAGCACATTCAGGAAAAGGCTCAGGGAAGTGATATTGTACATTTCATAATACTGTTAACTAATGAAATCACTAAATCAAGTCATTTATTGTTTTTGAAGTGATGATATTGAGCCGAAAGAAGTTCTAAATTCTGATCTTGTTTCAGATGAGGCTGCTGAGTGCAGTAGACTGTTCTTACCATGCCCTGCACTGTTCAATAGCAGGCATGAAAACAGGTCAGCGTTGAAAAAGGTGAAGAGGCAATAATCTCTCTAGGGGGGTCCGGGGGCATGCTCCCCCGTAAGAAAATTTTGAATATTTTATATTCATTAGCATGGATCTGATACATTTTGAGAGAAAAATCAAGCAGAATCATAGGACAGTATGAATATATAATAAAGTACCTATTAAATTCTGGGGGTGACTCTGTCCTTTTGCTGGAAATGCATAAAAGCTTTTATCATTCATGAATTTGGGAATTGGAAGGAAGAATTGATATTTTCACTTACTAGATAAAACATACACTGAAGGGATGGCTCTTATAGCTCTATCCTGACATTTACCATCTCAACTGCACTAGTAGACTGCATTGGGAGCTTGATCCTTCACAGACTGCTCTTATATCATGGAGAATAAGTGATGCAGGTGACCTCAGGATGAATTCATCATTTAGAAAAAGTGAAAACCAGAGCTGGACTGCTCAGGAATGTTGTGTTTTAATTAACCAAAAGGCTGACTCATTTTTTAAATCGTTGTGTACCACTTAAACCGTGCACACGAGCCAACGAGGCACTGTTTTAATTACAATAAACACACAAAGTGATTCAGTATCCCTGTCCTGTGTGCTGTGCGTCTTTACACTCACCGGCACACAGAGGAGCCCTTCGCGCTCATGTTTCCATGCTGTTGCGCTTGTAGAGTGAATGTTTTAATTGAATTCAAGGCTCCCATCAGGCGCCCACATGTCCGCAGTTCACTGATAATCTCTGGTGTACCTCCATGTCCCGTCCATACCCATCAATGTTTGACTAAGGCGGAGCTCAGCTCCGGGGTGGTGGAGCTCAGCTTTGAGGTGGCGGAGCTGAGCTCCGGACAAAGGCTCTGGTATACCTCCATGTCCCGTCCATTTCCCCATGACGGAAATCCGTCGTGGCGACGGAGAACTTTAATCCATGCACATATTGCGATACAGCAATACAGGTAATCCAGAATACAATCAGCCAAAAATAGCTACAGCTCTGGTGTGTTTTTACCACAGGGATGACAATGGGGCCCCTTTAGGGAGGTATCTGTCAAAGATGTCATTGCAATTTGACCACTGGTTGTTTGATGGGGTTAATGGGGTACGTCACTGCAGTCGCTATATTGTAAGACATTACTGTGGAGTAAAATTTGTCAGCCCTTGGGGGCCCCCTAGTGGTCTGGGGCCCCAAGCAGCTGCCTGCCTTGCCTGTTGACGAGCTCCGCCTCTGTCAGTAGTTCTGTAGAAATGTTAAAAGAAAACAAAAATTATGGCTGCATATTTTAGAGAAACACATGTTGATAGGAACCCCAAATTTCTGCTAATTTCTGCTAAAGTAAGAAATCCAGTTGGAATGAATGACAAAATCAGTTGATGCTTTCTTTTGAGAACTGTTTTTTAGATGGGAGATGGGGACTCACATGGCAGCTGCAGTGGTAACTCACTGCCGAAACAGTGGACCCAAGCAACAGGATTTAAAAAACAAAATACAGATAGGGCAAATATATTTATGTAAATGAAATGAATAAATGACGAGCCTTGGTAAGTGAATGCCTAAGCGGAGAGAGAAAGAGGGATTGAGCTAAAATTTGGGTCTTGAGGTGTTCAAATGTGCCACTTTAACTACTTGTGGCAGATAGCATTGGCCAAGTGCTATAATAGAGCTTAATTTCATAGAGAGGGAGACAATTTTCATGGATTTTAAACATTCCTTCATTTACAGCCCTGCAAATCTCACTGGTGCATCAATAATGCGTCTGCATTCTGAGCATTTTTAGCACATGTCACCCTTTGTGCGGGCTCTGGTTTAGATAACTCAAACCCAGCACTACCCCTTTGTGAATTTGATCTTACGTGGTTTTCAGTGTGATTTTGGGATGATTTTGAAATTGCATGACTCATTTTGGAGGTTGATCACAATTTAAACCAATTACAAGCAATTTGCCCTGTAGTTTGTGCCCTGTATTTGGAGGGGGATGATCAAAGCTTGGTCTGCTGCTTTTGATAGGTCTTATATGAATGAAAAACCGGCAAATGAGTCGGGAGGCTACTACTGAGCTTTAAGGCCTCTATACTAAATAAGTCCTTCCATATGAACCGAGCGAGTGGTCCCATGGTGATCAATTTAGACTTGGCTAAAAAAAATTGTGTTGATGCCTCTTCATAACATGAACAATGGGCCTTTAAAAACAAGGGGATTTTTTGACAATCACAAATTGCATATATTCCTGAGTATCCAATTTTGGATGCCAATATATCTCAAACAAGCAACTACTCCTGGCAGCAAATTACTTTCCTGGGTAATTTTGGCCCAGGCTTTTCAATTCTGTCATCAGAAAAGGCCTATGGGCTAGTTTCTGAGTTATTGGTCTCAAAAGAAGTGAACATTTTATGCACAAAAAAAGAAAAAAACACTTTCAGCTTTCGGGTGAAATTTAAAGGTGAACCTAAAATGCACTTTTACCTTTCCAGACGAACTCAGGGCCCTATAAGAGGCATCGTCTTGCATGGGCCAGGGAGCAAATACACTGGACGAGGAACCAGTGGGCCTCAGTACTGTTCTCTGATGAAGCTGATTCACGGTGAGCAGAAATGATGGCTGCCAATGATGTTGGAGGCGTCAAGGAGAGCGCTATGCATCCGCCACTGTTGTTACCAGACGAGCCTTTGAGGGTGGTGTTACAGTGTGGGCAGGTGTGTCTAGTCAATACAGAACTGCCCTGCATTTTGTGAATAGCACTTCGCATCGCCTTTTCTCTGCTACTTACTTACTGTCCCCTATTTTATGTCTCTGCTTACTCCTCTGAGTGTGTCCACTTCCACTTGTGGAGTAAAGGATTTGTTTGGTGCAGTGGCTTCACATGTAAGCAAGCACTGTAAAGCTGCACCTTTAAAAAAATCAATGATCATCAAAAGGTCATAAAAACTGTGCTATTTAAATCAAAAACACAAAGGAATGATAATGTAGAGCTTTGTTGATACCCTGGCTGCTATTTGCTTGGGTGGATCAGGTCGTAGTACAGGCCAGGTTGCAATTTGAGTATTGTCTCTATTAGAGGAACTACGGTGTATGACCTAGCTTGCTAGTTAGCTTGTGTTTTTTGGTGATGCTAAGTGTGTGTGCAGCTGCATTGATTCAGTTTCACAAAGTATAATTGAAGTGTACAAGAACATGACTTTAATTCTGTCCATAAGAATTTCCAAGAAACCCTGATTTGACAATACACGGGTGCTAATGCTGTGCCAGCTACATCGTACAGAGTGAGCTTATGATAGATACGTTTTTGTCATTGTTGTAAGAGATTTGGGGATTGTCAGAGGAATCAAAAAGATTGTTTTGTAGTCGATGGTTTAAGATGGTTTGGAATTTCTATAAAAGTTTCATTACTCTGTTGTGCCGTGTTGATTTGAGTAAAGGTCCTTGCGTTACTTTATTGACTGAGTTGCAAGACGTGACCCACAGTGATGACCCCACTTTTTGTCATATCTGGGACAACAAAAATCTCGTACTCTAAATGAGACATGTGAAATGTCTCAACTAACCAGCCATTTTAATCATATTACCCTAACTGTTGTTAGCCATTATTGTCTTCACTGATCAGAGGAGTGTCACCGCTCAAGAGAACAATGAAACATGTTTGATTATGAATGCAGATTCAAGACATAATTTACATAATTGAATTTGTGTCAAAACTAATCAGTAGAAAAGTGCATTTCTAGGCCATATTTCTTTCCTTTACAACATGCAGATTAGATGAGAGCTGTAATTTACATTTTTAGCCTGACCACAACAGTGTGGAGCTGGCCAGAATGACCTTAAACTAATAGTATGGTATGTTATCTTCTCTGCGGTGACGAAATTATAGCAGGCTTTCACTTAAAATGAGAACACGTTAAGTATTTTAATATGTATTTTGAACTACCTCTCCTCTGTTAAATTAGACCATGATAGCATTGTTGACAGTTCCCAGACTGTAAAGTCACAGTGATGATTGTTTAAGTCTCTGTGAGCTCAGTTTTTATTATCAAAGCTTGCTTAGTTCTGACAGTGGTGCAGGAATGATGTATTTTTTAGGCAAAGCCACGGGTTAGCATCATGCTGGTTCCTAAGGCAAAAAACCTATGGGATTGAATATATTTATACCATTGGAGATAATTAGGTCTGTGGTGATCAAAAATTCATCAAACTAATGCATTTTTTTACCATGATAATCTTCACTTGTAAACCTAAACAAAATGTTTTTAGGCTCAAGTGTAATTGGTGAAGAAAGAAGCTACTATCAAGCTGTTATGGAACTACAGCATGGCGGTTTGATTTAAGGTAGCTGCAACTCATCCAGCTTATACTAAGTTGTGGCCACTTGTTTGGAAAATTCCTCTTTCTTGAATGTCCTGATTGACTTGGTGCCTATGGCTGCAGCTATCGTGTACGACATGTTTGCAGTTGCCTCCTCTGCCATTTTTGTAGTCCTTGTTAGCAGTCTGTTAGCAACATTCTTTTAAAAAACACAACAAGGATTTAAAGTTTAAAAACAGGGCAATGTTAGGAGAACTTTTTGTTGCCAAATGTTATGTTTCAATCACACATGCATGTGCTCAACATGCACCGTATTTCAGGTATTTATTTAAAAAGCTATACAAAGTCCCATATTTATTTGGCCTTGGGAACTGGTGCTGCTAAAATTCAAACTCGCGTTTTTGGACTCATTCCTGCACCGCTGTGTTATGCTGCTACTTTATGGGGATATCAACAAAGGAAAAATGCTGTCCTTCCTCTTCTCAGTCCCAAAAATGACTCCTGCTTCCATGCCCCTTGTTTTTTTTGTTCTTTTTTTCCCAGCACTTCATGTTCTTACTTGGCTGCTGTGTTGACAGCACTAATGAGTGACATAACATAGTTGTAACTCTGAACACATATGCAAATTTGTTGCTTCAAGTTGAATAAACATGAATAAATAACACACAAAAACATGTGCTACTCTGTGATGACTTTGTTTTTAACTACTTTGATTTATTTGCCACAGTTGCAGGTAGGTTTGGTTGTAGGTTAATGGCTTTATATAAAACATCTGACCAATTTGCAGTTTTCAACACATCACTTTAACGGAGTATTATAATAAAACAATATTCAACTCTTTGAGATATTTAACAGCTTCCTTGTGTCAGTCTCGGCCTATGCTTGTTGTTAGACTCACCTTTGTCCTCCAACATGGAACAGCAAAAACATCTCTGTTCAACAGGCAGGAGATGAGAACATCTCTGCTGGAGCTTGTACAACTGTGCAGCCACAAGCCATCACTGTCAGGCCCCTGTGTATATCAGCCAGATGACTCACTCCTTTTACTTTATTCCCACTCTCTCATCTTTCCCAGTCAGTTTTCAGTAGGAACAAAGGAAATTAATAACTGAAGAGTAGAGTGGTATGTCAGTAAAGAATGGCTGCAGGGGAGAGTCCATCAAAAGAAATTTGTCCACTAGACTCACTTAAACAGAAATGTTCAGTTCAGAGCATCTCAGCACATTCCACCTGTGAGGTGAACCTGGAAGAACACCATAGTGTTTCTTCATAGGACATAAAAGCTCAATCTTTAAAAATGTTTGCTTGATTTTACGGTAGCAGGCTCATCTCTTATTTGTTTTTTGTTTGTTGTCCAAGTAGTCTTGGCCACTCATGTACTCACAAACTCTAATGTCTAGAGAAACACAGATGTAACAGATGTGTTTGGTGAGTAGAAGCAGGAGAAATTACCTGCTCCAGTTGAGAGTAAACTAGAAATTTATATATTTATGTCCATGAAGTGCAGCAAATAGTTCCTTTCTGAATCTGAAAAGATGTCCTGGATCCCAAAAGTTTGTTCAGAGAAATTAATCAGCTTTAAGCAGTGGTGCAAAGACAGATGATGCTTGGATCATCGGAAACCCCTGAAATTATTTTGTTTTTCTCGCAAACTACAGCCTAACTACAGCCTATATACAGTGATTTATGTATATATATATATATATATATATATATATATATATATATATATATATATATATATATATATATATATACATATATATATATATATATATATATATATATATATATATATATATATATATATATATATATATATATATATATATATATATATATATATATATGTGTGTGTGTGTATATATATATATATATATGTGTGTGTGTGTGTGTGTATATATATATGTATATATATGTGTATATATATATATATATATATGTATTTATATATGTATGTATGTATGTGTGTGTGTATATATATATACATGTATGTATGTATGTATGTATATATGTATATATATGCATATATGTATATGTATATATGTGTATATATGTATATATATGTATGTATATATATATATAGATAGATAGATAGAATTATATATATATATATATATATATATATATATATATATATATGTATATGCCACTTTCTGCTGTCTTCTTGCTCATAGCTCCCGCGTCTTCCTGTTTAAGGACGCTGAATGGGCCGTGTCTCTTTTGGATGAAAATTACTGTTGTAGATCGGAGCTTGGCAAGATAGATCTGCCTGATTACAGAAATTGATCCATCTGCACTGCAAGGATATAGAACATTATGAAAAAGAGTAGGAAATGTCAGGGATAATACACGTCCCTTCCACATTTTAAGATGATTTAGATTTTAACCATTAATTAAAAATCACATAAAGTTGACTCACCACAGGCTACTTCAATGTAAAGCAATCTCTGCATCTGAGAAAATGACATGTTCCCAACCTCATTTTATAAACAAATAGAACGGATAACTTGCAATATTTGCAGTTTAAAACTACACTTACCACAATCAGTGTCACAACATCACTGAATGATGGAGCCATGGGATGTGTTTTTTTTATTACAAGAACATTAAATGGTGGTAAACAAGAGTGGTCTTGTTGAAGTGCATGTACTATCAGCCCTGTTCAAAGAAAAGCATCATTTATTGTGCCAGTTTATTATCTCAAGTGATGGGACTACACTACCAACTGAGCTGATCGGTGGAGCTGGCTGGCATTGCAAATTTCAGTCATTTGCTGCGATGACCGATTAAAACTGATGATTTATCAGTTCATGATTTATAGAAGTCCAAAAGATTTGTTTAATATCGTATGTAGTTCAGCTTTCAGCTGCTTGTTGGCAGCAGGCATTCAGCCATTTGACTGTGTCATGCTGAGGTCAGACTACAGTTTTTCGTTGGTAACAATGGTCATTATGTCAGACTAGGTGACCACGGAGCATTCATATCATTTTTGTGAACATTTTTTAACAGCTATCATGAGGTGGTCTTGTGATCTTTGAGGTGCTTTTTAAAATTCCTTTTTAAGTGTCTTTGAATCATGTAAATTTATTGATTATTCAGCAAATTTGTATGTCTTTACAATCATGTAGGCTTTGGTGGTGCATTAGTTCACTGTTAATTTAGTTTTACATTAATCTTTATTTTTTTGAAAATATGTCAAATAAAAAGTCTGACAGGCAGACTGGTAACCATGGTAACTCTTACATGCCTGAGTGTATTCTACTGAATGAGAGACAGACAGAAAGTGAGTGAGGGGGTGAGACTGCTGTTGACAAATATATCTCACACAGCAGACAAGGTCGTTTTAAAAAAAATGTCTGTCTGAGTAGTCAGTGTTTTAATGGCCTAACTTAAAAAATGAGGCCACAATTTGATATTACTGTCTTCCTCCATTTCTCATGTTTGTTGCCAACATGCCTCCATTTTAAAAAGTTGCAATCTCTATCCCGTTACAGCATCAGCTGTCATTACCAAAGCAAGAGAGTGCATTAAAATATCGGCTTAATTAGCTGCACAGACTGTTCAGAATGACATGGATAAGATCACAGTTAAAGACACAGCAGCATCCTGCTGTTTCTCCAACAGCAACTAGTCTCACAGAGGCAATGCAAGGCACACATTTGATGGAATAAAATCAAGAACGTAGACTTTATACGCAAGCGAACAAACAGTTTTCACTGTTCTTTTCTGTAAGTCCATAGAGCCACTAGTGAGGGACAGAGGAGCTGCATGTGGCTCTGGAGCCACAGGTTGCAGTCCCCCATCAGAGCAATGGTCTTGTGTCAGCAATCGTTTCTATAAAAGAAAAGCACCTTATAAAAGTCATTTTCCTATGTTCTGTATTTATGCTGGCCGGTTCTCTTTCATTTGTTGTTGAAGAGCAGTGAAAGTCACTTTTTTGTTTGTTAAAGCTTTGAATCACTAATGGGGCCTTCCACTTACATTTGAGCTGGGAAGATGGAAGTGGGAATTACATCACATCCAGGCTAGACGCGTTCCAGTTATGAGATGGTAAAGTCAGAGTAGCTGAAGGACATCCGACTACAAAGTGGGAAATTCCGATCATAGGAGGCATTCCCGTTGGCATTATCTTATTTGTAACTCAGATTTTCCCATTTCAAACATCAACTGGAGTGCACATAAGCATGAAGGGATGTTTTGCTGGTTTAACTGGCAATCAATTTTTGGCAACTTCTCAAAATGTATTATGGATATGGTAAGTGCACTGCACTATATAGTGAATAACAGAGGCTCAGATTTCAGACATTACTACATAATGGTGTGTTTAATTTATAATGAATAGGGAGTGAATTTGGACACAGTCAACTTACAGTAGAGTTCTGACTCAAACGTAACATTTAAGGAACACTCCAACATTTTTGTTGTTTTAATGTCTTACCTCACTTCCATGTCCATGACAAGCAGGTAGACAGAACGGTAACAAAAAAAAAAGATACGGACAAAGCTCATCAGCCGCTGGGAAAACCAATTCGCACTTGTTAGTGAGCCGTTCTTTTTTTTAAATTTGCTGGTAATTTGCGTGTCACAGTGGCTCGCAAATGAACGGCTTACTCACAACTGCAAATTGGTTCTCCTCGTTCATTTAAAAGAGCTGTTCAGAAGACTCGACTCACTCGAGAAGGTCACATCTCTAGCGAAAACCACTGCTGAAGTAAGGAAGGTAAACAAAACAAAGCCTCTGTGAAGGAGTAGAAGATAATATGAAGATAATGTAACATGAAGGAGTCACAACAAGCACACAGGAACGTTTAGAGCTGCTGAAGAGTTTATCTGATGACTGTAGGCAGAGGCAGGCTAACACTACCAGTTGACTCCCAGCGTTTGAGCTAAGCTAACTAGCAGTGGGCAATCTTTATCCGTCTCTCTCTTGTTACTGGACGCACAGTCAACAGAATGTTGTCTACCTGCTTGTCATGGAATCGGGAGTGAGGCAAGACATGAAATAACAAAAACATTGGAGTGTTCCTTTAATGCTTATTACTCTCATATTGGTACATTTTCAGCTTGACCAAGTGGTTTTGGGGTTTTGATGCAGTTCTTTGATGCTTTTTCTGTTTGTGGTATCTGATCAACTCAGCCAGCTGTGGTGGTATTAATCCCTTTGTTCTTTGTTATAGGATATCCATTTATGTCGTCATGCACAGATTGTAAAAATCAGGGCAACAACCAATGGTCGAAATTTCAATTTAACCCCAAAAAGCATCAATTGATGTGCTTTTTGCCCAATGAGAAACTTCTCTGAATCTGACTCAGTTGGCTTTGCCAGATGCTATCTTTGAATTGATTTGACATAACCACATACAACTGAAACTAGGGTTGGGAGAAAAAAATCGATAAAGCGATTACCATTGTCCTTCATCCCGCAATAAGATTATCGATATGCTGATGCAAAAATCTATATTTTAATTCACAAAATATGCACTCTAAACATGCTGTATGTCTCTGTTGGTTTATCTCTCGGAGACACCACTTGATGGCTCCTGAAGGGGGCGCTCCACACTTGAATGAGTGAAACTTTAACGAACATTATCAGCTGAAGGGAAAGTTTACAAAGCGGAAATGTCAGACATCAGCGCAAAGAAAAGTGCACTGAAGGATGCCCCAGTCAGTTATAAATCCAAAGTAAGGATACACTTTGACTTTTACAACATTGAAAGCACAGATAGAATTGATTATTGTGACATTATTTTTTTTGCAATATATCGATTATCGCAGAATTGCTGCCATCCCTATCTGAAACTGATATCTTTTCATTCAAAATGCATTTGCTAGTGGCTGACGTGGGCTGATATCAACGTCAAATCAATGGATCTGCACACCCCTACTTTTGATCAGTCAATCTTTATCTGTAGAGTGCCAAATCATAAGAACTGTTATCTCAAGATGCTTTACAAAAGAGTGGGTCAATGCCATACTCTTCCTTTATACTTTATTTCTATTGTTACTTTTATTTTAAATTTTCAAGAGGGATGTTAAATGGATACAGAGGTCGGCAGAGACAGAGACTAAAATGAAAATTCATGATGGTGGTAATTTGTGAATATCCAGACAATGAACTTGTCTTTGACATTTTTTTGTTGATTATCAGTGTTTAGAAGTTAGACCCCTGAGATGAGGCATCTAACTTTAAAGAGAGTCCTCTCTGTATGGATGTAAAGGTAGTTATTAATATTAACAGCTACAATGATTATGCAGTGGAGAGGGCTGTTGCTGGTAGTCATGGTTACAGGAATATATGTGGAATATTTGCAGCACTACTGTGTATTTTAATGGACTGATCATTCTAAAGTTGATATTAGGAACTGAAATGATAAAGAAATGGGGCTAAAGGAGAGGCCAAATACTTGCAGTTGTTGTAGTTGAAGCTCTGAACAGGCTGTGACGACAATGCTGGACTTCTGTCACTGTTTGACACCCTCCTCCTCTTCTGGCCATATTTTGACCATTCAGTGGTCAGTGGTGTCACAGTTTAGTCTCAGCTCAGCAAGTTTGGATCCTCACGAGTACACTGTGCCAGGTGCGAGGTACAATCTCGAATGGAAAGTTTACATGAGTACGATTAAGACCAGTAGATTAATGCAGATACCATATGGTAGGGATGCCCTATTTAAGATTTGTTTTCATTTTCATCCAAACACTCTGCTCAATTGCGACTTGAAATGGGGATGCATAAAATGATCGAGGATGCAATTAAGACAACCTAAGACACAACCTAAGGTTGCAATGATTGGTTTACCTTTGCCTACAAATGGTCTAATTTAGCTGTAAGAAGACATACTGATGCAGTCATTAGGGATGTAAATCACCAGTTTCATGACGATACGATACGATACGATACGATATCGATATCGATATCAATTCTTTGGACAACAATTTGATATTTGGAAATATCATAAAGACTGATTCAATTTTGATTCGATTCGATTTGATCGACTTAAGACAATATTATGTACACATTTAACACAATCGGCTACATTTCACTTAAAGCAAGAAAGAAATCAAAGCAATTTTGATGTTTTGACAATTTTATGACTGAAATGTGAAATGATGTGCTGACCTTTGGTTATGATGGTTTATAGAGGATTATAACCATCTATATGATCTAATCGTGTTTTAAAATTAAAATGGGGTTAATAAGTAGTCAGGTGTGTTTTGTTTTTTTTTTTGCCCCCACCATTACCTAACGGGTGTTATTGTTACTTTGTGATCTTGGCATATTAAATCAAGTAATGATGCAAAATAATAATATAAAAGATTATATTATTATTTTATTTTTATTATTATCGACCTCCAACATTTGACCAAACCCAAACATTTCTCATGTTCAAAGCAGAATTAGTAACTTAACTGACTCAACACTGATTATTTTATTTTAATGTGATGCCTGGTGACCACAGTTTGTATGTCAATGTGATTAGACTTTGCTTTACTGTTTAATGGTAGGTGTGGAGGAATAATAAGAATAAGTTCTCATTGTTTTCCTTTTGTACAATAGGTACTTTCATTAATCAATGCGCTACAATAGCAAATGATGATATAACTTACTGTACTCATGTGATTAGGCACTCCCGTCGTGTGTGTGCAGTATGCATCCTCTGTGGTCATATCGACCGTATCTTACCCAGATACAGCAGTGCTATTTTCTGATTGGCTGATATGTCAAGCTCCCGTTGAACTCCATGATGCACAGAGCGTCTTGCTACATGCTCCAAAGCCAATATAGCGGTGTTACTCGGTGGGCGCTACATAATAAGTCTTAATGCATGAGAAATACCAGGTGTGGCATGTGAGAGAGCGAAAAGGTTTAAATGCATGTCACACACTGAATGCGAGCCCTGGAAACTTCAGAACGAGGCACACTTGGGCGGAAACTGTGAAACGGATATCTGGTCAGAATTTCAAAATAAAGGCGTATCTTAACGATAACAATGTCGATGTTTTGAGTTTCCATCAATTTGATTGGATAGTTGCTTAACCAATCGATGGATCGATCCAGATCAATTTGAATCGATTTTCCATTGAATGTCCCAATATCGATTCCTAAAATCCTTAAATCGATCTTTTAATATGTCTTGTCTCAGTGTGTAATGCAGCCTGCAGTTTAGTAGTCTCGCGTGACTAGCCATTAATTTCCCATAATGCCATGTCACTTCTCGTGTGACCAGACCAGATCTCGCAAGATCTCGTTACTCAGCGATGAGCTTTGTTAAACAAAACATCATGGCAGGAGCACTGAAGACACCGGCAACAAACTTTAAGGCAGATGTCTGGATGCATTTTGGATTTAAAAAAAACATGAAGGCAGTAATGAGTCGAATGAGAGTAAAGCTATCTGCAAGATATGCAGCGTGCAGGTGACATCTTTTGAAAACACAACGAATCTCCAAAATCATTTATCAACACACTACCCGGAAAGGCGTTCGCAAAGAAGTCAGACCCGAAGCAAATGCAGCTGGTGAAGGCATTTGTATGTAAGTTACCAGCAAACTGTCCACGAGCCCAAAAAACAGCCAAGGCTGTCGCAGCATTCATATGCAAGGACATACGACCATACAGCGTTGTTTGTAGCCACCTTATTTACACTGCCTGCCCTGTGGTTTGATTTGATTTTTATTATTACATTTTAGTTTTGGTCAGGTTATGTTTAATAAAAAGTACATGATTACTGTAACTGCTTTGGGCTCAATTCTTAATGTAAACATTAATATGTTTAATAATGCACAAAGGTTAGAGTAAGTTTCTACTATTTTCAGTATTAGTTCTCCAAGAATCTCTTCCATATTCAAGTAAAATTGGTACTCTGGCTGAAATACCCTTAACTGAATCTAAATCAATCAAATCAAATTAAACTGCGAATCGAATCAAATCAGGCTCTTGTGAATCGAATCGAATCAATTTGGGAAATCTGAATCGATACCCAGCTCTAATCATTACGCCCCTAGCAGTCATATATGAGCTAAGAGAATGGACTACTGTATCCTGTTGTCTCGACGCTTGGGCAGACTGTCCTTTATGCTCTAGTGTAATCCTAACAGACATCAGTATATCAAATTAACATGAAATCACAAACTGATGATCTTAAAGTTTGGTAAATTCCAAAAATTGATTAAAATATTCAGTTCATGAATCAACCGACTGGGGCTGCTGCTGCATTGATGTTTGGCTGAATGTTTGCCCAATTCGGGTCTTTTGATCATTCAAGCTTTTTGACTCCAGGCATGACTACAAAAGTCTAATTGAGTTCTGGATCTAATTTATTTGTAAAGCTTGTTTCCATCTCCAAAATATCCAGCACCTTGAGTAGATGATGTGTTATTCATCTTCAGGGTTAATCAGTGCTTCAGCTTGCAGTTCCAGCAGGCCTTTGAAGAAATGTGAAGTACCTGCTCTCTGTCATATTTTTTAGATTTCACAACATGTCAGCTGTAGCTCTGGGAGACTTGCTGCTACATTTGATCTTAATATCAGTGGATTTCAATTAAGGACCTCAAGAGTCAGACTCCTGCTGGTTTTCTTCCCACTGGATCAATTTCAACATGTTTCTGCCAGTCTAAAATCACTCCCTTATGGATGGCTGTAATAAAATGAGGAAGTTTGGATTGACTTACAGAACCACTTGTTACAGTTTTCCATACCATATTATGACATGAAGTGTCCAGTGTGTCAAAGTTAACTGAAATTGTCCAATTCATTGTAATAGAAATTAAATCACAAGTCCAAAGTAAAAGCTATTATGAAAGCTTATTGAGCTCTGCACAGATTAAACATGTTTATACAATTATAAAAGGAAACCAGGTTAAAATCTATGAAAATGACTGTGGTTTATAGTGATGTGTTTTACATACATAAATACTGCTGGCTGTGTCATTTAGGTTTAAAGTCTTCATCACAAATCAGATTACTACTGTGAGCCCCTACAGGGTCTCTTTATGGTAAACGGGGATGAATGGAGCACTCTTTGGACTTGTATTTTAAGAATATTTTTGAAATAATTGTCGGCACGATTTGTTTACCTCAGCTTTGTTTTACCTGAGTGACAACAGCCAACACAGCTACGACTACCACCTTTGTCTAGGGATATACTATAGTGGCTTATGAAGATAGGAGTTGGTAGCTTACTGAACACAATGCACTCTTTCACGTAAACACTGTTGAAGGCAATGCTCTGTCGTGTCATTTTGAATGCATTGTATGAACCAAATAGCTTTAGTACGGGACCTGTCATTACCTTTTTAACAGATTTTAGTGAAACTCTGTTAAACCATGGAGACATAGCAGGCTCTTAAATATCCATAAAACATTTATGACTGGCTGTATTCTGAAGTTGAATCAATAAAGAAGATTAATGCACCTTTTTAGAAACTGAGAAGTGAAACTGAAACTCACGTCCCTTAAGGATTCCTCGTATTTTGAAAACTTGGAACCTGTTCCAAATTGAGACTGAAATTTCTTTCCTGCCTTTGTATTCTGTAACTTTTTCTTAAAGTGCACAGACTGGTAAACTGTTGGAAAGTTTCCTCTGTTACATTAAGCCCATATGACTTGAACTCGGAGGTGGAGAGCCATAAAGGCCTGTGTCCACAGGCAGTGTATTTTGCTCTGGCAGCACTAGCTCTTAATTTAAAATCAATGTTGTACAAATTCCTGTCCTGTCAATCTCTTATGTTTCTTTCAAAGTCCAAAAAAGTCCACACAATGGATTTAATTGCCAACAGTACTGTCCCTTGTCTCTCTCCTGTGCAGCCATGTTTGTTTGCTGACTCTCGTCTGCACAATGAACACCACCCCTCCCAACCTCGCCTGCATTGACTCAACAGCACTATTCTGTGGACTTAAAGAGTAATTCATTTTTATTTGTATAAAACCAAAAGCTTTATTAAATGCCAGAAATGAATACAATAAAATTAATCAATAATACATGGCCTTGAATCGATATTATATTACCAATTTAAATATTGCGATATTATGGTGTATCAATTTTTTCCCCATCCCCCCAAGAACAAGACAGATTGCTGAGTCATGCTAGATTTTTACCAGCGTTTCAGAGGCCAGGGTACTCGAATCTTTGACCATATTTCGACCGTAGTTCAGATTACTATGTCCTCACACAACTATGTATGTGTAGATTATCTGTCCTCTTACAGATCCTGATCCAAATAGTAAATGGACTGGTTCAGATTCTCACACCATGGATTGTGATTTAGAACAGATAGTTCTAATCTATATCTATAATTGTTTGTTACTGATGATTAGGTTGTGCAAAGATCTGCACAAAAAAAGGGACAAAATGAACATAAATTATGATTAACATAAATTTATGGGCTCGTTTTTTCAGTAAGGACAATGGCCTTTTTCATATTTTGACATAAAAAAATGTGACTTTTTCAAATGGCCTTGGGGAAAAAAAAACTATGGACATTAATCAGAGGCAAATCCTGGTATAAATTGACCTAAACAATATAAGGAAAAGATTCAAGGTCCTTAATAAATATCAGGAAATAAAGCCATGTGTGTAATCTCTGCAGCTCCAATGAGAGGATGAACTGCTGACAAAGATCTAGACCCCATAACCACTTTCATACTGTCAAAGTACCAAAATGTTTTAAACAAATAAATATACAGCTACTGATGTCCAAACTTTCCCTGGTAACACGGTCTCCCTCTGTTTCTCTCTGCCTCTGCAGAGCTTTATCAGCAGCATGCCTTCATTTGAAAAAGTTTTACTCTCCATTCTATTATCACAGCAAGCGAGGTGGCAAAACCGAGAAATCACTGTTAAAAGGGGACAAAAAAATACACTGGTCAAAGCGGAGACACAAAATGTTTGAAATGGTGGCATAAAATGTCTCACATTTAAGAACAGACTTCTTCGGCAGCAGGCAAGAGACGAGGCTCCAGCTTCAGCCAAACTCACACTCATACAGGAGGCTACTCATGTGTGTAAGAAATACAAGTTTGCTGAGCCAGCTTGCATGGTATACAGGTTTATTTTCAGTGTTTATTATTAAAATGGAGGGCGGCACAGTTGCATAGCAGGATAGTACATGGGCCTCACAGCAAGATTGCTGGTTTGATTCCCCATGTTGACCAGGGTCTTTCTGTGTGGAATTGTGCTGTTTGGGTCTTCCCTGGGCCCTTTGGTTGCCTCCCACAGACCAAAAAAAAGGTTGTTAGGTTAACGTGGTACTATTACTATTAATTGCCATTCAGTGTGGACGTGAATGGTTGTTTGTTTCTCTAAGTGGCCCAGCGATGATCGGCTGGTGACTGGTTCAGGGTGTACCTACCTCGGTTGGTATACTGCATATATTTAGAAGCTGACATTGAAGAAATTGTGAAAAGAGTTTAGCAGTAGTTTAACTTAAATGGAATACTATCTCTCAGTCTTTGGCCTTGGTTGAGTGCTTTGCTTGAAAGACTAATGACTGAATGAAAACCCTTGATCTGAAGGCAGTGTGGCTTGGCTTTGTCTCAGCAACAACTTGAGTAGGGACTTTTATATTAAATGTATTCCTCCTTACATCAAAAGCAGTAATTAAGTGCGGTTACATCTAAAAGTATTCCTCCAAATGTCCGTAGACAGATTTGGAGTAGATGTCTGAGTGACATCAAAGCAGTTGTGCACACATACTGGTCGTAAAAAGAAGGTATGAATGTTTTAAGGTAAACATAGAGATGCAGTATGGATTTTTCATTATTATATTATATTATTATTTGATATTTAAATTTTCATTAAAACTACTGTATTGTGTAATATTGTGTTTTTCTTTTTTCTTTTCTTATCTCGAGCATGTTTGCCTTTATTTTACACTAAAGCCAGAGAGCTGGGGAGACACTTGCTGTAAATGGGTGCAGGCAGCACCCGCTATAGGCTATTGGCATCCCTCTTTTGTGTATGTTTGATATTGTTATCATAAGAGCATTTAATGTTTTACACTTCTCAAATAATGATGAAAACAAAATAACATTTACCTATCCCAATATTCTATATCCTAAACATGTCCAAACTGAACAAAATAGTGCTCAAATAAGTGTCTTGAGATAACACTTATTATAAATTGGCGCTATACAAATAAAGATTGATTGATTGATTGAAGCAAGTTTGTGTACCAGGATTTTTTTTTGCTAGCTTACTTGCCATGCACACCACAGGTAATTGCTCCCAGTTTTGTCAATCAGTTGATTTCCACATCTTGCACTTTGGTCCGTCTTGGGCACATGCCAGCAGCGCAGCTCTGTACTGATTCCCTGGAAATATGTTACAAGTCTGTTTCCAGCAGAAGGCGGTTCAGTCCTGCGTCGGTCAAAGAAGCAGATCAACCCAATAGAGGAAAAATGTGCTCAGAGTTTCTGAGTAATTTAAAAATACAGTACTATGTGGTCCTAAGGAGATGTGCTAAATTTCTACCACAGCACTGTATCAAGCTGGTTCTTCAAACACTTGTTCTTACTCATTTAGACTACTGCCCAGCAGTTTGGTCTAGCACATCAAACGCTGACTTAGAGAAATTACAGTTAGTACAGAATAGAGCTGCAAGGCTGGCACTGAACTGTGACAGAAGGGTGAACATTAATAAAATGCATTTGACATTAGGTTGGTTATTGGTGAAAGAAAGAATTGTCATTTCTTTGCTTTGTTCATTTAGGAACATTTCTATATATCAGGATATCAGGTTCCTAATGTTCTTTATGATCAATTAAATTACAGTAGGGATGGTCACAATTTCAATACAAGGCATGCTTCCAGAGGTTGTTTTACACTACCACTCACAAATACCAATGCAGGACAAAATACTTTTTTGTATAGAGGCATGAAAATATGGAATAGTATTCTATCAGAGATCACAAGTTTAACCAGTAAAATTGTTTTTAAAAAGACTTTGAAGAAATATCTAATCTCATCAAGATTATCTTAACAGTATTTCCACTGTATAACTTAACGTGACATGCAGAATCTTGTAATTATCTTTTAGAAACATTTAAACTGTTTCTGTTCAAATGCACTGCTTAAAGTGGACTCATTCATTCATTCATTTATAGAATTGTTTTAAATTGTAATTTATTGATTGACGTACATACACCCTGATCTTCGGGCATCTAGGAGATTATCACTATGACTGTCAGATGGTTGCTGTTTTAACTGTCTTATTTTTTTTGTTTCAATTTTAGAGTGTATTGAATGTCATTGATGTATTTTGTGGATTGCTTTTGAATGTGTGGACCCCAGGAAGAGTAGCTGTTGCTTCGGCAGTAGCTAATGGGGATCCAAAATAAAATAAAATAAAATAAAAATAAATAAATACATCACTAGCTAACTTTAAGCCACTGGTTATTCCCTGCCATATGTACAGTACATTACCACTGCATGGAAACACAGAGATGATCAATTTCAAACAATTTTTGAATCAATTGGTAGATGAAGGAGAGGTGAGGAGAGATGCCGCACCAACTTGTTTATTCTGCTTCTGCTATTGCTAATTCAAATAGAATATGTTGAAAATGGTTGGAAAGTAAACCAATGATTAATGTTAGGGAACAAAACGTACAGTGTAATGAAAAAGGCATCATGAAATTATTTGTAAAAACTGTAATTACTAAAGATGTATGATACAGTCATGCAATATTCAGAATGCGGACGTTCATACCATGAGGAGAATATAGAGCAGCTTCATTTTCTTGGACACATGAAATACCACAGCCATTGCATGGCAAAGAGAATGTGTTGTCATTATTTGTATATCAGATTTACGAGCAGAGGCTCTGGGCCTTGTATTTTTTATAACCAAAGTTAATGATGCATGTAGAATTTGACGTAAATTGTGAACATGCATATCAATTATTCAGTATTTCTAATAGAGGTCAGTGAAGCAGAAAAGGTCACATTATCATAATCAGCCACCACTCATCCTGCCCAGTGAAGTTTCATCAATACAGAAGATCGACAGCCACAAATAATTTCTATGCATGATCTAAAATTTGTATGCAGTGTACAGAACAAACATGAACATTTGAGAGTGGTTTTGTAGACTCTGGTTTATGATGTTTCACCCTCCAAGTGAAACATCCAAATCCTCAAAGTTGCCTTTAATCTGAAAAGTCACACAAATCACAGTGACACTGTCCCGGGAAGCTCTGAATTTTGTCTTTGATTAAGAAAAGGGAGATCAGTCCTGGGCATGTGGAAGACCCTCTTCTGTGAAACTCCTCTTCCAGTGGCTGCAGGTGGAGCCCCCCTTTACTGCAGAACAGGATTGTTTTGGCTTTGTAAACTTGTTACATGATGTGTATGGGTATCTTTGAGAACAGAGCTGCTTTCCAAATTCTATCCATTATTTATTCTGCTGATCCAGGGTTGCAGGGGGCCTGGATCTGATCCCAGCTGTCACTGGGTGAGAGGCAGGGTACTCCCCGGACCAACTGCACATAAATCACAGGGCTAACATTTAGATAAACAACCACACTCACACCATTACATCAGTGAGTAAATCAGAGTCCCAAATCAGTCTAATGAGCATGATTTTGGTTGATGGGAGAAAGCTTGAGTACCCCCACATGCAGAATCAAACCCCATACAGTCATACTGTGAGGTAACAGTGCAGCCAGAACACTACCCTGTTTCACAAACTAGATATTACTTCTAGTTGAAGTTGTTGTAGAAGGTCCACTTTAAACCTATTGAAACTTCTTAAGTTATGACTTAATTTCTGTCTTTGTTTGGATGCACCATGGAAACATGAGGTTTGTCAAAACCAGTGGGGCATCATGTCTAAATCATGCAAAAATTGTTGCAGGTATGATGATGTTACTTCATTTGACTAATCAGTTAGTAGCCCTTTTTCTTAAGCCACTGTAAAGGAGGTTCTGTATTTTAGAGAGTTTGTTCTTTGTTAGTTTGCCTAAGAGCAAGATAACTAAAAAAGTTCTTAACAGATTTGGATAAAATTTGCAGGGGTGTTGGACACGGCGTGATGAGTCACTGATTAGCTTCAAATGGTGATTCAACAGATCCAGGAATTTTTTAAGGATTTGTTAAAACTACAAGATAGGCCAGCTTTCCACATTTTGGTAATAACTTGGCTAACAATGTCAGAAGTGGGGTTTGTCCTGTCTGGGCACTTTTTTTTTGTATCTTCCAGTGCTGCCCATGATATCTTTGCATGATATCTTTGAACAGATTTGCAGCTCAAAATAACTTGGGGTTAATTATGGCAAAACAATGTGATAAGGCGATAACTGAAGCCTACACCCTAATCTATAGTTGAAGTAAAGTAGCAGTGCTTACAAAGAGCAGTGAAATCTTCAATAACACCATATAATCTTATGGTACTTTAAAATTGTATTATTGTGCCTTAACTCAATCTCGGTTGAAGCTTCCGTCACTTGAGGATCCCATTATGAGCCCTGGCTGTTTTGATTGGTTCACCAGTCTACTCTGTAGTAACTGGTCAGTCCAGCCCTGTTCAGTGCCATTATTTAATGGCTCTCCATTCTTTCTACATTCTGTTTTCTGCACTGGGCTTGCAACCCTAAGCCAAGCCTGTAGCTACTGATGCAATAGTGGTGCCTCAGTGGTGGGTCCATTTGAGAGGGGAGTAGGGGAATCAGTCATTTCAGGCAGCTACTGGAGCTGTAGGCAGGAAGAGACTGAGGAGTTCAGACTCTGTTGTGTTGTGCTCAGTCATGCCGAGGAGATGTGTTAAACTCACTAAAGGGCATATCAGACTTGAAAAGCATAACAAGGACTCCATTATGCTGCACAGCTGATATCACCTCTGCTGATGGAAAACATATAAGAACAAAGAAGTCAAACATTTTTTTAGAGATGTAATCTAGCACAGAGTACACTGTTTACACAAATAAGCTGCTGGAATTCTCTGCTTGTCCTTCTCCCGAAGTTATCCTTTTATTTATTAATTTTTTAATAAGACACCATGACAGCTGTATTCTGAGCAGGACTTTATGCAAACTAGAAAATAAGTGTAAAATGTCAGTTAAGTTTACCGTTAAACTTTCTCATCTGGTACAACACCTCAAAAATTTTTAGAGTTAGAACTCTTTTGTAATGATTATTTAACATGTGGGCAGATATTAGGGCAAGAATGATTTTGTCATGATATGGTTTAATTTCAACTAGAGATGTGTGATATTGGACTTTAGCTGATATCTGATATGCTTATATTCCAGAAGTCATTATCTCCAATACTGATATGACTGACTTTTTCCTATTGTGGTGACAGTCTACATGTGTTAGAAACAGATGTGTAGCAAGAATTTAGTTTGGCTTTTAATACCCAGTAGCGTGGTGACACTTTTACTTTATTTTATTGTATTTTATTGCTTTTATTGTTTTTATTGCTTTTTATTGTTTTTATTTATTCCTTTTTATTTACTATCTATTGTAAAGCACTTTGGTTCACCGAAAGGGTTCTTGTAAAGGGCTGTATAAATAAAGAACATTTACATTTACATTTATATATAAATGATGCTATTGATTTATAAAAGTGGACATTCAGTGATGATAGTGCAAACCATTATTGTGCATTTGTAGCCTACGTTCTGCCAATATTACAGCCAATATACAGGATATACATAAGGCCAGTTTGTGAAGCCAAAATATTAGCTTTAATTATCAGGAAAAATGGTCTTCTCTGCAGATAACCATAATTGTCTTTGTGGACTAATATCTGTCCATCAAGATATTTTCCCGATGACATAGGGCATTGCTAATTTTATTTAATTCCTGCTTTTAATGATGAGATTATTTCTCATTATACAATATAACTAATTATTGCAGTTTCATTCTCTAAAACTAAGAAATGGCCTGATTTCAAAACAGGAGGCAGGATAAGTACTTTCCAAAGAAAATAATGCATTCATATGGAGATGCAACAAATCATGGACGTAGTCATCAAAATTTGTCGTTTATAAATGGTCAGTGATGAATTTCATTGCCAGATGGTAGTTAAATTACATCATCCCATGTTTTTAGTGTATGCATTACTTTCTTGGGAACTGGAGACTAGAGATGCATGAATGATGATGTATGATATGTATGAAAACTTCATATCACTGTTATTGTAAACAAAACTATTACGGTTATCATTATTATTGTGGTATTGTTGCAATGTACTCAAAATGTTCAAAAAGTACTTATACACACACTGAAATCATTTAACAAAGTTTTATTTAGTTACAAAATAATGTGAATTTCAGGACAATCTGCAGTGGTCAGAACCTGAACCTCTTTACCTCTCTGGTTCCTTGCTGAGGTCTTTCTCAATAATCCAGCCAGGCGTCTCCCCTCTGATGCTGCTGTGGAGGGGTGGTTGTGGTGGAGGTGCTGCTGTCGCTTTGTGGTTCCTCCCTGTCTCCCTTCCTGGAGACTTCTTGATGCATTTTCTGCATGGGGTGACCGTCTTCAATTAGTTTCCCCTCGGCATCCTTGTAAAATCCAAAATACAACCAGACTTCAAACTTTGTCTGTTACGAGGGGGAAAATTCTCCGGTACAGTGTCCATGTGGGCACCAGCCGCCATACTTTCACTTTCAGAGGCCAAACAATTCAAACTGCGCATGCAAGCCAGTGTCTGAAGGACCATGGCTGCTTTGCCAAAGAGCAGACATGTAGTTCTGGCTTTTCAGGCAATGGGCAGCATCACTGTGAGTTACTGACAAAGTGAGGAAATCAAACACAGTTTTAATGGTAATTAAAATAGGAAACGGTATTACTAACTGTTGGAAATTTTACCACGGTGTGTTACTTTCCTAAAGCAGACGTTTAATAGCTTTCTGGAGTGGATTATTCGGAGGAGTGAGTCATCTTACTCCTCTTCCTATCTCTGTTGGTGCAGCGTCCTCAAACAGCAGCCACATAGCGGCAGGAAAACAATTTATCATGGTAGCGTCAGCCGTGGTTATGTTACCTGTCCTAAACCTTTGTTTCTCTCAGTGTATTTCATCCTCTTCACTGACGATAAAGGTGTTAAACATCCTCACATCAGATTCCATCATGTCGGGAGGCTCAGTAGAAAATTATTTGTCTACTCCAGAGCTGAAGTTGCAGTGTTAAGGAGGCTTAAGTTTTGGCTAATTTAGAAGCTAACCCCATCTCCATCATCACAAGTGCTCGCCTCACATACAGCACCGTGGAGCCTGAGCAGATTGCTGCTCACACAGATAAAGCTAAACCTTTTTTCTCTCTTTATTACTCCCAGCGGTTACATTTAGTGCTCCATCTGTGACAACGTAAATCAAGTGCAGTCTCAGTTACTTCCACTCTGTTCTCACTAAGCTACAGTTTGACAAACTTGTGTGAAAAGATCTTTTTTTAATTTATTTGCCTTTTGGTATTGGAGAATGTCAATAGTGCACAATCATTACTGGAAAAGGGACTTAAAAAATCACGTTTACAAATCATAACCGATGTTTCTCTTCAAAAGCCAGTATTAAAGCCATGCGGTGTATTTTGTTGCTGTCACATTGTAGTCCCCTCCACTCTTCTTTTTCTTCCTTTAATGCGACCACTAAACAGTAAAGCAAAGTCTAAACATATTAATATACAAACTGTTGTTACCAGGCATCACATTAAAACAAAATCATCCATGTTAAGTTAACAATAGCTGTGCTCTGAACATGGGAAATGTTTGGCTGTAATTAAAATCAAAACTGCACATTTTTAGTTTGAAAGAGCGTGGTCAAATGTAAGAAGGAAATGATAAAAACAATAAAAGAAAAATAATTATTCTTTTTATGATGCGTCATTATGTTATATAATATAATACTAACATCACAAAGAAATCATTAGGTATTTAGGGTGGTCAAAAAGAACAAGGCACCTGACTAGGAATAGTCAACTAAACAACCAAAAAGTTGACAAAATAAAAAAAAGCCTTTGTTGCATCCCTACATATACTGATGAAATATTTTACCTCAGTCAGTCTTTGCTTTTTCATTAAGATTTTGTTTTAACTACCTGACAAACACTCAACTGCAGCACTCATGGCACATATTTACAAAGTTCCCTGAAGAGAAGTCATGTCTTAGAATTTTTACTTTTTTATTTTTAGTCCATTTTGACTTGGATTGGTTCAAAGTGAGAGTGCCTATGTGTTTCTTTAGGTGTTGTTTAGTCCACAGATTTTAGAGATTCCAGTCTTTCTATGTCCATTATCACTAATGACTTTCATTTTTCTTTTCCTTTCTCTCTTTCTCTTGCTCACTTTATTTGATCAATCAAGCTAAGCCTTTGAGAGAGCATTTCATACCTAGCAACAGGGTCAACCTCACGTCCTCACTAAGATAAACAATTCTGTTAGTGGTTCAGTAATGAGTCTTTAAATGTGAAAGTGAACTAGCAGTTCAGCAGGGCTTGGAATCAATGAGTCATTCCCGATGCAATCATGCTATCAGTTTTTCCAATAGCATTCATTCAAAGCTTTTGGTTATAATCTGGATTTGAGAGCCTTTCATCAGCAAGTCAGCTGCAAAGAAGGGAACTACCGTGGTTTCTCCTGTTGGGCAACTGCACTACAGCTTTGACAGACTTTTAACCAGTAGGTATTGCCTGTATTGAAATCCTTTATAATTATGTAGTTAAGCTGACTTGCAAGTCTGGTGCTTGGTATTTTCCTTGAGACTTGAGACCCAATTAACCATTTTGTTCCACTCTTTGCCAATATAGAGTAGTGCGATTTGAGTCCTAAAATATGGCAGTGGGTAAACACTTCAGCAAGGGGTGTAGCAGTTTAAAGAGATTGGTTCGTTCCTCGTTTTTGGGTTGAACTCACTCAACTACAGGAGTGCTCTCTCCATAGTCCATACACTTCAAATAGACGGCCTTATGCTACTTGCAACCTGCTGCTGTGCCAGATACTGCAGACTATGTGATCAGATGGCACTGTCGAGTGTTATAGTTTATACACAAATTGTCTTAGGACTTAGCAAGTTATAAGATCATAAAATAGTCCATAAAAAAAAAATTGTCAGTCTTATCAGCACCACGGACAGCGCATTTGCATAACTGTATTATTTAGCATTAGACATCCACAACATCAGAGGCAGGATATTATTCTACTTTTAAACCTATAACACATCTGGATTACTTCCAGAAATCACACACAAATTCAGTTTACAATAAGGCTTGGACTTAATTGAATTATACAATCTGATAAAGGTTTGCTGACAAACCTACATGCATGCAATTTGTGTGCATTAAGAGAAAGCTGTTCAATTAGACCTTGTCAATGCATTTATTATAATTTTTAAAAAATGAGATATAGATATAGACATTTCTAGCTATAAGTAGTATTTTGTGTTATTTCAAAATGACTTTATTACAAAGTACTGCTATTGAATTTGAGTTCATGATAATACCATTTTTTTGTTAGTTTAGTTTTTAAGGCCAGTGTCTTTTGGACGAAATGAAGGGCAAATTGGTGTCAGTCATAGTGAGGAGCAGAAACCATCTAAGAACTCTTGACAGGTTCAAGTGCAATGTGAGGGGCTGCCTAGGCAATCCTATTAGTTACAGTTTAAAGTGTATTACATGAAAATTAAGTTTCCTCTCCAGTCACACTGGACCTCTCTGTTTTAAAATGTTTATTCTGGTTTTGATTTTAACAATAGGTTGCGTTGGTTATCTTGACAAAGCAGGAGCATATGCCGTCATGCAGAAAAGCAAGCTATTAGGGCCTTTCTATCTCAAAGTCCCGGGCCATCCCTGATGCACATGCGCAGTAAGGTTTTCTCTCCACTCTGATCTAATTTAATTTTAAGTTTGCATAGGCATTGCATTTTTTTTTCTGTAATAGCGTGTATTTTTCTTACTCTGTCTGATGTTTAGAAAACAATAAGTTTGAACATGGATTGATAATAACAGCTCCTCCTTGTTGGCAGAAACTGTAAAACTTTCATTTCTCTGAAAGTTATCGTTTCCATAAAATAATATATAGACATGTTTTTTTTAAATATTTGTGTTTTTATGTTGAAGGATGTTGTGTTTATTTCTGATTTACTGTTTGTTATTAATGAGAACGTGAAAGTGTCCTCTATATAATAATTTTTGACATTTATGAACATTATATTAGGAATAAAAGCGTAAAGTATAACATCTATAAATCTAAATTAAATGCGACCTTTGATGTTTGGATTGATGTGTGTGCAGCAGTTTGAGCTCAATCACTGCTCATGTTTGTCAGTACTAGACAGCGCACGGCTTTATAAAAACACTAATGTGACGTCACAATGCTAGAGCTCTTATCCTAATTAAAGGAAAACTCATACTTGTAGGCTGGTCATCTCCCACTGTATATCCACTCAGTGTTTGAGCTGTTTTCTTCTAAAGTTGATTGATCTCTTCAACCCTCTGCTGTGTCTAGGGATGTAACGACTACCAGTGGAATGATAAACCGCGGTAAAATTTCAGACAGTTAGTATTACCGTTTCCTGTTTTAATTACCGGTAAACCGAGTTGGATTATCACACTGTGTCAATAACTCACGGTGATGCTGCTCATTGCCTGGAAAAGCCAGAACTATGTGTCTGCTCCTCGGTAAAGCAGCCGCGGTCCCTCACAGATGGAGGAGCGCATGCGCAGTTTGCATTGTTTGGCCTCTGAAGGTGAAAGTATGGCCATGGCGGTTGGTGCCTGTACAGACACTTTACCTGAGATTTTTCCCCCTCGAAACGGGCAAAGTCAGATGTCTGGTCGAATTTTGGATTTTACAAGGATGCCGAGGGGAAACTGACTGAAGACGGTCACCCGGTCTAAAACACGAAGCTGTTGCTGGCGAAAGAAAAAGACGTGTGGTTAATACTACTGTAACTCCTTGAGTAAGTGCGCTGACTGAGCCAGAGAGAGTGAGAAGATTCAGTGAGCCATACCTGAGTGAATTATGGGTGGTTTATCAGTATTTTATGTGTAAATAATGTATAAATGTTGTAAATAATAGCATTAGTATCATTCTGGAGTGTGTTCTTGCTGTTGTCTCAAAGTATATGGGATTCTTGAATGAGTTTTTGTTTTAATGTCTAAAACAAGGCAGTGGGGAACACAGGTGTTAGAAAGTTTTATGCTTTTTTTTTTTGCTTATTTTTACTCAACAAGATCTGATATGTCCAGAAATTCCCACTTTTGAATCCCAAAGCCTTCTTGTTGGGACAGTTGCTATGATTTGCTAACTAGGACGGCAGAGTTGAACAGAGACATTAAAAGTCATCATGTGTGAAGTGATCAAGTCAAGAAACACTGACTTGATCACTTCACTCAAAAAGAAAGTCTTTTTTAGGAGAAGTAAAAGCAGGATTTAGAAGTTAGAAGCTTAATGATGGAGCCATACAACTTAGTTTGCCATATTTCTTTTAATTTGGCTTCTCCCTTTTGAAGATTGCATCTATGCTTTGAACAGTAAAAACGTTAGAGTTCATTTGTAAAGACATTCATTGTGGACAAAACATTAAAGTATCGTAATTTTTTCTTTTTTTGCCACAGACATTATTATCAGTAATAATTAAAAAACCTACAGAAATAAACCAATTGACTTGACTATTCTCAAGAGCACAGTACTAACTTGGCCTAAAATGTATCAGCCCAACACCACTCTTTTGGATCACTAGAGACAATTCATTGTAAAGTGATCACCTAAAAGTCTTGGTAGAGAAATCCTATTAAAGGGGGCTAGCCTCAGACTGCTGTAGGGTACTTTGGGAAGGGATTTGGTATGTGGGCTCTAGAGAGGAGTTCCCAGTTGATGCTCAAGACAGGGAAAACTGGAGCAAATTATGCAGCTTTTCTGGCCCAGAAGTCAGACTTTAACAAAACTGGATAATTCAGTCCCAACCCTCCAAGGCTTGCTGGGCATTTTAACCAAACATTTGACTTGAAACCGTTCCTTGCCCTGACAGCCATATGCGTCAGACTCACAGCTGACATTTGCCTGCCAGGCCTCATGGTCGTTAGAGCAAACGTGTGCAATGAGGCATTTCTAAGGCCTTTAACACTGGTGGCTGCACAGACTTGGGCAGGTCTTAAATCAAGCAGTAAAGAGCTTCAAATATGATTTCTCCTTTTTGTGACAGCCTCTGATACAAACATGTTGCCCCATGCTCAACACAAAATCTAGAGACACCGAAGCTGCAGGAAATGTTGTAGTTTCTCCCCTTTCAGTGTCCTCTAGACCTCTGCATGCTGGATCTAAATTGATAGCCGTTGAATCATAATTAATGTTGATTTGCAGTTCATCTTGTGTAGTTCAACAGTTTTTTTCTTATGATAAGCAGCCATCTGGCTCTCAAATCTATCAAACCCCTCTAGTACGCAATTGCAATTCAGATATGCACCCTCAGTCCTGTCTCAGAAGATCAATACCATGAAAGAGCAGCACCTATTGTGGCCATCTTGAGGTTAGAGAGGGAAAAGCAAACAGTGCACGTGACAAGCACACCATGCTGGAAGAAAATGGAAAGTAAACCAGCCATAACTATATTTAAGATCACTCAGAAATCTCAGCTTAGATAACAACAAATGCACTATTGTTTGTCCTCAGGCATTCATGCGTGAGCTTCAAAAGATCCTGCAGAGCTGACTTCAAACACTTCCAAGGCCAAAAAGAAATACCAAAGCATGTGGAGCCTTGTATGGCTGTCGAAGTGATGCAGCATCAACCTGGGCTCAAAAAGACCACAGATGGCAAAATAATAAAAAAAATAGACCAGGCTGTGTGTAGATTATGTGCAAAGACACTGGCTAACTCATCTATGACCAATCTGTGGACCCATCCACCGCAATCCAACACGCCTCATCAAGTGCATAGTCCCTTGCGACTGCATCCTCCTTGGCAGGCCCTCCTCCAGAGACATGGCAAAAGGTCATCACAGATAAGATTGAAAGGATATGCAGCACTGGTGTCTCCCCAGTAGAGGTAAATACTGAAATGATCTAATGGAAAAGCCTCGTGTCTGTGTTGCAGCCATGCCAGTGGGGGGTTCATATTCACAGTATTTGAACTGTATTTTAGGCAAAGTATGAGCTCCTTAATAAAACTCTGAAGTATATGTGATCATAGTAACAGAGAAGTAACTGCTTCACTCTCTTTGACATTTACCCTCTCGGATCCTGATTAAATTATTCATCCTGAACTTAATAACTACACCCACTTCTTCATAAAGTTCGTGTTCTAAATCTTCCACCTGTCCTGCTTTCTTGTCTGCCATAGAGAACAATATCTGTTGCTTGTAATTAGAATCAGTCGTGATGTCCTGATTTGACTGTCACTTAATCACACACTCACATACCAAGTTTTACATGTCTTTGTTTAATTGAAGTGACACATTGTATCAGTTACTGTATTAACGGATGCACTCGGGCTCTTTGCCACAAGCTATGTTAACATAGGTGTATATAATAAGAATAAATGCTTGATAGAAACAAAAATGTGACGTGCATACATGACAATTGGAAGTTTCTTATACAAACAAGTTAATTCAGAAAGATGGTTCATTCCAAAGTAGAAATGTTCAAGGGCAAAAACCAAGGCATTTCCAGCACTGTCTGGTGAGTTATTGTCAAAAATGTGGAAAACTGCACTATCTCCCAAATCCTTGAAAAAGTTCCTGGATCCACATCTGGATTCAGATTACCACCAAAATGTATCAGTTTTCCCTTGTGCAGTGGATGACTTTCCTTCAAAATGTCATCCAAATCTGTTGAAGATATTGAGTTTTGAGTGAACATGTGGAAAACTGCCCTATCTGGCAATGTTAACAAATCCTTGAAAAAATCCTGGAACCAAACTGGATCACCACCACGATGTAATAACTTGTTCCTTGTGCCACGATGAACATTCCCAGAAAAAGTCATCAAAATTGGTTCTTTTTTTAGTTATCTCGCCAACAGATAAACGCAGACAAAAACTCAGCCTCCTCGGTTGAGATAATGAGGGGCTGTTAATGCTGATCATTGCATGTAAACACATATTTTAAACCTGTCCTCCTGATTTTCTCTCTTCTATACTCATCTGTGCTTGTCTGAGCCCTCTTTCACTTGCACAGCTGAAAAGGAACTGCCCTGTTGTCCAGGCTAACAACTGATGCAGACTGAGTTTTTACCACAGAGCTTTTAGTTTATTTTGGGAGAGCTGCAGAAAAAAAATGAGTCAAATTGGCATGTCTACTTGCATTATCAAAATGTTTGTTTGTTTAGCATTTTTTTATTTACCTCTACATGTGCTGTTCCATGACCCTTTGGCATGTGGGACATTATTTTCACGAGTCAAAAGTGAGCTGGTCACAATAGTCCTGGTCACAGTGCATTACTATAAAAGCAACGCAATGTACACCTCACAGCATTCACATTGATTCTGGGAGGATTAATATGTGAAATGTTGACAAATGTATCAAGCCACCGTGGCATAAGGCTTTAAAAGAGGGTGAGAGTGCATGATACAGAATGTTTTACATGCAGACAAAGCCAGACAAATGCATACAGTGCTACCACTCCACCCAAAGTCTCGGTGCTCCCTTCTCACCAATATGATATTACCTCTGGAGATGGAGTAAACAGAGGTTCACCTTGTCCCCCCACACTTCCACGACATTCACGGTGTAGGCTAAACTTCTCAGGAGTTTCAATTAACGACTTGTAATGGCAGCCTGAATTTTGCTTTTTTTCGAGCTGGCTTTGTCTCCTCTGAAAACTATTGCACCACCTGACCCTGCTTCACATCAATGAGTATGAAAAGGAATCTGTGTGTGAGAGAGGAGAGAGCTGAGGGTTGCTTGTAGTATTTAACAGGTATGAGCAAATTTATTGTAGGCAAGATTAAGGACTACAACCTACACAGACAGAGGATCATTGTCTAGGTACTTCAGAAACATTGGTGGCTGCATTGTAACAACTGCTCAGTAAGAAGAAACAATTCAACAAGGTGCTGGAAGCATTCTTCAGGGATTTAGGTTTATATCGATGTGATAGCGTTGTACAGGTGGTGCAGTTTGTTGGCTGTGCATCAGTGATGTGAAGCAAAGTCAAAGCCATGCTGAGGTTTTTCTTTCATTCACATTTTAGTCCTTCATTTTAAAACATTTCCCTCCAATACTTCCACCTCCCCAACCCCCATCTCTTTTTCTTCCTCCGCTCATTTCACTTAACAAAGAAAAGTGCAGAGGGATGGATGGATGGACCGACTATAGGAGATAATATTAGTAAGTTTGTCTGTCAGCAAGATAACTCAAACTGTCAGTTTTGATGACATTTTTATGAAATGTTGGTCATGGTACAAGAAGAAGTGAAAAGATTTTGGTGGTGATCTGATGCTGATCCAATAATTTTTCATAGGATTTGTCAATAGGGCAGTTTTCCATGTCTTTTCTACTGAATAACACCTCAACGGATTTTGATGACAATTTCAGGAAATGTTCGTCGTGGAACAAGGGAGAAGTGACTGGATTTAGGTAGTGATCTAAATCTGGATTTGGATCCAGGAATTTTATCAAGGATTTGTTGGAAATGCAAGATATGGTACTTTTTCGCATTTTTGACAGTAACTCACCCAAGAATTTTTTAAACCCTTGGTGGAGGTTTATTCTCTCTGAGCACTTCCAGTTTATTCAATTTTTTCGAAATGGCGAGGCTTTAGTTACTTCCACCAAGGAGGTTATGTTTTTAGCCCCGTTTGTCTGTTTTGTTTGTTATCTCCACCAAGGAGGTTATGTTTTCGCTGGAGTCTGTCTGTTTGTTTGTTTGTTTGTCTGTTAGCAAGATAATGCCAAAACTACTGGATAGATTTACATGAAAATTTTACCAGAGGTGTGGTTTGGTCCAAGGAAGAACCCATTACATTTTGGTGCTGATCCAATCAGGATTGACGTCAAAAAAAAAACATTTAAGTTTATGATAAAGTCCCATTCTTAACACTGGGTCGTATTTTGTCCCACCCATGGCACCATCTGATTGGTTACATGCTCTGGTTACACCCAGAGGCACGCCACAGCGATCAGCCAATCAGCAGTGAAACCTGGGGCATACAGAGTTCTGCTCACAGACACAGAGGAGAGGAGGAAATGTTTTGCCAATGGAGAAAGCCCTGCGCTATTCCTGGAGCCTTGGTTTCTCAGCAGACTCTTCTGAAATTGTAATAAAGACCCCAGTCCTCTACAACTCACGACCACTAGTAACATTACTGTGAGCCCATTAATGTTATATCACTCACAGTCCCTCCAAACGTGCTGTATAATCACTCATCAATGGCAATACGAAAATAGTCCATCATAGTAGAAGTCTGTGTGTGTGTGTGTGTGAGTGTAAAAACCTAACCCCCAAATTCCACATACAGCGAACACACTGTGCACCAAAGCGCCGTGGTTTTGCTCCGACCGACAGGCTGATGACATCGCCCACTGGAAGTGTCGTGGCACACAGGACACCAACCTGTGTACCATCCGCTTGGCGGAGGTCTGCGCTCTCAGAGTGCTTTTCTAGTTTGTATGTATGTTAGCAAGATTACCCAAAAACTACTGAAAGGATTTTGCTGAAATTCTCAGGAGATGTTGGGTGTGGCCCAACTTAAAAATTAGATTTTGGTGGTGATCCGGATGTGTGTTTGGATGCAAAAATGACAAAAGTTTCAAAAAAATACCATAGGTTATTATTGGGTCAAATTTAAAAAAAACAAAAGCATATCTCTGACATCACTTAGTGGATTTGCTTTCAAATTTGCTTGCCAAAATGTATATATCTCTATTAAGGTAAATTTCATCTGGATCCCTTCCAGACTGACGTCACACACAAAAGTTGAAGTTTATAATGGGAAATCCCATTCATTTCTCCTCGGCTGCTGTGAGGGTTTCTCCTCCATACTTCATTATGGAAATTGTAGTTTATTTGCAAACTGATTTCAATGTTTTTCAAGCCTATGTGACTCCATTTCCCAGCTTCCCTTGCAGTGCTCTCCACATGCAGAGACATGAGCAGAGACTCGGACGTCCATGGTGATCCAGAATTGATCTTTTATAGGGGTTGTGGAAAAGCTACTGCCGTAACTGAGCTGCTTGGTGGAGGTCTGTGCTCTCTGAGTGCTTTTCTAGTTAGACATGAAATAATGTTGGTCATAAGAGTTCCTTTTTTGGTATATCATCATGTTTTGCCACTTATTTTACACTTAAAATGTATTTTTGTCTTTAAGACACTTCAGAATTAACTGCATAACTAAACTTAGAGTGATGGGGGAGCTTTCACAAAGACTTTCCTCAGTCTGGGCTAAGCCCCCTGCTCCTGTACTCCGCCCCTTCCCTCCCTCCTTTAACGCTCTGACGGTTAGCAGAGACAGAAGTTGTGTTTTGTACACTTGAAGGTGACTTGAAAGCCCAGCCCACTTACAGCTGATAGGCGACTTGTTTAGAGTATTGACAGGCAGCACGGCAGTTTATCTCTGAGAGAAAGAGACACTCAGGAAAGTCTCACCATGTGGAAACGCCTGCCTTGCGCATTGTGTCTCAGATGAAGCCCCACTGCACTTCTGCTGACTGTGCTGAAATTTTTAGTACAGCTCTGTGCTCTCACTGTAAGGGGGTGAATTTTTTGTGCCTGTTTTTATTTCATTGAGGGTTTCTGGTACTGAAATGGGGACATGGTTGACATGGCTGCATGTCATGCAGAGTCACTGTTGGTCAGACGGCCCTTAGTCCTGCCTCAACATAACCTCTACCTCTGTGAGTAGTTTGAGCCAAAGTTTGGTTGACATGACGTTCAGTGTGGCAGCATCCATTACAAGGCATTCACAATGTTCCAACAGTGTCTTTGTTAGTCAAACGGCTGACGTCACATAGCTTCCTCTTATTCTCTTACAGTCTGTGGTTGAACCGTGCAATCTGAATCTTTGGAAATACCTCTGTCAGGGTAAAAGTCTGAAGGAACTGAGCACTTTGAATGGAAAGAATTCTGTAGAATGAGAGGCAGCTGAAAGAAAACTAAGAGCCAGAGAGAAATGCCTTGAGGCACTGTGGACTGGATGAATAGGTGAAAGTCTGGACTGAGAGATAAAAAAAAAAACTTGTGTGGCCAAATACTGAATGTTCAATATGACTTTTCTGCCCTTTAGAGTTAAAGAGAAGGAAAAATCTTGTTCAACAGAGCTTCAAGGAGACTCGCCTCACAGTATAACTCTGCGACACCTTTTTTTTTTCTGTTGACATAATCAAGTGAGACAAAGTTGTGAAGATGTTGTTGCAACCCAAAGCACACCTGAGTACAACCTTTGCTTGTCCTGTCACAGACACAAATGAGCCTTCAGACATGAGCCAGAAGACAGAAATAAGTGTTTTTGTTTTTCTGTTCATTTGGATTTAAAGACATTTTGTGGCTGTACTCAAAAACATAACTTTCATACACCAAATCGTTTTGATGATTTGCACTGGTTGATGCTGCTGATTTGTTGATTTGGTTTTCTGATTAAAGCTGTTAAGGATAAAGCATCAAGGACTTTTCTTTCCAGAACACTGTTAAAAGAAAAGCTTGCTTGTGTTCTTAATTTGGCGCTGAAGATGAAGTTTCAGTTTTATAATTTGTGCCGTTTTATACAGGTTAATCTTAATAGGATCTCCATTCTGTGTGTTTGTGTGTAAGTGAGAAAGCTTGTATGTGAGGTTGATCGGTGTGCTTGTGTGTGTGAGTGTGAAAGAGTAGGAAAGGACAGAAGAAACATCTCCTTATCAATCTGACTGACAGTCTTCAAGATCCTTTTTATTCAGCTCTCTGGTGCCAAGTGGTAGTTGAACACGATCCTTTTTTCTCCCAGTGTGAAGGTCAGCTATTCAACCTTCTTTCAGACTTACAAAACACCCCCGTGTGATCATACACATGTATACACATCCTTCCCCCAACAATGTGCTGCAGAACCTCTACTGCTTTGCACATACAGTGAAACCGAATGCATCATGACAGCAGAGGATGAGTGATGCGTGGAGTGGAATGGAGCACAGATTGTCAAGCAGACTTCGTTAAGTTTTCATTTTTTAATCCAGAATTGTTTTACAAATTTAAGGAACCTTGATGCTGTCGTACACATGAGCATCATATTTTGGGTTAAAACAGGATCATATATTAACTTTTGACGGCTGCTGGAATATGTTGACAGTCTCTAATGTTAAAAAAACGGTCTAGTTTTTATACCGAGTACCCCCATGGTGCTGTATTCTTAGCTTGTCTGAGACTCTGTGTTAGAGCTCCTGCTTTTTTAAAGCTTCCCTCCCCATGTGGACCCAGTCCACCCTGATGTCAACTATGTGGTAACTGGTCAGGTCAGCGCTGCCTGGTGCCATGTTGTCAGTAACTCTGCATTCATTCTGACTTAAGACTTTTAGTCTTGTTCATAGAGATGCTCTATCACATGAGGGAGACTAAAAGGCACAAAAAAATTAAAAAGGATGATATGTGCTCATTAAGGGCATCTGAAATCCAGCAGCTGTGAATGTTTTAAGCCTGAATCTGAGCCATGCAGGTTTGTTTCTTTAGTCCGCACTTTCTGGATACTGTCATTACAATGCACGTCATGAAAGTTTGAATCAAGTCACTGATGTGATTTTTTTTTTCCTAAGTCGGTATCACCATATGGTGCTGTCTTAAGGTAGAAACCTTAATATACCTATGAAGATACAATTAAGCTTGTTGCTTTTGCATTAAAATAACAGATAAATGTTATATGTTCTGTAGATCCAGAGTTCTTTTCAGAGAGTATTTATGTCCTGAAAAACTGCACTGTGCTTCCAAGTATTTTTTTTTTTTTCAAAGCAAAGAAAAGACCATTTAAAACTGTCCAGCTCTTCCTGCCTTTGTGATGCATTTGACAAAGTTCATCACTTTTATTTTTTTACTCAGCTTCATTTGTCCACATTGTTTGTTCAAGTTTGTGGTTAAACTGCCACCCCTTAAAACATTGCCTGTGCATAAATGTACATATAGTCTCAGCTGTCTAATAGTACTGATTTTTTTTCGTCACATTAGTTGGTACAATTTAACATACTTATACAATCACAAAGTAATGACAAGCGCCATCAAGCAACAGTGCAAAATGTCCTCTGACCAGTAAAATCAGTCCAATGATCTGTGACTGGTTGACGAGAGTAGTAATGATTAGTTTCCTAGCAACATACTTAAAAAACTTAAGTACCTGATGAACATAGTCAGACACAGATTCACATAATCATCTTTGGCCATCATGTTTACAGGCATTAGGTCCCCAGCCTTTGGAGTCTTTTTGGGGAATAATGTGGAATATAAGCCACAAGTGAGATTTGAGTACATGCTGCCCCCTTAGAGGACAACAGCCTGTGTGTTTGGGGCACATGAATAAAATCATTAGGTCATTCGGGCCCATGGATATCTTTTTCTTCACTATAAAGAAGTCATTCTCACAAATCTTTGTGAAATTGTTTGTTGTAGATTTTTGACCTACTCCAAAAATCATGCAAAAGTACATGCAAAATATCTAATGCAAAAAAGTACAAAATTAATAAAAGGAAGTACAACAATGTGCAAGGATGTAAATTAGAAATCATCCAAAAATGTGCATGTAGTTAAATAGATTCATGTGTGGACCTATTTTGTTTACTTTTAAGAAAAAGAAGGCTTTGACCAGAGCCATGCCAAGTCAGATACTCAACAAGATGTATCTGTATGTATGACCGAATACAACCAACCCTTGATATCAAATATATGGACTCCTTTTAAACAACTCTACAATGAATAAAATCACTCATTTAGTTTCTACTGTCTCAGACCACCATGGGCAGCACGGAGAAAGGGCCCATTTGGGTTCACCAAGGAGCTCTTTGGGCAGAGACGTAGTGGACGCAGTGGAGGAAGGGTGCAGAGGCTTTGCCGGACAGTTGCTCTGTGAGATCAGATCCATGAGAGTGTGCTGCCAGAGCACAAGCTTAGGCTTGATAAACCTCAACTGAGAGAGGGTGTCTGATGGTTGAGAGACCTGAAACATCTGACGACCTCAGGAAATGTCACTGATGAAGTTCCCTGACTTTGCATCAGAGGATGTATCACTCCAACTACTGCTAACATAACATAACGGTCAGTGCTTTATTTCACTCTTATTGTGTTGTTGAGAATGACAGCCTGACCTGATAAAAACATTAAAAAAATTTAACATTTTGTCCAAAATTGTGCATGCCTACATGTGCACTATTGTTACATTACATGTGTCTCTGCATTGTTCAGTTCAGTAAAACCCTAAGCGGTTGTCTCATTCACAATGTGAAGAAAAGAATGGTTTCAAGGTTGCAGGGCTATGATTGTGTTCAGGGGTTTAGGTAGGATGAAAACAGCAAAGGACAATCAGCAATAAATGTTCCCTGTAAATCCTGTCAAAACACAATGCAATGTTTTTTTTTGTTTGTTTTTTTTTTCAGTTTTGATGCTTCAGCTTGAATTTCTTCCTCTTCAGAAGGTTGGATTTGAAAACATCGGCAAACATGTAAAGTAGATTTATGCTTTTTCTTATTCTTAAAGATGTTTTAGCTTTGGATAAAAAAGATGAAATACACCTCAGCCTTCAGCTGCATGTTGGCACCACAGCTTTGTCTAAGGCCTGGCACCCATGAAGATGTTAAAAATATGAACAGATTTTATCTCCACACATGAAGACAAATGATGACAGATTTGACAGTTTTGTTCTTGTAGTGTGTGGCGTGCCACAAGTAGATAAGACATGGCATACCACACACCAATTTCTGATTGAACTTGAATGGAATATTGAGCTCTGCAGTTACTTAATATCGAAGTTTTCAGGTCGAGACATACCTGATCCTCCTCCTAACGCACTTCACACCACAGCATAATCAGCTAAGATAATTTTAGGGACAACCAGATAATCTGACCCTTGCTGACCTTTGTCGGAAGCAGGAATCCAAGTTAAAACTCTGGACTATGATTTTGTTGTGTGTTCCCTGCTTAAGCTGAGGAAAACACCAGAAAAGACTTGACTCTTACATAATTTAAAAAGAGGATCCAATTTATTTCTTTTAATTCTATCAATGCCCTAATTTCTTAAAAGGCTCCAGTATTTAGCAAATGTAGTCACAGTAAGAAGGCTGCTGGAGTGACTCCTTTGTCAGGTGAGGCTTTTCTGTTTGAACTTTGTGTGCTCTCCTCTGGTTTCCACATTCACACACACACCTCTTCTTAACCTCAATCAGTGCACACACTGGACAGACACACCAGTGCATTTCAGTCTGCTTGCTCCCTCTCTGGTTCACATGTGTAGAATGTTGATGAAAAACATTTTGCTCAGTTACCCGCTTGAACACAGTCTGAAGTCTGGGGAAAAAAATGATTTATTCTGTTTTAAGTTTGACTCACTAGAGACACACCTAGTCACAAAAGAGACTCGTGCTTCAGCAACAGTTTGAGTATGCAGCATTGAAATCATTCACCTTCAGCGTTTTAAGCGAACATAGGAAAGATGAGACAAGGGACTTACAAGAGACTTGTAAGCTTGCGTCCAGCACTTACAGATCCGGCTGCTTCAATTCTCCCCTCCCTGCCAACTTCCTGCCAGCTACCAGCCAACTTCCAGCCACTGGAAGCCCCAACACCTCTCTGAGGTTGTGCCTAAAATCCATAGACAAAAACAGTCATTCATGCATTTGCAGGGTGTTGCCACGAGTTGGTGCTTCCTTCACAAGATGACATAGCCTCAATCTTTTCTTTGGTTAGTACATCAGCTGCCAAATCAACTGACTGAACAATGTCATCCTTTATAAAGTCTTTATTCAACCAGAAGAGCATGTAATAAAGCAAAAAAAAAATCCAAGAGTTGACAAGAAAGGCAACAGTAAAATGCACAAAGTCTCTGACAACAAATAAGTAGCCACATACACTCACCAGCCACTTTATAAGGTACACTTTGCTTGTTCTGAGTTGAACCCCTTGCTTCATTCAGAACTGTTTTAATTCTTTGTGGCATAGATTCAACATGGTACTGGAAAAAGTATTTAAAGGCTTTGGTCTACATCAACATGATAGTAGGGCTGGGCAATATTACCTCATGTCAGTATCACAATTAATTGAAGCACTGAAGCAAACTTACTTCGATTGGAGGGTCTAAACGTCGGTTTCGATTATTTTTCGATTAATTGTCCAGCCCTACATGATAGCCATCATACAGTTTCTGCAGATATGCTAACACATTCATGATGCCAATCTCTCATCCCACCCCATCCTGATGGTGCTTTATTGGCTTGAGATCTAGTCAGTGTCACTGGAGGACAGTGAACTCACAGTCATGTTCAAGAAAAAAATTTAGGATGACACAAAGGAAATAGAGAGATACAAGTTGGGATGTATCCATGTTTCATGTTGTTTAAGTGCTAAACTCTGATCCTATCATCTGAATGTTGCAGCAGAAATTGAGACTCTTTGGACTAGGCAACATTTTCCAGTTTTTTATTGTCCAGTGTTGGTGATTCAGTGTGAATTGCAGCCTTTATTTCCTGTTCCTAGCTGACATGAGTGGCATCTAGTTAGGTTCTCTGCTGCTGTAGCCCATCTGCTTCAAGATTGGATATGTTGTGTTGTTAGAAATGGTCCTCTGCAAACCTTGGTTGTAACAAGTGGTTATTTGAGGTACTGTTGCCTGTCTATCATCTCCAACCACTCTGACAATTCTCCTCTGGCATCGACAATGCATTTTTCACCAAGAGACCTGCTGCTCACTGGATATTTTCTCTTTTTTGGGCCAATCTCAGTAAACTCTAGGGATGGCCATTCTAGAAAATCTTCTAAGATCAGCAGTTTTTGATATATTCTGACCTGCCTAAATGGCACCAACATCTATAACTCATTCAAAGTCACTGTAATCACCTCTCTTCCTATTCTGGTGCTTTCTTTGAACTTCATCAGGTTGTACTGAACATTTCTACATGCATAAATGCATTGAGCTGCTGCCATGTGATTGTTTGATTAGCTACTTGCTTTAACAAGCAGCTGAATGGATGTACTCAAACTGGCGGGTCTGTGCTGAACAAAATAAATCTGTCTTTTGGTGACATTTTATGTCAGATCCAAGTTGTTTGCTGGAAATAACATTTTTACTTCATTATTGGAAGCTAATTTTCACTGAAGGTAGCTAATGTTAAAGAAGAAATGGGAACAACTCAAATGGATGAAAAAGAAGTGGGGCGCTGTCACACCACTACAATGATGCAGCTGTCTATGGAAGAAGAGGTGAGAGCAGAACAGCTGGACCATGATTGTCTACTTGAAATGCTTTCACTTTTGACAACAAAAGAGGATCAACTAATGGACTTGGATGGAGGCACCTACAGAGGCACTAGAGACAGAATTTGCAGCCATGTAGGATTATCAGGACCGACGCGTCACATGGAAAGCCTGCATCAGAGGTTGATTGTAAAGTAACCGGTGACAACGAGTGGACGGGTGTGTGATGCAAGTTTAAGCACAGTCAGATCTTCGAGTCAACACACAGTTAAACTGCCCAAGCTTGTCATATTATGGAGCTAAATCCAGGCCAAAAGTGTTGAAATTTGAAAATAAAAAAAGAAACTGAAATTTCAATGTTTGTTCTTGAATTCTGTAACAAACAAAAACATTAAATTGAATTGATTCAAATCTTATCTTTTTGGTTTCCGATTTCTTTTTTTCACCTTTTGATCTTTTTTTCACTTTCAGATCATAATTTTTCAGTTTCAAACTTTTGGCTGTGATCTGGCGTGGGGGGCGTGGCCTCGACTGAGAGGGGTGTGAGTGACAGCATAGCAAAGCCTCCTCAGAAGATGTTGCCTTCAGGAAACGTGGGCACTTTGATAGATAAGACTCAACACTTTCCGTACACTTTATTCTCTTGATACCTGTAAATAAGGTGGTGCCAAGGGCGAAGATACCTCTTAGAACCAGTTCTAGACAACTCTTGGTAATTGGGTCAGTGACAAATAAGAGTTTGCATTATGAGAAATTCAGAAATTTTTTAAGAAATTGTTTTAAAAGCTTACATCAGGTTTTGCAAAAATGTATATTTTGTATTTCTGTTGGTTTCATGTAATTTCAAATAGCTTTTGTACCATTTTTTTACAAAAGGAAAGACAGATTGCCCCTGAAAATATCAAGTGGTGTTACCATAACAAAAGGAGAAATATTGAATACTTATTTCCACCTAGAGTGTATGCAAGTGTATTTATAAAAACAATGACTTAATTTCAGTTCATCGCTTGAAAATTCATTTTTTAAGGATTATTTTAAAATACAATTGTATATGTTTTTGCAATCTAGAGCAGGACAAATACTGAAAATCACTTTGCGTTTTCTAAATAACGTTTGACCAATTTATGCATAAACTGTTAAGAAATATTTTAGTACATTGCAACAGAGGATTACATCTTATTCCCCATGAATTTTCCTGCAAATTATAATATTTTTATGAAAAATACTGGTTACGACAATTGACAAAAACAGTTATATCGCATGACCATGTTGCTTTTGAAGAAGAAACTGGCACTAAAAATCAAGTATGACAGTCAACAAAGTCAATCGAACTTGTCCTGGAACAATGGTGTTCTATTTATTTTATAATTTTCAAACAAGACAAATGTAAGATTATGCCAAACTAGCTGATAATGTGTTTTTTTGAGAATTTCACCTGTTTTGAACAAGTTGAAATATTTGGTACCAAGTTTTTATGGTTACACCACATCGACATTTTTACCATTATCCCTTGAAAAGTCTCTCAAAATTGATAAAATCCAGAAATGTTAAACTAGGTCTTCAAAAACAAGAATGTATTCAAGTAATTTGTGAGTTTATTTTCAAATTTTAACCTTTTTAAATTTAACTAAACCATGGGAACACAAAAAAATTGCATCATGTCATGGACCCAATTACTGATAAACAACAACTGGGAAATATATTAACACCGCCCCACAATAATATGTTGTGGAGTGCCTTCTGGGAGAGACTTGTGAGATCTGTGAAAGACTGTTTGAAATGAGTGCTTGGATAAGAATCTCAGGCAACAAAAGTGAGCAGAAAGGACATGGGACTGAGATGGAAATACCAGACTTTTAACCAGCTTTTGGAACAGATAGAGGAAGGACTATTTGATGGACCTTAGATCAGCTCACAAGTGTGAGATGCTCGTGCCCACTGTTCTGAAAGTGGGAGATGTCGTCTTAACTGGAGAAGACAAGCTGCAAACCTGGAAATGGGCAGGATGACTGAGCTGTTTCCAGGGAGAGATGGACATGTTTGTTCCTGCACTGTCCATACCACAGCAGGCAGTTCATTGATTAGACCTGTTCAGCTGATATATCCTTTGGAAATTGTGTTTGGTTCACTACAGTTTGGTATGGTTCGGAGTTGTAAACCTTGAACTTAGTTATGTTTCTGTCACCAGCTTTACCTTCACTTGAAGGCAGGGATATGAGCAAGGTAGAGAGGGTTGCATCAGTTACGTATTTGCATGACATCAGAGCAGCAAGACAAAGTGCAGCATTCTGAAGTAGAGTGAGACACTGTGAACCAAACGCAGCAGTGATAGACTTCGCCCAGTGCTCCAGTTTGCATTATTTTGTGTGGCCATTCTTTACAGCAAAAGAATTGAAGAGGTCATTCTTAATCCACGTCTTATTTGAATATGGCATGGTTTGTGTTTTCGTTTTAGCTGCTGTTGCATGGGAAATGACAAATTCGATGACCAATCAACAGACTGCAGCATTTTTAGCACCACCTTTCAGGGTTGGTTCAGCATGATGGGCATCCCTTCAGAAGGGTTCCAAAAGTGGGACAGCAGGGTTTGGTTATTTGGCTAACTTTTCTCCTCATTTGACAGTGGAAACACCTGTAATTTCATACCCTACTCTGCCAAACTGCACCAGACTACTCCATGGAAACGTAGCTTCAGACATTGTTTTCAACTTTATTGTTCCATTACAGTTCTAACCTCTTTCTATTACTGGTATTTTGTATCATTAGGGGCATTGTGATTGTTTCTATTTGTATTGCTTTACTGTCGCCTCTATTTCTGGCCTTCTGTTTTAACAGTTAGTCTTTAATCTGTCTGTGCTCCACCCTAATGCAGTATTAAGCAGAAGACCAGAAACACAAAGCTGCTCTTAGAATAGACACATCTGTATGCTGTGCAGTTTTCTGGCAGAGTTTCTATCATAGATAACTTTGACTTCATTGTTTTCAGTGCTGTTGTTGGAGATAGTGTGAAGACCCCCTAAGGATGTCAGCTACACCTGAGTGTAGCAACCCCAGCATATCAACTAGACTGAGAATGGCATTTGAATAAGGAATATGTAATATGGCATGTTTTTGGCTGGAATCAGCAGTAAGAAGTGTATGTATATGCATTTTAAAGTCCATTCCAACTGCACTATAAATTGTTAACACAAATGCTGTGAACTAAGTGGAACTCTGGGTGAAAAAGTGGAGAAAATTGGACAACTTAAAGCCTTTCTTTGCCAAATAATAATTAAAACAATAATGGTCAACTTTATATGGTTCACTTCTCCCATACGGTCTTACAAACACAATGCACAAAGTCCCACTTTGGTGTCCGTGAACACATTTTATTGCTTTGCTGACAAAAGTGACCTTTGAGAAGCACTCTGGGCTGAAAATTGTTTTCTATTTTTTCTTTTACAGCAGGCTCTCAAGAGAAACATGGAAATCCACTTTAGAGGTGCAAATATGTGACCTCCCCCTCTTTGTGACATTCAAATCTCTGTCCCTTTCCGCTGTCCTAACCATATTTTCCTGTATACAGAATGTGAAAAAGTTATATTTTCTACATTCTTCCTGACGGTCTGGTGTTACTAAATCTGTAGATAAGTTATAATGAAGGTCAATTTCTAAACGAGGCTCTCTCCAGACACAAAGTGCAGTCATCCAGTTGAAAAAAAAGTAGCCAGTCAGAGGGTCCAGTGGTCTCCCCCACAAACCCAAAAATGCCAAGTTGATTAACTTTTTTACATGGTTGATGGACAGTGCCTTGTCTTTTTTCAGAAGTGCAAAGTTAAAGTTGGTATTTTCAGGGTAAGGCCCCACATAGCTTCCCCTGGCCAGGAAGTGACATGCCATTTGGGTCGCCTCACCTGTGTTCCTTATTGGGATGGGAATCAAAACTAATTTCAGTCGAGAACTGATAAGTAGGAGCTCAAGGAAAATATATCATTTGAATTTATACTTAGCAATTGACCTTTTCTGAAGCTCCGCCCTTTACAGGAAGTGATCCTTATCAAGCCCCACCCTACTTTGTAACTGTTACTTCAGTAGTTTGGACAAAATCTGTTGATGCTGGCCTCTTTCCCATTTGGAGCAATAAGCTCACTATTTTATAAACTTTATTCATACCTGATCAGTTTGATTCTATCTAAACCTTTGCCTTACTGAAAGAACAGAGTGATGGTTTTGAGTCCTTAAACGCAGAATGGGTCTGCATTTAAGTACTTCTGGTTCCCACATTTCAAGTAAATAGAATTTTAGAGTAGTGTTTTGGATAAAATACCTGAGTTACAGTTCATGATAAAACATGCTAAACAGATTTAACCCTTTCTTTTTGCAGCATAAAATGCATCTGATTTGCGTTATTGTGTTGTTATAAGGATGGATACTAGCAAACTGCTTACAAGGACTACAAAAATGGCAGACCCTATTGCAATAATTTCTGATTGTATTTGTTTTTATAAGAAAAATCGATACATACACCAAAGCAACAGCCATGGGCACCAGTTTTAAAAAGTCATCGATTTTAATGAAATTCTCAAACGAGGTTACAACATGAAATTTAACTTTTAAAGAGTGTCTGCTTTAAAAATAGAACCACTATGTTGTAGTTCCATAACAGCTCAATAGTAGCTTTTTAATTTACTCTGGCTGATTACTTTTAAGCCTAGAAAATGTGTGAAAGTTATGTTTCTTTGTAAAGATTACCATGAAAAACAAGTGTGTGAAAATGTTGATAATGTATTTTTGTAGGTTACTCAGGAAGCTAGCATCATGCTTTTTACCTCATATAAATGCCTGTAGGATGTTTCAACGTTCTCGTGGCTCATTTCTGATATTCAGGTTGGTGTAAACACAAATTAAAGAAACTGATATATTGGTTAGTCATGATAATCTTCAAAAATCGCCTTAACTTTAACCACTTCTTAGGTTTAACCATGATTGGCAAGAATGAAAAGCTATTGTTCATCTTATATTAAATAACAACATGGTGGTTTGACTTTGGAGCAGCTTCTACACTTCAAACTTATATTGCTGCATTGTAACTGCTTGTGTGAGCATTTATTTCTGATTCTAATAAACTGAATAAGATGGTGCCCATGGCTGTGGCTATGGCCTTTGTATTATCCTTTATGAAAATGATCTGAAAGAGTTGCAGTAGCATCCCTGGCCATTTTTGTAGCCTGTTTTAACTAGTTTGTTTGCAACCGTCCTTTTAAAAACACAATGATGTTTCAAATTTCAAAAGATACAATAAAAATTTACAATATCAGATGCATTTTATGTTGCTGAAAGTGACCATGTATGGATGTGCTTACCAAGTGTTCCTGAAAGCTCACCTAAAATCCCATAGACTTTCTCATGAGGGAACTGCAAGCGCCTTAATGCTAACTTAACTTAACAAACCATGTAGTAAAGCTTTACAGAGCCCATATTAAGCTTTTTAAAATCTTTAAGATTTAAGTGTGTTTAACATGTCTCCTCTGCATGATAGAGGAATTCTATGCACAAGACAAAATTTCACAGGCATCAGGATCTGTCCTCCTTCCTTTCTTCATGGTGCCGGTAGCCGCTTGAAACAGCTTGTCCCCCCTCTCCCTACACAATACTGTATTTTGATATTAACCAGGCAGAAAAATTGCACACTTGATTCAGGGTTGAAGCAGGACCTGCAAAAAATACACTTGAGACATATTTCCAGCTAACCATGGTACAAGTGCGCTGCTGGATCATGCTGGAGACAGATTGAGGGACAGAATGTTGAAACTGACTGACTGAAGAGACCGGAGGTGGTTTACTGCAGAGTGTACAGGATGCCATGCAGGCACAGTGAGGAAACTGGGGTTTAGAATGGTGCAGCTAGTAATCAAAGTTCAGATCACTTCCATTTTTGACAATCCCAATGACTCTACACTGTTTTCCCAGGATTATTCTAGAGCTACTAATATTTTAAATGACAAGACTATTTGCCTGGTTTGTCTAGACAGAGGCAGACTTCTATTCAGCTGGCTCCCTGCTGATGTCAGGCAATATGTTGTTGCTGAGGTAGTTCAACAGTGGGCAGAGTGGTGAGGTCAGCTGTAAAGACTTTTAGGCCTCTGACTGAGAAATCGTCTGACTCCTCTGTGGGTGACGTCTAAGGTTGTGATTACAAAGCTAAAGGAACACATTTTAGCTCTCATATGAAGCCAGAAACTGGACTGTCTGCTCACAGGTGTTGAATACTCCGGACAATAACGCCATTATAATGTGTCAAGCTCTGGTTGAGAGGGCTGAGAAGTGTTTATGTTTTTTTACCTGGACAGACAGGAATTTATCACAAAACCCTACACTCAGAATCCCTTCTCCAATAATGCATTTTAAAGTAGGCATCAAGAGCTGACTAAGGCTCTTTTCTTGCCCATCAGTGCACAGTGGGATTTAGTTATTGTGTGGTACCACTGTCCTCTGGGGATTGACAAATTAAAACATAAATAAAGAAAATTAAACTTAACCAACGGTATCCCTGTAGTTACCATTTTTGAAAATTCCTGCCAAAGTGAAGATTTTCAGGAAGTTCTCACAATGTTCCCATGTAGAACATGAAATAAAACTATTTTGACTTGAAACACCACGCTGTGTACTGATTTCTCCTCTGCGTGACTTCCAATGAGATGTTATTTGTTATAATGCTGACCAGACTTTTAACATGCTTACACATACATCTGCTTTCCCAGTTATACCCCACTTCTACATAGGGATGGGAACTGAAGATATTTTATCAATATCTATGCCATTATCAGTTTTCTGTACCCATCAGATTCCTTATTAATTTTCTCATAGATTATTACATGTTTTCTGCGGAAAAAGTTAACCTATTCAAGTCTTCAGTGACGACAATGTCAAATGCATGGCACCCCTTCTATTTAATGCCACATTGCATTGATGATTGCTTCAGCAAGTTGTTTGCATTTCCACTCTAATTGCCTGAGATCACACAGACATTGAATGTTGTACAGTTGTCGTCATTTTGTGTTAAAAATTGAGCCACAATTTTTTTACAGTTTCTGTTTCCTCTCTGCCATAATCACTTCTTTGACTTCTTTGTAATTATTTCTGATGATCTCTGATGAGAGCATTCCTAATTTGTGGGGAATACAGGCTAAAGTGGAAGGAACTGACAAGGAAATTGTTCACGAATGATATTGATCCCTTGAGCTACTCATCAATTCTCAACTGAAATAATTTTTTTTATTCTCATCCATCCTACTACATTGTAAACCCTGCCTATGTTTCTGGGGAGACCTGCTATTATTGTTCAAGGAGTAAAAGCATGTGAACTGCTAACCGACGGCTGCATATTTCTCTAGTTGATTACTTCTACCAGGACTATAATGTTTCTGCTGACTCTAATCCATGACTCTTGTTCACAGGTCAAAATTCATCTGTTACTGCACAGAAATACCCTATGCCAAAGCACCAAAACAGAGTGGCTTGCTAGTGGAACGGAAGTTGTTGTAAATGTTCTGAATGTGGTTGGCAATAACCCTACACTGTTTGTGCAGCTTGTATTCTCCTATAGTTTCTCAAATTACTCAGTCGTCTGCGAGATTTGCAACAAGATCTAGCTTTGTCTTCTGTGCAGGTTCTTTTTGTACAGGAGCAGAGCTGGCTAATGTTTCAATATTGATTGTACCTCATGCAACTCCTCTTCCAAACTTTCCTTTCGCCAACAGCAGCTGCTAATTTCAATGCTGGTCAGTATCCTTCAGTAAAACTCTTGTTTCAAGGAGTATTGGCATCATAGTTTAGTTTAGCCGCTGCACAAGGACCCATTGTCGACCCTCTTATCTGGTATTGTGTGTCTAGTGAAGTGATTATAATGGAAGATGTTACAAACCAGTGAGCTGGACAGCTTTATGATGGCTTTTCTTTTAGCCTTGACCTGTGGACCTGGTGATCATGTAGCAGTATTAAATTCCCTTTGTCATGGCCACTTCATGTTTTTTTGTCATAGCATTATTGTTTAGCAGCCCTGCCCCCTGCTCAATCCAAACAATGGTATTTGACATCCACGTTGCACTAAAGCCACCATTGATTGCTTGAGACATAGTGGGCCTCTACGATACAGGCGGTTGGATTCCTGCTGGCTCTGTGTGATTGGTGCTCAGTGGAGTCCATTAGTGGTGATGCTGAGCAGGACCCCTGTGGATCCCATCAAACACATTTCAGTCTGCTCTAGCAGCCCTCTGATCAGGTTCTCATCACTAGTAGAATTTCTAGTGGTAAAATTAGTGCTAGAAAATGGGGTGTAATTGAATTAGAGGTTTGGCTCTGACGAGGGCTGCTTGGCTCACTTAGATGTGTTGTAATATAGAAATTTCAATTAATCATAAATAACATGGAGAAATCTTTTTGATATTTAAGAGTAAAATATCATAAATTGGCTGGAAATTAAACAATTATGCAACTAACAGATGCCTTTCCTGTGCTTGAAATGTTTGTTTATATGCCTCAGCATGAGATTTTGCTAGGGTCAGAAGCATTATGTTTCTTCTGCCTGTATGGCCACCTGGGTCAACCTGACTAATGTAAAATAAAATAAATGAATGCAGTATAAAATTTACATTAAATGTTTAAGATAAGATAAGATAAGATAAGATATCCTTTATTAGTCCCACAGGGGGAAATTCCAAAATATACAGCAGCTGCAGGATACAAGAGAAGTACTGAAAGATAAGGTAATTACAGATCAAGTACAGTAATGCAAAAATAGAAATAAAAATTTTTTGAAAAATGTAAAAAAAGTATATACTATACAGTCAGTGGCATATTTACAGTCCTGATGTACATGTTTGTTGTTTGACAGATGGTTATGTACATGTTGATATTTTACAGGATGAGATTTGTGATATTATAATATAAATATGGTGGCTATGTACATGTCTGGTATTTTGCAGAGAAACATTATCACATATAAATATAAATGTGGTTTATTGCACACTGGAGAGGTTTTTGTTATAAAGTCTGACAGCTGCAGGAAGGAAGGATCTGCGATACCTCTCCGTCACACACTTCGGGTGGAGCATCCTGTCACTCACGGAGCTCCTTAGTGCAGTGAGTGTGTGTTGGAGGGGGTGGGAGTCTTTGTCCATCATAGAGGACAGCTTGGTTGTAGTCCTCCTCTCCACCACCTCCTCCACCAGTTCCAGAGGGCATCCCAGGACTGAGCTGGCCTTCTTTATCAGTTTATCCAGTCTCTTCCTGTCAGCTGCTGTGATGCTGCTCCCCCAGCAGACCACTCCATAGAAGACTGCCGAGGCCACAACAGAGTCATAGAAGGTCTTCAGGAGCGCCCCCTGCACCCCAAAAGACCTCAGTCTCCTCAGCAGATAGAGTCTGCTCTGTCCTCTTTTGTAAAGTGCAGTAGTATTGTGAGTCCAGTCCAGTTTATTGTTAAGATGAACACCCAGGTACTTATAAGATGTCACCATCTCAATGTCCCTTCCCTGAATGTTCACTGGTGATGGGGGGGAGTGGGGGCGCCTGCGGAAGTCCACAACCAACTCCTTGGTCTTATCAGAGTTGATGTGCAGGTGGTTCTGCTGGCACCAGTCCACAAAGTCCTGGATGAGTTCTCTATACGACTGGTCGTCCCCGTTCGTGATGAGGCCGACGATGGCAGAGTCATCAGAGAATTTCTGGAGGTGGCAGGAGGGTGACAGGTGGGAAAAGTAGTAGTAGTTTTAGTTGGTAAAACCCAGTAACTGCAGTAACTGCTGCTTAACAGAAGGTTTTTTCTTGCCGCCATGATGGAGGGATTCATGATTGGCTATATGGATTCATGTTGGGTGTTGGATGTATATATTTGTATATATATATGTATATGTGTATTTTATATATGTATATATGTATCTATGCATATATGTGTATCCATAATATGAAGAGCTTTGTGCTCTATTGTAAAGTGTCTTGAGATAACACTTGTTATGAATTGGCGCTATACAAATAAAGATTGATTGATTGATTGATTGATTAAGAATGGGCCCACAGATACAGCAAGAGGAAGTTTGAAGAGCGTATGCAGTGAGTGAGTTTTTAATATCTTAGTGAAAATATAAAGCTAATTTTGACATCTTAAGGCAGGTGGGGCCTAGGGTGGACAGACCCCTGGTTGGTAACCAAAGGCCTGGCCATTTTTGGGACTGTGATAACTCAAGAATTCTTTCTATGAATCCTTTTAAACTTTGTACAGATGCCCCTTAGGGTAAAGGATAATTACCTGAAATAAATTAAGACTTGGTCTAATTGAAGTTGTCTGGCCTGGAAAGAGGGGATGGAGATTCAAATTTGGATCTATCAAGATCAGGTTCTTCATTTTTTAAAACCCTATAATAACTGTTAGAGCTTACGAACTCTAACAAGTCTCATGGCCCTTGTGACGTGCCATTTTGTCACTGGTGCATAAGTGTGTATCAGTTCTTGTAAATGGGAAAATTAGCTGAGAACACACCACTACAGATCACTGACCCAAGCCAAAATGTACTCCCTTTCATGTAGTGGTTTAATGTTTATTCACACGACAGATATTATTCACTCTTAACCAGCTCTATAGTCAATTTCTTCAAAACATACACCTTCACCTATGAAGCAAAAAGAAAAAAAACCAGCTTGAAATACTACAACATAAACCATGTCAGCCTCTAAACTTGACCCATCATTTTACTTTCACTGCCTGGTAGTTATACTCCTCCTGGAGGCTTATTACCCTCAGGCATCTTGACTTCTTTGTATGACCGTACATTGGCTGTAACTGTGGATATAAAGTTTTCTGTGCATCAGAAAGATAATCTTAGATCTTGAAGGTGTAGAACTACTGGAACCTAATGATGCACCAAGTACTTAGATGCCAGAAAATGGAGAATAGCTTCATTAAATATGAATACTATTGCTCAGAGGTTGGACAGGTGTTTTCCACATGTCATTGATAGTAACTGTTTGTCAAGACTGAAACACTGTGTGGTATGATAGGGCGCTGAGATCACACTGTGTGGGAGGAAGCATGACTTAGTTTCTGATTATAACCAGGGGAAAGACAGCTTGCATAGATGATGCTCATTATCCTAAATATCCCTGTTTTTGTGTGAGTGGCTGGTGGAAGGCATGCCAAAAAAAATGGCAGTTAATTGTCAAGTTGTGAACCCCCTTGAGGCTCATTTCCAGTCAACACTGTGCCCACAACATTTCAACTGTCACCCAAACCTGCACTGTCTCTTCTTGTTAGGCTCAGTGTGATACATTCATGTTTCCCCGACAGCCATGCTTCCTCTTTTTGGACTCTGAGAGAAAACTAGAATGACAGCGTTGCCTCTGTCTCGTGAGTTTTAACCATTAATGGTCTCACACGCAGAATGGTATGTGAATCAGTTGACCAGACACCCTGCAGCATTAAATCTCAGCCTGCTTGTGACTCAGTAAGGGGAAGCACACACTTCTCTGCTGTCCTGCTCATGTGACAGGACACAAGATAAGCAGGCACTGATTTTTCACTCCTTGACATTGGCTGAATGGAGCAAAAAAGAAGGGTATAAGTAAAGCAGAAATTATATGACATATGCTGCACAGACTGAACTGACCTTTTTAAACTGTCTTCACTTTTGTACACCAATGCTTTAAGGCAAACTTAACCTACCACAGTGTAATCCCTCTGGAAAGGGAGGGTACATTTTAATGTGAACTGCAGGCTCTGCTGTTGTTTTACAGAATGCACCAGAGCTACCATAGAAATGGTGCTCCACATTAAAGAAGCTAAAAGAATTAGAGAGGACTTTGTGTAAAATATATTGCCCATACATTGTGCATGCTCACACCACACCAAAAACAATAGCGTTGTAATTGCCGCGGTTAATCTGGTTAAAAACATAGAATGTCCATCAGTCCCATCTGTTCCTCCTCAATTTCTTAGGGCTGAAATATCATCTCAGGACACCGCAAATGATCCGTCCCAACAAATTACTGGTGGTACCCTCCCATGTTGAGCACAGCCTGTGTTGTTGAACATGACTGACCATTTTAAACTGTCTTCATTCTTGTACACCATTGCTTGGAGGCACACTAACCTAACTCAATGTAATCCCTCTGGAATTGGAGGGTACATTTTACTGTTAACTGCAGACTCTGCTGTTGTTTTGCAAAATGCACCAGAGCTACAATAGAAATGATCCTCCACATTTAAAATAAATAAATAAATAAATAAATAAATAAAAAATGAAAGATGACTTTGTATAAAAGACACTGTTCATACATCCTACATGCTCACACCACACCAAGACAACAGCATTATGGTCGCTGCAGTTAATCTGGATAAACATATTTTTCTAAAAGCTTTTGAGATACTTAACCCTGAATTCATCTATTTTTGTCTCTAAGAGGATGAAATCCAAGCAGCAAAACAGATCAGACACATGGCAATTCCATTGACTACATTAATTTATTCATAGACTTGCTGTAGGGGTTTATGTTTGGTTTTTGTGCTTGAATGCAAATAGATGAAAACAGACATGCACACCATACTCTTGGTGATTTGTTTCAAAGATACTGTAATATTTTCACCACACTTGGATCCAAGCTCGTGGGGGAGACTTTATAGCCAAGCTTATGGACCATAACTTATTCCTTTAAGGCTTCCTCTGAGGTTTTCTTTCGGCAGTTAAAAGGATAAAACAGCTATGCAATTTGCAGAGGTGTAGACATTTAATTGTTCTGTGTCATTTTGTTCTCCTTGTGCGTGTAAGAATGTCCAGGTCTCCTCACTATCTGGTGCTTGCAATTCCCCATTCCCTCTAAGCCATAATGTAAAATCAGGCAAAGTAAACCTGTAATCAGAAGTCAATGAACCCTCTCTGTTTTGTTAGCTCAGTGGTTTTATGGCCGGTGAAAGCTGGATGCTGAATGCTTGAATTTTGGGGATAAATGATGGTGGTGCTGGTCATGAGGGTGTCGTATTGGCATCAGTGCCTCAAGCTTTGGTTAGTCAAAAACAGGAATTGATGATCAGGTTACCAAAAGGCAATGACATTTGTGATAGACCCCTTTATGAAAAAGTTGACTTTGAGACGAAATTGAACTGTAGTTGTTTTCTGTAAATATGGCAATGCCTTTTAATAGTCCAAACAAAATATGTTTATGATAATATTGCTCTGACCTGTGGGTGAATGGGCTTGGATTTGTTGATGTGACCTGCAGTGCAAAAGCGCTTTGAGTGGTCAGAAAGTCTAGTAAAGCTCAAGTCCATTTACTATTGACAATTTTTCGTGGGCCCCCTATGCTATACCAAAATTCTGCACCGAGTCTCTCCGAGTTAGTGTTGCAAATTTTAATTTATTAGAACTTGAAATTATGACCCTGAAATTAATATTTTGATGTAGCTTTCTGCTGAATTAGTTTCTGAGTTGCCACCTAGTTCTTTTTTTTTTTAATCTTTTTAAGATAGAATGGGGGTCATAATATTATTTATAACAAGTACAAAGAAATACTATTGGTTTCTGTGTTTGCGCAGTCATACTTATTGAAATAACAATCCCTATTCCTGGTCTCATTTGACTTTGTTGAACAACTTGATAAGGATTAAAAATGTTTTTTTGACTCCGGTGTGCCCTTTTTGTCTGAGCGTAACCCTCCCTCCACTTGATGCTTTTTGTTTTCATTTTCAGTTTGAAATCAGCTAATTAGTTTAAAGAGGAAAGATCGTGTAAGCTCCAGTCAAAATCTGACTTCATTCATTTTCACTCTTAATTGGTGCCAATTCAGTCACAAATATTTAAATCATAGATGTTGATCTCAAAAGGTCAGCTCTGTGACTAATAGTTTTTTTTTTCTTTGTTGAACTGTCATTAATAAACATAATAACCCTCTCAATATGAAGGCATAAAACAGTAAACACTGGCATGTCTGAGCTTTTTTTTTTACTTCTTTGAGCATTTTAAAGCAACAGTATGTAAGGCCCTACGTTTTTCTGCTCTCTTGTAGACACCCTAGAGTAACTGCACTGTCATGATACAGAGCGCCTGCCTGTTTAAAATCTAATTTAAACGGCATATATATATATAAAAAAAACCCACTTTTGTCCTTTTAACTCATTCAGTAGTTATCAATCTGATCCAGATCTTAAGAAAGGGTTTTTTTTTGGTGCATATGTAACTCCAGAGCAGTTGTGTAGTAGGGTGGTGGGATTAGAACAGGACATGAGAGATGGGATGTGATATGTCTGAACAGAACTGTCACTTCAACACCCTGAAGATTCACTGTGGTGCACCAGGGCTCAAGAATAAAGAGCTGTGAATGCAGACTGACAAAAAAAAATATCAGCCTCCACCTCGTGGACCAGCTTCTCCTCAAGGCCTGATCCACTTGAATCCTCAGGAGAACAATGGCTTCCTGAAGGTCTTGGATGTAACTCTATTTTTTTGTGTCATCAAAGGTGTAATTGCTCAGTTTTCCTTCATTTTCTTTTGCGATCCTCATCCATCACAGTCCTCTTTCGCATCATAGCCTCAGCTTTCATGAAACTGGGCACAAGCACTGGTGACCTGCCATTCATCTGTGCCGTTTGTTTTCCTAACAAAGAACTTGTGTTCATGTCGTAAAGCAGTACGCACTTCTCGCGAGATGACCGTGGCACGCTACAAAGATTTACATAGCACCAGTACAGATCTTCTCTGTTTAAAGACCATCCTCTATTAGACAGACTTTAAAACAATTACTTTAACGTCTAAAAGCTACATATTGTTGCTTTAAGATGGAGACATAAAGGTTGATAGTTTTCAAAAAGTGGCCTTTTGCTGTCATATCAAATGCCCTGCCTTCTAATTAAATGTTTTAGTTGAGCTGTTTTGTGTGATTCATGGCTGACCATGCCACATAGGAATATTTATGCCCTGGGCAGCTTGGAGTTTAATCTGCGAATCTGTTTTTGGCTCCAGCAGATTTTCTATGCCAAGCTCTGGGATTCAACATGACTAGAGCAAGGTGGATTTATCTGGAATCCATCCTACCTGTTGGCTCATGCCAGGCTTGAGTGTTGGGTATAACATTACTTTTATTGTGCCTTTTAGAGTAAAAGCCCATTGCAGTTATTTTTCTGTTACTAAAACAAGCAAGCACCTGCCATCTCAAATTATGCTTTCATTTCAAGTGCTTTTATTTAGACAGTCTGCACTTGGAAAGTTGTTTGACTCATTTCCTGGTCTCTCTTTAAACTTTTTTTTTTCACAAAAAAATAATAGTCATACATCAAGCAGCATGTTTGTAGACTCTAATTTGAACATTAAAAGCATTAAGTGTCAAGGTGTTGCGGGGTTCTTCCTGGAAAATTATATGGCGTAGTCAGGAAGGTATGTTTTCACAGTTTTTAATTCACCAATCTCCCAACAGTGTCAAAAAATATATACAGGTGCCACCGAGAAAAAAAAAAAATAAATTACAAAAGCTATGTACAAAAAAAAATCAGCAATGGCTGCACTGGGTTCTTCAACAACCTCCAAAATCAGCTAAAACAAAAAACAGCAACACAGACCATATCAAAAACACTCACACAATCAATGGTTCTCTGCGCTCGTGTACCTGCCTTGTACTCCCAACTCTCAACACACACGGCCAAAATGGCTGCCATTTTAAATCATAAGCCCCTCCCAGTGGGCGTTGACAAAAAGAATAATCAAGCCAAAAATAAGCATTTCTTTCACATATAAACATTCAAAAATGCCTTTAAACCCATTCATTAAATAAGAAATATTCCCATTATCTTTTCCCCCAATTCAAATGTTTTTTGTCAGCCTCCCTCACTGCAGAAAAACACATAATTAGGTTAAACACATGTGGGGGTCATTTTCCCGCTAAGTGCCCTTTAAAACCCCGGAAGTAGGTGCGCCTCTGTTTGGCTGACGGTACATCTCACAGGGGCAGCGGGGAGGACAACTTGGCGTCCGTGGTGAGTGTTTATGTAGTATGTTTGTATGAATGTGTGTGTAGTTATGGCGAGTGTGCAGCCTCGTGCGTACTACAAAACCTGTAGGGTGGTGAATCCAACTGACAGAAAGTGACCGCTGCGGTGGACCGGAAAGGAACAGGGGAAAGTCTGACGTGTGGTGTGTGGCGTGTAGCGTGTAGCGTGTAGCGTGTACCGGTCGCGTATAGTGTGTGTGTAGCGTGTAGCGTGTGTGTGCGCACCCTATCTTCACTCAGTGACGGGGCCGCTCCGTCACACAAGGAAAATGGATCTTTATTTTCACCTCAGCTGTCCTTTTTTCGAGACCATTTTTAAATTATACACTTTTCCTGATTTAAATAAACTTCATAAACTCAACTAATCTATGAATGTGTTATATCCAAAATATCACTGGGGTAATCAGGTGAAGAGCTCTAGTCTGTTTTGTCCAATTGGCCCCCATGACACCTCTTAGGGTTGGCGTCCCAGTGCCACCCTTTGTGCGAACTCACATTGCTCACCATGCTCATGCAGATTTCTACATAATGTTACCTGCCCTACCACGTGGCCACAAGAGCCTAAACAGCTGGTCACCTTCAACAGACCCAGGCTCCATTCATGCAAGCTCCAGGTAGTGGCATGCTAATACTACCTTTCCCAGTCCATTCACTATTATGTAGAGCTATACAGCCTCCAACTGAACGTGTGATTTCTTCTTGCCACAGGCAGATGCCATGACTGTTTTGAAAGTCTGCCCTGTGGCCTGTTACCCCTCCTCCCCCTCCCATCAGACACTGCATGAGCCAATTGGCACAGAACTGACCATAGCTTCCTGTAGCATCCCTGCCCCCTCAGATCTGAGCATTTTCAAAGGGGAGGGGAGAAGAGCTGTATCTGATCCTCTGCAGATGCAATTTTTTATTTTTCTTTCCCCAACTTAAAACAAATCTCTGCTTAATAGACACGATGTAAGCGGTCAAACTCACCAGGACATTGGACCTTTGAAGCTGTTGTTTTTGTTTAGGTAAAGCACACACTTTCACTGTAAAAGAGACCCATGGGAAAGTGTGTTGTTCTTTCTGCTATGATGACAAACATCCAGTACAAACATAAATGTAAGGATGTGTTTAGCTCTGAAAATGTAATGTAAGCACTGGGGCTGTCGCCTTTCCAAAACATCAAAAATTATACTCAAGTATGCACACTAATAACCAAAAAAGACCAGTGGGCCGTGTTTCCTTGCATATGAATCTTGCAATCTTTCCCATGATGGCCTTTACAGCATCCCTGGGGAGGACTTGTCTGCCACTGGGGTGTGGAGCCCAGAGTGCCTCCACCAAATACTTTTGCCTGTTCTCCATTTTCTCAAGGGGAGCTACCTATTGTTGAGGTTAAGAGAGCATGGAAGGTGAGCTGGGCAGTTTACTGCTCCAGGTGCCGTGGTGTGATGCTGAACTGTATATTGTGTTTATTTACAGTTCAAATTCAGATTGTTACTGCCTTGCTCAATTGGATACTCCAATATTGACTACAAGATGACAGCCCAAATAAGCACAAGATTTACCAAAATAATATAGTTTGGCTTTTGTTTGATTTGATTTAGAAATTCTAATGCCAGAATTCTACATGTAAAATTAAACACATCAATATGTTTTAATTACCCTTTCCCAACAGTCATTTTACTGACAAAACCTTCAATAAATGATAATATAACTATTATGTTAACTCTTTAAGTTAGCTTACTTCATCCTGCCAGGTTAAACATATATTTCAGCTTCTGACTTCCTTTTCTTTTTCTTTGGAGAGGGGCATTAAATTCCTTTAAACAGGACAGTGGATTGACTAAGGAGCATCTGGTGAAGGGAGAAGAGAGTGAAGAGGGACATGAAGGAAAAGAGCAAAAGGCTGGAGCCAAACCTTTTCAAAAGACAACAGCTCTTGAACATGAGGCTCTGCAGAGAGTGCAACTGGTCCACTGGGGCCATAGATAACTTTTTTGTTCCCCAAGCTTAAAATCTTCATTCCGCCAATCTGACGATCAAAAGTGCTGCTTAATTTGACACAAAGTGCTCAGTTTTTTTAAGCTGTTATATCATTTATTGATTGGTAGTCGATTATTAGATTCTCTCCACCTCAGACGGAGCTACACACCAGAGTACTGACCACATTTTAATTGTAGTCGTGTTTTCAAAACAAAAAAACCCCCAAAAACATATACATGCTTATCATCTGTGCATCATAAAGCCAGTGTGTAACCACTGCGACCTTCTCTTTTGATGGATTTAAGCAGCTTTTATTTTACACTTAAATTAGGATATAAACAAGTCTTTGTACTACATGGGAGAAAATCAGAGAAAAACATCACATACCCAGTTTCTGGAAAAATCTTATCTGGCAAAATAAGTGCTGCCTTGCTCAGTGTTGATAAGACCACAGTGATATGTCCTCCTTGTTTTTCAGGACACAAGTTTCCTGGGATGAACACAAAAGGACTTTTATAATTTAGATATTCTTGAGATTGCTATCTTTTCGTTCAGCATATTACACATAAAGAATAACAGCCCATAGCTGTTTTTACAAAATTAGAAATTTAAATCACTCCCTCATATCAGAGAGGTTCTTTGGGCTTTCGCTGCCTTGTACTCTGATTATAAATGCTTTGTGTTTCATTGAGTTTAGTGCCAGACGGATATGAAAGCATCCTTGGACAATTCTTTGAAAACATTTTTATTATTGTTTGATAATACTCTTGTTTAATCTCATTTTAGGGTGTCTGGTCTGTCTATATTATCCAACAACAAACGAGTCACTCATAGTAAATAGAGCTTTGGAATGTCTTCATGGATGATTCAGACTTGAGGTTGATACAATATGTATTAGAGGTTTAATGTTTAATCCACTGGATGTTATAAAAAACATCCTTTCAACTGCTAGATGCAATTAAGAAAAAAATATGGTAAAAAGTTAGAAAATGGAGCAGCTGTGTTCATGAACCAAAGTGACCCAAGTGTCAGACTAGACCCAGAGAGTGTGTGAACCCAGCTGTGACAGTTTCATTAATAATTTCCGACAAAACTTTTTTTTTTTTTTTTTCATTTTAATTTTGGCATCATTTTAAAATGTCTCAAAGAATAATTAAACCCCTATGCCCTTTTTCAGCATAAACCCAATTTATGGCATCAGTTGGTCATATTCATGATAAGTTAGGGTCCAAATTGATATAAATATATAATTTCTACATAACTTTTGAGAAATACTCCATGATTAGTGTCTGCCCTCTACAGTATTGCTGAATGATTAATTGTGTTTCAAATATGACACCATTCTAGCCTCCAGCAATTATGAAAACAGGATAATCTGCATGAGACTGTTACGCTGCTGCATGTTGCACAGTGCTTCTCCTCCCTCACCCCTCCCCTCAAAGCAGCTCACCTGCTCTGCAGTGTTGCACCCATAAGTCACAAGCTCACATTTTTGGTGACTGATGAACTAAACTGTTAAATTGTATAGTCATACCCCAGAATCTCTTCCTACTGTGAGTGTTATAATAATAATAATAATAGTATAACCCATATGCAGATTTAAAGGGGGAAAAAGCTGTTTAACAAAAGCATAAAAAAGGCAAAACAAACTCTTCTTGCAAAAATGTAAAAAAAAAAAAAAAGTACTTAAAATGTCAAACTGCAAGAAAAAGTCAGAGAAAAACACTTTAAATACAAGACATTTACACAAGCAACAGGACAGAATGACATAAACTGATAAGGAGAAGAGGGAATGTTATGCACATGGAGGATAACGTGACACTGATGAAACTAAACAGACATTGGTGAATCAGGCAAGACAACTGAGACTGGACAGGCACATGAAGCAGGTGACACAGATGAACACAAAAGAGAGAAACTGGACAAAGTTAACCAAGGTACCCTTAACACCTAGATCATTTGAGAGTTCTGTGTTTTGCAGGGTTCATTTGACTATATTTGAGCACCGCAATTGATCCCTGTTTAACTTAAAGGAACCACGTCTTGCTCACCTGAAAGAGGTAGCCTAAGCTCTTCCCGTTCCCATTATGCAGAGCACTGCATGTAGTCATAGCAATGCTGGCTGTAATGTAATGATCTAAGGCCAGCTGGGCCTTTTTGTGTGATCAGGCCCGCACCAAACACTGAAGTGTGAATATGAAGCGATCCAAAGGAAATATGCAAATGTTTTAAGCAACTAAACCCCCTAAACCTTTTTACAAAGTTGCCCTACTTTTTTCACATCGCAGGCTGTTTCTCTGTGGAAGCTTCTACAGGGTTACAGTGAAGAGTTACAATATTATTTGTCTCCTCTGTAGTTTGCTGTAGACACCGGCAAATGTTAAAAGCCCCTTTTCTTTGTGCACTGTTTGTTACATTTATATGATAAGATGTGTCCAACATCTGTGTTTGGTCTGCTTCAAAATACAGCAGTGTGAATATGAACCAATCCAAAAGAAACATGCAGATTTGTGGATTTTTTTCAAGTGAATCAGAACAAAGTAGGGATGTAACGGTTACCAGTAAAATGGTAAACCGTGGTAAAATTTCTGACGGTTAGTATTACCGTTTCCTGTTTTAATTACCGGTAAACCGAATTTGATGACCACACTGTGTCATTAACTCACGGTGATGCTGCTCATTGCCTGGAAAAGCCGGAACTATGTGTCTGCTCCTCAGGAGAGCAGCCGCGGTCCCTCACAGACGGAGGCGCACATGCGCAGTTTGCAATGTTTGGCCTCTTAAGGTGAAAGTTTGGCCGCGGCGGTGGGCGCCCGCACAGACTGTATAGCGGAGATTTTTCCCCCTTGAAACAGACAAAGTCTGAAGTCTGGTCAAATTTTGGACATATAAGGATGGCGAGGGTGAACTGTTTGAAGACGGTCACCCTGTCTAAAACACAATGCTGTTGCCGGCAGAAGAAAAGGACGTGTGTGATTAAACTACCGTAACTCCTCAAGTAAGTGAGCCAGCTGAGCCAGAGAGAGCAAGAGTGAGAAGATTCAGTGAGCCATACCTGAGTGAATTACAGGTGGTTTATCAGTATTTTCTGTTTACATAATGTATAAATGTTGTTGATCATAGCATTAGTATCATTCTGGAGAGTGTTCTTGCCATTCTTTTGTCGGTTATTGGCCGTGTTCTGCCGTTTTTTGTAATTTATCATCCTTTTCCATCATACTTCATGTTTTATGGATTTCATCAATCGTAATTTGGAAATATTGGAGGAGAAAATGTGGAGGAGATTTGTCAGGGAGAGAGGAGACTAGAGGAGAGTCATGAAGGGGGGTAACTGGACAGGAACTGCCTCAGGGACTATCGTCAGTAAAAAAATACGCCTGGACATGGTCTGATATAACGAGCTGTAACATGGACACTAATGCTGTAGGCAAACCAAAATGTGCGAGTGTATGTAAATCAGGTTAAGTTTATTTTTAGTCATCTAAAAACTTTGAACATGTTCATTTACAATTGCTTATGAAGAGAATCCTGTTTAAAGATCAACTCAGTTTTTTTCTTTTCTTGTAATTACACACTGTTTAAGCATTCATAACATAATAATGACAAATACTTGCCAGAATTGTTTACTTTTATTTCTCATGAAAAAAGGGTGAAAAAAAATAACTTTAAAGGACATTTCCTGACACATTTATTGCCAAAAAAGACCAGGCGGCCTGTTACAATTGTAATATTAAATGGGTTAAATGATTTCAAGTGTGTGTGAAAGTACTTTTTGAACATTTTGAGCACACTGCATTAATACTGCGATAATAATGATAACCGTGATAATTTTGGTCACAATATAGAAACATTCATATGAAAATTTCATACCGTTACATCCCTAGAACAAAGCAACCAAGTTCTGGGTGTGAAAATCGCTTTGAGAGTCTAACTTTGCTAGTTTAGACATTATAGCCAATAGTCAAGCACATAAAAACAGTAGGAAGATGCTGTGGGTGAGGAGGCAGAGTAAAATGTGTGATATAACTGGGAAATATGCATCATTGAAGCCACAGAGAAAGCATCCCGCATTCAGACTTCGCAATAATATGTCATTTTGTTCTTTAGACTATTGTACTGTTCAAATACAGAAAACAAAATTCAGGTTGGATGAAACATTTTGGTAAGTAACTTGCCAGTACAACACAGAACACTTCTTGTAATTATAATACAGTGTAGTTCAAATGGCAGTTAAAACAGAAAAAGTGGACAGGGTCGTTAGCATTAACAGCAGGCATTACCATAGTCAGGCTAATTGTAGCCCAGAGCAGCATGGAAGCATTGCCTTAGACATTCTGTATTGTTGTTGTCATCGCCTTGTCATCCTCTCAGCAGTGGAGTGCCCTTTGCTCACAGCTGCTGATATTTTTTTCGTCACGCTGAACATGTATTTATAGAGAATTGAACAATACGGAGTTCTTGAATGACTCATTCCCACGTCCTCTCACAAACAGGATGGACACAAGCAACCTAGCAATTTCACATGTCAAAGTTTAATCTGACAGAAAAAGAGAAAAGAGGCATTTGGCCTATAGAGGAAAAAAGATCTTGCTGCACCTGATAGAAATCATCTTGAAGCTTGTCTAAAACCATACAGCAGCTCTTTACAAGACTTTAAATATGATTGGTAATACAAGAATCTGTTTTTAGCTCTAGTGGTTCAAAATTACTCTCATGGAAGTTTCCAGTTTAATCCAAGAGACTACATCTATCAAGCTGAAAATACTCTTTGAGTAAACACCTTAAAAAAGGCTTCATTACTTCACACACAGTGCACATTATGGCAGAACCTCAGTAGAGACCACAATGCTGTGCCACCAGTTGACTGCGCAATGGAGTTGGGTACTGTATTATTTTTTTTGATTCCAGGTCTGGTTCTGCTTATTGATTTGGGTTCTTAACAGTTCCTAATTCTGATCCCATGTCATCTAGACTGGAGAGTAAATTACAATGAATGTTTCTTGAATAAACATCTGGCTGCTGGTGACCTTATTAAAATCTCAGTGTCAAACAGTCAGCTGTGACACAGATATACGAAGTTTGTCAGAAAAGTTCCAGGACTGGTGTCACAAAAGATTTCTTTCAAACTAAGAGTTTTCCCCTTCAAAGTAGTCCCAGCATGTCTACAAAGAGATGCTGCGATGTTTGCTTCGTTCAGTGCGCGAGAAGAGGCGAGAGTTGTGGTAGGACAAGTCGTGGCTGCTTCACCATGACAACGCGCCTGCTCACAACGCCCTGAGCTTCCGATGCTCTTCTCTGACCGAGAAGAGCATCGCCGTGCTGGAGCAACCTCCCAACTCACCCGACCTGGCTCCGTGTGATTTTTTCCTCTTCCCCAAGCTCAAGGGGGTCATCAAAGGGGCCCGTTTTGAAGACGTGGACGACATCAAAAAGGCTGTGATGATGGAGCTGCGGAGGATCCCAGAGGAATTCTTCCAGGAGTGCATGAAAGCGTGGCAGAGAAGGATGGGAAAGTGCGTTAGACTCCAGGGGGATTACTTCGAAGGGGAAAACTTGTATTTTGTAGTTTGGATTCTAAATAAATCTTTTGTGACACCAGTCCAACTTTTCTGGCACATCTCGTATACAAATAATTCTTAAAGTTTTTCAGGAGGGAAGACTGCAACAAATAATAACTAACCAAACAGGTTTAATTAAAGACAAGAAAATAATGTCTATATGTTAAAAATATTCATATATCATCTCTGTTGTCAATTATGGGCAACACGGTGACACAGCTTGTAGTCACTGTACCTCTCAGCAGGAAGGTTGCTGGTTTTGAACTCTGTGTCGGTCAGGGCCTTTCTGTGTGAAGTTTGCATGTTGTACCCGTGGATGTGTGGGTTTTCTCCAGGCACTCTGGCTTCCTCCCACAGACTTAAAACAACATGCTCATTAGGTCAACTGGTGACTTTGAATTGCCTTTAGGTGTAGGTGAGTGTGTGAATAGTTGGGTGTCTCTCTGTATGGCCCTGTGATTGGCTTGAGACGGGTCCAGAGTGTACCCCTGCCTCTCGTCCAACGTCAGCTGGGAAAAAGGCTCCAGCCCCTGTATTGATAAGCGACAATGAGATGAACAGAATAGATAATGGACGGATGGATGTTATTTATATTTCTGTTTGTAATTTCTGATGAAATGTGATTTAATTGATTTTTCTTTTTGATATATACAAGTTTTAGTGTATATCTATGTGAATTTAGTGAGATAAACACTGTTTTGCTTTGTTTTGTATTTAAACTGCATGTTTAGGTTTGAAAGAGCTATGTAAAATAAATATAAAATATACCTGAAATCTCATATTATATGGAAATATTTGTTAGTTCATACCCGAGCAGAGTGGTGCAGGCCTTTTTTTAAGGGCAACGCTGAATTTGGGATAGTTCTCTGTTAGATACAGGACTCAGATTCCTGAGAAGTTAGAGCATCAGGAGAGTCATGGTGGTCAGAAGGAGGGATATGAGCTTTGGAGGGGATGTGAGCTTTGGAGGAGCAGCGGTGTTTTGGTCAGAGGGAGTGATCCAACTGACCAGAGGAGACTTTGGGTGAATCCCAATTCTACCCCTTAGCCCTTCCCCTTCGTCTTACCCCTTCCCCTTCCCCTTAGCCCTCTGTTTTGAGGGCCAAGGGGAAGGGGTAAAAACACACTGCTGAGAAATGAGACACCACTCGATTCCCGCTACGTCATCACCCAGAGCCACTCGCTAGCTGTGACGTAGGCAGATGCGACAATAGCTGTAGCTACGGCTGTGAAGGCTAGCTCATTGTAACGAGAAATTTTAAAATACGACCAACAGTTCAAAACATGATTAATATTTACTTGATGAATTCATAATTACTTATAATTAAGCGCTTCCTTCAGTCTCCACTCTGCCTCGTGTCGGCGGGCACAGTGTATTGTGGGAAATTCTCATAACCCTTCATTTCAAGTGAGGTCCCGGTCTGCCTTCGTTTCAAGGGCTGTGTAGCCCTCGGTCTTAGCCCTTCCCCTTAGCCCTACGGAGAATTGGGACACCACTTCACTAGACGTGAACGCGCAAAACCAAGGGGTAAGGGGTAAGACAAGGGGTAAGGGGTACAATTGGGATTCACCCTTAGTTTCTGGAATGTAAAATATGATAATTGCATTTATTAAAAAGAACAGTTATTGTCCATACTGGTATATTATGAAAACCCTAGTGTAAATATGTTAGTGTTTTCTAATGTGGAAAATAAAACTGCAGAGAATCTCCCTATAATTTAGTGAAATAGAGAAAAGGCCCAAGTGGAAATGACAGAGTGGGCAGCAAGCAGACTCAGTTCTCTGGGATAATGTGAAGGCCTGGTCCACTTGAATCCACTTGAATTTTTGATTGCAGTACCATCGATGCCTTGAAAGAGAAAAGCGATTTTGATTACAGTCATTACTTTCACGTCTGTATAGTTTGCAGTTGTGACAATCTGCATAATTGTAGTGCAGCTAATAAAATGAATACAAAAATATATTGAAAAATACAGAGACTTTGGTCATGTTTTACTCAAGAGAAAGTAGCACTGTATGATTCTTTCAGTAAAATGAGTAAGTTAACAAAAATAAAGCAGTCAGAGTACAGAGTATTTTAATACACTTTCTGGTGTATAAAGATTAGATGGATTATAGTGTGTAAATCTATTTTTTATTTCATTATAGAATAATAAAACATAAGTAAATGCATCAAAACAAGAGTATAGAGGGGCATTTTGCTCTTCTAGATTTGAAATGAAATGAATTTGAAATGTATAGCAGAAATATCAGTAAATACTTAACAGTACAGTACATATTTTGTACACTATTTGAGTCATAGTTTTTCACAAGCAAAACAAAGTACAGAGCATTCACTTTCTGTTGTATATAGATAAGATGAATTATTACAAGTAAGCCTGTTTTTTATTTAATTATAGAATAACAAAATGAAATAAAATAACAAAATGAAAATAAATTTGCCCAAACAAGAGAACAGAAGGACAATTTGTTCTTTTAGATATGAAATCCTTAGCAGATACAACAATAAAAATATACTTTGTGTACTGTTTTAGTCATAGTTTGTCATTAGCACACTGCATTTGACCAAATTAATACTGAATGCAAAATGCACTGCCTGTCCCAAAAAAATGTTTGCCACCAAAAAAAGGTCACACACTCTTATATTTTGTTGGACCACCTTTAGCTTTCATTACAACACGCATTTGCTGTGGCATTGTTTCAATAAGCTTCTGCAATGTCACAAGATTTATTTCCATCCAGTGTTACAGTAACTGTTCACCAAGATCTTGTATTGATGATGGGAGAGTCTGACCACTACCCAAAGATTCTCAGTGGGGTTAAGGTCTGGACTCTGCGGTGGCCAGTCCATTTGTGAAAATGATGTCTCATGCTCCCTGAACCACTCTTCACAATTTGAGCCCGATGAATCCTTGCATTGCCATCTTGGAATATGCCCGTGCCATCAGGGAAGAAAAAATCCATTGATAGAATAACCTGGTCATTCAGTACATTCAGGTAGTCAGCTGACCTCATTCTTTTGGCACATAATGTTGCTGAACCTTGACCTGACCAACTGCAGCAACCTCAGATCATAGCACTGCCCCCACAGGCTTGTACAGTAGGCACTAGGCATGATGGGCACATCACTTCACCTGCCTCTCTTCTTACCCTGATGCACCCATCTCTCTGGAACAGGGTAAATCTGGACTCATCAGACCACATGACCTTCTTCCAGTCCAATCTTTATGCTTCCTGGCAAACTGAAGCTTTTTTCTGGTTACCTTACTGACTAGTGGTTTTCTTAAGGTTACACAGCTGTTCAGTCCCAATCCCTTGAGTTCCCTTCCCGTTGTGCCTGTGGAAATGCTCTTACCTTCACTGTTAAATATACCCCTGAGCTCTACTGTGGTTTTCTTCAATTTGATTTGGCCAAAAGTTTAAGTGATCGCCAATCAAGATCATTCAGGATTTTTTTCTGACCACTTTTCATCCTCAAAGACGATGGTTCCCCACTATCCTTCCAGTTTTTAATAATGCGTTGGACAGTTCTTAACCCAATTTTAGAAGTTTTTGCAATCTCCTTAGATGTTTCCTCTGCTTAATGCATGCCAATGATTTGACCCTTCTTTACAGACTAACATCTTTTCCATGACCACAGGATGTGTCTTTCGACATGGTTGTTTAAGAAATGAGAAGCTACTCATTGCATCAGCTGGGGCTTAATAAGTTGTTGCCAGTTGAAAGATAATCGCCCATGCAGTAATTATCCAATTGGAGGCTCATACCTATTTGCTTAGTTAAATCCAGGTGGCGACTTTGGCCAGGCAGTGTATGTTCTTCCCTCAGAAATTACAAATGTATAAACAGTTTTTTGGACTTATTTGAATAGAACAAGCACACTAAGGCTTAACAGTGATGGTAATTAGTAAAACTGTGATCAGTAACTTTCTGCCCTGCAGACCTTTAAGAAAACATACCTGCTGTTGTCTGATGGTGGTGTTAGGCTTGTCTCCTGGCAGGAGTTGAGGCTGAATACTTGGGCTTATATCTGAAATAAATATTGAAGTCATTATTCCACAATGAGCTGAACAATATATACAATTGTCATCTAAACCTGGCCTGTAAGATCTCTGTTATCAGCTCAAGTATTCCAGACTAATGGGACATGAGCTAACTCTGCTTTAGACCATCTCATTGTTGGTTGACCACCTCTTAAGTTAAGCAGTCTGCATCACGGCTGTGTTAATTATAATAATACACTGAAATCTCATAGATTCTATCTTATAACATTAACGTGTGGGTAACACACAGGTAGCAGTAACACTGTAGCTAATGTTTGGCTGTGTGTCAGCATTGATGCCATTTCACTGTTTAGAGGCTGAAATGGTTTTTGATAAAAAGCAAAACAACAGAAAAATTTCAAGCGGCCTCTTTCCTCACCCTCCGACAGCACCATAACCAGGTCAGCGTCTGACTTCAGCCTGTTGTTTCCTGAAGCTCTCACCAACACATGAAAGATGGTCTAATCTTAACTCTGGTCCGGCTCCTTGCTAAGTTTTCCTCCTCTTTCTTTTCTGATCCTCTTTCATCACAGTCCTCTTTTGTTTCATTGCCTCAAATTTGATGAAACTGGACACAAGCACAGGCGACCTGCCATTCATCTCCTGTATTAGTTTTCCCAACACTGAAGTACGCACTTCTCACAAGATAACCGTGGCAGTACAGTACCCCAGGCCACGCAGAGGAAGGGGTCTTTTTATAGACCATCCTCTATTAGACGTAAAAGTTACATATTGTTGCTTTAAGCTACTATCGAATGACAGCATGGTGGTTTGACCCGGAGGTAGCTAGAGTATTTCCCGTGTATAATGTCTTGTCATGACCTCTTGTTTATTTCCTCATAATTGAATATTGTGATAAAGATGGTCATCATAGCTGTGTGCATTATTTTTGGTTGAAAAACTATCAGAAATGCTTGCATTAGGGTTCCCAGACATTTTTGTCATCCTTGTTAGCAGCTCGTTAGCAACAGTCCATTTCAAAGTGCAGTAACACTATGAAATTCAAAAGCAGGGCAATGTTAGATGCATTTTTATTTCTTAGATTAAACATTAAATCTTGTTTGCACATTTTCATCACTGACCATACTACAGATATTTATCCTAAAAAAGCTATTTTAAAACCACATATTGTTTCAGCCTTGGGAACTGGGAAGTGTTAAATGCCAACTCACTGCTGCATTTTTGGACTCATTCCTGCGCCACTCCATTAGTGCTTAGCTTTGTTTCTTCCTTTTCACCATTTGTTGACATCTGAAAATAACTTGTGGGCCACATTGAGTAAACACAAGGGCTGCATGTGGCCCTTGTGCTGCCATTTGTCCTCCCCTGAACTACACACTCCCTGTGATTAATATATCCACATTGATTATTGAATCTGTCGTGTAATTTATTTTGGAACAATGTAAATCAGCACTGTTGCTCCTGTACCCACAAGCATAAATATCTAATTGTCTTTGACTTGATAATAGTCCAGCTACTCAGAACCTCCTGCTCCCTCTTTTATGTGGTCTAATGTGTTTTACCCCTGTCTCAGTCTATTCTGAAGCCATTTGAGTTTGGAGCTAGTTTGTTTTACCCAATGATTTATAGGATCGTACTCTATAAATCAGGAATGTTGGTCACACTTTTAGGATTCTCAGGTAGCCTGACTGCTGTTATCAATCATGGATGCAATTTACTGTTGCATATTAATGTGCTGAAGTTTCATCACTGGGTTCTCCAAAGTGATTGATGCTGCAGATTGTCCTCATATCCCCCTTCATTTCAGCAACGTGGGATACAAGAGGAATGGAAGATTTTCTCCCAGGCTCAGTATGACACAGAGTAGTATGAATGGCCAGTTGTCCCAATGTGCCTTAATGACAGGATGTGATAAGTCTGTTTACACACATTTATTCTAAATCCTCTGTTGTCCTGATTTGCCTGCTGCATTTTTTTTGTTCTTGTTTTCATGAAACTCAGATGTTGAGTCATAACATGGCTCTGTAATTTTGATGAGAACACTTTTTCTTTTGTCTGTTTTCAGTATAACAAATATATTGCTGTAGTCAGCAACATATTGCATTGCAAGTGATCAGCATGGGTATAAAATAATGTGCACATTTTAAACATGCACCATATAATATTCTTGTGGGTGGGCTCTCAATTAGAAGAATAACAAAATATGATGTCAAGGGTAGCAGGCTTTCAGAGGATTGATTCCCTGCTACTCCTGATGCTCACCGCACATCCCCAAAAAAGCAAACTCTGAATGGGCCATAGCTGAGACAACACCTATGTCGGTCATGACAGACAAAACATGCCCCATTAGGAAAATATAAATGTGGAGGCCACAATAGTTGACCAGTTGCAGACAGGGGACTTATGGCCCTTTTCCATCCACACGTCTTAGCCCTACTCTACTCGGCTCGGCTTTCCCCGACTCTACCCGGCTCTACTCTACTCACATTGTGCTGCTTTCCCACCAGCCTGGTTCCTTGCCCAGCGGGGGCCAGGTCGCCATAAAACAGCTGGGCGACACTACGATGTGTCATTTTTGAGCGCGACACAACAATCAAAACAATGTAGGACTTGGAGGCAATGGTATACTTGCTGCTCGATCTGTGGCTTTTTGTCACAAACCGAATGAAAGAGGAAAGCAAAAGACGGCTGCAGGCGGCGAGAAGAGGACGAGAGCAATCGAGCTGCAAAGAAAAGACGTATGAGGGTAAGTTAATTGTAGCTACCGCTAGCATGTTAGCTAGCTCGTCGCGCTCATGACTCATCGGTGACGACATTCTCTGACCAATCAGTAGCCGGCAGTCGGTTGACGTCACCTTTTAGTATCGACTCTGCTCGCTTAGAACCAGAGCAGAGTAGGTACTAAAAACTGGTTTGTTTTAGGAGGTACCATGCTGGTGGAAATGCAGCGCAAACCGTGTAGAGCCGAGTAGAGTAGAGTAGAGTAGGGCTAAGGCGTACTGGTGGAAAAGGGCCATAAGATGACATCACTCAGTTTGGAGGACATCGGGTGTACCACTGTTGTCAGTAGACCATAATGCATCTTAGTACATAATTACATTTGAGCTACATTTTGGAAGCACAGAAGTATCATAAATAATTTAGTCAACAGAGGAAAGATGTCACAGAATACTTCAAATGAATTGGGCTGCCTTAATTCAATCAGGAGCAACAAAGTTCAGTGAAGACTAATTTTACAAGTTAGGATGAATGAAAATGGGCCATGTCTTTATGATTAGCATCTTTGGTGCTTAGACATCGTGATGTCTTCATGTACTTCAGGGGTACCGGGTTTGAATTGCAAGAAAAGATAACCCCTCTGGAGTCATGGCACTGGTGGTGGCGGTAAGAGATTCTGGATAAGATGAGGAGCAGACTTCTGAGCAGCCCAGGGGGACTTTTATGTGAGGGACTGAGGTGGTCATAAGGCCTGCAGGCTGAGGAGAGGGGTCAGATTTGTGAGGAGCTAAACTTGGACACTGATGAGATGACTGGATGTACCAGGGTGGAGGAGGCTTGCCGAGATCACAGCACAGCACCGATTGTAGAGGAGCAAAGACTCGATTTAAAATTATGACAGCAGCAGGATGACAGACGGACGGGTCCTGGCAGAATCTGGCCGGCTCAGTGCTTAAGCGAGGGTAGATAGATTAGATTAGATGGACCTTTATTAATCCCCTTGGAAAAACTCCCTCAGGGAATTAGGATTCTATTAGCAGTTAAGTATTACAGATAAAAGTATCCAAAAAAAAAAGATAGATAAAAACAAAAGCATAAATAAATATAAATAAAATGTATGACTACTGACTGGCTACTACTGCTACTTCACGTCCTCTGTCTACCTAATGAACTAATCTAGGTAGACATCACCTTTGTAGAACAGCAGGCTAAGTAAAGAAAGAAATGAAAGGTGACTTAAAATGAAAAACTGGGTAATTGTATTTAAGGGGATTGTTTGGGGTGTTTTAGGTGGGACTAGACACTTGTCATGCCACAAATAGGCTGTGTCCCCCTGCAAGCAGTGCATTGATCAACTGTTAGGCAGAAGGACTTACAAAGAGGAAAAACAGGAATCACACAATTTTTCAAGGGAATGTGTCTGCTGTTTACTTCCAATACAAAAAGTTACTTGTACACGCTGGACTGCACACGGTAAAAAAAAGTCTGCTGATGGAGACATACCAAGTAGGGCCCGACCGATATGGATTTTTTGAAGCCGATGCAGATACCGATATTTGGCAGAAAAAAATACCCATTACCGATTAATCGGCCGATTAATTAAAAAAATATATATAAAATGAATTTAAAAAAAAAAACATATTCCAAAAACACTTACAACAATGAATATATGAATTACAGGCAGAACATTTTACCATTTTACAATACTTTGTCACTAAGTATTTGTTTAACTTTACAACAGAGGGGAATTTTCAAGTACAAAAACATGCAAAGCATTAAACCTCTGGGAACTTAATTATAAAACCTTAAAAGAGTCACTCTTTATCTTGTACTTCTTGTTGATGAAAATAATAAGAAGGTAGGTTATAGTTCAGGTAGAACAACTTTTAAAAAGTTGTAAACAGGTCACTGTGAGAGGAAAGCAACAACATTCTTTTCATAAGCCCCTTTTATTTTTCTCCTCTGCAACTTTCAAGAGCAAAGAACTTTCAAATACAAAATAAAATAGTGGGCAAAACTGCAGTCAATTCCTGCAAAATGAAATGAACCTTATTTAAAATGTAAATATATAGATGAATTATGAACTCTTGTCCTGTCACATCTGCCTTTCAGTCACAGAGTCCTCATTAGTGCATCAGAAGTAGGTTTTAGTGCAGGTAGAACCACTTTTTTTATTGTAAACATGAGGTAATATGTGTGAGGAAATCAGAGTATTCTGTGGGACACTGCACATATTGCAAAAACTCCTTTAAGCAGGCCTGATTTAAGTTCCCAGCTATGACGAAGGCTCCCCCCGATGACGTCAAACAGCTCAGAGGGAGCAATGCTAATGCTAGCATAGTTAGCTAGCTAGCTAGTTAGCTCAGCTGCAGCGTCGGGGGCAAGCAGGTGAAGCCAGGTTTCTGTAATAATCATCACAGAACAGTCACAAATAAACCGATCCCCAGTCATCAGAAGGTCCAGTTCGTCAGTTTTGTAAATGACAGATCTGGTATTGGTCAGCTCTTCAGTGTCGGTCTGGCTGCTGCTTCTGTAGCTGAGCAGAGAGCCCGGTGCTCTCGCTATGTCAAGCGCTGAAAGTCAGTCGTTATATCGGACTTGCAGGCAAAAACAACATTCAGCAACTCTCTTTGACTGTAGGTGAGTTTTGCCCCATACACTCCATCATCCATACACAGCAGAGCTCAGAGCCGCTTGAACAACGCGCCGCCATCTTTCGCAAAGTCACCATTCTGCGCAGCTTGGACGCCGAACAGTGTTTACTGTTTTATGAGAAATTAAGAATATATTGGCCTTACATTGGCAAAACTCTGGCCGATGTTGAATCCTCTGAAAAGGGCTAAAATCGGCCGGCCGATAAATCGGTCGGGCCCTAATACCAAGTTTAATTGATAAATAGTGGAAATTTTGATGGGAACTGAAGAGCTGAGAAATCCAAGTTAGCTGTTGGTGCAGGCGTTTTAACTTTGGGTTTAGGGTGTCAAACTCAGTGAAATATGAGCATGTCTTATGAAAACACTTGAGGAAGTATCTCATCCAGAATATACCAGCGCCTGATGTGTGTGAGTATGCAGTCTGCGGCTCTCGTCATGTAGAGCCTCCCTTGCATTAAAAATGAAAATAAGACTCATGAGGCATTGTAAACGCTTCAAACTGTGTAGTTTACCCTAAAACGCACAACTTAAATATCGATTTAATATGGGCTTAATTACTACCACTGACAAGAGGTTCATGTATTTTCCAACATATTGTACTTTTAAGCTCTAGAAAATTGTCAAGAGTTTTATATATATATATATATATATATATATATATATATATATTTGTTATATATATATATATAATATATATTTTAGGTTATTAAGAAAGTTTTACTTATTTTTATCTCAGGAACCCTGAACTAGGGCTGGGCAATTAATCTAAAAATAATCGAAACCGACATTTAGACCCTCAAATCGTAGTAATTTTACTCATGTCGATTATTTTGATTATTTTTCCTGTGTAACTCATGTGACCGTGCCCCCTCCATACAGTGTGCGTTCACTTTTGCCGAGAGCGAAGGACGCGCTGCCAACATGGAGGAGACAAGCGCCAATCTATCAGAGGACCTTGTAGCCAAGAAAAATGCTGTCTCCATTGTTTGGGCACATTTTGGATTTTGTGCAGAGGACATTGTGCAGAAAGAAGTTAAGTGGAAACACTGCTGGAAGACCGTTTCAACGACCGTCTGTAACACCACCAATTTGTTTCAGCATCGCATAAAATAATCGTTCATTAATCGTAATCGAGGTAAGAGCTTCAATTAATCGTGATACCGAGATTAGGTAATATTGCCCAGCTCTACCCTGAACAGATCCTTGAAATAAATTATTTTTCTCACAAATTGAACAAAGTCACTGTTTTTAAGGGGCTAAAGCAAAAAAATAAAATTAATACAAATTTGAAAGTTTAGTGAAATTTTTTTCCAGTAAGACATCCGATTATTTTCCACACCTCAAACATTCTGTGCCAAATGTACCTTCTTACCCACTGTGAGAGGTAACTGGTCTTAAAAACATATTCCCCTGAATACTGAAGCCTGAATATGTCCTCAATGCTAAGCCCACCAGGGTCTGAAGATTCTACAGTAATTTTATATAAGTAACTTTTTTTTCCTTGCCATCATTATTCAAAGCTCTAACACAGTTAAAAGGATGCCCTTACAGGATGTTTTCAGTGAATGGCATATAAGCTGGTATAAATGATGAGAGGAATGGTACTTTAGAGAGTACTATGTCTGCAGGTGGAGGGCACAGTCAGCATTGACATAAAAAGCAGAACATATTAATGGCATAAATGAATGTAGGTTTTGAAATTTAGTAAAGGGGCTAAACTATCGGAAAAATTGGAAACAAATATGACACTTTCTCTCAGTCTTCTGTATCGGTCATTTTGCATGTCTGGAGGGTGCTGAGGTAAAACTAGAACATGTTTCTGTTTATGATTCTGGACTGTCACAATTTAACTATCGCATTGTACATGTCACTGTGCAATTATTTGAATTTTTGGCCTCCCACAATCACAAAAACACAGTGATCTTACTCAGAGGATCACAGTGCTGCATGCTGTGCACAAGCAAGAGGTCACAACATGAGTTGATGGTTGGAAATATTGTAACTGTCTCTCAGCCGAACGTCCATGTTGTAGTTTCATAGTGGCTTAATAAGAGCATTATATGATACCAAACACGCAAACACTGTTTGTCATTCATTTTACAGCCTGTAAAAACAGTGATTGTATCTGTTTCTCATACACTATTTAATATGATTTTTTGATTATACTGATCCTGAACCTTCAGGTTCTATTATTTGCTTGAAAGACATGTAAAGACATTTTTCTTTAAAACAGCCTATCCCTGACTCTAATGTCCTGAAATAAATTGGTTTTAGACATGGCTTAGTGTTTTAATAGTGTGTTTAAAATTGAAGTTTTAATTTTCTTGCCACTATTGCTACTTTATTGTTTTTTGATTATGCTCTGCTTGCACTTTGAGATTTGTTTCAGATTTAAAGTGTGTTACAAATAAAATTATTATTATTATTAGTATTATTATAATAGTTCATTGGCAATAATTTTCAAGATGATGCCAACCTTTCTGAATTTGTCACTCAGCTGTAGCTGTATCTGAATGATTTATTATTTAAATTGACATTTAAATTTTGGGGATTTTTAAAATGTATTGTTCCTTCCTATTTATATAAATACAAAGCTGATCTAACTTGTAAAAAATTCTTTGTAATGAAAATGTTCTGTGGCTGCAGCTGAAAATATAAGCCTATAAAGAATGATGAGACATGTACGGGTGATTCCATGTGATCTCAACCATAGGTCCCATTATGTGAAGGTGACTCTACATATATAATAAACATGTGCATAGTTTTAGGTGGAAAATCTTAAGGGTTTCTGAACTATTGGCCTTTAAGAAAGGGGTTTTGTGCCCGTCTTGATGCCATCCATCCATCCATTCATCTTCAAATACAAAGGAGATGAGAAAAGGAGCCGATTTTTGAGCAAATGATTGTAAGATATGTATAATTATGTGGACAAAGTTTCTTGACCATGGGTAGTAGCACCCATGGTCAATTTGCCAGTCAAAATTGGTAAAAACTATATATTTTAAAGACATTTTTAGAGTCCCCTAACTTCTAAATAAAATTAAGACTCAGAGTCAGGTTCCGCCCTTCAGATATTCCTGTCTGCAAATTGAAGGAATCCTGCATCAATAGCCTGTTGTAAATTATTGTTGGCTGAGATTGGCCCTCTGAAAATTGATTTTTCTATTTTTGGGTATTAAACCATAACCACTTTGGAACTCAGAAAATAAAAGAAAGAGGCCTTTGATGAAAGAATCTGAACGCCTTTGCCTAAATTTTCCAGGAAAAACAAATTTCAGCCAGAAATCTGTTCTTATTTCAGAGATATTGGCATGAAAAATGGGCTTCTCAGAAACATGCAATTTGCAAGTGTCAAACACAGACACAACACCCATTTTTCAAAGGCCTATAATTCAGAAACCCTTGAGATTTTCCACCTAAAACTTTTCAATTGTTCATTATGCAGACGTGGACAAAATTGTTGGTACCCTTCTGTCAAAAAGAAAAACCCACATGGTCACTTAAATGACTTGAAACTGACAAAAATAATAATAAAAAAAAATTAGCGAAAATCGACAAATGAAAATCAGACATTGCTTTTGAATTTTGGTTCAACAGAAGTATTTTTAAAAAACAAACTGATGAAACTGGCCTGGACAGAAATGATGGTACCCTTAACTCAAACCTTTTGAGGCAATCACTGCAATCAGGCAATTTCTGTAACTCTCAATGAGACTTCTGCACCTGTCCACAGGTATTCTGGGCCACTCCTCTTGAGCAAACTGCTCCAGCTGTCTCAGGTTTGAAGGGTGTCTTCTCCAGACTGCATGTTTCAGCTCCTTCCACAAATGTTCAATAGGATTTAGATCAGGGCTCATAGAAGGACACTTCAGTGTTTTGTTCTGAGCCATTCTAGGGGGTTTTTAGCTGTGAGTTTTGGGTCATTATCCTGTTGGAGGACCCATGACCTGCAGCTGAGACCAAACTTTCTGACAGGGGGCAGCACATTTCGCTCCAGAATATCTTGATAGTCTTGAGATTTCATTGTACCCTGAACAGATTCAAGACACCCTGTGCCAGATGCAGCAAAGCAGCCCCAGAACATAACTGAGCCTCCTCCATGTTTCACAGTAGCTACAGTGTTCTTTTCTTTGTATGCTTCATTTTTACCAACACCAAGGGGGCTATGTTTCTGCCGGCGTTTATCTGTCTGTCTGTCTGTCTGTCTGTTTGTGTTCAAAATAACTTGAAAAGTTCTGAAAGGATTTGGACGAAATTTTCAGGAATTGTCGGAAATGGGATATGGCAGAACTGATTCAATTTTGGGGGTGATCCGGATCACCGTCTGGATCCAGGAATTTTTTAAAGGATTCTTTAAAATTGCCAGATAGGACCATTTTCGCCAAAGCGGACCGAAGCTGTTTGGCGGAGGTCTGCGCTCTCTGAGTGCTTTTCTAGTTCCATCTGTGAACATAGAGCTGATGTGACTTGCCAAAAAGCTCCAGTTTTGTCTCTTCTGTCCAAAGGACATTCTCCCAGAAGCTTTGTGGCTTGTCAATATGCATTTTGGCAAATTCAAGTCTTGCTTTTTTATGATTTCCTTTCAACAGTGATGTCCTCTATTAAGTCCACTTTGGCTCAAACCGTGATGGGTGGTACAATCTGACACTGATGTACCTTGACCTTGAAGTTCACCTCTAATCTCTTTGGAAGTTGTTCTGGGCTCTTTAGTTACCATTCGTGTTATCCATCTCTTCAATTTGTCATCAATTTTCCTCTTGCGGCCACGTCCAGGGAGGTTGGCTATAGTCCCGTGGACCTTAAACTACTGAATAATATGTGCAACTGTAGTCACAGGAACATCGAGCTGTTCGGAGATGGTCTTATAGCCTTTACCTTTAACATGTGTTTCTATAATTTTCTTCCTAATCTCCTGAGACAACTCTCTCCTTAGCTTTCTGTGGTCCATGTTCAGTGTGGTACACATCATGATACCAAACAGCACAGTGACTACTTTTCAGCCTTTAAATAGGCAGACTGATACAAGTATAAAGACACTTGTGATGCTAATTACAGGACACACCTTAGTTTAACATGTCCCTGTGGTCAAATCATTTTCAATCTTTTCTTGGGGTACCATCATTTTTGTCCAGGCCAGTTTCATTATTTTATTTTTAAAAATAATTCTGTTGAACCACAATTCAAAATCAATGTCTGATTATCATCAGTTGATTTTCATTAAAATTTTATTCATTATTACTTTTGACAGTTTTAAGTTATTTCAGTGACCATTGTGGGTTATTTTTTCTTTAACGGAAGGGTAGCCACAATTTTGTCCATGTCTGTACATGTAGAGTCACCAACACAATTTTTTAAGGCAATTCTGAGTCTGTCACGATGGGTGATTGCTGGCCTTTGCTTGAGTGTTGAAATGACCAGTACATAATTCAGTTAATGAGCATGTGTTAGTTAATTTAGAATAAGTTGGGAAGAAGGTCCAACTGTGTGTTTAAAACTCTGTTAATATTTCAGTTTGTCCTTAAAAAGGAATCCCACAGTCACCAACTTCCCCCTGATAATCAAACACCACTGTCCATCACCCGTCCTCCCTCAAAGAGCCACAGAGATATCTTCCCCCTCTCTTCACTGCTGCCATTTTTTTGGCAGCACTCCCGAAAGAAATTTCAGGTTCTGTGGTTAAGAACTCTGCCTAAGTACTTGTTAATATCTATTGCCTGTATGCTGTACACCAAGGCCCTGTCAACACAGAGACAAAAATGTTTTCTTTTTGTCTCTTTGTCTTCTTCTCCGTGTGGACGCCCCCTGAAGCTGCATTCACACCAAACACAACCTTAGTGACCTGGGCAACTGTCCATGCAAAGTCAATGTAGAGCCGTGATGCAAAGGATGTGATCTGGGCAACTTGGACGCATTACTGGGTCACTTTGGACGCGTGACCAGGTTGCGGTGCTCGGTCGCCAAAGTTTAAATTTTTGAACTTTTCAGGCAACATCATGTGTTGCTGTGCCACAACATCCAATCAGCGTTGTATGGGTGTGTGGCGACAACTTTGACAGACTTTTTTTATTACGGCTCACAGAGTGACAGTCCATGTCCGTGTAGGAACATTAGTTAGTGAGTACGTTAGTTCTGCCAAGACAGGACCGCAGAGAACTCCCTACTCGAGGTGCAGCTGACAGACGATGCTGCTGCAGGGCCATCAGCAGCAGTGTTGTGTGGTTGGTAGGTGAGCAAAAAGGATACAGTTGGAATAATGTCAGCTAATACATCCTATTTTATGATATGATATGATTGGGGTGAAACTAAAGCAGGTGTGACGTCACTGAGCAACGCAGTGGTGACAAAATGAGCTATTTATGGACAGGTGACTTGGGTGGGCGACGCGATCTCGGCCGCCAAATCGTATTTGGTGCAAATAGGGCTTAGGAGTTCCTTCTCTTCACTGCGCATGTGTGAGCAGCTCTATATACGTCCAGATGAGGAAAGAAGAGAGAGAGAGAGAGCGAACCAGAACCAAACATTTAATAGTTGCAAAACATCTGTATTCAAAGAATTTTTAGCTTTGTCTGTGCTATGATTAACCTCAAGTAGCAATTCGTGCATTTTCTTCTCCATTTAAAACTATCAACCTTTAGGTCTTTTTTAAAAATGTCCCTATTTTGAAATTCTTTTTGAATACATTTACACATAAGCTGATAGGGTTATCATTTTTGCATGACTCAGTTATTTAGTCTTTGATAAAAAACGTAAACTTTGTGTGTATTTTTGTGACTTTATTGGAACTTGAAAAGAGATTAATTCTGTGCCAAATTTGCTGCAGTAAAGAATTTGATTTAATTCATATCTTTTTTTAGTTTTGGACATGCATATAATGGACACCTATCTGTGCATCTCATATTTTAAATAAGCTGTGGCACACAAAAATACATTCAGACACTGACATCAGGCTGACATCAACACATAGTCTGCATCAATTGATGTTTAAGAACTAATGTCTGTCATAGACAGTCAAAGATGCAAACTTGGTTGGCATATAAAGCTGAGCAGTCTGTCCTGGTGATTTTCTTTTAGCCTAAACTGTTGTTTCACAGCTGAGAAACAACTGAATATTCCCTTCATTCTTATGCTCTTTTGGTGCTGTCAGAAGCAGTTTAATGCTAGTCTGTTTGAACAGTGCGGCTGAGCAGAGACTTTCACACAAGTGTTCAATGGGAGTTTCAAAATAAAGCTATGTTCTACAGACAGTGGCTTATATTGGTATTACTTTCAATTGATCTGATTGGATATTTGATCAGTCAATTGATGTACTGATATACATCATTAATTTTTTGTTACACCCCTAGATGTCGGTGGTGCAGTTGGATAGTGTGGTTGGTCAGTAACCAGGAGGTTGCAGGTTCAAGCCCAGCTCTGGGTGACACATGGCGATGTGTCCTTGGGCAAGACACTTAACACATATGGCCCTTTTCCACCAGCCTGCCTTGGCCCTACTCTACTCTACTCTACTCTACTCGGCTCTACCCGGTTTGCGTTGCGTTTCCACCGGCACAGTACCTCCTAAAACAAACCAGTTTTAGTACCTACTCTGCTCTGGTTCTAAGCGAGCTGAGTCCATACTAAAAGGTGATGTCGACCGACTGCTAGCTACTGATTGGTCAGAGAATGTCGTCACCGATCGGTCATGAGTGCGATGCCCAAAACAGGACTGCAGTACATATACACTTTGTTACTTTATGGCAATAACTTGCTGCCATCACAATGTTAAACACAGGACTTTATCATTACGAGCTAGCTAACAAGCTAGCGGTAGCTTCCATTAGCTTACCCTCATACGTCTTTTCTTTGCAGCCCGATTGCTCTTGTCCTCGGCTTCAAACTGTCGTATAGCTTCCAAAACTCTCCTGTACTTCTTAAGGGTGTTTCTTCTCGCTGCCTGCAGCCTTCTTCTGCTTTCCTCTTTGTAACAAAAAGCCACAGACCGAGCAGCAAGTATACTATTGCCTCCAAGTCCTCCATTGTTTTGGTTGTTGTGTCACGCTCAAAATGACATGAACGCAGTGTCGCCCAGCTGTTTCACAGCGCCCCCGCCCCCACTGGGTAGGGGACCGGGGTGGTGGAAAAGTAGACCAAAGCGAGTAGAGTAGAGCCGGGTAGAGTCGGGGAAAGCCGAGCTGAGTAGAGTAGGGCTAATGGAAAAGGGCCACAAGTTGCTCCGACTGCTGCATCAGTGGTTTGTAAATGGGCGTGAATGTGTTTTTTGATACTGATGGAAAACTGACACAGAAACTCAGAACCATCAGTGAGTGAATGTGAGAGTGAATGGGTGTGAATGTGTAGATGTGACCTGCGATGTAAAGCTGCTTCGAGTAGTCAAAACACTAGAAAAGTGCTATATAAGCACAAGTTCATTTTACCATTTAGACATGAAGGTTATATAGACCTAAACTATCTGCCTGAAATTAAGGATATACCTCAATGAGGTTTGCCTTTTTTTTGACAGCTTTAAGGTTGCCCTAATGTTCATCTTGCCTTTAAAGAGAGAGATGCCTGGGACTTTGGCATGATACAAAATTCACTTTCAAAGTCCAAACAGGAAATCTAGTGAACAGCTGCACAAACACAAGGCCAGCCTTTCCCACAGATGGTAGACAGACGATGATGGAGCCTTTTTTAATGTGCCTTTTAAATACAGCATTGACAGCACATTGATTTTGTCTGCAGTTTGACCCTTAAACATAACCAGTCCCTTTAAAACAGGCATAATTGTACATTAGACTTAAGTGCTTAAGCATTATTCTGTGCAGAAGAAAAATCAGCTTTGGCATTTGTTTACTTACAAAGCCTTTCTCTTAAAAATTGCTTTCACGCTTCAAGTCACCGTTTAAGTGGATGGAAAGCGCCTGTGATGGCCACTGTGGCAGATATTCTTTTTGTCTTTGTAATTTTGCCTTGTTGTAAACAACAGATCCCCAGCTCAGGCTCGAGTGCATGCCAAACGTTGAATAACGGTTATAAAGGCATCAGCCTCGTGTGTCAGGACGCTCTCCTCTGTGGCCTCTCTTTCTTTGTGGTTGTGCGCTCACGATTCTCTCCCTTTTTTCTCTTTGCTTGTTACAATTTGCCAGCTCAGATCAAACAAATATGACAGAGATACTTATATTCTCTCAGTTTCATGTGACATCCTATACTGTCACAGTGGTTGTTTTCTATATGGCACCATGTTGATCATGGGAACACAAACACTGTGACTGAGAAAACCAATGTGGAGGCCAAATGCTCCCTCTTTTTACTTTAGGTTTTTTAACCTGTACAAACATGAAAACTGAAAAAGCCTCTTATGATGTAGTTTGATCAAATGCTTCGAAGATGCATTTTTCAATTGATTTTTCCCACTTGTTGAGCTCTCAAACACTGAGTCTGAAAGGCACAACAGTTTCCAGTCTATCTGTGTGTTTATATATTTTATTTTTCTTTATCCTTTTTTTCTCTGTTCCCCCAGGATCTCCCTCTGTTGCTGGATCAGTGTTTACTCTCAGCCTGTGCCGTCTTGTCCTTTATGCTACTTCACATCCTCCTGCAGAGGTGTCTCGTCCCCAGGTAATAATAAAAAAAAGAAAAATACAGGAAGGAGCTCAGTGTTTGTAAGGAAGAGAGTGATCGGGGTTGTGGACTACACAAAAGTGTTTTTCTTCACGTTAGGGTTGCACACACATTTTCACCTGAAATCAGACCCATGAAAAAGCAGAATTTTGAAAAGACATATGTTCAGTCAGGGGTGCCACTAGGAAATGTGGGCCCCATGAATAGATATCAAATCGGGCCCCGTCACCTCAGACCAAACTTATCCTGCACAATAACGAGCTACACCCTCATTATGTAAAATAATAGTAATGATATTGCTGTGCTAACGTGTCATTTAGCCTGCTTTCTCTTTCAATCATTTCTTTTTGGTTTTGCTCTCTTATGGAGACGTGGAAATCATGCATGCTTGAAGTTTTTGAGCTTTTATGGAAATAGAAAAGTTTTGTGATACAGAGACAGCATAAATGTTACAAGAATGAAAGGATTCATTGGATTCATTTTTTGATTAACATTGCTTTATGTCACAACATTATTATCTTTTTTAAATTTTATCTGTTCATCCTTTTATTTCCACTTTTATTTGCTTTTTCTTTTATACTTGTATTTTTGTGATTTGGCTTTCTCCCTACACCATAGAAGTGGCAGGCACATTATTAAGAAAGGCACATTTGAGACAACAATTCTGAGGTATTACTATGGATCCTCCTCAAATTAATGATCAATATAAGTCAGACATACACATCTTTATTAGATAATGTCACTTTACCTACTTTGTTTGAAGTAGACTTGCTGTAGAAAAAGATATTTCCTGAGAAGATCTGCAGGCTGCAATGGCTACTCTTCAAAATGGCAAAACTCCAGGCTTAGACGGTTTGCCAATTGAGTGGCACTTTTCTAAATAATTGTTCCCTCCCTTGCGTTTCATGACCAGTTCATGGTTTAGTGAAGGATATCTTCCTCTGCCTTTATGTTTAACTTCTATGGTCCTTCTTCATTAAAAGGATAAGGACCCTCTTCATTGTTCCTCTTAAAGACCTATTTCAATCCTTATTGCAGATATTAAAATTATTGCTAAGCATTACAGCTTGATTAAGTTCTGCATCATCTTATTCATCCAGATCATACTGGCTTTGTTCAAGGTCGTACATCTATTAACAATTAAAGTAGGTGCTATTCTTCATCATTCTACTGATCTCAACCCTGCAAATGTTTTTCTCTCTGTTGATGCAGAGAAAGCATTTGACAGGGTTGAATGGACATTTCTTTTTGCTGCTCTTAATAGGTTTAAGTTCGGATCAAAGTTTTGTCATTGGGTACAGATTCTTTATCGATCACCTATGGCTACTGTTAGAACTAATACCAGCTATTCTGAACTCTTTTTACTTTCAAGAGGCACAAGGCAGGGTTGCATGCTGCCACATGCACTGTTTGAATTATTATTGAGCCTTTAGCTGCTCAGATCTCATAAAAATATCAGTGGTTTAATTATTAGAAAGGAGGAGCATCGTATATCTTTGTGTGCTGATGACATTTTGTTAAATCTTTTTGACCCACTGAATTCCGTACCAGTTATGTTAACCCTTTTTTAAGATACATAAATTAAAAGGCTATATAAATATTCTCTCACCTGTAGGTACATAGATCCTGTCTTGTTAGCTGCGAGGAAGTGAATAGCTTTAAACTGGAAAGCATCTAAAACACCAGACTGTCCAAAGTTGGAATGAGCTCTCATGCTACCTCATCATGGATAGAGTTCAGGGCTGAACTGGGAGCAAAATATGGCCCTGGCATTTTTGGCCATGGCAGCCCACCACGATTATCTATACAATATGCCAGAGGTGGGACCAAGTCACTGTTTTGCATGTCTTAAGTAAGTCATAAATCTTTGGTCTCAAGTCTCGAGTCAAGTCGAGTCTAGAGACTGGAAAGTTGAGTCAAGTCTTCAAGTAAAAGCAGGAGAGTCAAGTTCAAAGTCTTCAACTTTAAAATTTAGTGTCAAATTATGTCACCCAATTAAATGCCATTTAAACAATACAATATTATTTTATACTTTTTATATGTTTTCACTAATACAGAAAACCAGTTTGACTGAACTCATCCACACAAAGGAAATGAATTACACTCAGATATTGTACACTCTCACTTTACAGTTTCACAGGGGTGGTCATCTAAATCTGTTACAAGGGCCAATATTTGTACTCCTGACAAAGACCATAGGGGCCGTATTAAAAGCCCCCAAAACAAAATGGTATACGATTTTTGGTCTAATCTATATATATGTAATCAAATACGTAATATTTTCACAATTGTACTTATTTCTTAGCCTACAAAAGCGAAGTCAGTCCTTATCCGCCATACGGCCATCAGACAGCATTATGGGTGATAGGGACAATTGTGATGTCTTGGCTGCATCTCTCTGGTCTGTCATGTTGTCCATCTCTGGGTCTGACTTAAAGATGCTCATTTTCCTGGATGAATGTTGGCTAATATTGGTTGACAGGTGGATTTCTGTAAATCAAATCCCAGTAGTTTCAGGGATTGCATTTACAGCTGTAGTTACTTTCCAAACTTCAACTAATGGGGGCCGGTTAGGAAGCTGTGGAGGACCTGATGTGGCCTCAGTCATCCAGTATGATGACAGATTTGTCAAGCAAGGTAGATTCTGGGGATGACTCTGTCCTCTTGCTGGAAACCTATAAAAGGTTTTAACATTACTTAATTTGCAAAGTAGAAGGAAATATTGATATTTGGCTCATGTTAGATAAAACATACACTGAAGCGGTGGCTCTTACAGCTCTATCCTGAGACCCAGTCACCATCTCAACAGTCATCATGACCCAAATCTTAAAAGGATCAACCACTTTAATTTGTTCAATAAAAAAAATGTTGCAGTTTGAACCTTGGGTGGAAAACATATTTTTGAGACAAGGGACAGGACAAAAAATGTTATAAATATTGAATAATAACACAAGCCCTGGGAAAACACATCCTTAAATCTTACTCACTATGTTTCCTGTCATAACATTCAAATGTTGGTTGTTTTCTAGATATCTCTTGTCAAATGTTTATAATAGGAAAACACCATTTTTTTTATCCTAAGATGACAGGATATGTCAGCACCCCCAGGGAACTACTAATACGTACTTGTTACAGGACAACAGAGTAAAATAGAATAGATGCATGTTTGTCCGCTGAGGGCCTCCATACACTGAAGACATTTTTGCCACATTTTTACCTGATTTGTAAACATCCACTGAAAACAGCTTTGAGACCCACTTTTGGGCCTCAACGCACAGGTTAAGAACCGCTGCACTAGTAGACTGCATTTGGAGCTTGATCCTTTACAGATATCTCTTATATCATGGAGAATAAGTGACGCAGGATACCACAGGATCAATTTATCATTTAGAAAACAGTGAGTGAGTGAAAACAAAGAGTCAGAGCAGGACTGCTTAAAAATGTTGAGTTTTTATTAATCAAAAGGTTGACTCGTAATTCTTTAAGTCTTTGTGTTCACTTAAACCATGCCATTAGCCATCGAGACACCACTTAAATACCAAAAATCACGTGAAGTGATTCCCTGCCCCTTGCACTGCGCGTCTTTCTGCATCTTTACGCTCATCGGCACACGGACGAGCCAGTGCACAGAGACGATGAGCAATTCAGGAGTTATTTACCGTAGATGAAATATTCACATGCACATGGGCCAACCTGCAAAAAGGCATAGCCGACAGACAACAGCGGTAACAGCCACGCTTTAAATGAAGAATATCAGGCCTGTAGTTCACAGAGCAGATGGTGGCTGCTGCATCACTTTGGATATGACCAGGATGAAGATCTCGTCGTCACGTTTTCACAGCGAGAAGGGCTGAGAGATGTCATTGGATTAGCCCAATGTCCTTCAAGAAAATCGAGCAATGGGCTGTTGCGGTCAACAAAAATGATTTATAATACAGTTTTTTGGTGAAATCATGATAGCCCCGGGCCGGCCCAAAAACTTGCATCTACAAAAGCAAAGGCAAAGCCTCAGACTTTACTAAAATCTGGCATCCTCAAATGACTTTTGGTTTTATAACAGTTTACACCAGAGCAAAGAACAGAGATAATAGTGGGGTCTGACTGCATTCGGCATGTTGTTTTGTCTGTATGTTAGTGTAGTTTTGTGATTTTGTATGATCTGCATTTTCTCTGTTTTACTGAATTTTTTATCTATTTATTTCTTTTTATGTCTTTTTTTGCATCTGTTTTGCTTGTTGTTTTTGTGGGGGGATAAATTATTGAGGAATGTCATTTATGAATGTGTATTCTCCGTATTTCTGTTTGTAAGAAATGGATACAATAATAAAAAAAAGAAATCCTTTGGATCGTTTCATACAGCAGTATTTTGAAGTGGGCCAGATCACACAAAAAGGCAGGGCTGTCCTTAGTCACACCCAGTGTACAAAGAACGCTGGCTGGTGTCTGGAGTGGATCATAGAGGACATCAGATATCAAGGTGATTTTCTTCAGTGTAACACCTTCAGAAGTGTTTGCAGAGAAGCTGTCAGTGATGCGTAAAAGTATAAAGCAGCTTTGTAAAGGGCAGATATTCTTGCTCCAGTAAGCAGGACCAAATCCTGGAAATATAAACAAGTTCTTGAATCAGTAGATTTTGAGTCCTGTGATGATCTGATGTAGAGACTGAGTATTGTTAACCTGTTGCTGTTTTCATAGTATGTTGTACCTGTACACAAAAGGTGACTTAATGGGATCCAAAACATCATTATGAGGTAGTACTTTGTTAATCTACTTTGTTTACTGTTTGTAATGATACAGTAATAACTACTGCTGCTGCCTAAACTAACACAACAGTGTAATGGGTTAATTTATCAACTGGTTTGTGCCGGTTGTTGAGTCGTTCTCACTCCAAATATTCAGCTGTAGTGGTTGATTGGAAGCGAGCTAAGGTCCCCATTATACTTCACAATGTCCATTATTGCACAGAAATAAAAGTGCCTGTTGCATTGCACATTACCCTACTGCCCAGGATTATAAAGTGCCAGGTTGAATACAATATTGCACGATGCCCATGACACATGGCTACACATGCAGACTACTTAGTGCTGTACACCAATCAGCGTGTTTAGAGGGTGGAATTACCATTTCCTCTGTTCAATCACAGGCAGTGGCAACTGTACAGCTGATGCATTAAGAAAAAAGTGATAATAATGTTAAAAAAATGTCTGGCAAATATACTTGAAATGGATTAAAAGTTGCATGACCTCTACAGAGCCCCTTATCCGTATGACCCCTCAGGGTTATGTCTGTTAAAAGACTAAAATCTCTGGGCCTGTTCGGACACAGTTTGATGTTGGTTGTACAAAAGCCTGACTTGAACTCTCTGAATCTGACTTCCTCCCTGCTGCTGCTGCTGTGGTTGTTTGCTTTGTTGTGCTGGGCTCTTAGTGCTGTCAGTCTTCAAAGGTTCCCTGCCGAGTCACCATTCAACCATCTGTTATCATGTGACCACAGCTGTTGTTTTTCTGTCCATCTACGTAGACATCAATAGAATCTGCATATTAAACATTTAATTTTAACTTTATTTGCATAATGCTGCAACAGTCTTCAATCTACCATCTGCAACAGTTTGTGATTACAAAATGGGCAACAGATTGTGAACCACAACACACTTTTCCTAAGTGCTAGTTAGTGTTTGTCAAATCTTAACAAGTCATTACATTTGACTATTACCAGCAATAAATGACATAAGTATTAGAAGTTGATCTGCTCTCCAAGGATGAAATTAGACAGTGTAGAGGAAGCATGAGCAGTAAGAAAGTTATGAGGAACAAAATAATGCTATAAAGAACTCAGCAAATCACTCTGGTAAAGTAATTGTTTATTTTTGCCCAAATTATTTTAGGCATTGCTAGTAATTAATTCATCTCAGAGGATCATTTTTACTTTGGTTTTTCTGCTAACTTTTTGTTTAAATGTGGTTGGCACTCAAGTAGGGCATGTCCTTTAACTATAAACACTAAAATAATTCAGTTTATATGATTCATTTTAATTTAACCAGAAGTCCTGTCTGATTTGTATGGGGATCTTACTTTGTGCCCCCAGTGGTGGGCCATCAGAGCCACACAGGGCCTCCTTGCTGGCCTAAACAAACTCGCATAATCTGCTCCTCGACCTTTATAGAAAAGCCCCTTTCACAGTGCATTTACGCGAAAGGGCTGCACAAAGGTTCTGCCATCATTACACCTTGAGATGTGCAAATAAAGTCTGTGAAGGTCTGATATTTCTGTCAAATTACAGTGTGATTAAGGCCTTGGAGGAGCGTGACAAAGCATGACACAGCACAGGTTTCATGTATAAGTAATATTTTGGAACTTCCAACTTGATCACCTGAAATTTGTTGCGAGCTTCATATTTTTTTTATGAGCACTACAAAGTACTTGTTAATTTAGCAGCAAACATGTGCTCATGTTTCAGTATTGACCATCATCCAATTGCACAGCAGCAGCTCTTGTCTCCTGCTGAAGTTCAAGCTGAGCTTCAGGACAGGGAAATGGTGACTCATGTGACTTTGAGAGTGGCATGGTTGTTGGTGCCAGACAGACCGGTCTTTGCATTTAAGAAACTGCCGATTTACTGGAATTTAATAGACAACCATCTAAAGGGTTTACAGAGAATGGTCTGAAAGAAGAGAAAAATCTAGTATGCAATTTTTTTGTTTTGTTTTGTTTTTTTATACGAGAGTTAGAGGACACCAGTGTGGTTTGAGATGTTAGAAAGGCAACAGTAACTCAAATAATCACTCATTACAACCAAGGTACACAGGATATTTTCCTTGCACACTTTGCCCCCTTAGTACCAGCTAAGGATTGTTTAAAAGCCACAGCCTTCTTGAGTACTGTTGCTGACCATTTCCTTGCTTTTGCAACCACAGTGACCCATCTTCTGATGTTTCAAAGCTCAGATGATCTCAAACTGGTTTCTTGAACATGACAGTGAGTTCATTGTACTGCAATGGCCTCCACAGTCCCAGATCTCAATCCAATCGAGCACCTTTGGGTTGTGGCCCAAATGAAATTTAGCTCCATAGATGTGACGACAAGATTCTACGCTTCATGCCAATATGAACAAAAATCTCTGAGGAATGTCTCCAGCACCTTGCTGAATCCAGTCCTGAAGAATTAAGGCTGTTCTGAAAGAAACAAGGGATCCAACTTAATATTAGTAAGGTTTAATTTATAAAGTGGTCAAAGAGCGTGTCTGTCATTGGTACCAGAAGTTTATCATTATTGTCTCACAGTCACTCTTTTCCCAAGTCCTGCTGCTTGAAGTGCAGCTCATTTTTGTCAACGTCTATTTATTTCATCCACAAAATAGGTTTTGAAAACAATGGAAATGTAGGTGTCTCTACTTTCTTTGCTGTACAGTATAAACTTTTTTTGGTGGTAGTTTTAGTGAGCTCTTAAACAAACTACATGATTGCACAGATGAAGGGACATCAAACAGGATAGCCATAAAGGAAGAATGTCTACAACCACATGAATATCAGAATGAGTATGAAGTTAAATACCTGAAATAAGAGTATAATGTTGATGTTGAATTAAAAAAGAGAGTATCGTCGTTTTTTTTATTAGCCCTAGTTCAGAGCACACTACTTCATAACACATTTACAAACCACACATCTGATATGCTCACGGCAGTATGAACACTGGTGTTAGAAATTCACTGAACAAAGTCTTTATCACAGCCGTGTCTAATTACAGCCCACTGAGCTGTTGTTTTAGAATCTCAGTGTTTCTTCAACACACCTTTAAATAAGAAATAAGGCTATTCTGATTTTACAGCTGTGGTAAAGTGAGTTTTTCTTCACCACATTTCAAGACAAACGTTTTATATGATTTTATAATGAACTGCACCCAGAAAGAGAGTGCTTTCCTCTTTGAACGCTCATCTTCACATGATTTATTTCATTCTCAAAACTGCTTTATGCAGATGCTCTTCACCTTCATCTTAAATCTTGAGAAATAACATTTTCTTCCTGTTTGTTTTATTTTCTTGCAAGTGACTTGTTCTTGCCGCTGCTCTGTTAAGAGAAGCGTTAAGTAAAATAACCTTTGATTTTGATTTAAAAGCACAGCTCTTAAAGTAGATCAACTTATCTGTTGGGTTCCTGCTTTTACATTTTCTAAGCAGAGTTAATGTTTGCTGGCTTGTTTTGGACTGCCTCCCATTTTTTGAAAACATGTATCTTTTCCTGGAAAACACATATCTCTTTTATTTTTTCAAGTAAAAATAAACGTTGAAATTCCTGTTTTTATTTGAGTTTTGATAACATGGAAAAATCCACGTGGTTGATGAGAGATGTATGACTGTAAAGAAACAAGTGTAAAGAAGCAAAGTGTCTCACGTGAAGCTTAGATTTTCATCTGGTTCAGTGTTTTTTCACACGTTTTATTTAATGCACCTCTGAGGCTTCCATGTATTTATTAATGTTCTTAACCTTTCTGATCCTCAAAATTCACCGGGCTACAAAACTTCGTTCAGACTTAACAGAAGGGAAGATTTGAAGTAATCAACCGGTAATATCCGTATCAGCACATAATACCTTACAAAGTTTAATACTGGCATTTGCAGACATTCAAATCCTGGCAGATCACTGATACAAATCCACAGCATGTATGAATAAGTTAAAGGTGTGAGGACCCAACAGACAAGTCTCTGAAGATCTTAATTATTTTTCTTTTTACCTTTGCTGCTGAACAACAGCCAGTTTACTTTCTCTTTCCCCTTGAGATTATGCTGTGTGTGGGTGTGCTGCTCTGTACATGTGTTTATGGTTACTTCTGCAGCTAAGCAAAATTGGGTGATCCATAGCCCTATAAAAACCTGTGGGACATCTTTGACTCACAATTAACAAACACTGTTGTTTATATGTATATAAAACACCCACAATGCATTGTAAATTATGATCCTCAATAGTACTTGAAAGGGGTGTGATAGGGGACCATCCATGTTGAACTCATAAATTTTATTTTCGGTGTCCAATGTCTTATCGAAACAAACCGTAATGGGTCTGAAAAATCTTGAAAATATGGATTTCTTTTTTAACAATTAAATTTTTTTTTTCTATGGTGGAGCGACGAAAGACGGAATAAAATGGCTCGCAATATAATATACATCATTTTGCTCTTTGGAAATTCTTTTTTTTTTTTTTTGTTTAACTTTCAAAATATCAGTAACTCACACAAACTGACATAAAAATATTAAACATTTTTTTGTGTAAAGAGCAGGAGTGAATGAAGAAATTTAATGCAGTAAAGGATAAAACATTATTTTCCATACAATTTATGGCGCTCTTTTAAGGGGTCCACTTTCTGGACCTATTGGTCTGTGTGTGAGTTTTTTTTTTTTTTTTTTTTTTTTAGCTAACACGGAACAAAAAATGTATTCTGCCACAAGATCAGTTTGGTTGTTCATCAAAGTCATGCCCCAGACTTTGATAATCCAAAAAATGATTTCCCTCCTAGCATCTTGCATTTTTTAAATATTCCAATTTTTGTTTTTTAACGATCCAAATATGTCGGTTTATTACCATACCCAAACTGTCATACAGACGGACAAACCTGCAAAAAAAAAAAATATAGTGTAGATGAATTATGTCGATCTCATGCATTGAAACTAAAACTTAAAAAAAAATATATATATATATGCCAGTCTTTTAAGAAGTCCATTTTCTGGACCTAATGGGCTCTGGGTAACTTTTTTAATGGGACTTAAGGATGAAGTTAACACCAAAACTAACAGTAAACTGTGACACTGTATAATCCTCGCATCTCTATTCAACCATAAGATTTATCAAAATAATCTTTAGAACCAGCAGATAATCTTTGTTGGCTTTGGTTGAAGGGGAGGGGATCTGGACAGAAATCACACTGATTGTCTCTTGGTGTGTACACCCCCTAAAATAAGTTTGGCAATTGTGACTGTCACAAAAATCCAATTACTTTCCACTCCTGGTATCTGTCATGTAAATCCTTTTATAGTATCGTGGTGAAAATTAATATACATTTCACTTTGACAGGTTCTCAGTTCTTTTCACCACATACAGGCATGAAATCATGGCATACGTGTCACTGTAATAAGTTCAGTTGTTTTCACTCATTACTGTGTGATAATGATACGTCAGTGGTGTCCAACCTTTCATCCTGCATCTAATAATAGCCCCTGCAGCCAGGCAGACGGAAAGTATGGTGGCAGGAGTGACGGAGATGATTCTGTGATAGCAAACTGTTCTTATCCCACCTAATTAGATTGGAGCTCAGCCTGTCATTCCGTGTAGTAAAGTAACACAAAGGCATAGCAGTGTCATTTGTTTCCTTAATGTGAAGCAAAAAAAAGTATGAGAGATGTCAAACATGAACAAAGCTGTGCAGAAAATATGCATGAGAAATATATCCTATATCTGGCAGTTTAATGCAGAAAAGTAGATGTGAATTAACCCGAGTCTTCAAAAAGCTGAACATCTGAACTACAGTGTACATTTTCCTGTCAGCAGGTGTCATGGGTCGGACTGGGAAAAAAACAAAACAAAACTGAGCAGCACTGACAAAAACCTAACCACTGACCATGTGTCTCCCAAGTTTGTCAGTGGGATGTACTAGAAAATACTGGACAAACGAAAGTGACATCAGCTGTTTGTTTACTGTTGGGGACTTGTAAGCCATCATGTTTAAAGTGCTGTTTCATACTAACTTGAAGTCAAGCTTACTATAAAGAGGCAGGGATGAAACAGGTCTTAAACCACTTGACATACTGCTTATAGCTCTGATTATGCAGAAATCCCTTCCTTAATAATATCAAAATACACAGGTTATATGAGGTTTTTCACTTTCCTTTACAGTATAAGGCCATTAACCCGTCAAACCAGGTGGACCAGTTCAATACATTTCACTGGTCCAGCTGGACAACTGCCCATGGAAAGGGTTTGGGAATGGGTAGAACCTTTGAAAAGCATGTCCTTCAGGTGATTGGAAGATTATTCCATCAATCACATTCATTAAGGGCCAATCAGGATATAGAGTAGGCAGGCATTACTCGTACAACATGTAAGACACTCCGTAAAACAAACTCGCCAAAACATGTCAGGAGTGGAGTGAAGGTATTCTTCCTCTTGAGAAATTCTTTAAAATTTTATTTCCGTTTCATGTAATAAAGAAATGCAGACAGACAATTTAGCCTGAACATAAAACAAAGACCTTGTTGATTTCTAAATCTTCAGATTAGACCAACAGGGTCTGACAGGTTCATGTTTATGACAGAGCTGTTTCCTTTACATCAACATTTTATCCTCATATTCTCACACTTAATAGCCTGTATTGATATGTGATTGCAATTGTGGGTGGCATTTATAATTTTGTATACAAACATTTTTGCCTGACAATCTTTGACTGTGTGTGTGCTTTTTTGTTTTTAGAGTATTATGCACCGAAGTATGCATCAGCTCTCCGTCATAATGTAAATTTTAATTGAGTTTATCAACAAATGTGATGTAAAACTGAGGAGTTTGTGCTGTTTTTCATCCCGTGTATGCTGAACAAGCTCACTGAGTGTGTGATTTGAGTTTGTGGATCGATGTCTCTCTGTGATGCATACTCTAAACATCAGGATCACACTGCTCCACTATCTTTAGACTTAAGACCAGGTTTTTGATAGCTTAAGGCACGGTGACTTTCTGTCTACTTAACACTCCAGCTTTGCACATGACAGCTCCTGATTTTTGGACAAACACACCCCTGGCCACAGAGTGCATGATCATTTGATTTTTAAACAGCACCAGTGCTTGGTGTCGGACTGGAGATATGCTTCCCGTTAACTTTACAGATGTAGAAGCATGATGGCTGCCATGCATTTCCTGTGTTGGATCCACAGGTCAGTTGTGCATGGCATCTACAATTAACGTGATGCAAACATAAGCTGCAGTCCATACATGACCGATAGGATCAGTGTAGACTAGAGGCTGAGCTGAGCTGATGTGACAGTGTCGACACCCTAGCAGAAACAATTGATAGTGTTTTAAAGGCAAACTGATCAATAAGATCCACAATCATCAATACCTAAATGTATGGCACTGCAAAGCCACATTTGTTCATCCAGCTGATGACAGATAAATTCTCTCTTAGAGGTTGGAAATTAGGGATGTAACTTAAGTGTAATTGTTAATCTAGTGACCATGTAAATTGGTGACTTAGAGTTTGACTTGAGTTGATACCATGAGAAACTATTCGGAGATGTGTGTGTTAGCTTACTTTCTGTGGCTGTATTTTCTTTCATAAAAAACTACTGAGTAGTAGCTTTGTACAATTACATGTATAAAAAAACTCTTACAATTGAAGCATCTGGGAGAGTACCCTCCTTTTGTTGCTAGTGCTTTAACTACGTCGTCTATCAGCACAGTCAGCAAAAACTCATCAGTACACACAGTCACTCATTAGACCATTACACCGAGACTATGGAGAGGGTGCACGGAACAAATTATGTGGAAATGGAGTCAAGACAATGCTGATTTCAAGGTCTGACCACTGAGCATCAGTTTCTGACAGATGATGAAATTAATGATGTGTTTAATTTTTGACTTTAATCTTTCAGATTTACGGCCATGTTTGAAGTTTACCTCTAACACAACAGGAAGTTGCATACAGCCTCAAGTCTTTGTACATACTCTAGTAGTATCCTCCAATCCTGGCAAGTACAAAAAAAAACAATGACACCAATGGATACAAACAGAAATGCAAGGACAAACAAATGCATGTTATCCAGCCTTAAAATGGCACCTCTGTCAGATGGAAATTAGAAGAGAAACGTCTGCCACACAACAATTCATTGAGAATTAAAGGTGATATATATCAGAGCAGGAGATGAAGCATCATTTACTTAAGATATATCTCTTTAAAAACATACATGTACATGTTCTCCTGCATATTTCGTAATATACATTGTTGAATACTGTATTTCATAAAATAATCACTTTTAGGCTATCTCCTACCTCCAAGGTATGGTTTCAGACTACATTTGTGTCGCAGTGTAACACTCATTTAAGTAAAAATCTAAAAATTAATGTCTTAAAATATATTTGCATTAATTTGATCTCCAAATCAAGACACTGATAAGCATCATTTTACATTGTCATAATGGACCCAAAATATGTATGTTTTCTAACACCAATATTTGAATAACAAATATGTTATTGAAATGTAAAAAGTCGCGTATCAAACATTAGCGTTTAACTGGGGTTTTTTAAATTGTACTTTTAAATGAGATTGCCCATTCATGTCATAGAATACTGCTGCAAGTAAACACTGATAATTAGCACATTAAATGTAGGCCCCTTGCAAAGTGTTAATCTGAGGGCAGAGATGGAGATAGTGAAGAGAAATTTATCCATGCTTGTTCAGGGATGATGAAATAACATGATCAGCCTCACGCTTTGGGTCAAAGTAAATGATTAATTGAGAGCAATTAGCTGCCACCTCCCTGATCCTCCAGGCTCGAACAGAGCTTTACACTGTATGACAGCTTTCACCCACTCCTACTCACACTGACTGAAGGCTTGTTGAGGCTGTCGACTTGCCAATCAAGATGTAATCACACACATCCACAAACACATCCACACACTCACACATGGCTGGACTCATCTGCAGGAGCAATTTAGGGGTTTGAGTATATTGCACTGAGGTACTTCAACATGCAAAAAGAGGAAGCAGGGCTCTCATCTCTAGCCTTTAGCTAAGTGTGACAATCTCTCCCTCTTAGCCACAGTGTACAAACGCCGATGTCAAACATTTCGGGACACTCTGAAATGTGCGTGAAACGGAGTACAGTGAGTTCAAAACATTTCCAACCTGCTGTATATTTGATAGAATGCTGCCCAGAGACAAGATATAATATCAAAACTCATATAGGCTACTTCATTGTTTCTGTGGAGATGTGCACGCACTCTGAATTTGGTGCTTGCAACAGATTCCAAAAGCAGTTGGGACAGGCGCATGTTTACCACTGTGTTTCATCACCTCTTCTTCTAACAACACTCCTAGGTGTCAAGGGACTGACTATAATTTTTGTAGTACTGAGGGTGAAATTCTTTCTCATTCTTGCTTGATGTACATCTTGAGTTGTTTACTAGAGCTGGGCTTCTGAAGTTGTATTTTTGCGCTTCATATTGTGTTGTATTTTTACTGGTAAACAGGTCCGGACTGCATGCAGGCTGGTGCTTAAAAAAAATGCAGTTTAGACTGTATTTGTTAAAGGTGGGTTGAAAAGTTGATAAACCATTGTAAGTAGTGTAAATAGTACCTATTCACATTCATCAATGACATACGGTGGTGCTGTTGAGCCATTTTGTGTGAAGTTGGCAGAGGTGACGTTCATTTTGCAGGAGAGACATGGCAGCATCAGAGAGAGACAAAAGGCAATGCACTGTTGACATCTAAATCCGTTATGCTGACTTATTGTGAATTTTCGAATAAGAAAGGGTGCAAGATGGAAATGTACACGACACACATTCATGTACTAGTGATGTATGATAATAAAATACTGCGGAAATACGGCTCATCTCACTTGGCACCACCCAGGGAAAGCAAAAGCTGATGAAAGCAAAGCTAATGCTAAGCTAATCTTGTAGAAAATCCAGCCAAAACTTGATGTCGAAGCTGTTTCTCAATTCTGCGTGAGCTAAGAACATAGCTCAATCCATCTCTTTATTTATGTGCAAAGACTCGAGGCCATGCCATGTTTTGGAAAACAAGGATTTTTCGTATGTGCTGATTATAGTCCAGGTATGTGCCTCCCTCTCTGTCTTATTTACCTCAAAAGAAGTAACAGCGCTCAACAGAGCAGGTTGGTGTTATTATTTTTTTAAATTTTTGTACGTTTTTCTTGTTCATGTGATACACACGCAGAAAAAAAAATGCTTTTAGTCAGTGCATTAGAAACGGAGAAAAAGACACATAAGAGTTATCTGCATTAACCAAAAATCAGAAACTCTCTCTTTCCTTGCAGAGACAGGATATGATGGCAAAAACATTGTTAATCTTTGCACTCCATTGTTCGCAGGCTGTTGGGACACTCACATATGATTCAATGTAATTTGCCTGGTTTTGTCTCATTCAGTTAGGACACAGTGTAACTCATTTAACCAGAAAAATAATCAAAGAATTCTAACTGATCACCCCTTAACACATTACCCCCAACCCTGTTAATTTCTTTATTTTTCAGTCTAGAAATGTGCTGTTTAAATCTCTGATTAAGTATGGGAAAAAAAAAAATCTAATTAAATAAATAAATCGATACGTTAAAATAGCTAATGAGGATCAAGACCTGCAGTATGAATGTAGTCTCGGTGGCACTTGACAGCACTCTAGATTCCTGAATAACTCCAGCTCTTAACTGTTTCTGCAGGAATGCCTGGTCTTTCATTTTTGAAACCGAAATATTGTCATGAGACTTTTTCGAGGTAAAATTTTTCAAATCAACTTTGGCAATACTATTAAAACTTTTCTCCTGTTCTCTTACCAGTTAGCACTTCATCTCTTTTCTTTTTCCGTCTCCTGATATTTTTTTCCATCACTTTACTCTCCCTTTAATACTCCCACGGAGAAGACTGATGGCAACCTCTTTTTTCAGTTCCGTCTCTGCACACGCAGTCATCATTGTCATCACTTTTCTCTCCCCTCAGCAGGCAGCAGATGACTGTTGGTGAACAGTGGACTGTATTCACCATATCAGTTTAACTGGAGCCAAGCTCCGCAATGACACTTTTTCCTTGTGGGTGGCCGACCTAGAAGGGGGTTTATAGTGTGTGTGGGTGTGTGTTTGTGCTGCTCTTTGCATTAATATGCCTGTTTTTTTGTGAGGGTTGCGGACATCTCCTTGAATCCAGTTTCATACTAAAATAATTAAAGGAATCTGCTCACAGAGGCCAGGCTGGTGAAGGCATTGACAAGCAACGTGTTGTCCAGCATCTCTTTTTGATTTGGCAGCGCTGTATTCCAGGCTGCTGCTTTAGTGCCTCAGCCTGGAGATGCAAATTCAATCAGCCATGTCTCACTCGCGGTAATTTTGCATACTATCTCAACAAACCTTTAGGCTGACTGAATTCCTGAACAGAAAAAAATGGCTGTTTGAATGCTTTGAACCTCTAATGTCTGTGTAGGTCTCTTTATATAGGCAATACATAAAAACATCATGCCTGAAATTCTCCCAAATGAAAAATTCAAGGGGAATTCCCATGTATGCGTGCTTGATTTATTGCAGAGTTCCAGTCTTTTGGGTTAATCTGTTGCTCTGCATACTGTATGCTGTCGCGAAAGCTCTCAGCCGACCCTCTGCAGCAGTGAATACACCAATGAATGCGGCTGTCTGTTCTCCAGAGAAAGCACCCACTGTTTCTCCCCGTCTCAGCGGAGGAGGAGGCAAGGTGCTGCTGCTGGCTCTCTAGTTCCAGCCACTGAATTTAGAGCACTATAAAGCTATCTCTCAGGGATTAATGCTCTTCAAGTGCCAATTAAAGTGAGGTAAACTGAGGCAAGTACATAGCCAAAAGTCACAAACATGAAGCAGATCCCAGCAGGTTCTTTGTGTCAGGATTTTGACTTTAATTAGTCATGTTTTTTTATAGAAAGGATTAATGTAGCACTTGAAGCCAAGAGATTTCAAACAGATGTAGAAAAACACACATTTGTTAGAAGAAAGTCATCAAACAATGAACAAACCTAAATCCCATGTGAGCTGTGATGTTTTGTAAAATGCGAATAAAACAGAATACAGACACTTGCTCTATTTAATCAAATGTAGCACAAAGATAATACATTTTAAATTCAAGCCGTATTCTTTATTTTTAATTACATACACTCTCTTTCTCATAAACAGTTGGCACAGGGGAAAGGAAAGACTTGAAAACTGTTAATCCATGTATAAAGCACATGCACATAATGATTAATAAAATCTTGATCAATATTAAACTGATGGATTTTGAGACATGACAGATTATAACAGATTTAACAATGTTGTCCTTTTTAGGAGTGTGAATCAAAACACAATTCCAATTGAGAACTCATAGCTCAAGGAATTGAAACATCGCTCCTTTTCCTTGACAATTCCCTGATCACTTCCTTGTTTTTTTGCACACATTGCCAATCAAGGACGTCATGTTCTAATTGGAGATAGTCAGCAGAAACAATAAGTCAAAAGATGTGATCATGGCAAGCAAGAACCAGAATCAAACAATAGTGGGCCTTATTTTTATATAAAATAACACTGCCTGCACAATACCCTGTTTCTGTTTGTGTAATTTCAGGAAACGTAAAGGCATTTGTCTGTTGGGCACTACATTAAATATCCAGAGCGCTATGCGTTTGACATTGTTACTACACAAACCAATGTTTTTTTACCACACAAAAATTCCAGAAGAATCATTAAGGGAATTGATAAAGACTCTGATCAGTAAGCAGAATTGCATGAGCAGATTTGGGCAGCTTCTGGCAATACAAAGAAAGAGAGAGGGAGAAATCCTGATGCTGCAGAGCTTTTGTCTTGTCACATTAAATAGCACTTAAAACAAACACTATATAGTATGGGCTCTTTAGTACATCAAACACACATGATAACTTCTAAAAGGCTTAGTCAGCCCGGATTGTGAAAGATTTTTCACTTTGTAAAAGACTCTAAAGGCAAGTAGTCAAACAGATCATAAATATTTGTTTACTTGATGTGTCATTGCAAGGAAATTATAGATTTTACCATCCACAGTACACATTAAAAGATTCAGAGAATGAGGAGAAATTGTTGCATTAAGGAGCAAGGCTGAAAAAAAACAATAAATGCCAGTGCCTTTTGACCCACAATGTGGGCTTGGAAACACTTTAGAAAGCATTTGTCACTCAATACACTAAGTCAGTGCATCTACTAACATAAAATTGGAGTCTACCAGCATGTCCAGATGTAGGGCCCTATAAAATCCACAATCATGGAATCATGGACGGAATCACAGAATTGGACATTTAAAGCGGAATTCAGTATAAATGCAGAATAGCATTGAAATGGGCAACATTTTACACAAAAGCTTTTTTGTTTTTTTTTATGAATAAAAAAGAATGTATCTCTCAGGAAAATGCTTAGAGGGTCACTAAGAATGGGGACCATGCACGCCTCAATTCCCCTCCCCCTCCCCTCATTAACAACGCAAACATGTTGAAGCGGCCGCCTGAGACACCGGCTAAGTTTGCAAAGAAGCTTCGAAACTCCCGGCTAACTCCAAAGTACAGGGCAGAGCAGTTTCCCAATGATTATTATATGTTAGGCAATCAAATGCTCTGCAAATTGTTAACATACTGTTAACTGGACCCATAAAGATCCGTGTGAGGACCACCTGAACAGCGAGTGTCTATACATCATTACTTTATGAAGTGTCTCAGGGTTAAATTTGTACAAAATACTAAAAACTGAATTCTCAAAAAATTAAAACCTAAACAAACAGAAACTAGGAAAAATCAAAAAGGAATTTGGGAAAAAATAAATACAAAAATAAATACAGGTGTTCTGACTTCTCTGTGCTCATTCCCATTTCATATGGACGGACCTACAGTGCAATGATGACCTTAAGTATTCCGACGGCTGACAAGTCCATATTTTTAGTGATTATTAAGCATCTTACCTTTGTTTTGTTCTCAATTGAATTTGGGCTACAGAGGAAGTGTATTTTACTGTAATCTGTTTCATTCACACACTTTTTAATATTCAAACAGAATATGAGTTTTTAGAAAATGGACAGATATTGTCAGAAATCCAAGCAAAAGGTTGTAAGAGTGCACAGGAAACAGAAATGGCTTTGTAAAGCCTCTAAAGTAATTGAGTGCAACGTACAATATATCCAGGTAAAGAATCTGATGGATATAAGATGGGACTTGGGATCAACATGCTGATTGATGCTGCTTCTTCAGTCGTTGAAAGGCACGACTGTCTTCTTGAACAAGACATTGGGGCTGAAGATCTTAAATTACCAGTCCATCTGTGTGCTCTAGGTAGTGACCAACACAGTGAGGCCTTAGGTGCATGTATCTGAAGTAAAGGTTTCCACCAGATATCTTTAGAGAGCTCAGAATGGATTAATGTCAGCAGCAGCAGCATGTGCCATCTTTAATGCCTCTCTGCTGCTTCTCTGTTTTTTTTTTTTTTTGGTTTGGGTTTTTTTTCAATGAAGATCATGGCAAGCAATTGTTTTGTGGGCAATTTAGTCAAGATAGAGGATCAAGTTTTCTGTTTGAATCTTTCATTGAGCGCCCATTACAAATAAAACGGCTTGAAAATGCTGATTTTCTTTCATACTAATACTCCAAGGCCAGCAGCACACTGGTTGATTTTTAGATCTTAAGTGAAAATTTCAACCAATTTTTATCACAAACTCACAAACATCCCTACTCAAGCAAACTGACAACACACTTGCTGTTAGCTGTGATGATTTCACAGCAGAGATTCCAGCAACACAAGAACTCATTAAAACTTGCATTATCAAACATGAGGAGGCAGAGGTAATCCTGTTGTTATATTAGTTACAGCCAATGTTATTCTTCCTTTCTCCCAATCATTAACAAGCCTCTACACCCATCCACATGGAGATAACCTGTAAATTGCAAGTAAAACTTCATAAACCAGAGATTTCTTTTTTCTTCTTTTTTTTTCTCTTTTTTTTTTGGAGATTATGCCAGTGAGATATGGACCTCCTTGATATATTGAAAAAATACTCCACCGATCTAAAGTTTTAGAAACACCACGATTTTTCCGGTTATTTATTGCAACTCAAGTCGTACAAGTCCAATGAGTAGCCTGAAATGTCACAGAGGTAAGTGCTGTCCTGCCATAGCTTAAAAGAAAAGGTTAGGTTACTCAAAACTGAAAAATTATGTACATTTCAGAATTATACAAGTAGGCTTCTTTCAGGGAACATGAAATGGGTTAACAATTTAAAGCTGTTCTGCAGCAATGAAGGTTGATCAAGCCTTGTAAGCTGGCTCTACTAATTACTACAGGTGTTTCAACTTTTCTTGATTGATTACAGCCCCCTCTGTCTGCATGAAAGCATACCCTGTGGTACCACACCCTTGTGAGCATCAGTTGAACAGCACTGTGCTGCAGAAAGTCAGACGTTGTTACAGAATTGGCAAGAAAAAGGCAATTAACAATGGAAGACAGACAGACCATCATAACACTTAAAAATGTAGGTCTTTCTTACAGACAGATTGCAAAGAAAGTCAAGGTGTCAGTGAGTACAGTTTTCTTCACCATCAAAAGGCACTCAGAAACTGGGGAAACTCTGACAGGAGGAGGTCTGGCAGACCCAAAGCCACAACTAAATCAGAGGACAAGTTTCTGAGAGTTAATAGTTTGCATGACAGGCGGCTCACAGGACAACAGCTTCAAGCACAGCTTAATAGTGGTCGTGGTAAGCGAGTCTCAGTTTCAACTGTGAAGAGAAGATTTCGAGCTGCAAGTTTGACAGGACAAGTTGCAGCAAGAAAGCCATTGTTTAGACGTCAGAATAAGACAAAGAGCCTTGCCTGGGCCATGAAACACCGCAATTGGACTACTGAAGACAGGAAGAAGGTATTATGGACTGATGAATCAAAATTTGAAATCTTCAGTTCATCCCTCAGGGTCTTTGTACTCCATCGAGTAGGTGAAAGGATGGTAACACAGTGCGTGACATCAACTGTCAAACATGGAGGAGGATGTGTGATGGTCTGGGGCTGTTTTGCTGGATCCAGGGTTGGTGACTTATACAGAGGGAGAGGCACCCTGAACCAAAACGGCTACCACAGCATCTGCAGCACCATGCAGTGCCCTCTGGTATGCGCCTAATTGGTCAGAGGTTCGTCCTACAGCAAGATAATGACCCAAAACATAAGTCCAAGCTATGCCAGAACTACCTCAGGAACAAAGAACAAGATGGTAAGCTTGAAAACATGGAGTGGCCAGCACAGTCTCCAGACTTAAACCCCATCGAGCTGGTTTGGGAGGAACTGGACAGAAGAGTGAAAGCAAAGCAACCTACAAGTGCCACACATTTACGGGAACTTCTGCAGCAGACGTGGGAAGAACTTTCTGAAGAATATTTGATTTCTATTGTAGAAAGAATGACTCGAGTGTGTTCAGCTGTTATATCTGCCAAAGGTGGCTACTTTGTCAAGAATTTATAATGCATTTTGGCCTATAAATTGATTTCATGATTTCTTTTTTTTTTACTCCAATTGCTTATTTGTACTATGCTTTCATTTCAGAGTGCAATGACACGTTAAACTGAATACTATTCAGTAAAAAACTGGAAAAATTGGGGTGTTGTAAAACTTTTGACCGGTAGTGTATATATTAAAAAATGAATAATTTAAATGATTATTTACCTTCATCAATTTCCATGAATATAGCTTGAAGTCACTTCAGTCTACAGCTCTCTTCATTTGGCTGTGTGGCTCATTCAACAACTAAATGATCTTCACAAGTTGTACCTCGTTGTAAGGGTGACTAACCAGGCTTTCCAACAATGAAAATTACAATACCAATTGATATTATTAAAGAGTATTAATGGACTGTTTTAGTCTTTTCAATCTTTTTTTTTTTTGGGGGGGGGGGGGGGGGGGGGGTTTAATGCACATTTTTTCCTTTGTAACATATGTACCTGGCTTTGAGAGTGCTTGGAGTTTTCAGCTGCTTGCTGAAAACACACTGAAGATAATGACAGCATCACTGTTGCTGCGACAGGTGTTGTTGCTCCGAGTGACCCCATTGGTCTTGGTCAATAGGGCTATGGGCTCTGGAGATCAATCAAGGCTGCAGAGAGAAGCTGACAAGTTGGTTCCCCATCCTCCTAAAATCACCTGTGTGTGAGTTCCAATGTGGGTTATTATTTAGGTTACAGTTAGGTTAACTTTTTACTGATGGGTGGACGGTAATGAGAGACAAGTGAATACTGAGCCTTCCACCAATTAGGGTCTACAGTGACATGAGGCCAGTAGGTGAGTCTAGTCCACAGGGCTAATAGCTAGCTAATTGATGGTGCCAATTTCAACCCTTTAATTGTAATTAACAGGCTATATCTGAATACCTTGAGATACATACAGTTTTACTTCTCATTCATTATGTTTAGGCACTAAACACTATTTCATTACGCTATTTCATTCTTCAACTTTCTTTTCATTTATTTTTTTTATAAAAACTGGAGGGTGTCATTTGTGAAGGTTACTGTGGATGCTCCATATGAATTGTAAATTACATGATACAACAGCTGAACAATGTCACATTCCCCTGGGTCAGGGTTATGTCGTGACTGTCAGAGGAATATACTCTAATGGTAAAGGGTCAATGATTTCCCTCTGTGTAACATACTAATTTGTAACACAGTAAGTGTTTTGGAGCTGTGTGAAAATAGTCTTTTACTTATTTATCTTGCCTATCAAAATACAACAAATTAATATGCAGATATTATTGTGATTGGAATGATGGTTATCATCTGATAGTCATATTAAATTTGTTTCAGATCCTTGTTTGCAAATCAGCAATTGTACAATGTGAAAGTAGAGGATTGTTTATGTATAAGATGCAAAACTTAAATACATATATGCATGAATTTATAATGTACATTTGAGTAATTTGTTCAGTTCAGTAAGCTGAAGCAGCTTTACATTTTCAGCTTTATAACTCTGATCTTCATTTTCACTCTTTAAAGGGAAAATGGCATATGTGGACTCAGGAGCACTGCTAGATATTTTGGTTTATTTTGGAAGGCAGTTTATGTTGGGTTGAAATTTAACAGATTTCTCTCTAAATCTAAGATTGCCTAGAGGGTACTTTTAAGAGAGATAATTCATAAATCATGAGTTTATTGAGTTTTGGCCTCCTTCCACCTGTTGTCTGGGGTGCATACGAGTGGCTTCCAGTTATTTCTCTGCTTGTCTGTACAGAACAGATAGGACATGCCCCATTCTTTGGTGTTGTTTCTCTCATGCCCTGCTGTCCTGAGGTTCACTGACCCATTGTTGACTGTCTCAAGGTCAATTCTGGGAGGGGACAACAGACACTTTTGGTGAAGTCTAAAACTTAGTAGGTTAAAAGTGATAAAGAGGAGAGCAGCTTAACTTGAATATCCTCATATCAAATCAACAAAATGGTGTGTATTTGCTTTATTCTGGTTTAAAATTGACAATTTTAGATGTTTAAAATCAATTTAAACATTTTTACTGTAAATATGAAATTTACTTCGAGAATGTTTGACAGTTTATACTCTTTTCAACTTTTTTTTTGTGTTTGTAGCAGTTTGTTTGCCAAATTTGCAATATTGCTTTACAGAAAAATTATTCAGATTCAAGATAAATTAAACCATTTAAAAGACAGTTTGGTTTTTGTAAGTGGGGTTGTGTGAGGTACATGGCATGCGCCTGAACATGTGCCACAGTGTCACTGCTCAGTTCTCTCTCCCTTCAGAAATCATGGTACATACACTAATGCTATACATTGCTGCGCATGGTGCCAAATGTTTCGTGTAATTTAAAAAAAATTGTGGGAGAAAACAAGCCTCAGAAACAGCGTGGGGTCATCTCACGCTACAAACAGTTAGTTTACATTAGCTTAATTTACCACTGCCAAGCTGCTTTGATTAGGCACTATTTTGAGGTGTGGCACAGCCTACGTGTCCTTCCACCAGCAGCACTGGCTACTTTCCTTCACAGAGGAAACAGTCACCACCAAACAGGATAAATTGCTGATTTTTGCACCCAGTATGACCGCCATTTGCTTTGAAATGTTTTTATGAATTGGAGTTCACAGGAAAAAATCTTCTGTAGATGGAGGTCTGAATTGAAAATGGTGGAATCTGCTATGAGAATTGGAGAACCGGCCGGACACACTGTACCTTTTGATTCAGGTGAATAAGTCGTGAGCTCATGTCGTTGTGGTGGTGGTAAACTAAGCTACAAAAATATGCTTTGTCAAAATTACTATGCTTGATCAGCAAATTAATCCTTAAGCATTCATGCATGTGGCTAATCTTTACTTGGGATGAAGTATTATTTGTGTGTTTAGCAAAATTCAAGTAAGACCGTAGTTTCATCCTTACACTGCTGACGAAAGGACACGTAGGCTGCGTTGCGTCTCAAAATAGTGCTAATTAAAGCAGCTTGGTGGTGGGAAATTAAGCTCATGATAAACATAGTGTTTGCAGCTCTGCTTTTGTGGCTTGTTGACTCCCACAATTTTTTTAGTTAGGTAAAATGTCTGGCACCATGTACAGCAATGTCTCATACTAGTACCTGTCCCGAGATTTCTGAAGGGAGAACTTAGAAGTGGCACTGCAGCACAAGTTCAGGCTCATGCCACGTACCTCACACAACCCCACTTCATAAAAACCAGCAATAACCCATTTAACCATAATCCACGGTTGTAAAATAATGTTAACTAGAAGTTCTTGGAGAGCACTAACGTCCGCCAAGGCATTTCTTGCATTGTTTAGCTGGGTTTTCAAAATAACTAGCATATCTTCCAGCATTAATAAATCTTTAAAATTCCTGGATCCACGTCTGATTACCACCAAAATCGAATCACTGCTTCCTTTGCCATGAACAACATTCCCTGAAAGATTGTTCAGTTATCTTTGTCATAGACAGACAAACAGATAGACAAACAGACTGACAGACACTTGCAAAAACATAACCTCCTTGTAGAGAGGTCATTCATTCCAGATGAATTTGTTGGCTGCCATATTTTGACCTAAATAATTAAATAAAACATGCATGCATGTTGAAAATATGAGAAATGGCTAATCAACGGTGGACTTAAAGAAGCAACTGTGCTTCTTCAAGCCAATAAAGCTTTTGCACATACATGTAAAATAAAACATGTTTAGCTACCTATTTAAAAAAAATTCCTAAGGTTGGACAAAGAATCTTTGAAAACACATTTTAAACAATATGAATCATTTTTCATGCTGAAAACCTGGAACATCAGCTGAAGAGATGCTCATGGGGGCCGAGGTGAAGAAGTATCCTATTCCTCTGGGTAACTATCCATCATCATTGTAAGAAAAAAAAAAAAAAAAAAAGCATAGCTCAATATTTATGGATTTTTGGCTTTAACTCATGTTTGGTGAGCTCTCATTTTTAAAGCACCCGTGCATGTAGTAGGACCCACGGGGGGACCATTGTCTAATTAAAAAATAATATTATAAAAGGTTTGAAAACTTCTTTTGTGTTAATCATTTGCATGAAAAAAAAAATAGGTCTGATGTGCAAAGTTTTTTTTAAGACACCAGATGGACTGTTCCACGTGTCCATGGGATATATTTTGTGTTCATTTGGGCACTGTGCTATAAGCAGTGTTTGGGAAGGACAGGACATTAAGACCGTAAGAGACTTGTATTCACATCGAGCTTTTGGCACAACCTACCTTCATTTACAACTACCACCCTTTTCTCCTTAAAGGACGCTGATTGGTCCAGTCATTTCCTGTCCTGGACCAGAATTTTAAATTTGAAGTTTTGAAAGATAGATCAGCCTGATGTCAGACATGGTACCTGGCTAATCCAGCTGCTTTGAATGTTACATTAAACAGCCCCCCCTTGAAACATGTGCTTTGCAGATATTGCAGTTGAATTTGTGGAAGAAGTTGTTGGTGAGCAACATCCAAACTGCTTAATCTTTTTCATAAGCAGCCTCTGTATTGTTTGTGTCCACCCAGGAAAAAGGCCCAGGACAACCAAAAAACTAATTACTCACATCCATGAATCAGAACACAGCGTATTGACTTCAGATGAAAGAGACCGGCCTCATAGACTGACCATTGAAGTGGTCCATTGTCACCACTTCCCAGTATAGCTTTGAGTCAGAATGGCATTGATATTTCCCCAGGATGATTTTGACATCTGAATAATAAAAAAGAAAAAAACATTTAACTAATTGCATTTTCACTTCTCCTGTAGCAGAGAAGATTGCATTTTTTTTTAATCTTGTTTTTATGTCCTGTGAGGTCCTCTGTGTCAGGCAGACCTCACAAAGTGATAATTTCTTCATTGCAGAGATGACAAATTAACAGGAACAGTTTGATCAAGCAATCCCGCTGCAGCAGAGTATTTACAGAGCAGGGAATCTAAGGTGTCAGGAGCCCGTTTTGATAAATTACAGACTGAAAGTACTCTAGAAAAAGAATTTAACCAATTACAGCAGCCCAGTTAAACATGAACAACTGGCAGTATGTCAGAGACACACAGGGCTACACTGCGCTCAGCCTCACAGAATCATTTTAGAGACAAGCTTTTTTTTTCTCATGTTCGGCTAACAAAATTAACAGTATAGAGGCTTTTAATTTTAATTTGGAAAGCACTAACATTCTGGACTTTTAGGATAAAGGTTGGTTTACTGATCTCCATCTCAGTATTACACCAAACCAGAATAGAAATGTTCACGTCCATATTCCAGTCATGCCCACCTCAAAGGAACCCCCATGATAAACCGTGAAGATGCTGGAGGGTTGGTAATTCCCATCTGTCTTGAGAATGCCTCTTCACAGGAAGAGCAACTGAGTGTGACTTGAATATATCAACTGCTGTCATTGTAAGTGTCACTGAATAGGAGGGAGGAAGCATGTTGATTTTTCTTAAAGCGATTCATAAACTGAAATCACAGAATTTAATTCAATTTATTATTTACAGTTTTCTCCATCCAAATCAGGAATTGGCAACCTGCAGTCCTGGAGCCACATGTGGCCCTCCCTCTCACCTCGATTTTTTTTTTTTTTTTTTTTTTTTTTCAGTTATCAAAATATTGAAAAAAAAAAAAAAGAAAACAAAAACAAACGGCATCATAAGATTTGAAAAATATATTTCCCTGATAACATTTTATGACGGATGTTTGTTCAGTTCTTAGCAAGAAATCCGTTATGGCTTTAACAGTACATTTCATTTTATGTTGCCTACTAGGACATGTAAGAGTGCCATTCAAATAGGGAAAAAAAAACCAACACTATAAGGTTCTGAGAAAACCAACAATTGAAAGTAACAAACTGTAATAAAGTTAGCCTTCAATCACATATAAGACAGCAAACAGCAACAAATATATTGAAGGGCAAAGCTTAAAAGGTGTCAGTTTCAGTCTACCAAAACACAGATCCAGATCCAGGAATTCTTAAAAACAAATGTTAAAATTGCAAGGTGGTGCAGTTTTTCCACATTTTTACTAATAGCTCAAAACTTACTCCATGAATTTTGGCTTCATATTTAGGGAATGTTGGTCATGGAACATGACGTAAGATTTCTTTAGATAGAGACGTCGACAAAATTGTTGGTACCCTTCCGTTAAAGAAAGAAAAACCCACAATATTCACTGAAATAAATTGAAACTGACAAAAGTAATAATAAAAAGAAATATTGAAAATTAACTAATGAAAATCAGACATTGCTTTTGAATTGTGGTTCAACAGAATCATTTTAAAAAGCAAAATAATGAAAATGGCGTTGACAAAAATGATGGTACCCCTAGAAAAGATTGAAAATGATTGACTGTAAGGACATGCTTAGTATTAACAATTTCAAAGCAGAGCAGCTCTGAAAATCGGGTAAAATAATCTTAGGACCACTTGAAAACCAGTGATGTTGCAGTGCAGCTGGATTCACCCGATCAGTGTCTGTAATTAGTCAGATTCCTCTTACAAAGCTTCCAGTCAAAACAATAGAGCTCCGTCTACAGATGCACTGCCCAATCAAGGCTCCACTATAGCAGGAAGTGACTGCTCTTAAAGAGATACGCATATATGCTTGTAGCTTCAGTAGCAGTTTAGTCAGATCTGGTCAGTGTTTCTTTATTAAATGGAGAAAAAAAAAAAAACGACACTGAAAGCACCTATCAATGGTGCAACATTTTTGCTTTGTTTTGAGATTATTTTTTTTTTACCAAATTTGTACTGTAGGACCCACCACGTACATTATCTGATTGACCTATAGGGAATTTGATTGACAGAATGATTGTCCAGTCACCTGCCAGATATGCTTTTGAAAGGTTCTGCCCATTTCCAATCACTATCTACGGGCTGTTGGAGTAGTGAAATCTATTCTGTTTATAATTGAACAATCCATCTGGCATAAAAATTTGGCTAAAAATTGGGCCAAATATGCAGTAGTCTGTACTCCGCTTAAGTTCTGAGCAAAACTGTGGTGTAACACTCTCGAGAAAGGGAGTCAGTACAACGAACAGCAGAGAAGTCAAGGAAGGAATCAAGGTAGCCAGGGGGCAGCGGCAGTTTACAGTGTGGCTTGATTTTCTGCTTTGGATCAACAGCAGCACAACATGCAAAGTCTGTCGCTGTATGATTTCAAGCGAGAAATGAAACACCAGCAGCATGCTCACACATTTTTAGATGCAGAATGACATGATGTCAAAGCAGACACCCTGTTAAGGCCTACTCTGTACCACAGTGAATCCACAAGGATCAGTTAGGGGATCACTAAGGAGTTGGATCAATTAACAGAATAGAAAATAGCAATGGTATCTTCAACCTCTTCAGCCCCATAGGACCCAATTTTGGGTCTGCTGGGGCTCAGGAGAAAAGCTCCTCCACACGACAGCACAAACAGTGAACTGTGCCTTTAAGACTATAGTCATTTCTGCTTTTATTTGACAAATACATATATTTTTGACTTTTGGCTAAATATGCACTGTTTTTCAAAATCCTCGCCTGACCGTATTGTTATCAAACCTCTTTAATTTTTCTCTGCATCACTTTATAACAATAATCCTTCACAGAGATGATGTAAACATATTTTATTATTCATTTTTAGAGTTTCACAGCCACTCCAGCATCATTTCTAAGAGAGATATTCACAATAAAACATTGTTTCTGTTTTAGGCAAGGATGAGATTTTCATATTATTCTGACTTCTATCTTCATTTACTCTGTCCCAGTAACACATATACTGATAAATTACACATCTGGACAAATCTCTCAAGTGTTACTTTTATTATGACACCAAAATTATTCAAATAGACCTTGTGGTTGCAGAGATACACTCTTTTCTTTATGGGTATGGGTTTTGAGCAGGAGGCTTAAAAAAGGGGCTCGGGCTGAACAGGTTAAAACATTATAAACTCCCATTTCCACCTGTTCACATAGACACTGACTTTAAAGAAACCATCATGCAGCTGTGAGTGTACCTCTCAAATAATGTACAGATTTTGTGGAGATGTTTATTTGATATTATTTTTCTGTATGTAATGGATTCATGTCCAACAGCAAAACCAGTGTCCTTGTTCACTCAGGCTGTTCAATAGCGAACACTCTTACATGCAGTTGAGTAGGATTACCAATGCCTCGCAGTTTGAAGGATGGCTGTCAGCCTGTAACAGCCACTTGGCTGTTTTTTTCTACCATACATGAGGCCATCAGTGGGAGGCCATCAATTGATCCTCCCATGGTGTTGGACTCAAACAAAACCTTTGCAGGGGTGGATGTTGTGGCCTCTGGCAGGGACTCAAATTCAGTTGAGGCCGTCCAGAGCAGAGAGAAGTTGGAGGGTCAGGAGACCACAAAGTCGGACTTGACTGCTATAGGCAGGATGTTAAACCATCCATCTCTGCTGTCTCCCTCCTCCCACAGAGGAGGAGGCACTTAAGGTTTTGCAGGCTCGCTTTAACAGGCAGGAGGGTGGTGTGAAACAGAGCACATTAACTGCCATAATCTGTTGAGGAGCTTGTAACGTACAACAACCTGTAGATCATATGAAATGCAATTTTTAGTGCTTATAAACAAAAATAAGTGTCCATTGTCGGTCCCAAATCCATCAAAACATGAGAAAACCCCCTCCTCTCCCATTGTGGCTTGCTCAACCTTTCATAAAATGTGTGCTCAGACTGTCTGTTTGGGAATTTGCTTTAATGTTGGCAATATGAAATCTGTCGACTCCCTCAGATAAGAAACATTCCCTTAGCGAAATGTTGATTTGGCTAAGGGAATGTTTCTTATCAGATAGCTCTAGAAGAAGAGTCATGTTCAGGTATGTCTTTGTGGCCACAGTAAACATTTGGGCACAGCTCAGGTTAGCCACACCCACATACACATTTTAAGAGGGGTGTTTGTCAGACAGTTTTTTTTTCAGCTAACAAAATCCAATATCTGAGTGGATTGTTAGACAATTATTTGCTCTGGAGGCATCTGATCTTCCCAGACTTGAAAAGGATGAGAATATGTTGTTAATACTAGCGTTTGTGAGGGGGACCAGTGTCCTGCTAAACCACAGCATAAAGGTGTATTGAGAGATGTTATGGTAAATGGATTTGAGCTTGTGCAGGTCACTTTCAGCCCATCTGACTGCTTTAAGCACTGTTCACAGCTGGTAATGCCATCCATTCAAATTCTTTCACCTGCAGGTGGTTGAATTTCCTTAATAAGTTGTCCGTCAATATTAGCTTACTGCTTTAACTCTTTCAAATCCATTCACACACAAATGATAAAGCAGTGGGGGCAGTTTGGGTTTAAGTGTCATGCCCAAGAATAAATTGACCTGAGACAGCCATGGCTGGACTCAACATTCTGATTTACGGACAAGCCTCTCTCCAAACTGAGCCACTGATGCTCTGTAGTATGCCCAGCACTGCTGCACAAATATGCTATTTGCACTGCAGCAAATTCATAGATATGTGTAACCATCTTCCTGTTTGTAAACAAGAAAGGGTGTTTTTGACATACTTGTTTATGTATAGGGGTGTAAAAGTTGTGTTACTCTTTTATGAATTAGGCTCACAGAGCATTACAAACTGGCTGTTATCAACCCTTTTCTGATCTATGTCACATCATGTCATGGCTGGAGGCAAAACGTGAATTTCCATCACAGTCAAGCAGTCAGCACTGGAGTCTATCCCTGTTTATATTACATATTTACATAGATTAACATGCTTTAAATACTGTCCCATCATTTCAGAAAATCTATTTTAGCCCGCTAAAAGCACAAAGTTTGCTTAACGTGTTGTTTTTACATTCGTCCGGTCTTGCTCATGGTGATGGGAACTCAAGCTTTTTTTTTTTTTTTTATTTAGAGATCCAGTTACGTTGGCTCAGTTCAGTAATGTGACCCATTTTTCCAGCTTCAGAACAGCTAGAACCGTGTTCTTTTTCATGTCTACTAATCAACAGCAAACATGGAAACCTGCCCTAAAACAGAGGTCAACCACCATCATGGCCGTTCACTTACTCGAAAACAATACATCACTACTTCCAAGTCACTTTTATGCTATCTTACCAGTGCCCCACTAACTTGTGATGGGAATTTAAACTGCTTTTAGAAATCCAGATTGTTTGGGTCAGTTCGTTGATAGGAGTCACTTGTTTGGCCTTCTGTTTTTGGTTTATTTGTTTGATTTTTTTTAAATCTATTTATTCATTTGGTCGAATGAAAATTAACAAAAATTGAAAGAAGCAAACCACCTCACAAATAGAAGCTGTCATCTGTTTCACACACACGAGTTCGCTCTTTAAAACATCTTATTTGCAAACAACACATTATTACATGTTTTCCTTCTATTTTTTCATTATTTTTAGTTGTGTCACCATTTTGATTTATGTTGCACCATAATGTGTCACCATTTTCAACAAAATTAAGGGGAAAAGCTATAAGTGAGCGCTGCCAGCCTCTTAGATACTGGCTCATTTGCACATTAATTTCACTTCATTGCACATACAGGGACACTCAACAAGAAGAGCCCAGACAGATGTGAATAAAACATAGATTTAAAGATGCACACTTTACTGATTAAATGTACTTGAGTGCGGTCAACTTGTTATCCCAAAAACAGTCTTATTCTGTTTTGATGCATGTCAACAGAGTCTACAAACCATAGCAGTTTTGGCCCAGACATGTAATTTTGAGTCTGCTTCTGTTCCTCTGTCAACTATTTTTTCTCCAAGTAACATGCTCAGTCTCTTTTGTGACCTCACAAATCCAGAGAGCCCTGTATTGTCCTCTGCGTTTGTAGATAATCAGCAAAAACAACTTCCCATCCCAGCATTGGCCAGAATGTCTGAAGGCTTGTTTCCCTTCACTAAGTCCCACCAAATTACTAAAGACAGATTACAAACATGATCGTTGGAGTTTATGAATATTTTATATTAAACTACGCAGTATATGCATGACCTTTGCCTTAATATGACCAATAGTAGGAACTTTTGAGAGTCTCAATAACACATCTTGCTGTTGTGTCTTGTTTGATATATGCAAGGAGGTGTGCTTAATCTTTGAAGATGAGCTTACTTTGACCATGGAGATCAAAGAATGTCATCCCATCATATGTGTGTAAGAAAGCTATATTGGCCCTTTATTCTAATTGCTGCAACAAAGTCAAGTCTGGTTCTTGCCTACTGATGTCACTTTATGCAGCAAGGTATGCTTGACCTCTGGACAAATTTGTGTTGAATCAGTCTTAAAGGACCAATACTATATATATATATATATATATATATATATATATATATATATATATATATATATATATATATATATATATATAGTTTTATATATATATATATATATATATATATATATATATATATATATATATATATATATCTATATATATATATATATATATATATATATTGTTTTATATATGCTCCTTGGTGTGTTTCACATGTGTCCTCGGTGTGATGGACTACCTTCATGCACAAGAGAAAAAGTTCATTCAATCAACACTTCTCCCTCTTCTTTGCCGTGTCAGTAGCTGCGTAAAACAGCTTGTTTCCCTACCAGTGTGAGGAAATGCTGTTTTGTCTGCATTTTAAGCCAATTGGCCCAGGATGGCTTGCTCAATGCAGTGACGACTTCAGAGTGAATACAGAGCTGTTGAAAACATGTTGCAGAGCAGTGCTGCACTGACTAATTGTCAAACATCAGTCATCTCTACCTCATAAAATGAATAGATGCTAATGTTAATATTAGAATGACCTCTCTATCCATGGTTTTTACTGATTATACATCCATAATAAACACTGTTACAACCATATAGACTTGAGGACCCTCTTGAAAACAAGATGCCACATCGCAAGGGGCTTACCTCAAACAAATCTATTTTCAGCAGAGACAAATGTGATGAGGACAGATTTATGATTTGCCCATGGATCTGACACTACCTTCAATTCTTACTTAATTTGTTTTTCATTTTATTTAACCCTTTTTTTAACCAGGAACATAAACTTATTGACATTAAAAATCTCCTTTTCAAGAGTGTCCTGGCCAAGATAGGCAGCAGCACGATTAACAAAGTTACTTACAATAACAACAACACATGCAAATACACGACATGTATAACATTTAAAGTGCAATGAAAAAATAACAAAGACCATTAATTGACAAGCTGGACTCTTGAAGGAACCAAGATCATCTCTTGAAACATCTGCAGCCAGATGCCTCAGTATTCACATGATTTAACGTCCTCTTAAAAGTGTCCAGTGAAACCAGCTACTTACGCTTCTTGTCTCTACCCACTGTCCTTCCTTCGCCCAGACCCCCAACACAGTTGTCGTGGTGGCTGTTTAACATGAGACTGGCTCCAGTTTGTTTTTTTTTGTTTTTTTCTTGACACTGAGGCACCATGTGGGGACGGCGGTCTTAAACAACCAACAGAGCATCTAAAGGGACTGAGAATACAGCTGGATCAGGGGTACCTTGTATAAGATGACCAGAAGATTTTTTTGAACGCTAGCAGTTGTGAACCTGCTCTACCAGTCATCAACATCAAATAGATAAACCTGCTTTAACAGACAATGTTGGCCCTTTAATCAAGTTATTACTTGCACACAGCACACACATTGCTTTAGGTTATTTATTCAATTTGATTTAACAGAACACGTGTTACTGACGCTCCTGGGTTTGCCTCACTGAGTATGTTTGTTCAGAAAATAACAGAAGGACAGAAAAATTATCAATAGAGAAGAGCTGTACTTCCCAGGCCACAGTTTTGGATTTATTGGCATAGTGAGATGAATCTCATGAGTATTATTGAAAACACAGCAAGTGGTGAATACCCTCAGGTCCTTAAATAGCACCTTTATCACACCTTCATCATATCCAAAGGCAGCTCTTTAGCAGACTCTGATGTGGTGTTGGTTGAAGCAGCTCTGCATCCTTCCCTGCAGCAGTAGGGATATGCAGGGTGTTGATGGCAAAGGAAGGTCAGTGAGAGGGTGATTAAATACCCTGAGGGGGTGCAGAGTTCCTTCCCCATGTGCTTAGAAGAGTGTCATAAAAGGACAACAGGTTCACCTAATTAAAAGAAATATATACCAGTGCTTGTTACTGCTGTTTTACAATGGGGAATAGTATGACATTAAAGTACATCGAGTTTATAGGATTTTTTTTTTTTTCAAACAGACTGTCCTCTGTGCGATAAATTTTGGTCAGTAGTTGCGAAATCAAGGGGAAAACTTAATTAGATTATAGCAAAATGTGAGTAAGCTCTTGGAACCTATAGATTAGAGTATAACTTAACAGATGTAAAAATTATCAACTTAGGTGCACGAGAGAATGCATGAAATGCAATGGTGGGCAAGCTACTTGTAAAATGTAATGAGTTAAGTTACTAGTAACTCATGAAAAAAATTATCTTCACCACATTAAGGCTACAGCCTGGTGAAAAGTCCCAAGCTAAGTTACAGCAACATGACAAAAGTAGCTCACTAAATCCAAGCTATTTTAATCATCTTATCTTACCTCATTGGTTCAACTTGTTCCGGTCTCCTTTAATCCGAAATGATCTTCTCTGCTGTTTTCCCAAATGTTGTGCTCCTCCTCTCTTCTCTCTGCTCCCCAGATAGTCAATGTGACAAGAGAAACAGGAAACAAAACTACTGGAAACTGTAATTAAGCTGCTCCCGACACAATTTTTAGTGACGTTACTGCCCATCACTGATGTAACGTACCTATAATTCAGTCTTTATCCCACCATCAATGCATGCAATCACCTGAAATTGATTACAAAACCTGTCTTCAAGTAGACTTTTCATTTATTCAATTGTCATGTTTAAGAATTATGCAGTGTTGACATTGATGACTTTTTTAAATGACCTGCAAGAACTGAATTGTAAGAACCATAACAGTAATATGTTCAATGAATACAAGATAAACTATTTAGATGTTTATTCTAAATTTTACACCACTACATGGATGATTTCATTTGATTTGATGCCATTTTTTTGCTGTTTCCAAGAGTCTTTTGACACTAGCATGTGTTTGAAACTCTGGCAACACGGATAGAAATCCTTTATGTCAAGTGTTGGACAATTTTATTGTTCTGTGTTACCAAAACCAGCAGGCAAATTCATACAAGGTGTCTTACCTGCACAAGTACACTGGCAGTACAGTATTTCTTCCAGAATGACACAGCACATGAGTGTTGGAACTTATTTGTTCTTTTATTTTTTTGGTAATGTCAAGTTGGTATTATCAAGGCTTTTCTCTCCTAAATTCTGTCATCTGTACACCCTGAAGCACCTGCACCTCTTCTCTCTTAATATTTCTAAATGATGCACCAGAGGTTCTTTTCTCACTCTTTTTTTTATTCTCTAGCTTGTAAAATATGGAGTTTGTGTGATAAAAATGAGAAAAGAAATGTTGGCAAATATCCTATATACTATAGAGAGTTTTTCATAGTTTATCAATGATTCAGATCAATGACTCTTTCTGGACAGACTGTCCAAAAGGAGTGCCTAAGACTTCTTATTCTGTTGTTGTGACTTTAAACTGGTATTAATTGTATTTAAAAAATAATACAATAGCACAGTGTCTTGTTTTTTTTTTTATTAGGCCAGCACGATGTGAGAAAAACAGTTGAAGTGTCATAACATTGTTTAATATTGGAATAGCTATGGACTGTGATAATTTTACATAAGCTAGTGTTTATAAGCCAGCACTTGGTGTCCCAGCCTATGCTATTCACCCTGTTTTATACAAAACCTGCAGCTGCAACATTTGTTTATTCTGAATCTGTAGGAAATCCATGTAACTTTCACCTCACTAATTTGACACAAATACATCTAAAGGCAGCTTAGAGCCAGTTTTTCTTTCTCTGAAAAGATATGAAAAACAGGGCTGTTACACCACAAAACTTTGCTTGACAGCATTAAAGAAGTTGTCTGTAACTTACTGTGATAAATTTAGATTGTCATGATGTGTTTATTGCAAGGGCTCTTATCACAGTAACAAAAAAATAGCAGTTGATTGCGCAGCTCTTATCGTAATATTAAAAAGTGCAATATATATGCAATTTTGGTGATTACTGCTCAGCTCGGTCATTGATCTCAAAAAAAGACAAAACTGTTGCGCAACATCCATAAAAGTGTTTCAAAAATATTTGTTCAATTTAGAAAATACTGCCTTTCTTGTTGTAATAAAAATGACTGAATGTCATTGAGTTCCTGTTCACAGAACATGAAATAAATTGGACGTTATACATTTTTATTGGTTTTTTAAAGACTTTTTTCCCATGGCATAAAGCAGATATCAGTTTGTTTGCTTTTTACCAGAGTCACATCAAAGTTTACTTATATTTGAATCTTTTGACAGAAAAACAATAAAAATATACAGTATATACAGTTTGGCCCAGAAATATTTGGACAGTGACATGAGTTTGGTCATTTTAGCTGTTTCCGAAAACATGTTCAAGATACAGTTATACAATCAATGTGGGATTAAAGTGCAGTCTCCTTGCTGTAATTTGAGATTATTCACATCCAAGTTGGAGGAAGGGTGTAGGAATTATTAGGGACTTGGGGCTATAGCCTTGAGCACCTACTGTTCTTTTAAGCGTTTCTTGTAAGCTTTTTTCTTCATCTTCCAGACAATTTTGTCCTGCTTCTCCACCAAGGGCTTTGAGAAACCCCCCACAAATTCTATATCAAAATGTGCGGCTTGTTCCCAATCAGACTGCTTTGACTTTTCTAAGACATTCGCAAATTTTCCGCTGAGTTATTCACGAAAAACAGCAAAAAGGTCCCATAGGAAATGAATGGAGAAAGGGAGTCTTAAAAAACACAAAACACCTGTTTTTCCGACTGCTACTGCTTCGGCATGCTTTCACCTACAGAGTTTGTTCAAACTTTTAAAGGCAGGCATTTTTGTCCTCTCTTCAGGATTGTCTTTGGGATGATGATGGGGTTTACGGTTTATGATAGGCGACTCTTCAAAACTTCCTTGCTTTGAGTCGATCTGTCTCAGTGGAGGGCAGCTCAGAGTGAGAGCAGACTAAAAACTTCACCTAAATCATGGCGAATTACTCGTCGTCCTGACCAAACTATAGATAGGAGGCAAATACTTTTTTTCATAGCAGATGGCCACAGTTCCTGGGCTTCATAAACCCATTTTTGAGGCTGTACCTCTTTTTAGAAAGAAATGGGAGCCAGATGTTTCACCCAAAGTCCTTGACAGTCTCTCATAGGCGCCCATTCAAAATGAGTTTGAGTTCTCCTTTTGAACTGTCTGTTTTTACAAAGCTCTAACTCTGTCATTTCTCACAGTATCTTCAAAATAATTACATCTTCACAATCCAAAGAAGTGTCTGACGCTCACGATCATTTTACTTTTCACCTAGCATTTACGATTTCCCAAAATTTGCATTTGTTCTGAGCCTCTCAGAAAAGAAATTATACTGAGAATGTCACTGAGCAGTGGCAGCACACGCTTTTTCCGGGGCAATTTAGACATGTTTATGTTCTTCAAATGGCACATTTAATAGCCTTAAAACACACTAACTAGACAGACTACTCAAGTTAGTTTGTAGTTAGGATCAGCATCCATGAGAGCTGTGTGGTTTTAACGTTTATATACGAATAAATAAATATAAGGTCTCAGAAAGTCATTGCTGTTGGTAAACTGCAGAAAGCTTTTCCAAATCTCCTCTTGCTCCTGGTAAGTAGAAAGTGTAAGCACAATGAGATGCAGAGAGTGGTGATTGTTCAGACTCCCTGTGCAGCAGCCTGCAGACAGCAGCTCGAGGAGCCTGAAAGGTCTCTGCCACCACACTGCACAAAGACCCATGCCAGCCAGTACCCAGTTATTAGCACAGATATGTGATGTCCCCAGGCCTGACTTCTCTCAGGCGGCAGACGCTTCAAGGGCTCCACGGAGTCACAGCTGAGATGATACTCATGCTGGAGGTCTTCTTCCCAGTCAGACTAAGTTCTGTATCCTGGGAGCAATTCTGAAGGCATTCATGAATAGGTACTGGTGGATTTTCAATCTAGAAACAGAAACGGATGTTCAGTTTAAATGTGTTATAGCCTCAAGCCAGCAAACTTTTTACAGTCAAATGTTTTGTCAAAATGATTGTGACAACTTTGAAGCATTTTACAATGAATTTTTCAAATTAATAGATTCTAACTAATGCAGGACTCCATTTGGGCATTTTCTCTCTACTAACTATTTAGGGATGGGTATTATACACCTGTACCAATATGTTACTTCACCTAAATGTTTGATATCTTCCCAACAGAATCACAGCAAAGATTTTGACGTTTCATTTTTGTGTCGATCCCTAAATTCAGTCGCAGAAGATGCTGAATTCTCTCTGCCTTGTCTTCTCAATAAGCTATCCAACACTCATGCTAAATGTACTGAGATTACAGGTGACGGGTAACAAGGGCAATCATCATCGGTGCTTTTTAGTCTCTGAACACTATGTATTCAGGAACTGGTTATTATATAATGTATCTTTGCCATCATAAATCACCAGGGCTAATGATTAATACATACACTCACAAGCGGTTTCCTCAGATACACCTTTCTTTCTGATATCAGGTTGGCCCCCACTTTGCCTTCAGAACTGCCTTGATCCCTCATGCCATAAATTAAACAAGGTGCTGAAAACGTTCCTTAGAAGCTTAGGTCAATATTTGGTTGATAGCATCACACAGGTGCTGCATTTTTTTTTTTTTTTTTTCAGCTGCACATCCATGAGGCAAATCTCCTTTTCAACCAAACCCCAGAGGTGCTCTATTGGATTGAGATTTGGTGGCTGGGGCAGCCAAGAAACCAGTTTGAGATGGTTTGAGTTTTTTTAAACTCATTTCTTCTTCTTTGAAGGAGGAAACTGTGGTCATAAAGGGAAGGACATTGTTAAGAATAATTTGATCTTTGTATTTATTGTATATATATTGTATATAGAGTTCTCATGTATTTGAACATTTCTATCCTAATCATTGTAAAAACTTTTCTTTAGCAGCTTCATCCTTTCCCCACACACACAGATACTACATGACATTCTTTCCCCACACACACACACCCTACATGGCCTTGTGCAGCCCTCTCCTTGTTACTTTTTATCACCTATTGTTTATGACTCGGTGCATCACCAGACCAGCCTAAACAGACCCAAGAAGGAGACGTGAAGGCCACGACACCTCCCTACATGTTAAACACACATGCACACACATGCCTATATAGATAGAAGACTTTTGTATTAGCTTCAGATCAACACCTCAGACTGCTTGACACTCTGTATTGTTGTTCTCCTTGCTGCAAGTAAAACTTCGTTTGATTGCATCCAGCTGTTCTCTGCATCTTTATTCTGAATTATGTCAGGTGTTGGTAAGAACCATTAAAGGCGCCACCGAGCAATCTTAGGACTGTGAAGGAAAAATCCTGACAGACATGGTCAAAAATACTAGAGCAGGCTTGGTACTAAGGGGCCAAAAGTGTGCCAAGAATATATCCCCCCACACCTTTAGACCCACACCATCAGCCTGAACCATTCATTCAAGGCAGGATGGGACCTTGCTTTCATGTTCATGCCAAGTTCTGATCCTACTATCTGAATGTCACTACTGTAAACTAAGAAAATTTCCTTATCTTATTTACAGTCGTGGCACTTGGTATGATCTTCTGCTGATATAGCTTATATCTGCTTCAAGATTTGACATGTGGTATGATCAAGAAAGGACGTCTGCATACCTCGGTTGTACTTGAGTTGTTACTTTCGCCTGTTTGCTATATCAAACCCCTCTAGCTATTCTTCTCTGACCTCTGGAGCCAACGAGGCATTTTTACTCTGTCACTCACTGGAAGTTTTTTTTCTCAGAACATTGTTTTTAAACTCTTTTCTTCTTCCTATACATACTTAAATGCACTGAGTTGCTGCCATATGATAGGCTGATTAGCTTTGAGATTAACAAGCAGTTGTATTTGTGTACCTAATAAAGTGACCAGTCAGTGTATCTAAATAGAAAAATCCTGCATTTTTTGGATGTAAGTTCCTTTTTAAGGATTGTGGTGTGTATTGCTGGAGGTTACTAGGTAAATTTTTCCAATTTCGTGCAACCATCAACAAAGTAAACATCTACCTTAAAAGGCAATAGTCATAAATACTAGATGAACAGGATGGCATGTAACATTACTGCCTCCATTGCTCGGAGTCATTCCTGCTGAGGATGTCGTGCTGCCACACATGCTGCACAGTTTTACTCATTTACAGTCTATGAATAGATGTTGTAACTGTATATATTTACCTGCAGGGTCAAGTTTTTGATCTGTTCATTGCTAAGCTGTGGGCTGGGAATTTGTTTCAGCTGTTTCGTGTTTAGAGAAAAAAGAAATGGATAGTCAATCATGGGCTGGGAAAGAAAAAAGTCAACAAGAAAAAAAAAATAAAAACACCATCAACTCATTCAGTAAGGGAGTTTATCTTTGAAACTCTCAAAAGCATCATTCTCCTTAACCACATGCTATATTATGATGCCAACACTGATGAGCCTTAATATTTGTTACCTCTGCAAGTCCAATTTTCTGTACTTTTTACCGAGGTATCTTCAAGTTCAGCACTAGGCAATAACAAAATAAATTACAGATGATGCAGCTGTGGAGCACATGTTTAATTGATGTTGCTTTAAGATTAAGACTCTGGAGCATGAATGTCTCATTTTGTTAAAAGCTTAATGCCATGACATCCCTCTTCTCGTGTGTCTAACTTCTTCCTCTGCATGCATGATGGGAGAAACGGGTAAAAGAGGGGGAAAAGATGATCCATAAGAAAAAATGAAAGATACTAGATTACAGAGTAGAGCATGAGTTTTCTATTTCAGTATTCAAGAGAAACCTCTGGCTGCACTGAACCACTCATTGTAAGAGTAATAAACTGCTAACATGCTGACAATAACAGTAATTCTGAGAGTAAAACTTAAAAAATAGCTCCAATACTTGTGTACATACAGCATTTTGAACATCTGAGTGTTATGGTGTAATGAGTGACTGTTAACTGGTGACTTTCAGCAGAACCATGTCAATAGATGTTGTAGTCATAGTTGCCAGGTCAGCTTGTTATTATAAGCAACTTGGGGGGTTTTTTGTTTGTTTTTTTTTGAAAAGTTGCTTATAAGTATTGGTGGTAATGAGTTGCAGTTGTTTTGGCTTTTTCTTTTTTCTAAAAGTGCAGTCACTTATTTGAGCTTTCTCTGCTCCCAGTACAACCCTCTCCTGTTTCTCTCCCAGTTTTCTTTATAATAGGCACAGCATGAAGTTTGTCCTGTTTTAGAGGCCATCCACCAAACTGCTTCTCTGGGTTCCCACTGTTCCTAACACTCACACAAGCAAGCAGTTGTCAGACAGTGAATGACAGACTACAATGTTGTGGTAGATATGGACTGTCACATTTTGGGATACGTGATATTGGTCATGTTCCAAAGCACGCAGCCTCTTCAGTGTTGGTTAATGAAGACCGTAAGTGCCTGTATTCTTTTTTAAATGACAGAAAAGTCAATGAAAATCTGTCTGATAACAACCTCAGTCATCAGAAAACTTTACACTGTGCATGTCTCTTTGTGTCTCATTTGTGGTGTTAAATGACACTAGTCCTGTCTCAGATTCAGTGACAAGGCAAAAGTCATTCAGTTATGTGAGATGGGCCCCACATTGAGTCTCCTTTTATAAGTGAGACCTTGACCATCTGCTTGTCAATGCTCTGAACAAGTATTAAGTCCGTCAATGTCCAACATGCCGCTGTGATCAATAATGTATCAGCTGTCGATGTGTGATGATGTGAATGGAAGCTCAACACAATGAGCCTCTCTTTGTTTCAAGTTGACATCATGTCGGTCAAACATAACTTTTAATATTGTTAGAAATGGCTGATTAAGTTCCAGCCACACAATAATAAGAAAAAAATGTTATTTTAAGGATAAACGCATTTAAGTGGTTGCTTATTTCACTGAATCTGGCAACACTGATTGTAGCGCCTTAAATGGGGCCTTACACCTAACACTTCATTCTGAGGTTAATTATATTAAACAATCTGTAGTTTATAGTTACAGTCAGAAATACCATGCTCATACAAATAGGGCCATGGGCAATGCCTCTCCAAGGTGCCAGGGGAGACATGGGGAGTTGAACCAGCAGTCTTCTTGCTATGAGGCACATGCGTTAACCTGCTGTGCTGCTGTGCCACCCGCTGCATGTAAGGGGTAATAAAGTTACTATATATCTGAAACCCAAATGCTGTTGTGTTTGTTCTCAAATGTGAACTTCCAAGCAGCATAAGTTTCAAACTCTCAACTTTCAAACTCTAAAATCCATATTGTTTAGTAAGGCCATGTGCTTTTTATCTGCAGTTGGTTAGAATGCAGAAAAAAACAAAATAATCCCATCATATTTTGCTCTAGCTTAAAGGATGCATGCTGCATCACAATAACTTCAATAAGATACTTGTCTGGTACTGCCTGAGAATGAAACAACACTGAAATGAGGTGCAATTGATGACATGTGCACCTTTTTTATATTCAGGTCCCGGCTGAGAAATATGTAAAATTTCCAAGGGATGAAAATATTTTCAAGTAAATCAAAGGGTAAATTAAAGTTTTTATATTGATACAGTTTACGTTGGTTCTGAATAATATATGGCAGGGCTTATGCTCATTTAAAGAGCTATTTACAATAAACAGTCATATAATTTTGACCCCTGGATAATCAGTTTGAAATGTTGTAAATTAAGATTAATCATTTTTATTTGATATCAGAGGCACTGTTAAGCCAAATCAAGAGGTTTAGATATTTGTTTAGTACCATGGCAACAAAAATAGTAGTTTCAAACCCAATATTTATATCAGACAACCCATGCGTTGTCTAAATTGGAGAAATACTTTACCAGCATCTCTAAAAGGAGGTGAAATTATGTAGGAGGTAATGTTCTCATCAATCCCAGTTTATTTTCCAAATGCTTTATATGATGTGTGATAAATATGATGTATGTTTCTGTACTCTTTGATATTATCCATCCATCCATACATGAATTATCTTTGCCACTTTTCCTTGTAGTGCCTCAGGTAGCTGGGGCCTGCCCCATCTGTAACTGCGCGAGTGGCAGGTACAACTTGGACTGATACAGAGAGACTGACAACTATTCAGACATGTACTCACACCTAAGGGCAGTTTATTGTCACCATTTAACCTAATTAGCATGTTTTTGGTCTGTGCGAGGAAACACGAGTACTTGGTGAATACCCATACATACATGAGGATAACGTGCAGACAAGACCCAGAAAGCCCTAAGAGTCCATACAGCAGTCTTGTTATTGTGAGGCTACAGCAATATCTGCTGCACCACTGTGCAGCCCACTCTTTGCTACCATTGACTTCAAGACAATTGAGATGTTATTTTTGAGTCATTAGTCGTTAGTCATTAGGACCTCTCCCTCTTACCCTCTTTACAGCAACAGTATGCACCAAGAATAAAAAATAGACCTGGCAGTTAGGGATGTTAAGATATGAAAATTTCATATCACGGTTATTGTGACCAAAACTTATCCAGGTTATTCTTAGTATAGCTGTATTGTTGCAGTGCTCAAAATGTTCAAAAAGTACTTGTACACACTGAAATCATTTAACAAAGTTTGATTTAGTTATTTACATGCTGCTGGTGCTTTGTGGTTCTTCCCCGCCGCCCAGGGACTTTTTTTCTGCAGACAGGGTGCCCATCTTCAATTAGTTTCCCCTCAGCATCCTTGTTAAATCCAAAATACGACCAGACCTCAGACTTTGTCTGTTATGAGGGGGGTACCAACTGCCATACTTTTGCTTTCAGAAGTCAAACATTGCAGATTGTGCATGTGTGCCTGCATCCAAGGGACCAAGAGCTGCTTTGCCGAGGAGCAGACACATAGTTCTGGCTTTTCCAGCAGTAACACAGTGAGTCATTAACAAAGTGAGGTAATCAAACACAGTTTTAACAGCATTTAAAATAGAAAATGGTGATAGTAACCACTGGAAATTTTGCAGCAGTTTATCATTTTACCAGTACATCCCTACTACCAGTGCAGTGTCCTATATGGTGTGAAGTAGCACTGAACTGACCAATCAACCAATCAGAGCAGACTGGGTCTACATGGGGTAGGGGGTCTTAAAGTGACACAAGCTCTCAGACAGACTGAGAATACAGCTAGATCAGGAGTATTCTGTGTATGAAAACTTTATTTTTTTGTTTGTTTTGTTTTAATGTTTAACATTTGTGGTTGTGAATATAAAATATTGTATATAAAAATATTATATCAAAATATAACATTTTACAGTTATATTATGACAAATTCACTCATATATTAGTAGTAGTATTAGTATGTTACTACATTCAACGCTCCTCTTGAACATCAGCATATCTAGTAGGACAAATCAAAATATATGACACATCTAGTTTATTTCTTTTTGCTTAACAAGCACTTTGCTGTTGTGTTTAGAAAAGAGAAGAAGACTGATGACAACAGAGTCTGTTTAACCTCATAATAGTAAGGCAAAATGAGCTTTGACCAAGGATCACTCTATGGAGAGGGTGTCAATTCTGGTATATTTACAACCATCTACTGTATGTTGTAACAGAGGAAAATAGATATAAAATGTTTTAATTTACAGGTGTAACATATCAAGATATTGTTTATCCGCCACTTTTTCCAGTCCTAATTTGTGCAACATAACCTGTGACAGTGTATTAAAAGTTGTGGTATGGCATGTTGGAGTTATCTGACTTCACCATTAAATTCTCTGCAGTGCCACCATTGAGCATGTGCATATTGCAGTGCCAATTTTTGAAATAATATATTGTGCAGCTCCAGATCATATGAGGAAAAAGCACTTATTCATATACTCAAATATTGATGGTCCCACTGCAATCAGTTAATTGGGTTGTCCTCCTTTGCCCCCTTGAGACCCCTCTTACTTCTCCCCAAATTGAGATGCAGACAAACACGATAAAACAGGAACTGATCAGGAGGGGCCACAGCAGGCCACATTAAGTGGTTTACTTGATGCATGAGGCAATTTGCTTAAGACCATCCATAACTCCTCCAGTGTTTTTGTCCCATGTGCAGGGGAGGATTCACTCAACTACTCTGGCAGCCTTTTCCAGTACCCCTCTTCATCTAAAAGACAGTTAACAATATGGACGGGAAATATGTCAAGTTTATAGGATATTTAAATATTTCCAAATCAATTTTTTTCTACAGTTAAGTTTATATTTTTTTTTAGAATTACATTATACTTACCCTCTGACTTCTTCTTGCCTTTGGTGAGTGTGAAATTCTGATATTACGTGAATTGATGGGAGGACCAATGCTTGGTAAAAACGGCTTTTTACAGTCTTTACTAAAAGCAGTTTTAGACCCCTTTCAGGTAAACTGAAACCTCCCTTTTTTACATCCCAGAACCCCTCAAATGTTAACAAAAGGGTTTACACATCCTACCACATTTTTAAAACCAAATGCAGCATTTTTTATCGATTGTGTTTGGTAAAGACCAATATAATATTTATTATATTTGTGAAATAAGTGATTTTAGACACAGTGTGTGGATGCCTTTTTATTCAGAAGTTCTACATGTAAAACTTTGATGTACTTTTTGCATTAATATGTGGTTCATTCAGGGTGCTAGTCAGGCAAAGTGGGTTGCAACCATGTATTGAAGCACTTGACTCATGTGGTTTGAGTCCAACCTAAGGCCTGTTTGCCCCCCAGGTGTGGTCAGCATACTTACCAACTCTTTCGGGTTACCATCACTGCTGTTTAGGAACAACCAGAGACACAGTGCTGCCTTTCCTCATGCACACTCTGTCGCCCCTCACCTGTACACACTCTCAGAGCATGCAGCAAGTGAATGTGTGCGAGTGAGTAATGGACCCGCAGAGCAGGGAGACCAGAGAGAGACAGAGAGATGGAAAGAGAGAGACGGAGAAGGAGATGTTTAATTGTTTGAAGCACAAAGAGGGAGAGGGAGGTTGACAACCTGGTGGCTAATAAAAGTTTGAGCTTATTCAAAGTATATGAGGCTCATGCAGACAACCCCCACAGAGTGTGGCGCTGTCTTCATGCTTCACACTTTTTCATCATTTGGTAAAATTATGTCAGTTTTGTAGAGTAAAACACTGGACGAGCTGGCTCCTGTAAATCAAATAAAAGAGCTCTTGAGGAGTGCTGGTTTGGCTGAGTAGTAAGCACCAGGCACAATCCATAGACATGCTTCTGCCGGCCTGGGTTCAAACCCAGCCTGTGGCCTGTTTGCAGAGTGTCCTTCCCTTACTCTCTCTTCCCCCCTTTCACAAGCCTCACCACTGTCCCTCTATCTCCTATCAATAAAGGCACAAAAATTCCAAAAAACAATCTTAACAAAAAGAGCTCTTGAAACTGGCTTATAGCACTGCTGTCATCTCAATCCAGTCAGCACAACACAAAGGAAACATGGCTTGTTAATAATATCATGCACCTTTCTTTAATGGACTTTTCCATAATAAAATAAGGTAGGAGACTTCGTAAAGAGGTGCTGCTAGCCTCTAAGCTCATGGCTTATTAGCTCCTACTCGTGTGTGATGGCAGCGACTGTACTGAACATTGCATGAAAGGACTACTTAAAACAAAGCTGAACCGATGTAGATGACCATGGTAAGCCTGAGAGCCTCAGAAATGATGTGAGTTCAGACTGCAGGTTTTCAGTGGAGTAAATGTTAAATGCCTAGTGTGAATGCACTTAAGTTCTGTCAAACTGGTATAAGAATGCCAAAAATAGATGGATGCAAAACATTATCAGGGTCAAAGAAGCTTTTGCCCCATTTTGATTTTTTGAATTTCCCCAAAGTGTGCCGAGTTTGTCATTAGGATTTCTGAACCAGGAAAACAACATAATACACTTGGAAAGAAGTGACTTCTTCTGATCTTAAAAGTGTTTAGAAGAACACTGAGGAGGCCACAATTCTCTGTTGAAGAAGGCATCTGATCAGTACTTAATGTCAGCAGAGTTTTGGTACATCAAAACATTATGCAAGCCTCTGGGACTTAATTTAAATTTTGAAAGATCTTATTTATTAGATTTAGAGTTTTCAGGAGTTTCAACTTTTCAAAGCTTTTATTTGCCATTTGGAAATCTGGCAGTACATCTATGCCATAGGCTTTTGGCTGATACATATGATATGTTATCACAGCCGTGTCAGTCATAAAAGCCCTGCAAGGGATTACACTGTAAAAATGATCTAAATAAGAATGACTGTTAAATTGTTACTGCATGTAAATGAAACATATTCATCAGACTTCAAAAGTTATTGTAAAATTGCTTTAGCAGTGCACCAGCAAACTTGAAGCACTCTCCTTCAAACCAAAGACCTCTGGGAAATACATATTTTCATGTGAGCCGAACAGGGTCCCAGCCAGAGATTACAGGCAGTCCAAGAAGAAATTCTTAAACTTTGGCAAAAGGATATCAGATACACAAAAGACAGAGTGCTGGAGCCCTAGGAGAGCATCACAACCCACTCAACCAGCAAAGCTCACAGTGTTTATTCAATTCTTGAGCATCATAGACTTTCAGGCCAGATATACTTTAACGATGCAAATGCCTGAATACTGCCAAACGTCCCCTGTGTCTGCAAAGTGTCTCAGCTGTGCATGTCCAGAATTAACTTGCAGGGATGCAAAATAAGCATACACACGATTCATGGGGGAGGCTGACGTGACCGGGTCATCACAGCTGCATTGGCAGAAAGTTTTTAAGACAAATTGCCAAACTAAGTTCACTTGCTTGCAATTTGTTAAACAAGTAACAAACATTTCTTTTAAATTAGCTGGTTAAGTATTAGGTTTAGACCTCCAAAAATAATCAACGATTTCACCAGCTAGATTCTCAATAGCCCAATCAGGGAAAGAGGAGGGAGCTGCAGACGTGATGTCAGCGGCAAGTGACTGCATGTTTGAAAACAATGCCGACTTCTGAAGCGGTCTCTGTGGATGCAGCAATATCTGCGGTTTTTATCAGAAATGGACTCAATTTCTTCTTTAAAAGAGGATCAACGAATGTCACTTAAACCTGTCTTACGGGAAATCATGTTTTTGCCCTTCTCCTGACCGGAAATCACTGCTGGGAAACTGGGAGAGAATGTGAAAATCCTCAACAGACTCAGCGATACCCGGCGAACTTTGCTCTCCTCGGAAGTTCACAGGGAGAACTTGGTGGGTGTTGTTGCCGACAAGGTTCGTGTCACATATAAGTGGTAAATGATACATCTGTGTTGTATAATTTAATGTTAGATGGTAGTGTAAGGTCTGAAACTTAATTTAAACTAACGGCTAACAACAGGGTGGAGCTGCTATGTCATACTCTGGCTTGATATGATTGGCCTGTGATGAGTGTGTCAAGCAGAATGATTGTCCAATCACCAGCTGCCGTTTTTTTTAAGGGTCAGCTTCAACATTTCAAATACTTTCTATGCGCTCTTTTCCAGATGGACGAGTGAAATATTTCTGTGGCGGATACATGGAACTGTCCGTCTGGTGTGTCAGGTTAGTACTTCTCTACCTTTTTTAGAAAACAAAGTACAAAGTGAAGAAAATAATCAAAAGCTTAATAGATGTCAGCTCTTCATCTTGCCACACACCAAAATGTAAACTTTGATACTGATCCAAGGTTTAGTAGCACAGTACCTGTTACTGTAGCCCTGACTTCCTCTCTGTTGGCAAGTATGTGTAAACAGTATACAAGAACGCTCATAATGCAGGCAAACACATAAGCAGAAACAACAAGTATGCACAGATCAGCCCCAACATCATTACCAAATGACTAACATTGTGTTGGTCCCCTCTTTATGTGTCAAACTGCAATGCATTGTGTATTCTGACATTATTCTGTCAGAGCCAGCATTATCTTCAGCAATTTGACTAACAGTAGCTCGACTGTTGGATCAGACCACATGGGCCAGCCTTTGCTCCCTATACATGCATCATTGGGCCTTGGCTGCCCATAACTGGTTCCCTGGTTCAACACTGTTTCTTCTTTGATCACTTTTTATAGATACTAACCACAGCAGAGCAGGAACACCTAAGATCTGCAGTTTTTGAGATGCTCTGACCCAGTCATCTCTTCATCACAATTTGGCCCTTGTCAAACTCACTAAAATCCTTATACTTGCCCATTTTTCCTGCTCCTAACACATCAACTTGGAGGACTGAATGTCCACTTGCTGCCTGACATATCCCACCCACTAACAGGTGGCATGCTTAAGAGACAATCATTGTTATTCACGTCACCTGTTATTGGTCATACTGTATGTCCTGCCTGATCTGAATATCTCTTGTCTTAGGTTCAGTCTTTCACTTTTTTTGAAATTGTGCCAGGAAATGTTGCTGATGCAAGTTTGAGGGTGTCACAAGTAAACATTATTACTTACTGTTGTCTGAAGAGGTTGCTCTGTTGCTTAAAGGTGCAGTGTGTAGAATTTGGCAGCATTTCGCCGAACAGAAACGGTGAATATAGGATATAATGTTTCTATTTGTATGTAAAGTCCGTCAAAATAGGAGTACAATCATCCCCATAGAACGTTTGTTTTCTTTTTATTTAGTTAGAAAAAGCTTCAAAAAATTTACATTACCGGGGGCCGCGTTCATATAGGCCGACATAACGATCCGCCATGTTGTCTACGGGTGGATTTTAGGGACAAAAAGAACGAAACGCGAATCTGTCCGCCGGCTCTGAAATCTACCTGGAATGCAGGCAAAGAAGAGGAGAGAGGACGGCAGCTAACAACTGACCTATAATCTATAAAAATAATGGTTACAAACCTTGTCACTTTCGTAAATGATTCACGATCCCTTTCGGTCTTCACAGGCTTCCGTTGCTCAGCGATGTGACGTTTTGGTTACGGTTGGGCTCATTCTAGAATCTGAACGATAGATGTTGCTCAAATGCCAAATTCTACATACTGCACCTTTAAAGCAAAGAGCATTTTGAGATTTTTTCCTTTACATGTAAGGGATATTTATTGGACTGATACTTATTCAAGGTTAATGTTTTCAGATGACTGAATCAGTCGCTACTCAGTATGTTCTAACTGAACTAACGCTCCATTGTAATGTCCCGTGTGTGTGTGTGTGTATTCAAGGCCTCCAGCGAGAGGTGTTGGGAACTCTTATTAGTCCTGACAGTGTGCCTCATTTCATGTGGCGTTATTTGTGCTTTCTTGTTACATGAATTGGCTAAGAGCATTAGCTTACAGCATGTTTCTTGGTGACATTAGTCTGGGGTTATGTAAGATTACACTCCAGCATAATTGGCTTTAATGGAATTCTCAAGATGTGAAAGAGCTTTTTATGTGGAGGGTTCATTAATAGTGTTTTGGTTCCCCAACACGGCATGAAGCTGACTTTTCTGACCTAATTTATGTGGAAAATCAACCAGAATTGGACCGAAAATTGACCTAATACAAAAATTGAATAATGTTGGCCAACAAAGAGACATTCAACAGAGAATTAAAGGCTTTTTCTCACCAAAGCAAACAGCCATGATTCATTTTATTTGTGTATTTCTCTGAAGTTGAAACAGTCAGACTATTTCACAATAACTTACTCTAAGCTATTATCAGCTGTTGGTTAAAGGGGAACCAAATGAGCTGTACTTATAAAACCATCAGTTTCCTGTATATTCATTGCAGCACAGGAGAAACAGCTGATAGAATTTGCATCTGACACATCCCTGGGTGGGGAGCAGACGGACTGCATGAAGGCATCTTACTTGCTTGCAGGGAGAATGCATTTTTAACATTGTTCTGTGTTCTTGGACTCATTTAACATGAGTAATTATAGCACAGGATGCAGTCACAAACAATTTATCTTTGACATACTTCATCTTCAAATTCAATTAGCATAACCTAAAGCCTGTGAGGTTTTTCCACACTCGCCTTGTTACAATATGCATATTAGCTGTTTGTGTAAACAGAATTTGATGGCATTATGTTGTACTCGTGTGTCAAACTTGCAAGGGAATTAAGGTTTGCAAGTATTAGAGGGAATGATAAGAGTGTTAGTGAAGCAGATGGAAAAGAAATCTCTGTGGGTCATGCTGTTTAATTAAGGAGCAATATTAAACATTGATATTGAGAGGAACACATCAAAGTTTAAGATATGATTGAAAATATTCTAACAGTACATTTATAACAACTCCAACCAGAATGCTGGAATCATCTGGCCATGTCAAGGATATACAATTGATCAATATTGTATTATCATGATGTATGTAGGAATGTGCAATCAAGGATAAACTTGGTCAACCAAATCACACCTACGAAAAAACAAACTAGGATTTACCAGTTGACAGGTCCAGAGCCCACTGTATAATTCAACTGGACATACAGCCATTGAACAGCAACAAGAAACACAAACACGTAATATTTATTAATTTTTGAATCTATAATCTGTGCATCTGATAAACTTTAGAAACTGATCGGATGTGTAGCAACAATAACATAAAACAGCCCTGTAAGTCACAATGATTGCATTATTCATTTGACTTGAAATACAATATCTCATCAGAAGTCACTGTGAAAGTATGTTTTTGACATTTCTTACAAATCACCCTTCCAACTCCACAAGATCTGCAGCACCCTTTTGTAGTGATATTTCATTTTTTACTCATACTCACAGGGGACTTCATTAGGTATACCAGTTCAAGTGGTGGCCAACCCAAACAGTTAATCATACAATGACATGACTGCAACTCTGTGCTTTTTTTTTTTTTTTTTTGCTCTTGTACTTTTATCTGGTTTTGTCTTGAGGGCTGCTTTGGATCTTTGGTGTGGACAGCCTACTGCTCTGGCTAATGCCATAATGTCTTTAGTGATGCAGGACGTAAAAGGGTCTGTTACGCAAACTTCCGCTTACTGCTGACTGTCTTCAGTGTGCCTGTGGGTATAGAGAAAACATGGTCTCATAAAAACCTCACTGTCATTAAAAAGACTCCAAAAATGCTCCAGTTCTCCTTGTCATAGGCTCTTACAGTCTTGTCACTGAACCTGAGGTCTGAAAAACATTTCTTCCAGAAAGCCTGAAGTCTGAGTTTAATGCAAATCTCTCTATTAAGTCAATTTTTTTTTTTTTTTGAAAGTTAATTACCCATCTGTGGGCCGATGTAAATGGAACAGAAGCAGCATAATTAAAATGTATGCTATGTGAAGTGATGTCATTTCTGTTACCTTAAAATTCAGAGTTCAGGACACTCTTCATTATTTTGATGCTCGTGCACCAGTGGCAGCCGAAGCCTGGAGGCATTTTCTTTATAGGCTGTACAATTGGTTCTTGGCCTTTTGAACACAGTATTTCAGGACATCTTCAAGGGGGTTTCTTTTTACTTTGACCATCTGGATAAACTGATTAGATTATTAGGGTCAAAGGTAAAAGTCAGGAAGTCTTTTGGTCATCATTTGTTTATGATGAAACATCACAAAATCTCTCAACAAGCTGCAAGGGCATCAAACAGCTCTGCAAGACATCATAGTCAAGTTATACAACAGCATACTTATGGTGAACCAACCTTTACAGCTAAATAAGCATTAACTCTTTGATAATCCCTCAACTGACTGTCAATGTAACAAATTCTTTGTTGGTTTAAAATAATGTTCATTGATGCATTTTGATATGGATGTAAATGATTTTGCATTGCAGCAGAGACAGCATATAATCAGTAGAGCAGGGGCTGCTTCTGTTCTAAAATATCAATTTTCTTTTTGAGGAGGGAAAAAGTATAGGTACACTAGACCTATGGACTTTGTTATTTTGGTTTAAAATGAAAAGACATTTTGCTGAAGTTAAATTTAAAAGCACTTTGTAATTAATAAAAGTAGCTCATATTTATCTGACTGCTTGTTTTAATGAAAAAATGTAGCTTGGTGCAGGAATAAAGAAAATCAAGGATGCCATCCACTGTAATGCAAAATGATGCATCAGGATATGGAACCAAATTGAACTGTTGACTGAATAATCGTTAGTGAATTGAATTTCGAGGCTAGTGAAGATGCACAGGCGTGGTTATAATAATGTACATTTTTTTATTTATTTTAAAAGTTTGAAGTTACATGGACAGTGCAAATTCATAACATTTCTGTAATGTGCCAGTTTAGCCATCATGGCTAATTTTCAACTGTAGTCCCTCGGCAGGTGAGTGACAGCAGACACACAGGTACATCAACACAGGTCAACAGTGGCACCTGACATGGAACACTTAGAAACAAGACAGCAGTAAGTAAAACAAAGACTAAAACAGAACCGGTATCATACATCTAGAAGCACACGCTATGGTTATTGCCTCTACTGGGTTTTAGTTTAAGGACTTCCTTTGATGAATGAAATATTAAAGGTCCCATATTATGCAAAATCCACTTTTTTAAGTCTTTTGAACACAATTTTGGGTCTTCGGCCTTCCTCCCAGCCCACAAAATGTTATCTTTTATAACAAAACCTGTATTTAGTAGGCTGCATGAATGTAAAATCATGTCCCTCAGTGAGCTGTTGAGTCTGCGGATATACTGTTACGTAACAGTATATTTTTATTTGCATAAACTAATCAGATTGGTCCACCTGAGTATCTCCACTCCCACCCTGCTGCAGAGATTCCTCTGAGAAGCAGCCATGTTGTTTTCATTCTTAGTGAGAGATCTGTGTTCAGCATGTCTAAGCTCAAAAGCTACCACTGCTCAGTTGTTGGCTGTAAACAGCCACATATTTCTTTACATATAGGCTACCAGCCTCAGAGGACCAAGTAGATTAATTTTATTTTTGAAGGGAATGAGCAGCTACAGTCGGCTAAAACCTGTATGTGTGTGTCAGTCACTTCACGTCAGACTGCTTCTTCAACTTCAGTCAGTTCAACTCAGGACTGGGAACTAGACTTTTCCTGAATCCAGGCTCAGCACCAACTGTCTGCCACCAAACCTTGGACCATGGAAATGTGAGTATTTTAATGCTGTGTGGTATTTATTTAGCTTATTGCTACGAGCTAATGCTAACAGCAGAGGGAAGTAGACCAGATGCAAGAGCTCAAGATTTTTGTCTGTGTTAGTTACTCTGACAGCCTGCAGTGTAAACTTAGATGCATGGATATTCCTACATTAGTCAAGAGGAGTTTAACAGTTGGAGGAATATAATTATTCCTCAAACACCCCCTCCTCTCATCCCTCCCTCAGTGTTAGCTTTAGGAGGCTAAGTTTAGCCTGCGGTTAGCCTGTTGTTTTAGCCTGTTGTTTTAGCCTGTAATGTTTGGGGGAGGCGATCTTTGTTGTTTTCTATCCAGCAGGACTTTACACTCCGTGTTTGTTCAGGACTGTAATGTGAAGTCCCTGTTGTGTGTTACTGTGCTGTCTGCTGTTAAATGTATAGAGATCTGAGTACGAGGCAAACTGCTCTGCACTCACTGAAGCAATGTAATCAGTAATTATCTCCGATGGTCTCAAAACTCATTTTTGTGTCAAAATTGTGGACGAGGGAAACGATCGGTGAGGGCTGTGTTTCTGTGCATTTTGCAGCAGGTCATGTAAACATCAATACTAACAAAAGAGGAAACTATATAACATGTAACGCTAACGTCAGGCTCAAATCAGTGTATCTGCAGATGTGATCAGTGTCACTGGCTTTTGTGGCCACTGTCGTTTTGACCACATTAATTTAATCTGATTTTTGTAAGTTTAAAGACTCAGAAATGCCCCCAGGATGCTGTCATACGAGCTGTGTGACTGTGTGGAGTTTAGCTGTGAGGAAAAGTTACAGCCACATAACACTACAGCACGTTAGTATTTAAGGAGGAACTGAGGCAGTCAAATAAAATCTGTGAGATGATTATCCTCCTGATTTATTTACTAAAAACATATAGACATAGACATTTGGTTATGTATCACTTAATGAGACATTTGTAAGTGAAAACACACTAACCCCTGAAAGCCTGTTGTATCATATTTGATATACTTTATGATACCTCTGTCTGATTAATATGATCATCAAATATCTAAAAAAAATATATGAATACAAGCAGATAAATGATAAAAATAGAAGTACTCAAGTGAATTATCAGTTGCCAGAAACACCTAATGTATCTAATGAGATTCAAAAACTGTATTTTACATTTCATGGATTTTTTTTGTTTATTTCAGTACAAAGTGAAAAAAAAATTTAAGCTCCACAAAATAATAAAATTTTATGGCTATAATTTGTCTTTTCTTGCTTTAAAAGGTTAAACATTTTTCTGTCGTGTGTCTATGCTGGTCGACCTCAGCCAACATCTTCTGATGGTGAATCCTGTTTAAAGTCAGCTTCCCAAAATCCAAGACAGGAGACTGCACAGCAAAGCCAGTGAAAGCAGAGCCAACTTTCTGTAAAATGCACATGCTTTTATTAAAAATCCACAAATTTAAAAACACTGGCAAATAGGCATAACATGAAAAGGAAAACATAAAGAAAACTTCAATAAAAATGCTTTTAACATGACATTGAGAATAAATAATAAATAAGGAAATTTTGTAAATAAAAGACGATGAAAAATGTTTAACAAAAGTGAGGTATTTTGAGTTTAGTGCAATTTCTTTTTGTAATCAAACATTTTTGTTTCTTGCATTTCAGATTATATTAGATGCACCGTTGGACCTTGTCTTTGAGGAGGTTTTCACGGACCCTGCCTCATACCTGAAGGAGCTGCAGAAAATACCAGACCCAGAAGACCTCTCTGCTCAATATGACAGACCTGACAAGATGGATGTGATAGCCAGCTACGTGTCAAGGTTCAACCAAGGAGAGCTCTGAAGCCCTCATACTGGTCTTTTTCATCAGGAAACTCCGCTGTTATCCGAAGCACCACGCAGGCAGGCAGCACCACTCTGATTCTTCAGCCCAGAAGCCCCAACACCAGCTCACGGAGGGTCTGTAGGCCTGGTATCTGTAACGGCTGGACATGATGTGCAGATTTTGTCAGAACTGAAGGGTTACTTTCATTGGTATTTTTATGTATATATTTTTTTCTTATATATTTGTTATTATGGTTTTACAGTTTCTGTTTAAATTTTATCTTTTTCATGTCTTTTTTACCTAAAAAAAATGCCTGCAGTACATTTGATGTTTTTATATGTAAAAATATTTTTCACAATAAAAAGATTACATGAACTGTTTTGTGTGTTTTCAGTGTTCCTTATGTTACATGTTATGTTAATAAGTAAAGAACAAAAAAGATAAACTGTAAAAATGTAAGATGGAGGAAACAGTGATGTACTTTTAATCCGTACTGTTTTGTGTAACAGTAATGGGAGCGTTTGTGTCAAAATACTTCTGCATTATTCCTCTTAGATGTAAAGGCCCATAGTCTGCTCTATAAATATTGAATACATTTTGCACTGAAAAAACACATTAAAGTATAGAGGTCCGAGTCCAGGATGGTCCACCATGCAGGATGGTGGGTCTGGGAGTTCCTGTAGGCTTCCTCTGACCTAGTTAATTAAAAAGGGTAAGTAAGTGACATCATAGTACAAAAAGGTAATGTACAAAATTATTATTTTGCACTTTTCACAATACCTTTGGTATCTCCATGCAACAGACATTTTCAGGCTCTAGGTGTTTTTGCACAGTTGCCACAGGAGCACCCCTGTAGGAGAAGAGTGAAAACAGGATGTTCAGTAGAAGTTTTATATAAATGAGATGTACTAGTTAAGCAATCATGATGTCTTGTTTTTGTTTAAGACAATATAATGCTAGTATACACAGGTCTGTGTAATAATAAACAATATTGCAAGTAAAGAGGTGTTTAAGACAGCTACTGTGTGGCATATATGAAAGATACGGTTCACAGAAAATTGCTTAGAATTACAGGTTATGACAAACATTTGCTCAGTGGCAGCACGTTACTGCCATGCACTATATGGCTCTATTAAATGCTGTATTCTGATGGGTCAGTCACATAAGTAATGTTATTTCTGTAAAACACTGTGGCCCTGAAAAACCCAGACATTATTTACATTTCACAGCAACAAAGAAGTCCCCTTCCCTCTGTCTTATTTCACTATCAGTAGCAACGGCTCGTTTAGTGTTACATATCAATAAAAGTTAATTCCGCCTCACGTCGGGGTTTATATGTCTCTGTAGTACCCTGCTCACTCTACACTATCCCTTACTCAACGCTATTCAGCGCCAGTCTAAGTTTTGGTTAGCACCGCATGAACACAAACTACACAGTCGGGGAGCTAATAACAACAACACACGGAGGGGGGGAGCAAGAACGGCAGAACAACTTTAGTTCGTCTACACATTAGCATTGAAGTAACAAACTTTACATACAGACCTCCTGGTTTAACCTTGGCTCTCGACTTTCTTCTGGTGCCTCTTCATATTCGGGGTCTGGCTCGGGCACAAACACGAACGGCTGAACTACAGTTTGTTGTTCTGCAGCCATTTTCTCTCAGGGCCCAGTCGTCATGGTTACGCGACGCCGTCTTCCCCCTCGGCAGACCATGCGGAAGAGCTGGGTGTATCAGCAGTGGCTCATTAACATATTAAGGTCCCCGCCTACTAAATCAGACCGTTCTGAACAGAGGGGCTATGTGGGCCTGGAAACAATGCTGCTGTGCTTTATTTATTGGCTTTTTGGACCAAAGCATGTTACTAACGATTCATGAAGACATCAAGGACCCATGTTAAACTGCAGAAAAGGAGCATAATATGGGACCTTTAAGCGTTTCCTCTTTTCTTTCCAGTCAAACATTTCCTACTTGCAGCTCCCTAACCTGCATCTACATATTTATCTCCTCATAATTACATTTTCTCTTACCACCAGTACACTGGGCAACTGCTGTGACCTTATTGTGACGTCTAATTCAGAGATTCAGATTTTTATACACTGTGAAATTATGTAATGTAGAAAAAAAGAGACCCTCTCATTTTGAGAAATTTTGTGTTATTGCTCTCCAACAATATGAAATTGATCTTTTTTTTCCACTTATCAAAATAAATCAGTTAAAATATTTTGCTCTTACTTGTTCAAACACCAAAGTGATCTCATTCCAAGTAACAGACTTACAAAAAGACTTAAGCATTTGTAATACTTTTCTAATCAAGTGTATTCATGAACTACAGGTCACACCTGTCTGTTCACTGCACACTTACACACCAGTTGTGAAGGTTTTTGTAATTTGTAATCAGTATCATATTCTTCAGCATTCTTATGCACACACATCATTAGAGCAGCTTTGAGAGCAATAAGTGTCTTGCCCAAGGACATGTTATGTGACTGCAGCAGCAGCTGGGGATCCAACCCCCCACTTTCCAGTTCAGAGGAGTGTCTGACCTAATTACAACTCCTGATTATAATGCCTTAATCATATGAATCATTGCTTGAGTTAAAAAAAAAAAATGTAAGTCACATTAAAAGTTAGGAGGAGACACCAATAAATTAAGTTAAAACTGCTGTTATCAGCAACATTGGCCACCTTCTCTGCAACAGAGGTGTTTTGATTTGCACATTTTTATATCCATCATCTCCTCATAATGTCAGTACAACTGAAGCAAACTCTTGCCCTGTGATCAACAACTTTCCTGAGCCAAAGGGCCTCAGACTGAAACAGAATCATTTCAACATTTGGGTAAAAGTGAAATTATTTTTTTTAACAATACCGACCATGTTAAATGATTATGGCACTGGTTCTTATGGTCTTGTCAAACACTGAAGTCATACAGTAAGTGTGTTTTCCTCCTCCCCATACAGCTGAGGCCCTACATGATCCATTCATTTTCCTCATGGATGATCAGTAAAGAGTATTTTCCTCTCATAATGACCCTGTGGGCTGACTGTTGATGAGTCTCACCGCCTGTGGATAGAAGCTCTTTCTGAAGCAGGTGGTGTGAGATTTGATCGTGTGCTAACAACCCTCAGATGGCAATGATTTAGTAAATAGATGATGGCCTTGATGAGTGTTTTCTTCAATAATAATACTATGAATCCCCCCCGTGGTGAGATCAGCATGTCCCTGCTCTGGTAGTCTGATACACCTATAATTGAGGAAAGAATTTAGATTTGCCCTGCTGTTTTAGATTATTGTAAACCATGAGACTATTCCTGCCATTGCTGAATCTTTCAAGCTTACTTTTGGATAGACGCATTAATTTTAATGCAATAAAGGTTATAGGTGAGAACAGGCCACCATTAACATGTCTCGGATGAGGCCAGGTAGAATGTGAGGACTTTAGTGATAATCATGAAAGGCTACATACTGTAAAATACACTTTAAAGGGTTTTCACAGAGATGAGTTTTGGGGATGCACCAATCACTCTACCATTGGCCAATTCGGAATTCTGTCTCTAACAAGGTATTATTGGCAATATTATTTTTTAACATATCTTTAATGGAAAACTGATTTTATGTTGCGGCATGGTGGTGCAGCAGGTAGTTCACCTGCCTCTTAGCAAAAAAGGTTGCTGGTTAAAACAATGTATTGTTCAGGACCTTACTGTGTGGAGTTTGCATGCGTTGGTTCTCTCTGAGCACTCCAGCTTCATCTCACTTGCTAGGTTAATTGTTAACTCTAAATTGCCCTCAGGTGTGGGTGAGCGTGTGAATGGTTGTCTATCTCTGTATTTAGCCCTGCAATTGGCTGGAGAGTAGTCCAGGGAATACCCTGCCTCTTGCTCGATGTCAGCTGGGATACTCCCCGAGACCCCGAAATGGATAAGGGGTATCGACAGTAGATAGATGGGATGATTTTATGTGTTTTGATCAAATTTTGACAGTAAATTAACCTTTTAGTCCAACATCTTTAAAACTGCAGTAGAGTATATGACTGTTTCTCATTACTGTAACTAACTTTCATCAGACAATTTTGAATCTTTACAAAATGTTTTATTTTTAATTTTATGCCATGATATTTTGTTTAAGATTTGCAGTTATAAAGTAAAATTTGGGGAAAAACTGTGAATATTCCTTTTTTCTATCAACCTGAAAAATAACATTTAATTGTGTTTGAAGTTTTAGTTATTGGAACAGCCACCTAAAATAGATTTTTGTCGTGATACAAATCCAGATGTTGAACCAGAACATTTTTCAACAAGCTGTTAACTGTGTGAGTTAGGGCAGTTTTTCCGCATTTTTGACAAGAACCACTCACCCATGTTTGGAATTCCTTCGAGGATGTTTGTGCTTTCAGAGCACTTTTAGTTTTGTTTTGATTTAGAAATCTACAAGTATAAACCACTGAAGTCTTTTTGATAGCACTGAACAACTTCTAATATTTGACCAAGGACAACTGCATTCACTTGAGGTCAAGTTTACAGTGTCAGAGGTAACGGTATACTAGACAGCCTTTGAATTTGTGGATGCAATCAAAGACTCAAGAAATCTGAAGTTTTCGAATACTAAAAAGAGCTTTGAGTCTCAGCAGCAACACCCCAGCTTGATGGGAAAGTGGAGGTAAAATAAAGTTTCCAAAAATCAATGAGGGCTTGTTTTGAGAGACAGGCTATTTTCTTCACACTGCAGGTACAGCTCCCACACCTCAATCCTATAGGCCTCCTTGGTAGATCAAACAACTCGCTGTGGGTGGCTAGGATGTTGGCCACACAGTCAGTATGAGGCTTTTTCTGGATGCTGTTTTATCCCACCTTCCTTCTGAGGTTTTTTGTAATACCTCATACACTGAGGATTTCAGTGGCAGTGCAACAGAGGCCCTTAATATATTGGTGGAACATTTAAAGCTTTTATTTTACTGCAGTGCTCTTTACATCCAGACAGCAATCAATAAATCAAATTCTTAAAAAAAAAAAAAAAAAAAAAAACGGTATCTTAGGCTGCACATGCCTAAATGTAGACCCACTGGTTTATGGTTGGCCTACTTACCTTTCTACCCACCTACCTGCCCAAGCACTCTGCCTCTGCATTTATTACACAAGACTGAGGCTTTCACAATGCTCAATAAAAGTTCCCGAGTTAAGTTAAAACAAAAAAAAAAAAAAAAAAAAAAAAACACGAGTCCCATTAAATTTTGAACCTACAGCCATCCATCACCCCTTTATTTCCTGGCTAATTCCAGGGGCAATACATGTTTCAGCTGGACCATTTACTGCAGTCCTCAACACAGCTTAATCTACTCATAAATGGCATAATTTGACAGGAATTCTTTCTCTCCAAGAAGAGTTCAAAAAGAAAAAAAAAAACAGCATTGATTTGTGATGTCTTTCTTAGAAGAAATTGTAGCTGCATTAGCAGAGATGTGCCAGTCTGCACATAGCGTAGCAGAAGTGCTGTTTGTGGATCAGCTCTGGAGGCTGCATTAACACTACAACCTTGCTCTTATAACTTTTTCCCTGTTCACATCAGTCTATTTAGAGCACATACTGTGATTTTTTTGAGTTTTACAAGCCCTTTAGCGTCTTGTATCTTCTACATAATACAGTACGGTGATACACGGGACAAAAAGTCCTCAGAACCAGAACTTCTCCCTCTTCCCTTGTTGCAGCACCAGTAAGCTGCCTGAAACTGCATGTTTGACCCTGAATAAAGCCCCAGTGTGATGTCTTCTCATTGGCTCCAGATAGCTAGTCCAGTGCACAGCAGAGACCATAATATGAATAATGAGTCGTTGACAACATTGGACCAAGCAGAGCTGACCTGACCAATTACCACAGAGTAGACTGGTCAATCAGTTAGAGCAGACTTGGCCCTGAAGAATGGAAACCTCAGAGAAGAAGGAACAGAGCATCTCTGACAGACTGAGAATACAGGTGGATCACTAAAGGTGGTGCTCGGTATGAAAAATCTAGTAGATTTGTGAACAATAGTGAGTGAGAACAAAGTCCAGCAGTCTCCAAAACTGAAGATAAAACACTGTTAAAACAAATGATGGGCTCTTTTAAGTGTGACCTGTATCAGGCCCCTGTTTGGATCCTAATGGTGGGGTAATAAGTGACGGATTAAGACTTTTTTTTTCTTTTTTCTTTTTTTAACAAAGCGACAAAAGCTTAAACTTTAATATGAACCATCACAACTCAGTTATCCAATTTATTGGAGAACTGTATCAGCAGACTTCTCTCTCTCCATTCCATTCAAATCAGATCAATTCTGGTCAATTCAGAATAGCTTTATTGGTATGAATGTTGTGGGCCATTTATTGCCAAAGCAATATATTTCATTAAAAAGAAACTGATATATTTTTTAAATGATTAAATGTGGGAGGCCCGGTGGTGCATCAAGATGGTTGCTGGTTCAAACCTTGTGCTGGTCAGAGCCTTTCTGTGTGGAGTTTGCATGTACTGACCATGCATGCATGTGCTCTCTCAGGGCACTGTGGCTTCCCCCAATAAACCAAAACTTGTTCATTAGGTTAATTGGTGACTCCAAATTTTGAAGTCACCGTAATTAAATTAGGTTTGGGCAACTGTGCGAATGGATGTCCATCTCTCTCGTGGCCCTGCGATCAGCGGGCAACCGGTCCGGGCAGTACTCTGCTTCTCACCCAGTGTCAGCGTGGAACGGCTCCAGCCCTTTGAAAGGGATAAGTGGTATAGATGGCTGGATGAAATTAATGTACTTAAAATTAAATGTAAAAGAGTTAATAGTAATGGTATAAATTAGTGGTATTATCAAAGTAAAGCTTTAGAGAATGATCCATGAAACAATGAAAAATAAACTTGAAGACATAATAATTAAATGTATCTGAAAAAAACTCCATAATGTTATTAAAAAGAGAAGAAACCAAAAAACGTGTATTTTTTTAAATGTGTTGGTGTGTCCATCTGTAGTTGTTTGTGCATGTTTATTGTTATTAATGTATACCTGTGTCTTTGTGTGTTCAGGTTTCATTGGTTCTCCTCAGGTCCTCACACACTTCTATTGACAGCAATAATCTCACAGTAAATGTAGAACTTTCCTGAGTATAAGTTGTATCTGAAAACTGTGTGTGTGCGTGTGTGTTGAGCCAGCAAGGTGGGGGTCTGCCTTCAGCTCGACAGGAACTGCTTCAGGGACTATCCTTCGTAAAAAAAACAAAAACAACTAATGGACATGGTCTCATACAACAAGCTGTATCATGGACACTAAATGCTGTAGACAGAAAAAAGTAATTGAGTTTATGTAAAATGGGTTGAGTTTATTTTTGGTCATGTCACAGTACTTACAACACACTGTTGTAAGTACTTATAACATATAAATGTCATATACTTGTCAGAATTGTTTACTTTTATTTGTCATTAAAAAAGGGTAAAAATAATAACCGTGCTGTGAAATTTTCATGCCATTACATCCCTAGAACAGGATAACTTAAAATGTTATGAAATGATTCTGCTGACATTTTTCGAGAGTGTTGGTGATGATTCGCGCCTGTATGCAGATTCAGGAATTTTTTTAAGTACTTGTATACAAGACATGGACAGGGCAGTTTTCCATATATCTGACAATAACTCACCCGACAATGTTGGAAATGCCATGGTGGAGGATTGTGTTCCCCGGAGCACTTCTGTTTTTTGGGATAGTATTACTCACACACAGCCTGATATTTAAGGCAGAATGTGACGAAGTGGCGCTCTGACTCTACCCTTAGGTGTCAAAGTGAGGTCTGTTAGTCTATCCTAAAAAGTCTATCCTCCACTGGGAGCCAGCTATTTTTTTGACAGTCTGTCTCCATAGCTTATCCGTGGCCACTAAGTCTGTGCTTCTTCAGGAAAGAGGCCCAAGACAGCAAATGTTTTTGTTCAAGTGAAATAAGGTAAAAACATAAGAACACTTTATGAAAATGAAATTCACCTTTAAGCGAAACTAGTACAGCCAGATAAGTCAAACATAATGTGTCAAATCTTTTCTTGATCACCATCACCCTATCAAAACATTTTTATTTCATGTGGCACAAGAACCTGGCTTCCCCTTTACAACAGGAAATGTTGCCAGGAATATATTAAAAGATATAAATACATCAAAGAAGATGTAGTTGTGCGTGACAAGTTTAAAAACAGTGTTTAGTCAGGCTGAATTAGCCTCAGCTGGTTTCTCGCCCTTGGCATGTATTGGTCAGGTAGATATGAAAATTTTAAAGAGATATTTATGTTGACCAAAACAACTGCACCAACAAATATTTTGGGGTGACTCATCTCAAGCAGGTCACAAACAAATTCTGGAGTTGTTTTTTTTCCTGAGCAGGAGTGTGTTTTGACCCTGAGCTGACCTTTGTTCATGGCAGGTTTGAGCTTCACAGATCTCATGACTGCAGGAGCTCAGATGAGGATGTGAAACGTCAGAGTCCAGCTCTTAGCCTGAGAATGGATTGATGCCTGACCTGAAATCGCAGTGAGTGGATTGCCTCCTGGATTTTTGAGCTGCTGTAGACGTCAGCAATCTATTTAAACTACTACACAAATGCACAATAGAGAGACAAAATACAAATTAAATGAAGACCACTCAACAGAAGAGTGTGCTTTTGAATCTTAAAAATTGTCTGTGGGCTAAATCAGGGCTGGACTGGCAGCCTGGGGGCCACGTGCAGTCCACACCCTCAAACAGTCAATCCAACAATTCATGATAAATTAGCCTTCTGGCAGTTTGAGCGAAGTCAATGTGAACCTCTTACAGTCTCAAGTTGTACTTCCCTGCACTAAACTTAAATGCTGATGCTGTTTACCAGTTTCACGTTGACTTGTTTCATTTCTGAGGTAGACACAACACGCCAAAAAGCTTTGTAGTTTCATACTTACTGTTAAAAGATAACCTCATTTTTAGTTTTCACCACAACAGCTGAGGTGTGTAACTTTTGTGAAACTAAAGCTATTTTCCAGTGACCCCAGTCATGTCTTTTCTGCCCTTTTCTGCTGCTGTCAGCTGCCATTTCAGTCAAATAAATATGACCCTCCTCAACCCTGTTCACCTACTGTCCATGTCCTCAAGAGCACTGAGCTCTGCTTAGGCTGATAATGTCATTCAGGGCTCTCCCTAGAGGTTTAAACTATTCACTGGCAATGTTTTGGAAACATATTTGTGAAATTCAGAAAGTGTATAGCTGTAACAAAAGGCACACCAAGGTACCACCTCTGTTGTTTGATCGAGGCAAAGACCACCTGTTTTCTCATTTTTGTGACTTCTCCAGTCAGGGATAAATGGACACAATGCTCAAGACAGATATGAGGGCTAATTGATAAGTTGTGAGCCTCATATTTCAGGGTTTGACTTTTGGCAGTCATATTGCATTATTTTTCAACATAATCCCCTTCAGTATCTTTACACTTTTGCCAGTGATGTTTAAGGGCCACAATGCCACTTTTAAAGAAGTCCTTTTCTTGACCGTTCAGAAAGTCCTCCACTGCATTTATGACGTCATCATCTGACCAAAAGTGGGTACTGGAAATGGGCTTTTTCAACTTTTGAAATAGATGAAAGTCTGATGGAGCGAGATCAGGTGAATAAGGCGGATGCTCAATCAATTCAAAGCCAAAATCTTTAATGGCAATGACAGACTTGTGAACAGGGGCATTTTGTCCATTTTGCAAAAGTCACTTGCCTTGTTAACTTTAGAGTGCTACCTCTTTGACATAAACTGACCAAATGACACCAGTCTTCGGGTACACAGCCTTAAATAGTCAGGGAATAGTAGAGCTGAAAAAGGACATCCCTGCTTATCTTCTTCAATACAAGGCTCACAACTTATCAAGCAGCCCTCGTAGTTATGGGAAACAGGAAGTATTTTGGTAGCACTTCATCCTTGCATTTGTCAATGACAGGACTAAATGTACAGTCCATTAATGGCATATGCACTGTATTATAAAGCTGTAGGTCTGCATTGGTGCCAGGCAGCTCAGCCCACTATGCTGTTTCATCTTAGGCTTGATCTAAGAGGAAACAGCACTCTTTTTTCCCTATCATCACTTTTCCTTCTCCTGCTCCATGTGTGTGTGTTTGTGCATTTGTTGCCCTTAAGAAGGCTGCAACCAGTGTGGAATGATGAAAGTAAGAGAGGGTCTGAATCCAGAATTCAAAAAGATTGCAATTTCAGGTGGTCTTTATACCTACAGCTCAGTTGGTTTGTCCTGGATTAGTTGGGGGGAAAAAAAATACAAACTTGCATTATTCCTTTGGATCTTTTCATGTTCACAGAGCACTATTTTGAAGCAGGCCGAGTCCAGGCCAAAGGCCTGGAGCTGGTCTTAGGTCATTACCTCACAGCCAGCATCCCTATGAGTACAACTCATGCTGTGCATTATGGGAAACAAGTCAGCAGGTAAACTACCAAGAAACTGATTTTATAAAATGGGTTATAGAAGATATTAAATGTCCTATGTAAGATTATACAGATGAGCGTGTCAATGTGGGACATGCCTCGCGATACAAGTGTCAACAAACTCTGTGCACAAAGAGGTTCTTTTAACACTTGCTGGCGAACAATAGAGGACACCAGGTAGCATGGGAACTTATTACAGCATGACACCTGCAGAGGTGTCTGCAGAGAAACTGTCAGCGATGCAGAAAAGGCAGAGAACAGCTTTAAAAAGGATACATTCCTGATTGAACGAGTGTAACTTCTACAGTCTGGGAGTCTTAATGAGGTTTTGAATCAGTCATTGTTGAGTTCTGTGATGATCTGCTATAGTGACAATGATTAATGTTAACCTGTTTATTTTTTCATGATGTGCAGTACCTGTGCACAGAAGTGACTGGTAGCTGTAATGTAATTATTACTACAGCAGCTGTTTAGTCTATTACAGATCAGTTCATCTTGCTATCTGTGTCGGTTGCTTGGTCGATTGTGTCCTCACTGCAAATGAACAGCTTCAGGGGCCAATTGGAAACAAGCTGAGCCCACCTATTTCAGGCAAGCTTGGGGTGGTTGTTTGTGCTAAAACAGGGATTGTGTGCTGTGTCCATATATATGCAAATGAATGGTAGTTGTATAGGAACAAATGTCCAAAACAATCTAGGTGTAAAAATGACCTAAAAGACACCAACCAAATGTAACCTTTAAATCTTACATGAGCAGGGAAGGAAACAAAGATTGTATGTTTGATGCAGTGTAAACAACGTGTTCAATGCAAATCAATATCTTATGGTGGTTTCACAATGAGGGCATTTTAGCAGCATGGCAGTAATGGTGCTAAAATGCATGTTTTCATGATGGCAAGCATGTAATCAAAGCAGAGCTTTGACTGCCAGTGTGAGCTGTACGTCACACGCGTCTCATGCATCAAAGTTACAGGAATGGGGAGGCTGCCTATTTTCAACCAGAGGCCATGTGTATCTGGGCAAAATAAACAGGAAAATGCAAAAGTATGGGGCCATATTTACCTTGTTTCAGCAGAGATGTATTCAACATTTGTGTAATATGTCACAAACAAGATAGACATAGCTTCATTACACTTCCTGTTTGTTCCTTTTGATGTAAAAGATCAGTTTGCCTTTCAGATTGAGAAACACCCCTTGTTCAACTTAACATTTTAATTCTAAAGTTCTCTGTGTCAGATATTCATCATATTGGGTCACTTGTCGGGACAGTTACCTTACCTCTTTGTAAGCTTTTTATTGAAACACTAATTGAAGTTAAAAAAAAAAATGACACATGAACTTGCAGATAGCTGTAGTTCCTTGAGTTTCCATTTGAGGCTTGCTGCAGAAAACCTGGACCTCAACTATTGTTTTTTTATTGGTTTTCTTGTTTTCTGTCTATTTTACTGTAAAGCTCTTTGGCCACTGGCTGTCTTAAATGTATATAAATAAAGCTGACGTTGATTTTGGCTGACATTAAGTGATTATGTTGAGAATAGATGATTTTTACAGCCCAGATCAACTGACATCCTTGGCCTAAATAATCCATAATAAATGCCTCTGACTGCACAAAGGGTGGATCATTTTTCATGTGTTGGTTTTAATTTTTTATTAGATTTTCCAGTTTTGGATCGTTATAGGGACATGATTGACAGTGCTGCAGACCGTGTGGTAATACTTTTAGTCAGATGGCCTTAAGTCCCACCACGACCCGTCTCTCTGTCTGTCGGTTGATCATAGTAAGGTTGAGAATGCATTTTCTGCATCCACAGATTGACTTCCAAAATTTTTTGAATGCTCCATTGATGATCAAACAGACAATGACACTGTCCAATTGTTTTGACAGTTAAGGAGAGAGACAGGGTTGTTGCGGCAGAGAAATCTAGCTAAACGTAGCACACACTCAGCCTGGTCTAAGAGTCTTAAAGCCACACTGTGTAGTTTGTTCTCCCATCCTGTTCTTAAACTGTATTTTGCATTCAAACGAATAGTGCTCTCTAGCACCTCGCTTTTTCAAATGTACGTTGCAACCACTGAACTCTACAGTAGCCGGTATGTGCCTAGAAGCTGTCTTCCCGTTTTTTTGGGGGGGTTTTCTGCCTACAAGGATTCCTTCTTCTGTGGCGTGGCATAAGTATTATCTTGCATTATGAACGAAAGTGCAGTGCAGGCTTTCAAATTTGTGGGGGCAGTAACAAGCACGTCTCGCCGTGCTCCTTCTCCGTTTCTGTCACGCTGGCTCTGAGCAAAAACTCGTTTAGCCTTAGCCAGTAGTACAACATAGTGCTTTATGTCCCTCTCAGCTGTTCATTGTTTTTGTAGACCAGAAGGACATGGAAGCCTCTACAGGACTTACCCGTTCTATGTGAATACAGATAAGAAATTCTTCGCTCAGGAGGACAAGTCAGATTGTTGGCAGAGGCAATTTTACACAAATGAGGACATATTTATGAATGTAGACATTGTTTTTAGCTCATAAATTACTTAAAATGCTACACATTGTCCCTTTAAGGTCGTGAGCCAGACTTGGCACTGCAGACACATTCACTTTACTTGAGCTGTAATGAACATGAACTGTTAGAACATACATGTAGGACTTGTACTTTGGTTGATGTTGTATTAAAATTAGGGGTGCCAAATTATTTCGTTAATTGCGATGAATTAATTACAGTCATATTTAGCGTGTTATGTTTTTTAATTGCGTTAATCTAATTTTTAATCAGATTACACCGTTTCGATATTTTCAGAGGGCAGAACCTTAAAATACCAGAGCAGCTGGTGATTGGACGATCGGTCTGCTCGTCACACTCTTCACAGACCAATCCATTTCAAGCCACGTAGCAGCTAGACCCTGTTGTTAGCTGTTAGCTCAAACTAAGAGTACTTCAGTCCTTAGACCATCGTCTTATCTTACATAAAAATATACCACACAGATTTATCATTTGCCATTTATGTGTGACATGAATCTTGTCAAAGACAATACCCACCAAGTTCTTCCGGTAAACTTCTGAGGAGAGCATATTTTGTATCGTAGGGTAACCATGACTCTGGCCTAGCATTGTTCGCACAGCATTTCCTCATCTCTCCCAGTTTCCCAGCAGTGATCCCCGGTCAGGAGAAGAGCAAAAACATGATTTCCCATAAGAAAGCTTGAAGTGACGTTCTTTGCTCCTCTTTTAAAGGAGAAATCGAGTCCATTTCTGATAAAACTGCAGATCTTGCTTCATCCATGGAGATCGCTTTACATGCTGCTGTTGTTTTCAAACATGCAGTCACTTCCTGTTGTCGTCACATCCGCAGCTCCCGCCTCTGTCCCCTGATTGGGCCGTTAAAGTTGGAGAGTTTTTATGCATAGGGCTTCTTGCCCTTGAGTTTTTGGGGGGTAGGGAACAATCTTTTGATCTGCCACAATAATCTAATGAATTTCAATGAAAACACCTCAAGTTGAGGGCTTTTTTCAGCAATTTTTAAGTGAGATTAAAAAAGAGGTTAATTAGATTAATTAATTACAGATCATAATTAATTAATCTCTCAATTTTTTTAAATCTCCTGACAGCACTTATTAAAATGAGTATCTGTATTATCCATTTTCTTCTTGAATTATGTATTGATTTTTTTAAGGTCTTAAATTTTGCAGAGGTGGCTGTTCTGTAGTTTCAGAGAAAAATAGTATTTTACATGCTTTCCTTCACTTGAGTGATTGGAGTTATTTTGTTTTTTTGTTGTTGTTTAAGGGCTATAGTTGTCTACCGAAACAAATAGGCAGAAAGTCTGACTCACTGCATTCATTGCTCTGACTTTCAAGATCATTAAATCTCTATTTTTGGCATCCTGTCCTTACTTATAGCTTAAAGAAATACAGACAGGAAGTATGGAGAGAAAGAGGGTTATGCAATGCATCAGAGGTCTGCATGTCCAAATCAAACAGGGACGTGCGATGATATGGGATGCTTCGAAGAAAAACAAACACGTTCTCCTCTCATAGTACAATCTTGCTTAAGGGTCATTCACATATTTAAATTCAGTATGACTCATGAGCTCATGTAAGAGCATCACACAAATGAATGTGTGTTTTTGGTATGATTTTGTCTGGGAAGGATCAGAGAATGACCTAAATCCACTGCTGCCCTCACATGTTTTGAAAGCTTCCTGCCTTTCTCTTAAATCCTCCACACTCTTGTCTCGCTTGGTTGGCAGTGACAAAAAGAACGAGGCTGGGGTGACCATCCTTTAAAAGATGAGATAGGGGACAGCACCGTGGCTTTGACCCCTGGAGTGATGGACACGTAGGACTTGATAATCTAGCCGACTATGGGCAGTGATTCTTCCCTGGCTTCCTCCTTTCAATTTACTGCAGCAGTTTGCTGTCAGTCTTCTCTCAATAGGTGTTCTGTCTGTGCTTTGGCCTCTTTATCAGCCATCTTGTTGCTGCTGTCTAGGTCTCTGAAAGATCACTTTTTCTTTGTGCATCCTTTAAGATCTGGGGGGGGGGTGGGGGGGTTAGCTAGGCGATAAATCAGGTTTTAAATAAAGATATAGAGAGCAAAACACAATTCACTGTTCATTTTGTGTTGGAAACAATAAGATCTGACATTATCCTTTGGGGAAAGTAATGTTGAATGGACTGATTAGAAGCTATTGAGGCAGAAATTGAGTAAGTTTGATTTGGAAAAATGGGGCCTTAACTGATGCCAAACTCTCAGGGAGATTTGATTTCATTTATTGTTTATTTCGAAGAGGGGTGCCCAGTGGGCAAGTGAACTGATACTAAAAGCAAAACCGGCAGGCAGGAATCAGCCTCTTGCAATAGCCAAATAAGTGAGGCATGGTTGAAACAGTATCCAGTGATGTACTGTTCTAAGATAGGCTTGCCAGAATTTTGGCAATGCCATACCCAGCCTAGTACCTTTTATGTGTTAGACCTCTTCAAGGAGATAAACGGGTACACGTTGGAGTGAATGTAAGAGTTTGGGAAGGGCATTCATTTTGATGGAGATAATATGGGCAGTTAAAAAAAGATTTGAATTTGACCAACTTTCAAAGTCCCTTTGCACACATCTTTGAACTTACTAGTGTCCTAGACTCCAAGGTTAGTAACACTGTGCATTGCATTTTTTAGAGGGAGGTAATAAAGGGGAACTCATGCTGCATTATTCGAAGGGAATGATTTGCTTTTACTTGCAGACATGGATCCAAATTAGTCAACAAGAGAGAGGGCTGTGAGGACAAATACTGGGAGGTTGAAATGTAAAGCAGAAGATCATCTGTGTGATCTGATGAACTTTTTGTTCTTTCTTATTCCAATAAAATGCCCGAAACATTGGGGCTGACAAAAAGAGCCACGGAAAGAGGCCAAATGGAGAATGAAAAAGGACTCAGAAAGCTGCCCTTTTGAGTACTTGGACAAGGCAGGAAATATGCTGACTGAATGTTATTCATCCACATGAGCCTACAGGAGAGAAGTATAATAACTTCACCCATGAAATAAAATTCCCCCCAATACCAAATTTCTCCAGTGTGAAGAATGGCTACCCCCACACCACACAGTCAAAGGCTTCTTTATTCATCCAAGAATACCACAGCTTCTATGAGTTTTGGTGAAAAGGTTTAAAAAGAGTGGTGTTTTTAATCAATCAAGGTTAGAAGAGAGAAGTTTGAGCATGTGAGAAGTTAATTGCTACCACGGTGCTTGTGAGTGCAGACAGGAGTTGCTTCGTCCTTCACGTTGTTGCCTTGGACACAATTTTTATTTCATCATGTGGAAGCGAGCAGAAATATAAGCTTTGACTCGGCATTATGAGTCTGAAGATATAGTTTTTTTTATTGTGCATTTTTTAGTGGTTATCGTGATCGTTCAATAAATCACAATAAAAGTGATACCTCGTTCCTCTTGGAGGATTTACACTTGCTAGCTAACTGTTTAGCTCTAAGTACCAGGATTTTATTGTGAGGAGAGTATAGGATGTCTGTTATCGGCCAGATCCATCTTACTAAGCTTCAGGCCGATACATACCTAGTTAATAAATGCATGAGCTACTCAGTGTACTTCAGGAGCAAGAGGTGGTGGCTGCAAGCATGGTTTAGTTGTGCAAAAAAAGGGGAAACGACTGTAAGCCTGCAACAGAAAGGATGTTATGGTACAAAGGGAAAGTTTGTCAAGCACCTAAAAAAGCTTTGCCTTTATAAAGTGTCTTTCTGGATCACAACAAAAGATTGAAAAAGGAAACCTTTGCAAGAAAACAACAACTTAATGAGGAAAACTGCTGTATTATCATCAAGCAACTTATCATAACATTTGGAAAGACGCATATAGTGTAGTCAGTCCCCCCCATTTATTCTGCATGGCCTTGCAAGTTTTCTGAAACACTGTAACTTTCCAGCAACTCTGGCCAACCACCCTTCGTCTTCTTCCCCCTAGACAAGGCAGAAGATCAGACACAGGCTGTACATGTGTGTGCAGGCCACCAAATTGGAATGGCCAAGAGTTTGTCAGTATGTACTGTCATATTAGTTGTTATGAGTTGATAGTGACTCTCCAGTCTTCCCAAAAGCAAGGCATGATATTGACTTTATGTAATTCATGTGCACTCATTTTGTTTCAGCTGATCATCGACTTTAAGTCACTTTACTTTGTGTGCTCTGCTCATGAATTTCAACTGAGAGTGTGGGGGTTTTTTTCAGTTTCGATACAACAACAGTGGCTTACACGTTCAAACTTTCCCACCAGTATACCTAATGATTTAGCCATGCCAAGGAGCTAGGATCTAGGATATAACTTTAGGCTGAGCCTCTTACCCAAAGAGAGAAACATTATTTTAAGATGGGCCTGATTCACCAAAATATTTACCATACCAAGTCAATCCCTGTCCAGATTTTGCCCTCTCAGTTCATCTACAGATCCGTCTGTGTGCTGCTGCTGGACATAAAAAGAGCCTAATGAGCCTGCAGGTGTAATAGTTGAACAAGCAGGGGTGAGAGTTTGTTTACTTGTTGGTTTACAGCAGTCCTCCCCCAAAAGCACATTTTTTTAACAAAGTCATTGTATTTTGAATCGGGTGATGCAACTTTTTGATAACGTTGGTTCAAAAATCAGGCATTATTTTGCTGCAAAAAATACCAAAAAACATATTTTTTGACAGAAAAAAGCTTGTGTGGACTGACCTCTGCATAAGTAAAACTATGGTTAGTCTGCCCTGCATTCAAGGTGAGATTACAAACAGAAATAAACTCATTGTCAAGAAATTTTGTCTGGGGGGAGTTATAAGCACCTTCCTGTGTACAAGTGTTAATAATAGAAAAGCACGATGTCAGTGTAAGGACAAGGAGAAAGTGATGGATTATTTGAAGTAGTTTCATCAGTTGGACGGGAGAATAACAAAAAGTCTCATGACAAAAACATTTCTTGAGTATGAACCGAAGTAAAAACAAAATATGGGCCCTTGTGTCCCTCTCCAAAGTAAACAAACAAAAACAAACAAACAAGAAAAGAGAAAAAAAAACACCACCATCTTCACAATGGATTTCTCTGTTGGCAACACTGGTCACTCCATTTCAGATGCACCCAAAATCAAAGCAATACTTTAAATTAGGGGTGTGTGATGTGACCATCATAGAAAGTGAAGGACTAAAATTTATCAGCAATCTGACAAAGCAGAGAGATCATAGGATTGTTTATAGGGTTCATTCGATCTTCTCTTGCTCCATGTCCCTCTTCTTTAGGAACTGAGTTTGGACCGTGGAGAAAAATGAAATAAAAGCTTAAGATTTACCACTTAAAAAGAGCTGTTCTGCAGTTTTATGGGGCTTATTTTGAGTTTTCTCCAACTACTGAATGCTCAGTCGTTTATTTGCACAATCTGCCCAAATCAAATGTGTGATGGTAACACAACAGACATAAAGAAACAGACAGCATGTTAAGCAAACAGAAACGTCGTCATCAGCAAAGGTAATCCTTTTGTCCAATAAGTTAAGCCTATGTTATTCCACCTTTCTTAGTTTGACTGTAAAATTAACAAACCCCTACACCTGTGTATATGAGGATCACCTGTGATGGGGGACCAATGAGTAAAACTTTTAAACCAGAGAGTTTTTTGTGGAGAAAGGTGATGATGTCAAGGAGATCTGGACCCCAGTGCCATTTGAAAAGGTTTTTAAATGGTCTGAATAATGATTTCTGTGCATTAAATGTCATACGTATATATATTGAAGGGACTTTCTGCAGCTTTCTGTATTTCCCCACGTTCAGCTGACAGACATGAATACAGATAAATATTATAGTAATATTAAGATAGGTTCACTTTCTTAGTTTATTGTACGTGTCACACAATGCAGGTAATGCAGGTAAATTGTAGTTTTGTGCTTTTTTTATGGTAGACCTCCACACCCCAACAACCCAATGGTTTCAACTGTAAAGTGGCAAATATGGGAATACTTTATGCATAAATCAAATGTTACTGATGAAGACAACTAAAAGTTTTTGATAAATAACCTTTAACATTTATTCTACATTCATTATTTGTGCATTTAAAGAATATCTTTGATTTGTAAACAAATATTGATTTTAAACAAAAAAAGATTCATGCTAAAAATCGAGATCATAATACTTCCAAAAAAAATTGGCAATTTTTCTCCCCCATCTTCCACCACTACATTAGATGTGTTTTCAGAGTGTTTGTCTCCTGAATTGAGCTAAAAGGTCAGCAGGTCAAGCCCATTGGCTTGGGATGCCAAGACCAGTACAGAGCATAGAATACTACTGAGTGATGGTGTTTCAGTACAATTACGATTTTAGCCCTCCATGGTTCTGTCATGTGTGCCACCCACCCATCCTCACAGAGCCTCATGCACTGTGCAGCAATGATCCTGATGGCTCTAAAGAGTCACCAAAATTTCCAGTGAGTGGGGAATTAAAAAAAAAAAAAAAAAATTGAACCACGTCTGTTCAAGAATAAAAACAGCCTGTGAAATGAATGTGATTAAATATGTCTTTATAAAAAATAATTACTGTTTACTTGAGCATACAGCTCCTCAAACCTTCTGTTGTAGAATGAGCCTGGTTATATTTTTAAAACCAAAAGATTGTAAAATCTTTTTAACATATAACAGTAGTTACCTCTGCCAAGGATGCTATGTTTTTGCTGGCTTTTGTTGCCTTGTTTGTTAGTTTGTGGACAGGATTTGATGACATTTTTGGTTTGTTAGTCATGGCACAAGGACAAAGTGATTTTGGTGATGATGTGAGTCTGTCTGCAGATCAGGAATTTTTTCAAGGTTTGTTAACATCCCAAGATGGGCCAGTGTTACACATTTTTTGCTGAGATTAGTAAGTTCTCATTGGATTTCCATGAAATTTCAGGGAAGCTTTGTTGCAGATTCAGGAATTTTTTCTAAAGATTTCATAACAATGCAAGATAGAGCAGTACTCCACACTTTTGACAATAACTCGCCCGGCAGTGTTGGAAATGCCTCGGCAGAGGTTTGTGCTCACAGAACACAGCTGTGGCTACTTCATTAGGCAATATGATTTATTTATCCATTATCAGCTTTCCTTTATAGGGTTGCAGGGAAATGGAGCATTCACCAGCCGACACGAGGCGAGAGGCAGGGTGCAGCAGTCACAGGTAACAACCATTCACATGCACATTTGCACCTAAAAGCAAATTAGAGTCGGCACTTAAATAACAATCATGTTTCGGTCTGTACAAGGAGTACCTGAGAAAACGGGTATTGGCAGAACATGTACCTCCACACACAAAGGCCTCACCCAATGAGTCGAACTAGCAGTCTTGATGCTGTGAGACAACAACAGCACCCCTGAATCAAGACCATTATAAATCAATCAGGCCTCGTACAGACTGTTAAAACAAGGCAGTTGAAAATGGTGCTGAACCATGCTAAACCAGAGATCCTAGTTGATCAAATCAAATCTTAAATCATCCTAAAATGACCTTTATTGTTTATTAATGCTTTGCTTGAAGTGCTTGATTGTCACCTTCACTTAAAGCTCTTTCCAGGTAATCAATGCTTTTAAGCTCTCAGGATTCTTCTTTTGATGGTGACTTCTAAGCTGTTCTAAGTGAACAGCATGTACTTTTTAGACATATATATTAAATTCTAAAGCTTTATCTATGCTGAGATCACTGTCCTCAGTGATGGCAATCAGCTGGCAGTCTCTGTGAGGTTTTACGTTAAAACTGAAGCAGAAAATGTCCCTTTGTCATTGTTTGAACTTCAGTATAATGACATATGCCAAAAACCTTTTACAGCCTCCTCATCCCTGCTCCCTCTGTGCGTGCAGTCACATACAGCGCTTATGTCCAATCAATATCCATAGAGGGCAAAGAATATGTAGGCTTTTCACTCAGCCAATCAGCAAATCACCTGCTGATGTCAATGAGTGAGGAACTCTCACTAATGAAGTTTTACTGTCCCCACACATTTCACCATACTGCAGCATTTCTCATGTGATAAATATGGTCAACAATAAACTACTTGTTTGCTGATTGACCCTGAAAGAAATGATTCATGCTGATTCAAATCTCGTGAAAGCTTTTTACGTTTGAACCAATTTTTTGGTACCTCAAAAAAAGTAGCTCTCAACAGAAAAGAGATGTGTTTTATAGATTATTAGTTAAACTCCACGAGCCTCCGTTTTATTTTTACTGCTCTGATTCCCTGCTCCGGCAAGCATCAAACCTCGGAGTATGATCATAGAGTTTGGTTTATTCCCCTGTAGCAAAGGCTCTGAGAAGCACATAATTCTGCATTCACAGTATTCCTGCTGAGCTCTCACCAATCCATGGAGCTCATCTTTTTTTTTTTTTTTAGCCGGTGATCTCACTTTCCCTGTCTGGATAGGTGGAGGGCAGAGTTTAAATCTCCTGCGTTCCCCCTCCCCCTCCTCCACCTTGGCCCTCTTCTCTCTCCATCACACTGGCAGCTCAGTCAGTAGATTCTCCAGCTGTGGCCGTCTGCCAGCATCAGTGCCATCAGGTGCTGCCAAGTGGAAAGCTAAGGACAGACTGGATAACTTAGCTCAAATACTCATTGTTCAACTTAGCCTCCAATTCCTCTGTTTATCAATCACTGGTCTTTTCAACTGCAAGAGAGCTTTTCTCCTTTGTACCAACTGGAAGAGTGTTTTTTGTGATTAGGTTGAGAGATTGCCAAACACATCCTCCTGCAGAGCGAGTTTGGATGTCAGCTTTAGAAAAATCAAACTGTCGGTGCAAGCATTTGGTCTTTAAAGGTGCATTTCCACAAAAATGGTATATCCAAGCATTGTGTCTTTACACCTTAAGCCGGTGGTTTACCTGCTCCTAACTAGATGAGGTCCTCCAGGTCAGCTTGAAATATCGATAAATTGTTAACCTGGAGAAAACGAGGCTTGCCATAAAAGCATAAGAAATAAAATTGTTTCATTGTAAAGTTAAATAACGAGTATTTGTCAGATTATTCATGAAAAAGTAGAGATGGAATAGGAAGTAACTGTTTCTGTAAAACTCTTTGATATAAATCGTCAAAAGCTTTTGTACAAGAAGAAATAAGAGGGAGTGAATTGGCTGCTAAAATAAGCAGTTAATACTATGTTTATGACTGGCATGGATTCTGTTTTATACATTAAACATTTTGCATTAATATTTGCATTTCTACAGCACTGTTCAAAGGTTTAAGACAGATGAGAAATAATACTGTAGGTTGGAAAGCTTCCAAAATGATTAACTTTAATTGTTAATCTTTATCAATTTTAAGAATAACAGCTAAGTAAACAAAAGCAACGTTAAAATAAATTCAATATTTGATGTAACCATGCTTTACCTTCAAACTAGTGATAGGTGATACCAACCATATTTTTCACTTTTTTCCAATGTCGATACTGATGTTGAAACCAATCACCACCAAAAGCTGTTTGTTTCTACTCAAGACTTATTAATAAGGGCTGTTGTTGAGCATGCAATCCAACAGTGTAGGTATTGGTACAAAATGTCACTGGGGAAGATTTTAAGATTGTTGCTTTGTAGTGAGTGAACATGTTTGAGTTGTACATCAAAAAATATAGAGCACTAGGTTGTTGGATTGGTAGCTCCTCAGCAGGATCTTAAAGTAGGGGATCCTTTACAGAGGTTTTTTCTTTTTTTTAAGTTTCTCTTAATATTTGTACAATGCTAACACAATGCATTGTTGCATAGGTACAGTATATACTGTCAATAGATTTGGACACAGTGGAACTCCGTTGGTGAAGGATAAAAGTGGTTGTGAAGGGGATGACCAGAGTACAATAAGCTTTTCCAGTCTTTATTCCTCTGCTGTGCCACCAACAGTCAGGGCTGGAGGCATGATCTCCTCAGGGTTGTTTGTTTAGTTGTCTGTCCATTCATTCTTCCAGGCCAATGTTTTAAAGCAATATCCCAAGGTCAATATTTCCAGCTTTGCACCCAGTCTACTCTAACATAAGGATGTAACATTTAGTTTTTTTTTATTAAATCATAGGTTCAAAGGTGGGTGGCATGGTGGCGCAGCAGGTAGTGCACGTGCCTCACAGCAAGAAGGTCACTAGTTCGATCCCTGGGTCGGGCAGGGCCTTTCTGTGTGAAGTTTACATGTTCTTCCTGTGCATGCCTGGGCTCTCTCCGGGCACTCCGGCTTCCTCCCACAGACCAAAAACATGCTCAGTAGGTTAATTGGTGACTCTAAATTGCCGTTAGGTATGAGTGGGAGCATGAATGGTTGTCTGTCTCTCAATGTGGCCCTGTGATCGACTGGTGACAATGACAGGTGGGATAGGCTCCATCCCCCCTCGACCCCAAAAGGGATAAGCGGTATAGAAACGAATGAATGAAAGGTTCAAAGGTCAAGGTCTTTAAAAAGAGTCTCTATGACTCTATCATTACAACATGCCTTGTTATTATCTAGTCTTGCTGCAACCCCTGACATAGTTGTGCAGCCTTAATTCGGGAATCAGTAATCTAATGCAGTGGTTCTCAACTGGTCTGGCTCTGGGACCTACCATCACTCCTTAATGTCAAGCTGCGACCCAAATCAAGGAAAAATTTCAACTTCTCAAATTTTTTAACTAAACAGACGCTGCACTTGAAATCTGAGATAGAACAGAATAACACACAGTAACACACAAGAAGTTTAATTAGAAACCAAAATGGCCTACATGTGGCAGTGCAAGAGAGGGATATATTCCTTTTTATACTTAATTAGCTACAATTTAATAACAACCATTAAGAGCATCTGAGGCATACAAGGCTTCAAGACTATAAATCTAACTGTAGCTGTGATAAACCTGCATCAGTGGATTCATAATAAACAGCCCTGCATTAATAATATTAAAATAATAGCGCTAAATAAGCTGAGGCTGCCACAACACAACATTCTTTAGTAACGTCACCCTTTTTTAACAGAGCGTTCATGCCCAAACATTGAATAAAAAAAGTCATGCTACTGAGAATTTGTTTCAAAAAAATCTTAAAAACATGTAGTTTTACCTGAGTACCTGCTTATTGAACATATAATAAACACCTTTCTATTAAAACAGGTATTAATTAACATTTAATTAGCTCCACCTATTGATAAGGAGTTTGAATAGATGGCAGTCCAATGCAAAATATAAGCACAGGATTTTTTCCCAATCACTTCTTGCCCAGGTAAAGGCTCGCAGCCCACTTTTGAGTCACGACCCGACAGTTGAGAATCACTGATCTAATGAATGCTTTGAAGGAATTTTTAAAGACTTTGAACAAATGCTCATTCAGACTTGAAATTATTAATTAGTCTTTAGAGGTTATAAGCCAGTGGTCAAGGTCATTATGCCCTATACCCATCCATGAATTTTCTTCAAAGGATGAAACAATGTCCATTCTGATTAGGTGTTTGAGGTCATGGACAAAGGTCAGTTGGTCTTATGGCCATCCTTTGCTTGCAAATCAAGGACACTTTTTTTAAGATTATTATTTGGGCTTTTTTTGTGCCTTTATTGACATGAGAGAGCTACAGGCTGGATTCGAACCTGGACCAGAAGAGACCCATACTACATGGGATGTGACTGGTTGCTTACCACTCTGCCAAACCAGCACCCCACATCAAGGAAACTTTTAAGTCTTTCTTTATAACTTTGCACAACTTTCCTTTCTGACTTGAAAATGGGCTGATTAGATTGTGAAGGTCATAGTTTAAGGACATTATGACTCATGCTCATCCTTGCTTGTGAACAGGACCTCTTTTAGGGATTTTCTTTCAACTTGGCATAAATTTACCCCTGGACTCAGGAACAAACTTGTTCAATTTTGGAGGTACAAGGTCAGAGTCATGGGTCTTATGATCATCCCTTGCTCATAAACTGGACATTTAAAGGTCACTTTGAGGGATTTCTGTGGACCTCTGCATTAACTCCCTCTGGAGGTAGTAAGGTTAAGGTCTTTGGACCTTAAGTTGAACCCCTGCTTATATAAATGTACACTTCCACACAAATCCCTTGCCCTTCATCTTGACCCACTGCTGTACTTTTATAGCACATCAGTTGTACACCTCATAGAGGCATTTAACTGCCAGACTAGCAGTTATCAATGTTATTGTGCAGACATCAGAATGTAAGTGTTAAAAGCAACAAACATTGGTCAAAGATGACACGTCTCTGTGGAAAGCATTTTATTCTGCAGCATGTCTAAAGGAGCAGGTGCACATCAGAACAAGGCCTGTGAACAGTCAGGGATTACAAGAGGAAGATTGTAATCCCTTGGAAGATAGTGATCTCAGATGTTGGAACAGTGGTCAGAGTCCCAGCACACTGTGCTTGTTGTAGTGTTAACACTGACACTGGAGGATTCAGCAGAAATAGCCCTTTTTTATGGAAGGTTACAGCTTAGAGACATAAAAAGGGGGCTGTGAAAGGTAGGTATGTCCTGTGGTTCTAAGTTGCAGAATGACTGTTATTCCCTGTTGAGCTCTCTTATGGTGTTGTGGGCGTAATTCAGTTATGTATAAGTCAAGGAAGGCACCCGCTTGATAACTGCAGGGACTGAACCTCTCTGTCAGCCAACCACATAAATCCTACAGGAGTAAATCCTGAACAGGCATGCTGTAGTAAAGAGGGTACTTTTCCAGTCATTGGGGATATGTGGAGAGATTTGAGAAGTTAAATTTATATGAAGATACATAAATCTCCAAAGGGACATGTCAAAAATACAATCTGACTTGATGCCAGTAAATGAACAGTACTAATACAAAGGAGACCAGCTCTAATAGATATTTTGCACTGAGGATTTAAGTGGTATTTAAGTGGTAAACAGCCAAGGACACATCAACATGTGACCACAGAAGCTGAGTTCCAAAGCCTGACCATCTGATTGAAGCATAATTCACACACTTTTGGCCAAAGTTTGACAAGGTATAGGGAAATGTTGAGCAAAGTCAGGCCACGCAGAACTAAGTTAACATAATTTGGGCAATGCTCAACAAATTTGTCAGGGGATGATAATAAAAAACTTTTACACTTGCTCAGAAATTTCCAACGTTTGATCCAGCATGTTTGTAAACGCTAGCAAGAGTTGATCTCTACTTACCTTCGCTACCCTCAGCTACATCTACGTTCATATCTGTTGGCAGAGAGTTGGCAAACGTTGGGGCCTGCACACTTGTATTTCAATGTGCATCATCTCTGTCGGGTCTAGTTGCTTCCTCCTCAGGACTGGACTACTGCTGTATGACCTGAGGCGCCATTTTGGGGACAGCTGTCTTTCGTCCTCTCAGCTTGGTGTCAGAATACTGAGACCAGCTGCAGTTGCATGTGGTGGTATGGAATATAAAGTGTGTCTGCTTTTGTGGCATTTGTTGAGTAAAGGCACAATACGTGTGTACAGTGATCAACGGTGCCAAGCTACATCAGGCTAGTGTCCCCTTAAGTTGATCCAATTGTCCATCTAAGGTAGTGAACGTTTAAAGTCTGTCTACAATTAATCAAGGGGCCATCAGAAAACATCATACTCCCCCAGCACAATGTTTAGCTTCACTTTAGATAAGTCAAACTGTGTTGAACACAGCAACACTGACCCCAGGATTGTACTGTTTGAGAAACTTTGAGGATATCCTCAATGTTGGCCAACGTCAGCTACAATGTCAATGTGTAAATGGGCCTTTAGAGTCAACAGACTGTACCATGAATCCACAGTCATCCTCAGCCATATGCTAGCACTGAAGTCAAAAATAAGGATTTAAAAATATATACTTTTACGCTCTGTTTACACGACAACAATCAACTAAAGATGGGACAATTTTTTTGTTTTTTAAAAAGATTTGTGTTCAGACAACAACATTTTGGTAACAGTTGCGTGTTTTATATGCTAGTTGACGGCACATACATGCTCACATCCTCTTAAAATATGTCCTCTTCCAAAAAGTGTCAAACACACAGATGCTTATGTGGACAAGCAATAATGGAGGATTCTTAATGACAGTGATGATGCAGTCAATTCCTGTTTTGTTAAAGAAGGTTTACGAAATTCAAAAGAGCAGTATAAATAAGGTTCTGCCATTGTACTGCCATAGTACTTGTAGTCTGCTGTACTTTAAGAATAATGAGCATGTCTTGGAGGCCTACCATGGCATGGCGATAGTCTATGCTGTATTAAAAAAACTTTGCACTCCCTCTTTCAAATCTCACAGTGTTTTCAGGCACCCAATACGCCAATTGTAACATAAGTTTAATGTTTTTTTTGTTTGAGAAACATCACGAACACAGAGACTTAGCTTGGATAAACAACAAATGACAACTTGTAACATCAAACAACAAACAATTTTATGGTTAATTCAAACTGTGCCAAGATAAGTAAAAAAATATATATTCATGGATTAAATGTGGCAAAATAATTGCAAAAGCACTAATTCACTGATAATGTTACAATGAACTTGTAAATATAAAAAAAAGTTTAACTATGTAGTCCATTTGTTTGATCATTTTACACTTTATTTTTTTATGGATGAATCTTCATTGTTAAGGATCATTATTACCTAAAAGTGTTATCATGAGTGGATATGTACTTGAGGTTATTTTACCAGGGATGTCAACTTAAAACCATTTCCAGTTGATTTTCAATAACACACAGCTCAAGGAATTGAAATCATTTATCTTCCTGCTTAACAATTCAGTGGTCCATTCCTTCCACTTTTCAAAGATGTTACACTTTAATTTGGAGGCAGTCAACAAGAAGTCAAAGAAGTAGTCATGACAGACAGGAAACAGAAGTGGTCAAAAATGTGGCTTTATTTTATATAAAACACCAACTGCACAACGTCTTGTGTCTTTGAGTGATATCAAGCAAATGTAGTGCAAGCAGCAATTTACAGAAGCATTTGTCCATGCAGCAGTAAATATTGGGAGTGCTATGTGTTTGATGTTGTTGCAACAAAGACTTTGAAAGTCTACTTTATTCCACAAGAAAATGCACAGTGACAGATGAGAGAATCGGGTAAAATCAACAAGTATATCACACATAAATCTTATCAATTCCCATCCCTGTATTTTACTATTACTCTTGAAGAAACTTTAAACTGCCAGTTCACACAAACATGTCCTATGGCCAGTTTAATTTTATTTGTATATACACATATTTTTATCATTTCATTCTTTAAAAATGAAATCATAGCAGCTTTACACTACAGGTCACATTTACCCATTTGCACCCATTCACTCTCACAGTCACTCACTGGTTCAGAGTGACGGTTCAGAGTTTCTGTTTATGTATTCCATCAATATCAATTAACGCACCCTTTCATACCCATTTACACGCCACGGATGCAACAGTGGCCCAAGGGTACATCACCATGGGACAGCCGGAGCTGGGCTCGAACCTGCAACCTTCCGATTACTGACAGAGTGCACTATCATTCTATGCCATCAATGCCCCAATCCACTTTGGAGTTGTTTATGCAAGACGGTATCAGTGTATTAACAGAGACTGCAGTTAACTGGTTAACCGAGTCACAGTTGTGGATGATCATATAAAGTTTTTGCACCCCCACCCTCCACCACCACTACGTATGTAATGGCAAGCTCCCTCATCCTTGTTTGTCTGTGAGGGTTCTCCTCTCTCTACGTCTCTCTCATCTCAACGTATTTGTATTTTTATTTGTAGCTCCACTTCATTACAAATATTGTCCAGAAAACAAACACCTACCACTACCACTCCGCCATTAATCTTGGGTTTCTTTGGCAGTCACCATTGATCACCATCTGACTGATGATTATGACCCTGAGAATAGAAATAACTTTCATCCTGACTCTGGTAAAGACAAACGGCTAGGGCTGAATGACTTACAGCTAAGAGTCTCCTTTTCTTTCAGTGCTTTCATTTGCATCATAAGTGCTTTCATTTTTGTGACTATGATATTGTCGGTTCATCAGCTGAATCTCAGTGTAGTGGAATGGTTCTCCTTTCTGACTGAGATGAGTAGCATAAGACAAATAATATCCCAGATTGTTTGTGACTTAGCTGCAAACTACAGAACTACTGCACTGCCAAAAAAGCTGTTATTAAGCTGTTTTGTCAGTAGTGTGGATACATTTTCATCTTGTTTTGGCTGTCTACGGAGACTTTTTCTTTTTCCATCCATCAAGTATCTATACTGCTCATGCAACCCAGCCCAGAGCATTTCCCAGCTGACATAGGGCCAGGGGTGGGGTACACCCTAGACTGGCTGCTCGCTAACCGGTCGACATTTTGGATGCTGAAATACATTTAGCGCACGGTTTGTTATGCATCTCAATTTTTTTTTACAGAACAGCAAGGGGTGATTGGGGAGAAAGGCTTTTTTTGTTTCACTCTAGGGCTGAACAATATATCGTTATCGTATTGATATCGAGATATGAACATTCAAGATATTAATATCGAAAAGCAACGGTACAAACAATATAGATTTCCCCCGCACTCAAACTGCACTTTCCACATTCTTTTGTATTATGATGTTTTTATTTTTCTGAAAAATGCTTGGTTTTCACCAAACCCATAGTCATATCGTATCGTATCGATATCGAGATATCTGGCATGAATATCGAGATATGAAATTTTGTCCATATCGTTCAGCCCTATTTCACTCCACGAACAATTCTGTGTTTTATTAAGAATAATAATAACAAAATGAAAATAACAGTAAAAATTTCCCAAAAACAAACTTGACACGGTTTCTTATTTACAATTCTAAAAGAAAATATTAAAAAATAAAATTTTACTGTCATTTTTCAGAGCTGTTGCTGAACACATAAATAACCATTTCTATCAGGTTATTAGGGCTAATAAAGACTGGTTAACATTGTTTCTAATGGTCCTCCTGCTGACTGCAGCAAGATCATACAATAAATTGCAGTTTTTACCCAATGGTACTTTTTGTAAAAGTCTGGGTGTGCTTTTCATTGCCATTTAGAGCAGATTCATGGAATTTTTCCTGCAGCAGAAGTGGTTACATGCAAACTCCATGCAGCAGCCTTCTTGGTGTGAGTCACTGATTGCAGCACCAGCATGAACCAATGCCTGCTCATACCTTTTTTATTTATTTATGCAGCTTAGACCCCAAAATGTACTACAGACAGAATACAGAGCCCTTTCCTTGCAGATAATCCATGTAGAACATGTAAATAGAGATTAGCCCACCATGAGCGATGCACTTGGCAGCAAACCTAAAATATGCCATGGGCTATAAAACAAACAACATGAGTGATCTTATGCAATGGTGCTCAACATGTTTAATCCCATAAAACTGAGTAAAGTAAAAAAAAAAATCAGTTGATGGTATTAATTTTGCCTGATGTCAGGGGATACTGCAGCACAGCCAGACCCCTACTCTCTACACCAGTAAGTTAAAGAGTTCATATTCTGCTGGTATATTTTTCCGTGTGAGATGCTCTGTTAGAGGGGGGCCGGGGAACAAGTAGTTGTAGGGAGCTTCGCATACGCATGGGATGAACAGACCAAAGGGCATATTACACTCATAGAACCACAATATGGGCTCTATAAAAATATTGGGAGTTTTCAGAGTGTTTTACTGTAATACACATGCATCGTGTTAACTGTCAGTATCTTACATTACATTCTAAACAAAAACATGTGCTCCTGCAATACATTCATTCCTCTTTACTCCAAGCCATTGTTAGGAACTTGAGGTTGCATGTGACTGTATCCTTGCACAAGACCTTTCACCTCATGTAGCCCCAGCTGCATTGTCAGCCATGTGTGAATGGGATTTGTTACTAAAGCCTTGTCATTAACCCACTTTAAGGTTAAAACCAGACAAATATTACATTAGCTCAACTTTATGCTACAGTGTGATATTTTTTTTAGCTTTTTCCTTTTCCTTGACAAAGCCTCTGTGTTTGGAACGTTTTCATGATTCAATATATGAGCTTCAGCCAACAACTCCTCTCAAAAGATGTTCAGGTCAGAGTGCTGTAGCGTGGTCAGGTAGTGGTCACTGGAGCAGAAACTCTTATAAATAGAACTACCTGGATATTACAAAGGAAGTTTGCTCCTGTTTTTATTATATGTATATAAAGGCAAAACAAATGGTCAAAATTCCAATTTCATCATCATGTGACATGAGCCTTTGCCATCTTAAGCTCGTTCAGGACACCTCTGCAATGATAGAACACCGTGTTAACAGTGCCCATTTTACCATCAGGACTACATCACACACAACGGCGGTTTAAAAGCTTACCGCAATGAAAGAGTTCTCCTGGAAGGTCTAGAAGAAGTGGTGTTACTAAGTCCGCCTCATGACAGCAGTAGGCCTCTGGGTTCATGGACACGGGCTCATAGTTTGTGCATGTGTGCGCAACCAGGTAATTTGTGATCTGCCCTTCTCCTCAGTCTCCACAACAGTTCTTCTCATTCCTCTTTCTACCTGTTCTACCTGTGACTCTACCCCCCCCCCCCCCCCCCAAAAAAAAAGTGGGGTAATTACAAAGCTAGCCAGGTAACCCACCTCAAACAAACCCGAACCATCCCTATAACATAGCAGCCTTTCACCATCAGTGTGTGGCTATGGTATGAATGGTTAAGTGTGACCTTTGGTAAAGACAGCTGGTGTATTATTTGGCTATTATTTGCAGCTAAAGAACCAAGATGATAATTGCTTGAACTAGCCTCCAGCAATCATTTGTATGAATCACTTAATCGGAAGCTGTATCTAAAATCAAGACACATATTCAACATCATCTGAGCGAAAATAGTGAGAAACTATTTAATTTCATCTTTGCTTTCCACTTTCATAAACAGACGTGTTGACAGAGCTGAACAAAGTAAATAATCTCCTATCTTACACTGTGCCAGCTCAACAATCTCTATTGACTTCCAATTTGAAAGCAGATTCGGTAAGTCTGAGTAATATGACAAGATGGATAAGTGGAAGGCTGTTGTGCTCGGAGCAGTGTTGAATGTTGTAGTCTACCGAACAGAAATCTGCTGTAAAGCAACAGGATTTTTGGGGAGATGAAGCCCATGCTGCTGTCAGTGGCAGTTTATCAAACCCAGTCACTGCTGTAGTCAAGTGCACTGAACATGCCGTCTAATTCTGCAAGCACAGCAGCTCTGTTGATTTGAAGCTTAAATGTTGCTTTTTCCATTTATAATAGCTATTGGGAGATCAGGCAGATAATCCGATCATACGAACAGAAGATGAAAACACAATGTAGTCAGTCAGCACTAATCCTTGGCATACATGATGAATTTCAGTTTTATTCATTAAAATCAGATGTAACTCTAAATCTGACAGTTCTTACATGTTGTGTGTAAATTGAGCTTTGATTCACTGTTGTTTTTATCTTCTTTATCCTTGTTCTTTTTGAAGTACAAACATAAGAATAAGAAGTGACAAAAAACACCATTGTTCTCAACTTTTCCTGAAAAGAAATGTTACACTAAAGAAACCAAACTGGTGCTTAAAAAGTATTTAACTTAAAGGGGAGATTTATTTTAAGGTTACCATGCCCTCCAGCTCCGCTATCATAAGTTCTAAAGTAAGCCTACATGCTTGTACAGCATTCATGAGTGATTGTAAAACCAAGAGCATCTCTCTCCCTTTCCGTTTCACCTCTGCGACGCATGTTGGTAGGTGACATGCTATTTTTCTTACCAAAGCAAGACACCACAAAAGAACATATATTGATGGCATGAAGTGTGTTGTCTTAAAGCACATGGCACACAGCCTTTTGGAGCATGACCATCTATATTGCAGTGCTTTGACGATGCAAATTTTTGGCAACGAGGACATACCTTGATTATGCATGGGTGTGTTTTGGGCATTTCATTTCTCATTCCCTTTATATCAGTGCATGCTGGGGGCTGGTGTTTTGCTATTTACACTGAAGAAAAAATATGTTTCTGCTAAGAATGAAGTGCTTTTTATTCAAGCACAAGAAATGATTAGAAGTGCAATAATAACTTAACCTAAAAGTACAACCAACAGGATCACACTTTGGAACCTTCCTCTCATCAAAATACTGTTTGCTTTGCTTTAAACATTTTATTTTCTCATTTTCTCTGCTGGAATACACTGTCTCTATTCTCTACTATATGAGTAAAACACACCGGACAGCCTGTTTTGACACCCGTGAGCATCATTATTGGTGGCATTCATTAATATATAAACAAATGGTGGAAATGTAGATCTGTTTTGCATGAAAATCTTTATCTGTGGGTTCTTGTTTTTTTGTTTCTGAGACTAATATGCAAACCAAAGTGCTTCAAGTAGAACAAAAAGTTTCAACTGTCTTCATATATGATAACTTCCACTGTGCTCAGCGAATTCTACACCATGCAGTTCTTTTTGCACCACATTCAGTTTTTATTTAGGGTCCAAATCTGCATATCAAGATCCAATTTAGGTGCACCGAGTTTATGATTCCACTTTGTAATTCGTTGTAATGGATCAGCTGGTTGTGATAGCCCATGGCCAGAAATATGCTGTTTCTCAATGCGTTGTCACTGCAGCATAATTAACCCTTTCACATACTGTATATAATTACCGCTATTCAAACAATGTTAAGGGAGGACACCAGTAGAGATCACACTTGAGAGGTCAGACAGTACACGTCTGCCTGATATGTAGGAAGTAAACTACAAATATGGCCACATTACATCAATACTCAGATCAGATCTTACAAAGTGAACATCAACACTGAATGACATCAGGTAAATAGAGGCAACTGATGGCTGGTGGTCATAGCACACCATCTTCAGTCTGTTATAACATTGTTCTCAGAGTGCAGACAAAACAGTCCTAATGTTACAGTTCATTTTGTGACCTCGGGTGCGTTCGAATAGTCCTTTTTGGTAAGAAACCTTACTAATTGAAGAAATGACCCGGAAGCATTTCAGTGTCGGTCATGATAAGGGCTGTTCGAATTCTCCAAAAGGTAAGGAAAGGAGGGTCGTTGCTTCATTTATTATCTCCTTTAGCTTAGGAAACACTGGAGCTTCTTTTATGAAAGGAAAGGAGAAAGGCATGCCCCATAATGCCTTGCGGCGGGTTACCTTTATAAAAACGGCACCCGCCGAACGTTTACGGAAACTTACGAAGGAGAAAGGATGAGTTTTGTGGGACTATGAGGAAATGTATATAATACAGTGTAAACATTTTTGGCATGTATAGAGAAAGAGATATGCTTCAAAGTCGGTGCTTTCAAAAATATAAACGTTAGTTCATGTCCTTTTAATCATTTTTGAATTAGTTGACCGATAAACAATTACATGTCATAATTTATAAAGCACTTACCTTCAAGCATTTCTTTTTCTCCATAACCGCCTACAATGTGGATGAATATTAAACATACCACTGTGGTACTTGTTTCCTTTATTAATATTATATATTAATTACCACATTTCCAAATATCTCCGTCTTGGTCTGTGATGCATTTGATTTTCTGGGAGCAGATGTTTCTAGGGATAAGAGACCCTGAAGCACAAGCTTAAGCCTTTATCCGCAAAGCAATGTGTTTCTGTATTTGCTGAACATGGTGCCAACAGCAAAGAGTGACTGCTGAGTGGAGAGAGTGGTTATTTTTTGCCTTTTTTTATTTGATAAAAAAAACAGCAATACAGCACACGTTTCCAGACAACCATGGCAAAGGCCTTTCTATTCTGTTTCTAAATTGACATATTCAAGCCCATGTATTTAACTTGTCTGGGTGAGACGACTGGAGACATTGGAAATGTCCAACAACCACCCGATCCCTGCTCATTCAGGGGTGTGATGAACCACAGCTGACTGGCTGTTGACTTCTAGTTGCTCAGCTGATTGTCCATGTGTTTGCTTTAAAGGAGGCAAAAAATTGAGAAAGACATCATAGAGCTGAATAAAGCCCTGAATACCTTCCTGGCTCCTTGAGGAAACAAAGCTTTGAAGGACTGACTGTGAGCTGTTTGCTTAAATACTATTTTAGCCATGTATCCCTTATCTACACTAAAGGGAGGAAAAAAGAAAGAGCAGTGTTTGTTGGGCTGTTTATGCTGATCCACTGATTAATAGATGGCATTTGTAAAATTCTCAATCCAAGACACTCTCATGTTCACCAGAGGAATAAATAGCTGTTTCTCTGACACCAGCAATGTCGAGAAATGTGCAAAACAGCTTACATTTTGATGAATGGATGGTGAGATTGGATTAGATTGGTGTGGATTAGCCATTGTCCTTGACTGATGAATCCCTTTAATTTTTGTCTGTGATACCAATACTTTATTTCAGTTTAACACATTAACTCAGGTTGAATTGTCATAGTTTTGCCTTGTCTCTTAGTTTGGCACTGACACTGTCGTAAGATCATAATTAAAATGTGTCTGGCAATTTGGTTTGTGGACCAAAAGCCAAAACACTGATGCCAATCCCATCAGCAGCAGTTGTATTTTAATACTTAGGCATGGATAAAAGGGTAAACATGGGTTCTGCTAAGGATTGGCATAATGAATTGCTGTTGTAAAAATGTCAACATGCTAATGTAAGTAATTAGTTTGAAGCACTATGATGCTTGATATGTGATTATGCACAATCAAACTAAGACACCAGTATGTGTTTCAGTGCTGCAACCTGGCCATGACATTTAAATATTATTCCAACTTTTTATTTTTATTTTTTCTCCTTAGGCCTCCACTTATTGTATTAAAGAATAGCTGAGCCTCCTTCCCCAGGGCTCTCCACATAATAAATAAATAAATAAAAATAATCAAACGTAGCTGTAAAGAACTGATATACATTTTTGTAATTTTCATCGATAATGTCCCATCAGTCTGGACCCAGACACTTGTTCTAATCAAAAGGACTTGGTTTGAATTACCCAGTCGGTTGGGTTTTAAGGATGGGCTCTGGAATCCGCTAACAATATGGCACTGGCACTAATGGGTCTGATACTTAATAAACCAAATGACAGCATTAATTTGGTGGTTCATGTAGGTCCGATTTACTGAATGTCAGAGCCTTAGAACTGTCTCTGCCTCCTCTGCACAATGACCGGCATAATATTGCCCTCAGGCTAAATTAATTAACAATACAGTCAAAAGAAGCATAATTACAATTGCCACAACGTTAAATAGAAATTATTATTTTTCTTTTTTTTTTTTTTTTCATCCTCAAAGTATAGTATCACCAAATGTTTAGAGACGGGACCAAGTATCTTTTTACCACTAGTATAAGGAAAAACCCAAGAGATCTTGATACCCCATGTGTTGTTGACCAGTGCAAATATAGATTTTGCAACCTCAAAGTGATGTTACACTTGGTTGTTCCCTCACAGCTGGTATCATACCAGCTCTTTTGTTGTAGCTTTGTGACTAGTACACAGGGCTGGAGGCCAAGAACAGTGCCAGCTAGAATTGAAACCTGTGTAAGGCTTTTAAAATTTTTCATCTTTATAAAACAACTTGTTATAATCCATGAAAAGTGCTGTAAACCACACACTTTAATGTAAACAAGGTATTTTAGGCACTTTGGATCATTGTACAGCACCCAGGATTTTATTTTTTTATATATTAGCAATAACGGCAATGTCTGTACCAGAAAATCATCTAAGGTATCTTAACATACTGGAATACTGAATAATCCTCCCCTTACACCTCTGCCAGGAAAGGAATTATAAAAAATGTCTGAGAGGTTACATACATTTTTGATGTCTTAAGATCAGTAATTCTGCTATTTGGGAGGTAAAGGACAACAAATTTGTCTGAAAATGTTGGAGAGTAAGTAATACACCAACATCACCTTATTTGTGTTATTTATTGCCAGTATCAAGATCAATGTTAGCTGCCTCTATCAGTCAGTGTTTGGGGCCCATTAACCTTTTAAAATAAGTTTTATCTACTAATTAACTCAAAAAAATATGTGAAGATAAGGAAAAGTCTGTCATTCTGTCTGAGATGGGGCTTTAGAAGTGTAATTTGGGCTTGATATCTCAGAGGTAAGTGCATGCAATTGGAAAAATAATTATCCCTCGTTCAAAACATAGATTTTGACCTGGTTTAAAGACATGGTTTGCAAGCGAGACTGTCAACTTTACCATCACATAAAGCAGAAGGAAGTATTATTTGTTTCCTCCGGTATTATTATGTTGAAATGCTGAGTCAGCATTTCAACATATTGTTATCCGACTTTATTCTTCTTCTTCATCTTATTCTTCCCTCAACTATTTGGACCTTTTCACAGCTTTCAAATTTGCACAGATTTTCACAGAAAAAAATTGAGCAGTGCAGCATGTTCAGGAGATTTGCGCTTGTATTTTTCACATGTGTAACTGTTACAGTTTTTACAGTAAAAATGATTTTCTGCAGATTTTTTGCATTGAAGTCAATGGGAGATTTTTGCAGGTCTGCTGAAAAGTGCTTCAACTTTCAGGCTGTACAGCTTCGGCATACTCCCACCTACAGACTTCATTCTTGCTTTGACAGATTCACTGATCTCTCAACTATTTTTACATATGTTCAGCTTTTTGCTACCTTCTACAGTTTTTGAGATATCGCTGTTTAAGCAACACTAAGTTTTGAGGATTTCTCTGTTCTTAGAGCGTGTCACGTGACCTCTTAGAGTGTGAGCTTCGCCTAAAAATTCCAACATTTCTAGCGGATAAACTGCAATAAAAGATTCAAACTTTATTCCACAGATATGATTTATACATCAAAATAAAGGTACACTTCCCAGCATAACTTCACCGCTCTGTACACGCTTACATCATCATTACATAGTCTGATGCTGTGTGGGCGGGTGTGTCAGTGAAGATTAGTTGAGCTGTTGGCTGAGCGGTTAGCACAGTTGTCATTTTATCCAGAGACTGGGGTTCGATTCCTGTAGTAGACTGTTTTTATACTATCATACATATTTCAGAAAATACGTAAACACGAATGCTACTCATAACAGTCATTGCCATTTTAGCCCTCAAAAATTCACGCCTGCCAGCTGTCACGCATTGCTCGTGAGACCCACACATTTCATTGTCGTAACACCACCTTCGTCTGCTCATCTTCTCAGTGTACACAACATGACACACACATGCGAAAGGCATTCTGGGAAATGTAGGCGGATGTACGCCGACACTATACGACAGCGCCGAGTCCGCTCCAAGCACTGCTGTCACACAAAACACTGCTCGCCATGTATTTTCACATCTACATTAAATGTGACTCCAGCTCTGTCTCTTCATGTTACTGCTTTGCAAAGTCAGCTGGCCCCCATCCTCACTCCACCCCGCAAAGGATTGTGGGAAATGTAGGCTGATTTACGCCGACAGCTTCACTTTCAAGCCCGTTTTTAAACTCCTCTCGTGTCAACATTTTCTACAGTACAGACACGAAGCTTAGATCAATCGTTTCAGCTGATTCTTATGATGCTCACAGTGCAGTCCTTTTTTTGATAGCTATCACGGTTTTGGGACAGCATTAGGTCGTATACCTGGAAGTCCCCAGCTTTATCATCGACCCACATTAAATGTCACACTGCCTCCGCCTCTTCATGTTAGTGCTTTGCAAAGTCAGCAGGCAGAGCAGCTCCTCTTCCTCAACCTCAATCTACAGCGTCATGACAGAGAAATGGAAAACAATGCGCAAGGTTAGTAAGAAATGTAGGCTTTCACATTCATTCCACAAGAAAATACTACGCGGCAGTGCGCTCGACTCTGACAGCTCTGACGCCCGCGGACATTCTGCGCGGAGTTTGCTGTACAGTCCGCCAGACTCTGGCTGCATACGCAGATGTACGCCATATACCCACTAGAATACGCCCCGAAATACCATATAACCACAACAAAATGCGCAAGGATACGTATAGCAGCATGCTTGTGTGACTTTCACTTTCTCTCAGCGTGTGTGTGTGCGCTCCTCCGTCTGCCGGTGAGCGTAAAGACGCAGATAGATGCGCATCAAGGGGACAGTGAGGGATCATCAATCACTCTGTGTGATTTTACCATTCACACGGTGTCTTGAAAGCTCATGTGCCCGGTTTAAGTGAACACAGAGACTTCAAAAACTGACGAGTGAGCCTTTCATTAATCAAAACTCTACATTCTTCATCAGTCCAGCTCTTGTTTTCACTCACTCACTGTTTTCTAAATAATAAATTCACCCTGAGGTATCCTCCATCACTTATTCTCCATGATATCAGATCAATCTTTGAAGGATCAAGCTTCAAATACAGTCTACTAGTGGAGCGGTTCCCAACCTGTAGGTGGAGGCCCATTGTGGGTCTCAGAGCTGTTTTCAGTGGACGGTGTATTAATCTGGTCAAATTGTGGTAAAAATGTCTTCAGTGTATGGAGGCCCTAAGAGGACAAACATCATCAGAGTATGTCAGATTATACCCACTAGAATAAACCAGACTACACACAAATATTACACTGTTTTACATTTCTCTGCTCAGATATTCCTGTCCAGATTTACAAATTCATGTATGTAGGCTATTATTACGTTGAGTTTGATGTTCTAGTATACATTTGTTGATTTAAAAATGAAGTAGTGACAACTTTGACTCAGATGTTAACTTGAGCAGATAAAGTTTCTAATGACATTCTGACCGTTAATGTCCACTCCTTATTGTCCTCCAATGAAAATCACCTCTGTTTACATGAATGTTCAAGTCAGATGCTTTTATACTGGATAGTTCATAGTGTTGTGGACTTGTAGCCTACAGATTGATGCCAAAACATTTTTCAGTTACTAAAGGAAAATTAAATGTAGGCTAATTATGCATATTCAATTGCACTTCATAATTTAACCCTTTAAAGCCTGAATGCACAAATAATAGCCAGAACATTCATTTTTTTGGAGCTGAAATGTTTATTTCACTTCCTACTGGAATCCAACAAAATCACAATTTCCATAACATTTATCATAGACATATTTTTAGTGGCAGAGTTACTGACTCTCCCTCCAGGGGCCCGGGTTCAAATTCTGGTGAAGGCAGTTGTACTTTTCAACTGTGTGTCCAATACAGACTGCTGATTACTACAGCTCCTTGCTGTATGCATCTGGCTGCTGTCCTCTCAGTCTGGATGTCACAGGTTGTCAGTGATTCAACCTTTCACTACCAATACTACTTTATTCTTTTCCTGTCTTTACAATGCAAATTTGATAACATATTTGACACTTCTGCTACTGATTACAATCTGTCATTTTAGCCCTAACAAATTTTACTCTTTTAATCATAGATTACAACTTCTTCATGATGGCCAAACATTTCTACAGCTTTCTGCAATTTCCTTTCACGTTTATTCATTTTCAGCTTTCTTTCACAACTGTAACCATTTTTATTACACATTTCCCATATTTGCAGCTATGCTTTCCTGCTTCCAACTACTTTATGTCACATTTTCACATATTCAGCTTTGTTTGCATTGCTTTTAGCCATTTCATTTCACAGTTCCAGCATTCAGACTCAGCATTTCAATGCATTTGCTGCAAGGAAATGCAATTTTTCTAGTTTGGGCTTGATATCTCAGAGGTAAGTGCATGCAATTGGAAAAATAATTATCCCTCGTTCAAAACATAGATTTTGACCTGGTTTAAAGACATGGTTTGCAAGCGAGACTGTCAACTTTACCATCACATAAAGCAGAAGGAAGTATTATTTGTTTCCTCCGGTATTATTATGTTGAAATGCTGAGTCAGCATTTCAACATATTGTTATCCGACTTTATTCTTCTTCTTCATCTTATTCTTCCCTCAACTATTTGGACCTTTTCACAGCTTTCAAATTTGCACAGATTTTCACAGAAAAAAATTGAGCAGTGCAGCATGTTCAGGAGATTTGCGCTTGTATTTTTCACATGTGTAACTGTTACAGTTTTTACAGTAAAAATGATTTTCTGCAGATTTTTTGCATTGAAGTCAATGGGAGATTTTTGCAGGTCTGCTGAAAAGTGCTTCAACTTTCAGGCTGTACAGCTTCGGCATACTCCCACCTACAGACTTCATTCTTGCTTTGACAGATTCACTGATCTCTCAACTATTATTACATATGTTCAGCTTTTTGCTGTCTTCTACAGTTTTTGAGATATCGCTGTTTAAGCAACACTAAGTTTTGAGGATTTCTCTGTTCTTAGAGCGTGTCACGTGACCTCTTAGAGTGTGAGCTTCGCCTAAAAATTCCAACATTTCTAGCGGATAAACTGCAATAAAAGATTCAAACTTTATTCCACAGATATGATTTATACATCAAAATAAAGGTACACTTCTCCTCTTTCAGCTGAAATTTGTTTCAACCTCGACATTGACATCGTTTTGTCTCAGTGAGCTTCAGAGCCACGGGTATCCCGCAAAGTCCTCCGTCTGCTCCAATTGAAATTTTCGTCCCCAGAGAGCTGATCGCTTCACTTTGAAGCCCGTTTTTAAACTGCTCTCGTGTCAACATTTTCTACAGTACAGACATGAAACTTACATCGATCTTTTCAGGAGATTCTTGTGATGCTCACGGTGCAGTCCTTTTTTTGATAGCTATCACGGCTTTGGCACAGCATTAGCCCGTATACCCGGAAGTACCCAGCATAACTTCACCGCTCTGTACACGCTTACAGCATCATTACATAGTCTGATGCTGTGTGGGCGGGTGTGTCAGTGTAGATTAGTTGAGCTGTTGGCCGAGCAGTTAGCACAGTTGTCATTTTATCCGGAGACTGGGGTTCGATTCCTGTAGTAGACTGTTTTTATACTATCATGCATATTTCAGAAAATACGTAAACACGAATGCTACTCATAACAGTCATTGCCATTTTAGCCCTCAAAAATTCACGCCTGCCAGCTGTCACGCATTGCTCGTGAGACCCACACATTTCATTGTCATAACACCACCTTCGTCTGCTCATCTTCTCAGTGTACAAAACATGACACACACATGCGAAAGGCATTCTGGGAAATGTAGGCGGATGTACGCCGACACTATACGACAGCGCCGAGTCCGCTCCAAGCACTGCTGTCACACAAAACACTACTCGCCATGTATTTTCACATCTACATTAAATGTGACTCCAGCTCTGTCTCTTCATGTTACTGCTTTGCAAAGTCAGCTGGCCCCCGTCCTCACTTCACAGTGTACTAACACAGACATGCGCAAAGGATTGTGGGAAATGTAGGCTGATTTACGCCGACAGCTTCACTTTCAAGCCCGTTTTTAAACTCCTCTCGTGTCAACATTTTCTACAGTACAGACACGAAGCTTAGATCAATCGTTTCAGCTGATTCTTATGATGCTCACGGTGCAGTCCTTTTTTTGATAGCTATCACGGTTTTGGGACAGCATTAGGTCGTATACCCGGAAGTCCCCAGCTTTATCATCGACCCACATTAAATGTCACACTGCCTCTGCCTCTTCATGTTAGTGCTTTGCAAAGTCAGCAGGCAGAGCAGCTCCTCTTCCTCAACCTCAATCTACAGCGTCATGACAGAGAAATGGAAAACAATGCGCAAGGTTAGTAAGAAATGTAGGCTTTCACATTCATTCCACAAGAAAATACTACGCGGCAGTGCGCTCGACTCTGACAGCTCTGACGCCCGCGGACATTCTGCGCGGAGTTTGCTGTACAGTCCGCCAGACTCTGGCTGCATACGCAGGTATACGCCATATACCCACTAGAAAACGCCCCGAAATACCATATAACCACTACAAAAACGCCCCGAAATACCATCTAACCACTACAAAACGCGCAAGGATATGTATGGCAGCATGCTTGTGTGACTTTCACTTTCTCTCAGCGTGTGTGTGCGCGCGCTCCTCCGTCTGCCGGTGAGCGTAAAGACGCAGATAGATGCGCATCGCGGGGACAGTGAGGGATCATCAATCACTCTGTGTGATTTTATCATTCACACGGTGTCTTGAAAGCTCATGTGCCCGGTTTAAGTGAACACAAAGACTTCAAAAACTGACGAGTGAGCCTTTCATTAATCGAAACTCTACATTCTTCATCAGTCCAGCACTTGTTTTCACTCACTCACTGTTTTCTAAATAATAAATTCACCCTGAGGGATCCTCCATCACTTATTCTCCATGATATCAGATCAATCTTTGATGGATCAAGCTTCAAATACAGTCTACTAGTGGAGCGGTTCCCAACCTGTAGGTGGAGGCCCATTGTGGGTCTCAGAGCTGTTTTCAGTGGACGGTGTATTAATCTGGTCAAATTGTGGTAAAAATGTCTTCAGTGTATGGAGGCCCTGAGAGGACAAACATCATCAGAGTATGTCAGATTATACCCACTCGAATAAACCAGACTACACACAAATATTACACTGTTTTACATTTCTCTGCTCAGATATTCCCATTCAGATTTACAAATTCATGTATGTAGGCTATTATTACTTTGAGTTTGATGTTCTAGTATAGATTTGTTGATTTAAAAATGAAGTAGTGACAACTTTGACTCAGATGTTAACTTGAGCAGATAAAGTTTCTAATGACATTCTGACTGTTAATGTCCACTCCAATGAAAATCACCTCTGTTTACATTAATTGTCAAGTCAGATGCTTTTATACTGGATAGTTCATAGTGTTGTATACTTGTAGCCTACAGATTGATGCCACAACATTTTTCAGTTACTAAAGGAAAATTAAATGTAGGCTAATTATGCATATTCAATTGCACTTCATAATTTAACCCTTTAAAGCCTGAATGCACAAATAATAGCCAGAACATTCATTTTTTTTGGAGCTGAAATGTTTATTTCACTTCCTACTGAAATCCAACAAAATCACAATTTCCATAACATTTATTATAGACATATTTTTAGCGGCAGAGTTGCTGACTCTCCGTCCGGGGCCCGGGTTCAAATTCTGGTGAAGGCAGTTGTACTTTTCAACTGTGTGTCCAATACAGACTGCTGATTACTACAGCTCCTTGCTGTATGCATCTGGCTGCTGTCCTCTCAGTCTGGATGTCACAGATTGTCAGTGATTCAACCTTTCACTTCCATACAACTTTATTCTTTTCCTGTCTTTACAATGCACATTTTTTAACATATTTCACACATCTGCTACTGATTACAATCTATGTCATTTTACCCCTAACAAATTTTACTCTTTTAATCATAGATTACAACGTCTTCATGGTGGCCAAACATTTCTACAGCTTTCTGCAATTTCCTTTCATGTTTATTCATTTTCAGCTTTCTTTCACAACTGTAACCATTTTTATTACACATTTCCCACATTTGCAGCTGTGCTTCACTGCTTCCAACTATTTTATGTCCCATTTTCACATTTTCAGCTTTGTTTGCATTGCTTTTAGCCATTTCATTTCACAGTTCCAGCATTCAGACTCAGCATTTCAACGCATTTGCTGCAAGGAAATGCAATTTTTCTAGTTTATTATACAGTTCCATGAGGGTATAATGTCATATGAGGTTTTTATTAGGTGGTTGCTTTTTGTGTGCTTATTTAGTTTCAAAGTAAGATCATGGAGCAATTTGGTTTGTTGCACTTTTGTACCCTCAAAGATCTCTGTGTGCAACTGTACTTTCATGATATGCACACCTGATGTTTATGATATTGCACCTGCAATTCATAGACAACTCGCATTTCGTGATGGGCAGATTGTCCCACAACTTCTTTGCTGCTGACTTACAAGGCAAGGTTGTAATACTTGATTTTGCAAAAATATGACTCTGCTAGCATCTAATGCACCCTGTTTACAAACTGTTTACAAGATCATATGCACATGACACTCCAGTCCCAGTATTGTCATTTTATACTTGCAGCCTACTTTTCTGCAAATCTGTTGCCATCATGTATTATCGAATTCAGTTTTTGTCTTGTTTGCCTTGTTTTGTCAGCATTTCTCTCTGTTGCTGCCATGTTCCCTCATTTTACCCCCTCATTTGCCATTATCCTTTACCATCTCCTAGCCTCAGCCATTTTTAAAACAGTATAGTGATGGACCAACTGGCCTCTTTTTAGCTCAGTGCTAGTGTGTGGACTAGTGCCATAGACCATGCACATTATGAAAGACCTATGGCCCTATCACAAAGTTACACAGTCCTGGAAGCTGACAGCCATGACACTCTGCTGAAATGCAGTATAAACCTATTTCCTTGTTAAAGGTTTTTGTGGTATTATGTTGCTTTTTAAATTAATTAAGTAAATTTTAAGGGTATAGTATAATTTATGTCTGCCAGACCGCCTTTTTTTCTTTGACATCTTCGTTGTATTGCCAGATGTATATAATGAATCTCTTTTGTTTAGAAACTCAAACCATATTCTGTTGCTGAAAAATGTATGCAACAATAATCGGATTTGGAATACACATGCTATTATTATTTGATACATGGTGTAAATCTACAATGACATTTTTTTTTTAATATCAGCTGGCTGAACCAATACATTTTTGTTATTTCAATGGACACAATGTAAGGGAGATTTGTTTATACTGACTCTCCTGGAGAATAATAACAAGCAGTCAGGCATGAGGCGCAGAACAGAATTCTTGCCAAGACCAAACTATATCGTAGTGTCAATGATAGTGCAAGTGACATTGAAATATTAAATAGCATTTAATGTTGAATAGCATCCTGCAACGGGTGGAAGTTGATGAGACTTCAGATGCAGCTCTCACAAGACGCCTTTGTGCTCAGGAAGATTCCCAGCGCAGGGTAGAAGCAGTGGATGAAAGGCCTGAAACACAAACACTGCATGTTTCCACGGATCGCTCAGTATATGAGAAAACAACTCTTATCTCAGATGCCAGTCTTAGATGCTGCCAAGGCTGAAAAACTGGCACAGCAAAATGTGTGGATGAGCACAGCCTCTTCCATTTGATACTAGATATAGTGCTGTCTGGTTGCTGGAGGCTTTTGACTGTTGTTATGGATACCATCTAATCTACAGTGTAAAATGCAGTGTAGAATTCAGTTTGAGGATGAACTGTATGTCAACACATGACACTTGATCATGTAAAGTCAGGTGCTGTTAGAGGTGAAGGTCAAACGAAGCCTACAAATGCGAGGCTGCACACAGTTGACAGTTGGTGTCATTATGTTACTGAATAATCTCACATAAATATTTTCATATTTTTTAGTATTTTAAATAAATTACTTTGTGTTATGTTAGCGTAATGGTGTTTTTATGGAAAATAAATATGGTCATATGCTGTCTTGACTTAAAAATACTGGAAAGATTGAATTTAGGTCACACAAGTTCAGGGTTACATTTCATGGATTCAAAGCCCATTTCTTTTGAGTTTTGAGAAGCTCTTAGTTTGCTGTCTTAGGGAGAATGTCATTCTGTCCATGTGGTGTAGTTCATTGACTATGGTAGTCCAGTCAGCCTTAGTTGGTGGTGATTCCTGCAGCCACCGCCATGTTATGGCTTTTTTGCTTGCAAATAGTAGAACTTTGTAAATATATCTGTCATTAGCCATTAGCTTTTCTGGAAATTCATCCAAGTATATTATAATAAAGGAAAAAACACCTTGTATTCCAACAGTTCTTCCTTCTTTTACAATCTCCTGCCAATATGAATGGATTTTAGAACAGGCCCAAAACATGTGAAATGATCCATCATTGATTTGCAACATTTTCTCCAACAATCATTCTAACCCTGGGAGCTCTGCTGTTTAAATTTTTGATTTTGGAGTCAGAAAATATCTTACTACATTCAACTCAAAAAGCATAATGCCTCAGGCCTTGGATACTGCAGAGGTGTAATAACTTAATGTTAAATTATTATTAGTTTTATGTAATTTTTTTATAAGGGCAAGTTGTTAATGACGTTTATATTTTTCATTATATATTTATTTGGTCAAGTACAATGTGTCTATAAAAAAATATTCACAGTAATTAATTGATATCTTCAATTTCATATGGTTTTATAGTTTTTACTGTTGTAAATGGCTTCTTATGGCCCACTTGCTGTACCTCTGCAGCCCACTGGTGAGCCCCATCCTACAGTTTCAGCAGCACCATGCTACACAAATAGAAACCAAATCAAAAAGAGGGTTGACTCACCCCCCTTAAGGTGCTGCACTTTAAACAGGTCATAGCAAAGTGTCCTCAAAATACCCAGTCCTTTAAGTACACAGTATATAATATAATATTTCAAAGACTCTGAAAAAAAAATGAGAGGTGTGTCTTTGGACCCTAGAACAACCAGGACACTGGTGAATGACTTAGCCAAGTCGTAGTCTCAAAGAAGACATCACAAGGACCTTGCAAAGGAATATACTTCAAGACTAAGATAAACTCCACAGAGGAGACACCTTCAAGTTAGAATGAAGTATGCAAAAGATATCCTGGAAAACGATTGTGCATAAAGGAAGCATTTCCTCTGATCAGTTGAGACAAAACTAGAGCTGTTTGGCCTTAGAGCCATTGCTTTTGTTTGGAGGAATAAGGGAGAGATGTCCAACTCAAAGAAACACAATGATGGGAGCATTATAGTGTGAAGATGTTTCAGTTTATCTGGAAATGAGGATGAATGCAGATTTTCAAAGAAAACTTCAAGCATTCAGCAGCAAAGCATAGTCTGGATTCAGCACAACGATGACCCAAAACATATGCTGTTCCTGCTGCTGAACTACTTCCAGAAAACCGAAGTGAACATCACTGAATGGCCTGCACAAAGCCCTGACTTGACTCCCACTGAAGTTTTTGGGGTGAGCAGAAGACCAAAGTCCAAGCCAGAGGACCATCAAATCTGGAGGGGCTTAAGAGATTTGCTAATGAAGACTAGGCTGGGATTCCTCAGAAGAGATGCCTGAGACTTGTTGAAAACTGCAACAAATGACTGCAGGCTGCTATCTAGAAAAAAGTGATACACAACTGACTGCTAGCTTCAGGAGGGCTAATTATTTCAATATTATTACTTATATTGTTCTAAATAAGGCTTGGATGTTTGAAAAAGCTGTTAAAACTCCTTGCATTGTTAAACGGCACTTGGGAAATTCTTAAAAAATGAAATTTCATTACTCACATTAAGTAAACAAACACTGGATCAATGTGGCATCATGAAGTCTTAATCCCAACTTTTTCAGTTAAAGTTCTTTAAGTAGATTTATTTCCAAACTGTGAAAGGACTAAACTACTTTTCAAGGGTAAAATAAATCAGCATTTATTTTAAATCCTTCTTTTCCTCTGTATGAACCTTTGGTTTTATGGCATGGTGTTATGATTTGATACAGGTGAGATTATCAGTAAGCACTAGTTTCCTCTCAGATATTTTTGATATAAAGTCTTGAAAAGAACAAATATATTGGCACTGAAACTTCCAATCCTTTAAACACAAAGTCAGAGCTACTTTCTCCCAGGCAGAGGTATGAAAGATTCCCCTGGGCCATGCTGCAACAGATTCAAAGTTCCCTCTTTAGTATGTGCAATAAAATGAATTTAATTGCAGTCTGTGTAGAGGAGCACTTAAGAGACCATCTTTGTTTAGCTGTCTTAATTTAAAGTTGAGCTGATTTAACTTTTTAAACATCTTCAGCAGTTTTCACCTTCTGTGTCTTTCCTGTGTGTCTTCATTGATTTGATAGTCACATTTTCTGCTTGACATTTCTTTTTTCATCTCTTTCATAAAGCGACAAGTCCACTTTAATGCACCAGCTCTTGCCTGGCTTCAAGCGAACGTCCTCATATGGGACAGAAAAAGGACTCAACTGAACAACGATTTCATCATTTTTTTTCCACTTTAGCCTCAAAGTGATCCATTCTCAGTCTCATTTCCACTCCACCAGCGTCATGACTCAGTAGGTTTTGGAAATATTTTTTTTTAAGAAATGTGTCAGCTCTGTACTTGGTCACTGACTTGGCACAGCAGAATATGTCAAGCTAAGGTTTCCTGCCTCAACCTATTAAAATTACTTAAGTTCCTCGAGTACTCTTTCCACCACAGTGAGCAGAGGGTTTGATCACAGGAGTATTTCAATCTGAAATGAATATATTTAAGCTGGAGGCATACTTGCTGTTTGACCTTGGTTTCTTACATGCATCTGAATGTGTCATGAGTGTTTATGTAAATACACCTACCTATATGTGACACTGGTTGCTGGAGGGTAGCCTCACAGGGCTCACTAGAGAGCACATACTATGTACAGCTAGTCTGTTGTGTTGGATGTAAATAGCGATCGTGAAGACAATTGAGTAAATTGATATGACATAAATTTAGAGATCAGATCTTAGAAAACATTAATAATGAACAGTGACGTTACATTGGTTCAAACTTATTTCCTGTGGACAGAAAACACCATCTGTTCACCGAGCTTCATCTGCCCTCTGTTTCTACAACATTTCCCATAGTTTTTTTACACATTAAAAGTGTGTGAACTGGTGACCCTTAGCTGACAACATTTACAGAGCCTGTCATGACAGTGCCTCTGCATAGTCATTTAATCAAGATCACGTGTTACATACTGTCAAGAGCCACTTTATCAGGTACACCAGTTCAGCTACTGGTTAGTGCAGATTGCTAATCAGCCAATCATTGCAGCAACTCATTGGATTAAGGGACGTAGACATGGTCGGGTTGACCCTTTGAAGTTGAAAGTGAGCATCAGAATGTGAAATAAATGTGGTTTAAGTGACTTTGAACGTGTTATCAATATCAGTGCCAGACAGGCTGGCTGGTTGTTTTATTTCAGATATTCTCTTAGCACACTTTCGGCTCCTGGTACCAACTGAGCATTGTTCAAATGCCACAACCTCCCTGAATATTGTTGCTGACCATGTCCATCCCTCCATAGCCATAGACTACCCATCTTCTCATGGCTCCTTCCAGCAGGATAATACATCCTGTTACAAGGCTTACATTTTCTCAAACTGGTTTCTTCGAAATAATAATTGTGCTCGAGTGGCCTCTATAGTTGCCAAATGTCAATCCGGTAGAGCATGCTTGGGATGTGGTGGAACGGGAGAGTGAACTCTTGGGTGTGCAGCCAATAAATCTGCTGCAGCTGTGTGATGCTGTCAGGCAAATATGGTTCAAAATCTTTGAGAAATGTATCTAGCTCCTTTTTGACTAAATGCTTAAGACAGTTCTGAGGGCTGAAAGGGGTCCAACCCAATACCACCCAGTGACAATATCTGTAGCATCTATGTGAACATTGCATCTCAACAAGTGTGGCAGATACATGCAACAGCTCACAAAGAGCCGTCTTGCACTTGGTCCATTAATTAATCCATTAGTTAAACTCGATAGACAAAGCTCTAAACTCCTGCTTTCTTTAGAAAAATGAATGGCCATTTACTGCGTCTAGAGTGAACTACACTCTCATCTTTTCCATGGATTTTAAATAATGTAGTTCACTTTTTACATTCAGACACAACACTGTAAACACAATGCTAAATTTTGATCATTTTTGAGTGCTTCATTTACTTTAGACCACCTTTATTGTGCAGTAAAACTGATTTTAAATGATCAGATTGGGAATACTCCTGGTGTATACTGCATCACACACCAATGCTCATCTTAATTTTGAGAATTTGCATTTCGAACAAGCTTAACCACAGCAGGGAACGTGACAGCCATCCTGCATTTAGATGCACTCAGCGAACACTAAGAATATTTCTGGCCTTACAACGAACTCTTGCAGTCAGTTGTTTGACTTAATGAGGTAATCTGTTTAACATTTGCCATGTTGAGTTGAGTTTGCTCTGCACAACCAACACATTTTCCCACAATGAAGCTGTTTTAATGGTTTTGAAGAACAGAACACTTAGCAAAACAGTGCCTTTTAGCAGCACTTCAAGCAGCGAAACAAACTAAAGAGCAATCTGGTTCACTTATTCAACAAGCATTGCTTTAACTCTTTTAAGGCAGCCTAAATATCCATCTCAAAACAAAACTTTGGTGAAGAATTTATCATGTCTGCAGCACTTCAGCTCCGAATAAGCACATGATCTCTCAGCTGCTCACAAAATAATGAGGCCTGAGTGCATTGTCTTGTTGTGCCTCTGGTAAATCAATGCTCTTAATCATTCATTTGGAATAAATTTGGTCCCTTGATTGTTTCACTCAAGCCACATTAACGACAACATTCACATGTTTACAGAATAGACAACTCAGAAGCCACTACCTCAGTCTGTTAGTCTGCACTGAATTCCCTAACACAGAGTTGTCATTCATACTCCCCCTCTTCTCCTAGTCCCAGAGCAAATCCATTAACATAATTAAGTAGTAAATGGAAACTTACACATAAAGAATAATTGTGTTGTAAAAAGTTTTCCACTGATGCCAGAGCTGGAGAGAAAACCTCAACAGCATAACCCATTCGCTCTGTGATTGCCTCTTCATTAACATGCTTTTCAATCTTGATTATAATTTCCTTGTTAGTGGAGTGGCCTTCAGAACGCAGCAATGTGTTTGTGCAGAGCATAGCTTGTGCAGAAAGAGTGAATTCTACTCCTGACATACATCCTGAGAGATTGATTTTTCTAATTAGGGAGGAAATGTGGTTTTCTAAATGACTATGAAAATATCAAGCCTCTATTTGTGTACATGAAAAATCGCTTTCCAGGGGAAGTTAAATATATATCGCTCTCCCTACTTCAAAACATGTAGCACAGTTTTGCTCTTTACACTTCCTTTCCCTAAAAAGCATGTTGTTTTGTTGCTTTCAACCATCTTTTGAACAAACATTATCTTTTAAAAAAACCAAAAAAAAATCACTTGTTTCCACCTTTATTTTTGTGATGCCACCATAGTTTCATGCAGCCATACTATGAGACAGTTCCACCTTTTTTTTTAAAGAGGTACTGTTAAAGTCTATACCAGGTCTATACTTTGATTATCAAGAGGGCCATGGAAACCTTTTTTTTTTTTTTTTTTCCCAGCCTGAGGACCGCATTGTTCCCAATCATATATTCTGATAGGAAATAAATAATTATACATGAACAAAAGCTGCAAAGACAAAGCTGTCATTAAAAAGTAATAATCCAAACATTTATATCAAACACAAATAATTATATATTAATGTACTACACTGACATAGAATTAAAGCTGAATAAACCAATTTACACTGAGTTAAGTTACCATTTTCTAAATATAATATCAACTTATACTAAATATTTTACAAAATGTTTCATAAAAGAGATTAAAAGAAACAAGTTAAGTAATTATCTAAGAAAGAAAAATCAACAATCTAGATCATGGCAGTATTGGTAAAATATGGCCTGGGGGGCACATGTTGCCCTCGTTCTCAATTAGTGTGGCAAAAGTTCATTTCAAATATCACTGAATTGTAAACACGAGGAAAAACCCAAGAAAAAAATGCTATTGAAAACACTTAAGATCAAAATATTATAATATATGTATTTCTTTTTAACAAAATCTCTGTTTATATGATACCTTGTATTTTTTAAATTTGTACTATCATCACAAAGAAACATTTATGTTAATTACACTTGGAGAGCAGCTACAACTGGCTACAAGGTGTATATATTTTTTGCTTTTTTGATTAAAGTCTTACTTTTTGCATTTTAAGTTCATTTTTAGAAAAGCAGGGGTGTTGGTTTGGCGGAGTGGTTCGCAACCAGGCACGACCCACAGACATGCTTCTACCAGCCTGGGTCAAATTCCAGCCTGTGGCCAGTTTGCAGAGTGTCCTCTGATATAAATAATCTTTAAAAACAAATAGAAAAGCTATGTGTATTCCTTTTGTTTAACTGAGTAAGTGTGTTAGATTAAATAAGAATGTTTCATAATGAGTACCTTGAAGTCTGAAGTGAGGCCCCCAACTGTGCGGATTATGCTAACGTGGCCCTCTTTTACTTTTACCATTCCTAATGTAAACCATATATAAATATTTATATTATCCCAACTTGGGCATGTCCTAATATTGGTTCCTTAGATGGAATGACTGGTGGGCCACATTTAGTAAGGTGGAGGGCCACATGTGGCCCCTGTGCCACACTGTACCCATCCCTGGTCTATACTGTTACAGAAAATGGAGCAGGTAGTATCCTAGCTGTGCAGAGGCGAGCCAAATTGAGTAGATACCACAAATGGAAATGCACCAAGAGGGCTTTTTCATCCACAGTCACCAGAGTATTAATCAGATGTGATTGGTTTAGTGAACAGCATTAATAACTCCTTTGTGCCAGTAACATATACTTAGTGAAAACCGGTCGACAATCATCAGCTCCTGATCAGTAGGAACATCAATATACAGAAACAACACGTATATGCCTGTTGGACATGTTGGAGCTACTGTGTTTTAAACCAAAGTCAGTGTTTATTTTCTTTCTTCCACCTTTTCTTCTGCAAGGATGGCCAACGATTTCACATTTCTATTCTCAATCGAATGGGCACCTCAGCGGAAGAAGAGCACTCAGACCTTTTCAGGCCTTCGACTTTTACTCATTCAAGGTTTTATTAAAGAAAAAAAAAATCACTTGGTATCAAAAGCAAGCCCTATTGGTGGCCTAGGGCCTTAGTCTTATTTCCATATCATTCATAAATGTTTAATGTCATGAACCGTATTTTCATTCAGCTATATTACCTTTATGTACTGTATACACACATACATTTATATATTTAAACCTGCAAACTCATAATAGAGAGCATAACTCTCCCAGCAGAGAGAAAAAAGTAGGGCCTGTGTTTCTGGGCAATATGCGCATTATAAATGGACTCCCGGCTGTCACCCCATCGGTCTGCTATCTTAGCCCGAGAGCAGGCGGCAGCTCCCGGAGGCCTTTGTTTTATTTGATGTAAGCCCTGTATAAACATTAGGCTTGCTAACCTGCACTTCAGAGGTTGCCACCAGCTTTTTAAAGGATAAGACAAAGGAGAGAGATTCTTGGCATGCAGAGTGCACAGTTTCTTGCAAAAACCTCCCAGATGGAAAGGCAGAGATGCAAACATAAATTTGAGATGAGAAAGGAAAATACCTGCATGGACACAAAGCATATGTGCATGCCTGGAGTAAGCTCACACTGTGCGCCTCTTCATTTCCTTTGCAGGGTAACTGAGGGGACAGAGGAACTCCTGATAGCCTAGAGGGGATGGTGGGCTGAGCATAACACAGCACATTTCTTGGCCGGTGAAGACAGCCTCTTGCCAAAATAGCAATGTTTCTTAAGCTATGGGACACCACAGGGATGCATTTATGTTTGACGTCTCTTTTCTCATAATCTGTTTTTACACAAAAAAAGCTACAGCTATCTCAGTGAGTCACATAAAAAAGCCTTTCATTGCTTGCATGAATACATAATGCAGCATAATTTTATCTATTAACACACTCAGATTGCATCATCAGCTCATACATTTGGAAATCCTGCCCAGAATATAGAACTACCCCTATTAGTCAGAGTTTTTAGAAGCACTTCACACTGTTTGTGTGTGTATGAAAAAAAGTAACCATAGTATAAGACTGTTTTTGAGGTTAATAAAGCAGGTCAGAAATTAGATCATCTGTGAGCTAAAATGTTCCCGTGGGAGCTTTGTGGAAGTAAAAATAGCAGTTAGATAACATTAATGAATCTTTTGTTGTCTTAAAATCTGTCATAGAGCTCTGCAACAGTTTGCTAGATATGTGTGCTGGAACAACCTCGCAGGGTGAGAATATTAAAAAACACAACCTGATACAACAGTACACTACATTATGCAATATTCTTTTATGGAAATCATATCATCAGCATAATGGTGGTTTCCATATAAAAAAAAAACTGTATACCTTCTGGTTTCATTCCAGGAGAACCTGCCTTAGTTGGTACAGTTTTTTCTGGTGATATAATATGTTCTTTTCATATTTCTTGATATCTTTGGAGATGCCCTAGTTGATTGGGGACCACTACTCCCATCAAAATTAATCAGTGAATCAGAATTATACTTGTAGTCACTAAGACAATAACCTGTGGTCAAGGCCGACCTTTAGGGGTGGGGGTAAAACTCTCTAGGGCCCAGCTGTCTGTGGTCATACCAGTGGCCATGCTTTAAATTCAAGGTGATAAAACCTTTTATTATTCATTTGATATGCCTTTATGGTTTTATTGTTCATTGTTGCTGCTTTTTTATTGGATATATGGTCTGTTACCTCTTTCAAAGAGCTTATGTTTTGTTATGTGATTTTACCAGCATTTCTGTGTCTGTCTGTGTGTTAGCAAGATCACTTAAAAGTCACAAACAGATTTTTATAAATATTGGTCATGGCACAGGAGAGCACTGGTAAGATTTTGATAGTTATCTCAACGTGGATACGGATTCAGGAATTTTTGGATTTGTCAATATTGCAGGATAACAAAAATGTGTTTTCCCTAATGACTTGATAACTTCTTGACAGACTTTACTGACATTTTCAGGGAATGTTGGTCATGGCACAAGGGGAAGGGAATTGATTTTGCTGGTTATCTGAATCTGGATTTGGATAGGGTGACCATATTCTGAAAACCCAAAATGAGGACCATCAGCAGCATGTATTGTGTAATGACGCATGCGGTATGCACACTCAATATCTTGACAGGTAGTCACATTGGAATAATGCCAGTGTTCTAGTGCGGTGCTTTATTATAAATATTAACCCCTTTTTAGTGCTATGAATATAGATGGCCACCAGGTCTTTTCGTCAATAAATGTGTCAGAAAATGCTCTTTGAGTGAAATATTTTGCACCTTTTTTCAGGTAAAAATAAAACATTCGAGCAAATATGTGTCGTCATTCAGTTGTAAGTGCTTAAAAAAGTGTGTAATTACAGAAAAAGAGGAAGAGATTTGAATTTTCAGCAGGTTCCTGTTGATACACAATTCTAAATGAGCATGTACATCACTTTTGAGGAGACAAAGCAGAAACTGAACCTATTTTATACTAGTTATTATTATTTGTATTATTTAATATTATTTACTTTATTTAACTATTTATGAAATCCATCAAACACAAACTATGATGAAAAAGACATTGACAAAAAATATAGCTGGCAATATGGCAAAAGAACAGCAAGAAAACACTCCAGAATTATACTAATGCCATTCTTTACAATGTTTTTACATTATTTACACAGAACATACCGATAAATGGCTCACATGTTTGTACCACCGTACCGCCCCCTCAGGCAATCCAGCCTTTATCGTAATGTACCGTATATTACTGCAAAGCTCCACTTCTCAGCTTTCAGTATCTGTTGGAATTATTTAGAGAGCGTGGATACTGAAGGAGTTACGTTAGTTTGAATCATGCATACCTTTTTTCTGTCACTAGCAACAGCTTCGTCTGTAGAACAGGGTGAGCAAAACCTGGACATTTTAGGGAATTTTATAAAATCCCCCCGGACATAATTTCACAACCAAAAAGGAGGACATGTCTGGGCAAAGAGGTTGCATGGTCACCCTAATGTGGGAAATGCTTTGGCTGAGGGTTTTTTTTTTTTTTTGATACTTTGCATCCCTTTGTTAAGATTAATTGTTTTGAAATGTGCTATACAAATATAGTGGGTTGTATTGGATTGGACATTTTTCATTTTACCATCATGTAGGTAAAAATGCCATGAAATGCCATGGAAAAACTCCATTTTATTAACTTTTAAGCCTTTTTCTGTGAAGTTTCTGAGCTGTTTGCTCGGCTTACTGACAAATCAAGACTTGTTAAATGTCTGATGCACATAAGGTCAGGTAGGAAGCCTTTTGCTTCAAAGAATGCACTATTTTTACAACTTTAAATCTATATAGTTGAAGTTTATGGCAATCTTTATTAAAGCTCTCATTCACTTCAGCTACCAGGGGATTTAACTGAAGGTCTAAAGGCCTCTGGCACATTGTTTGACCTGAAAACAACACAAGGAGCAATTTAACCAAAGCAGAGAGGGATATGTGCAGTCAGTACTGTGCACATAACCATTGTAAATCAAATAAAACAGAATAGTGGCACCTTCAACAGGATAGCAATCTTAATGAGGAGATCTAATTATACATTATGGTATATTCAAGATGACTGATGAGTTCATGGACATTTAACAAAACATTCAGATGAGATTACTCACATGTCACCTAAATTACAATATTACATGTAAAAACACAGTTACATGCAGATGATTAATGTAAAACCTTCTGCTTTAGTTGTCCCTTTTTGTAATGTCACCAATATGAAGAGACATTAGCTGTTGTTCTGCTCATGATTTTAAATGCTTTTTGACTCTGCAGGCTTACTTGGTCACTGACATGGAGATCCTGTTGTGGCTCTATTAAACTAAGCAGATCTTGCTCATTGCTAACGAAGCTCACAGGTTGGTGGTGATTTTATGACTTCAGCGTGGGTGCTTGTAGTTTTTTAACTTTAAAAAAGCCTGCAGATATTTTCCTTTGAGATTCTCTGCTATCCTCAAGCACCTAAGCTGCTGTGTTAATTGACTACCGGGTGTGTGACATCTCGCCTTTCATGTCATTTTTTGGGCAGGAAACTAGTTCAGAGAGAGGAAGAAAACAAAGCAACAGGCATGGCAGAGATGGCTGGAGGAGTGAGTTGGAGCTGAAGGAACACTTCTTTTAAAGAAATGAATAATATTATCTGTGAGGGGTTAAAAATATGCGGATACTGATAATCTGCAAAGTGCTGTATATTTGCTACGATTATTGGCCAATGCCTAATTTACTTTAGTTATTACTTGACATATAAATGAATCACCAGCAGCCATAATAAACACAAAGCATGACTGGTATCATTATTGGTGCCTTATAAGCCAGTCCATGGTTAATATTAGGATTAGCAGCAGAAATATATGATCATGGACCCCAAAATATTTCCCACATATTATTTCACATTACTTTTAAAATTGTGATTGGGTAATCTTACCGCAAAGTCAGATTATAGAACAAGCAAATAGAGAGGCAGTGTTTGGTTGAAGTTGAACTCATAGGCATTAAAAATCTCTGCAAAGCAGCTTTCATGAAAACCCCCTAAAGTGAGAGGAAGAAAAAATCCACATTTTCATCATCCTTTTATTTCTTTTTTTTATTTTGTGAAATGAACCCTGCTGTGAAGTAGCGACCTGTCCACAGTGGTTTTCCACCTCTTGAATTCTGCATGCGGTGATTGCCTGCAGGCTGCTTTGGTCAGGCTCTTAATATGAGTAGGTATAGTTAAATAAATTCACTTTTGTCATTCATGTTCTCTGTGCCTTAGGCTAAAATACTATACAGTGCTCCTGGTGGGTTTCATTCACCTACATTCCCCCAAGTATTCCCTAAACCATGTTTTTATCTATAAACCAATACAAGTCCATGGCTTTTCCATAAAAGCATACCTAAAATGTTGAATTTTCCACATGCTCTTGAAGTGACGTGCTGTGCCCTTTTAAGCCTAAATCATGCACATAATGATTTCCTAATTAGCCCAAAGTAATGCTGCTCAAATGACCATGAGAACATGAGACTGCAGGCCTATATGCTAAAGAGGAGATCATGAAGGATCAAATACAGAAGTCTGAGGGCACTGTGGATCAGTGTATTTAGATTTTTTATTTAATACCACCATAGTTTGCTTTACATGTCTCTAAATCACAATAGACCTCTGTGTGCAAGACGACATGGTCTTTTTTCTTTCCTCCTGAGAGCAGCACCAGTAGCTGCCTGAAAATGCTCAAATGTGGCTGTGTTGTGACAGCCAATCAGCTAGACTAGCCCCACTTTTTAAAGCATTACATTCATGATTAAATGTAACTCAAACAGACAAATCTCTCCTGTCTGTCCTCACACAGCTACAGTATTAACAGAAGTACGATGTGAAAGGATTATTTTTATCTTTTATTAAATAGACCTTGTTTATAATTGAAGCATGTCTTCAATGCCTCAAGGAATTATGGGGAGGGCACTTTGAATGCCACCGCCTTGAAAATCATACATCATATGTCAAAAGATGATTGTTTTTTTTGGGCAATTTTTTATCATTGAGGTAAAAAGCAGTGTTTGAGTGACTTCATAAGTATAACTCTTAAGCCATTTGATACATGTTAATTTGCCTGAATGTCAGGAAACACTAAACGGCAGTCTGTATTCATTAAATGTCTTTTATTTTGTTGTGGTTTGGTTGTACTCACAGCCTCTCAAAAAGGTGTGAAAAGCTTGTCCTTTAGTTTGTTAAGCTTTCACAGCCTTCTGGCCATCAGAAAAAGATAACTCATTGTTGTTGTTTTTTTTTGTTTTATTGCAAGTGTTATGCATTGTGTTTCTATGTTTGGCTGTTTGTTGTCTGTAGTACCTTTTTAACCATGATGCTGCCTATCTTGACACTTTTGAAAAAGAAATTTTGGATCCCAACCATTTACTTTCCAGGTTAAATAGAAGTTGGATAAAACATCTGCAGATTTTGGCCATTTTCAAACAATCTACTTTACATGACTAGGGCTGGGAGGTTATGCGGGGGATACTCAGGTAGACGAATCGGGTTAGGCTATGCAAATGAAAATATACTGTTATGTAACAGTCTATCCACAGACTCAACAGCTCGCCAAATGCCATGAGTTTAGATTTATGCAGCCTGCTAAATACAGGTTTTGTTGTCTACTATCACATTTTGTGGGCTGGGAGGAGGGCCAAATACCCAAAATGTATTCAAAATGTGTTTTTTGCATACTATGTCCCCTTTAAGTACATAAAACACAATATCTGTCCATGGTTCTGAAGGATGTCTCTAAAAGATCTTTATGCCTTCATGTCAGGGCTGGGCAATATATTGATTAATTCCAATATCTTTTTGCAGAAGCTTTGAAAAATAAAAATCAAGACTTTTTTCCTGACTAACACTTACTCTTCTTTAGGTTGTGGCACTGTTGAAAATAAAAATACTGAAAATTCAGTGTTTTCATAATGGTAATCACCCTGTCAGTTTTGCATCCGCACATTTTTGCCACGTTTGTTTTTTTAAATGGGATCAAATAATCATAAGAGGTGAACTCAGTGCAGCTTTCGGTGTTTATGTAGACAAGCCTGCATTCAAGCTACATAATGAACATTTGATACCAGCATAACATCATGCATTTGAATCTATGAAAGGGAGATTCAGTTCAGTTTTGGGACATATCTCAATAACATTGTGGGAAAACATGCTATGTAATTTCTGTGTTAGTTAAAATCATGAATCAAGTTTGTGAAAAAAAAAAAAAAAAATGCTGATCAGTGATATTGTGCAAAGTGACTGGACAACCTTCATTCAGATCTCTCTACTGAGCAAACCTATCCCTATAAAAAGAAAAGACGAACTTATGTTCCCTCTTGAGTCATAGCATACTCACGTTTTAGTCACACTTACCATCGTTTATTGTGTGAGGAGCACCTCCTTTGTTCTTAGTCATCTTGTAGCCAATCTTTTCATGCAGACTCCCTTATTTGCCAAAAGAACAGAGTAAAAATCACACAAATAAGGCTCTAACTGACACGAGTCAGTGTATATATGTATATTTTTATGTATCTATATCTATATATATATCTATATATCTATATCTATATATCTATATATATCTATATATATGTATATATATATGTATATATATATATATATATATGTGTGTGTGTATAGATAGATAGATAGATATAGATATATACATATATGTAGATAGATAGATAGATAGATAGATAGATAGATAGATAGATAGATAGATATTAAATAAGAATAAAACCATAAAATAAGAACAAAAAAATGAGTACATTGCTGACTTCCTCTGCTCCAGCAGTGCAGTTTGATTACCCAATCACTCGCACATTTTTTTTCACTGATGGTTGGAGTTGTTTCAGTTGTCCATCAAAGTCAACTAACACGCTCAAACCTGCAACCTTCAGGCCAAGCGCACTATCAGACTGCGCCACCGATGCCCACATTCACAAGTTAAGGAACAAAAGCTTGCTTCATGCACCATCAACACAAGCCCCAACTGAAGGAGGGGGGGGTTCTACTGCATGATATATATATTAAAAAAATATACAGTAGATGGTTAACTGTTTTATTTTGTGATCTATAGTATACTGTAATAAAGGAGTAGCTGCAGTGTTGAAATGATGATTAATTCTTTCATACTCAGCCATGACAGAAAATTCAGAGGATGTATCACTTTGGCATCTGCCTTTCCTCAGACGCTGTTTTAAATCAAGCATCTTTCTCACCATCCTGTTTTAAATTCACAGCGAAAATGTGGGCAGCTAATAGGTGTTAATCAGTGGTCACTGCCACAGATTGAAAATACCTGCTATGCAGTGTTTTTACAAGCAATAACAAAAATATCAGTGGAGGGAAGGCAGCCATGTGGTTGGTTTAAGTCACAGCACAGCGCCTGAAATAAAGGCAGATGCTTGAATGTCGAGCTGATATCTTTTTTTTCCCTCACACATTTTTAACTCTGAGGGGAAAACAAATGATGGGAAATCCAGTATGAAAAATAAACTAGTGTCACAGAAACAGGTTGGTCTGCATTTTCCCAAGTTTGACCTCCACTCTTCAATAAATCATTTCAATAGATTTAAGATTCTTCACAATTTTTAGTCACCTTATTTTTACATTTATTTCTCTTAATCAGCACCCTGCCCATCATGGTATCAGCTCAACTCTTCTGTTTAGTTTTGCTACGAAGGACGACTTTTGTCCTTTATGGCATACACTTTGATTGTACCTTAAAGTGGGTGGGTCATCATAGCACAGCTGTGCAAAACTGCTGTTATTTCCAAATAAACAACATTGGACATAAAGGTGAAAGTGTAGCTGGCTTTGGATTTGGACGAAGCAGTAAACTTGGGTTTTCTTATCAGAAAAGTCAGCACTCCTGTTATTTAAAACCATTCTACTTTGTACAATGAAAAAAGCATTTTTTTTTTCCTTTAAACCACACAGCAAGACATCACATGTTACTGTGTTGGAACCATTTAATTTAAAATGCTTTGCTTCAGACTGCATTGTCAACTGTTTGTCATTATTAACCCATCTTTTGTCGATCATGCTGACTCACAAGAGTAAGAAATTATTGTATTGCAAGGCACACAGAAGTAAGATGGTGGCTTTGACAAAGGAACCATTAAGCATTAAGACAATTGATAAAGATTATTCAAACAAGTGGAAACTGTTTTTTGTTTATCACTGACTAGTCATCATCAACCTCCCTCTCTGCTATATGAAGCACTGCTCTCATCCTGACCACTGGCTGATTCTGAGGTGGTCCAATCCAACAAAGGGTCACTCCAGAATCCTTAACATTAACACAGCAGAGGTGAGGTACTGTACATCTAATCTTATCCCTGTGTTTTTCTGTATGTGACCTTTTCTGAAAAAACATATGGACATGCTGTATCAGTACTTCAACCTAGTTACATTTTACCTCAAAATGCACTCTCTGATAGTATGCCCTATAACCGTCAGGCTTTTCCCTAACATAGTGTCATAAAAGTTAAGACAATAGGTTCTCAGGAAACAAACAAAAGGAATCAATGTGATGAACATTCTCATGCTTTTGTTGTTTGCCCATTAATTTCTCAGGAATACAACTGAAGGCTGTTACGTCCTTTTATTTGCATTCACCATTATTATAGTATCAAAGTAATTTTTTTCCATCTCTGAACTTCCCACTTCTTAACTTTTGGAAAAAAATTATGAATGTCATCTGAACCTGATGAGCCTAATTAAATAAAATTAGCGAGATGAAAATGCTTATTATGTGCTCTGCCCTCTTGAAGCTGACAAGAAAAGAAGGGCCTGAAAATAACAACGCTGAGGAAAGTATGATGATTTCTAAAAAGCATGTAACATTTTGAGCATCAGAAGCTTTTTTTTCCATTTGTTCTGCTTCTCTGTAAGCCAGTGTTACTCAACCCCTGGGGATTGTAAGACATCGGGGGGGTCTTAAGATGCTTCACAAAATAACATGTCATTTAGTAAATCACTTTAAATTACATATTTTACCTTTGACTTAGTTTGACTTGGATCCCCTGAATGTGTTTAACAGATTTTCTCCTGATATGAGTATTTCTGTGCACAAGACAAAAGTCTTTGTCATCTGGACTTTGCCCTCTTCCTCTCTTTATGGGATCAGTGTCTACCTGAATGAGCCCATTCCCCCGTCCTCCTGCTTAAAAAACCGCCAGTGTTATGTCAGCAGTTTAAGCCCAGTGGTCGTTGACAACATGTCACAGAGCAGTGATGAACTTAATAACTACAACAGAGCAGAGTGGTCAACAAATCAAAACAGACTGGGCTTATATGAAGGAGGCCTTAAAGTGATAGGAGCTCCCGCTGGCAGACTGAGAATACAGGTGGATCAGGGGCAACCAGTATGTGGAAACTAGGAATTCATTTTTGAACATCAGTGATTGTAAACATACTTTCGTAGTCATCCAAACTCAATATGAACCTGAGTTAAGAGCAAATATAAGCTCTTAAGAATAAAACCATTTACCTTTATGTTAGATTTATCCTCATAGGAGGCTAATAGATCAAAAAGATCATTTAAATATAAGTCAGCACCAATTTTGTAGTGGCCCATTGCCCTATAAACTTGCATACAGTGTGGGTCCTGAGTCCCTACTATTATTTTGGGTGTTGTGAGCAAAAGACTAAAAACCCGCTGCTGTAAGTAAGCGTTATGTTTCACTTGCTTGACTTGTTCATTAATTACTCAATAAACTTACATATTACTCACTAACTTTCCTGTAAGTTCTGGTCAATTTGATATCTTACACTCATTTCTCCTTACCTGCACCTGTGGCTGCTTCACTTTCATTCATGTCAGTACAAGTTAGTCTTGTCAATTACACACATTTCTGTCTTTCCTGTCTTAGTCATCTGTCGTTTTTACCATGGGATGGGCATCATTGGTCACAAAGAGGGCCACATTTTTATTATTCTAATTTTCAGAGTGAAAATTGTTATGAATAAAAGAACACATCCAATAGGACAATCACAACTACTTGTAATTTAGCAAAACAATAAATACCTAGATTTTATCATGATTAATATTAATATGAAAACCAAAAGTTAAATTCAATTAGCGAGACACAGACTTGGAGGCTTTGGAGCCATTACATCTACTGTTTCTATGAAGTAAACTATTATAAACAGTTTTTTTCCCTTTATTTTCCCAGTAAGTTCCAAGAACATTTATTTCTTTTATAATAGTAACCTGGCTAAGGTAGTAGTCATAACAAATTTGGTTATTGATGTTTGTATAAGATAAATTTATTTATTTGTATTTAATAATGCTTCATTAAAGAACTTTAAAGAAACCATCATCACAACTTAAATCTAATAATTTCTCTGTTTAGAATAAAGTAAAACCAGATTTTAATGACTACCATAGAAGCTATTTGGCATGTTTAAATGCCTGTCTAAATAGTGTCTCAGTGGCAAATCAGAGCAAAGTACTTCACTGCAGATTTTTCATCTGTATGCCTAAAACTTTGGGGAATTTGAGGAGGGCCGTATATAGACCTTGGGCTGCCAGTTGCCCACTCCTGATATATAACATGCACTGATGGACACAAAAAGGAGTGATTTCCACTATTATCCCTTCATTTATGCTGGAATTTGTCTTAATATAGGAAAGGCAGTACACACTAACGTTAAAAAGAACACATCATTTATCCTCTAAAAGGCATCCAAACTAAAAGAAAAATAAGCCTGCTGTTCAGACATAAAGACCTCAAAGTACAGATATGTGTGGTAAAATGCAGTGCAGGCATTCTTTATTAAGTTTTAAAAGGTGAAAGCAATATCTCTCAAATCTAGGGAATAACGGGAATGACAGCCTCGGAATTAACCCATTTCTGTGTGAAAACTACACATAATCTTTGATGGCTAAACAAGATACAACAGTAAGATTCTTTACAGCATTACTCTTTTCCTCGACAGGGCCCCTTTGTTTGAAACTATTTTGTGATGCCCAGCTGTGTATGTCTGTGCCGGCAATGTGCTCTCATCAGCTATTCAGATAATCCTTCTGCACAAGAGGCAACAAACACTAACTTTACAAAAACTGGACTGAAAATGAGGGATTTTGACTCGTGTGACAACGACATGCCGTTAGATGTGGGTACAAAAGGATATGAACCAAGGCACACAGAGGGGAACAAAAAGCTGGAGTCATGGGTAGAGAGAGAGATGGGGATAACTTTTGTGGAAACCGAGGAGCAGACAGATCACAAGTTACCTGGTGGTGCAGATGCATGAACTGTGAGCCCATGCCTACAATACCCTACGGTAACAATGCTTCTCCCCAACCTTTCTGATCTGAATGGTAATGGGCACTGCAAACACAAAGTTTTGTCATTGCAGAGAGGGGAATCCAGATGTCCATAATCAAAACAATAAGCTAAAGTTGGCAAAGGCCCATGTCAGTTGGCAGAAATCATTACTGTTAATTGTTTGGCCTGTTTTTTCATATGGAATAAACACAGGGGGAACCCATCTTCTGAATGTGAGTTATCTTCATATCAATTTGTGCTATAATTACAGCTAACTGACCTCGCTGCAGCACTCTGCACTCAGCACAGCTGATGAGGAGAGCAGTGAGTGGCTAGTCGAAGGGGCTTTGTTGAACACTGTAAAGGATTTTGGTGTAGCGTCCAGTGAAGCCAACATAGTTTTTTATGTAGTTTTAATCTGGAAGTGCATTAATTAAACAGTACTTTTATGACAGGGGTTTATATGGCTACATGGAAATTGCCAGTGGCTTTTGAGGACCTATTAATTTTGGGGGAAAAGCTACTGTTGTACAAGGTGAAAAGCAGATATTGTCTTTATTTCCACATTTTCATATTACATGACATCACTGCTCACTCTATTTGCACAGTGTGGCCCTGTGTATGCAAAAATGTCCAGAGCTGCTAGATAGCTCATCTCCAGGTAACTCTTAAAGATGTACACTCTTTTATAGTTACCAGCAATGTAGGGAATCATTAAAACTGAGCTTGGACAGGTAATCAGAAATTTTGTTAATCAAAAATCAAGCGTAAGTGTAATGTTAAGTCTTCATACATCATATATCAATTTATTTTATGTATTTTTCCAAGAAATGTGTTGACACTCATTTGTTTTTACAGTTTTATAGTTCACATTCAACGTGAACTTTGTTTCATCTTAGTCATTGTCAAGTTAGGTACATATGACGTAGAGTGCCAAGTAATTAAATCTGATCCAAAGTTAACCTTGTTAGAGCCATTTTATGTTCTTCTCTTAAGTTAGTTTTCATGATATATTGTTGGGTAATATTCTTGAGAGATATAAGTGACCACAGTATCAGTTTATGATAATATTATTGATTAACTGAAACATGTATCTCAATTGTATCTTGGTGTAGGCTACTCTGTGATTCCAGCCCCACTCATGACTAAAGGTGAGGTTTTGAATATATGTCAGTTTAGTAGTTACTAATTCCCCTCTTTAAATGACTGTCCAGCACAATACCCACAAAGTTGCTGATTCTGCACCAATTCACCACTCATGACCCATTTTACCCTCTCTCACCAACAAGACAGAAAGATACTTTAGTCAGAGACTCACCCCCACCCAAATAGACAATCCACCATATTTCAGTAGTGAACCATGGCCACCAACTAGGAGATGATGACCCTCATATCAGCAGCATTATATTTGGCTTTAAGTCATGACCAAAGCCCACGAGAGAAACAAACAAAACACTATCCTTCCCCAAAGACCCTGTCCACAAAAACTACAAACAGAATAAACAATAACGCCAATAACCACCACACGCAGGAAATGTGCCTGGCAATGAGCCATAAATGTAAACATAAATCACAAGATCATAAAGGAAACCAGTCACTTACTGCAATCGCCCAGAGACCCCAAACTCCTTCAATGCCCCCAGAGGATCCTCAGAGGGGCACGATAGTTTGGCCTTTTCCAGGCTCACAAAACACATGCTGGTTGATCCCAGAGGAGTGACCAAACCAGGTGTTTGGAGGACCTCCATGACTGTGGCAGAAGGGATACAAAGAGACCTTAACTAGAGGTGGAACACACTGGCACCCCTCAATTAAACCCCAGAGCCTAAATGATAACAATAAAACGATATATACTGTATATGTACTGGTATCAGGCTGTAATGCAGTAGGTAGTGCTGATGCCCCACAGCAATAAAGTTGCTGTCAACTCCCTGTTTCTGTGTTAAGGTCACATATACTACCTTAATATGCAAGGGTTGTCAAAGGGAGGGTACTCTGATTTTCTCCCATAGACAAAATCATGATAGTTGAGTTGATTGATGACTTAAGATTGCCTTTGAGTGTGAGTGATTGGTTGTTTCTCAGTTTCTCCCTTGATTGGCTGGCCACTAGTCCAGGGTGTAAGTCACGTCTTAGATAATGAAAAGGATGGATGGATGGATATTGGTATCAGAAAACTATGAGTCTTAAAGAAAACTTATTTGGTTATTGGCAAATCTTTCTTTGAAATTACTGACTTTTTTTTAGGGTGGCCACATTATGCCATTGTGCATTTCTTATTCCTTTTGGAATAGATAAAAAAGATTTTAAAAAATCGAATAAAAAATAATAATCTCGGTATCATTTGTGTGATTATGTATCACCATTCAAAAAAAAAAAATTAAGAGGATTTTTGGTCCACTTTTTCCCAGCCCTACATCCCGGTTTAAAGCATCTCTTTTAACATCTGTAAAATAACTGGCAGTAAAAGACCATCCTGATGTTACAAGCAGGTTAAAATACATAAATCCCTGTAGAAGTTATTGTAAATTTTCTGCCAGGATGGAGTATGGCTGTCTTTGGCCCCCTACACCTAAAGAAATAAAAGGAGAAAAAAGACATACAGGCACAAAAGCAGAGTCAGCAGATCTCGGAGTGTGTGACAATGAGATAAGCCCGGGGCTTTACCTTCAGTGTCATTAGCAAAAACATGTACACTCATTCATGGACTAATGATATGCTGCAGGATCCATCTATGACAGCAGGATGAGCAGAAAATATTGAAATACATTCGACGTTTGACCCAAGTGAATAGTTTGATGTCAGCCTCAGTGTTGGTACTATCTGTAAAAGCCTGCACCTGGAGTCAAAGGTACTGACACTGTCATCATATCTCTGCAGGGTGAAGAAAGGGACTCCAGAGGGCATTTCAAAGTCATCAATCTATTTCCTCTATAAAATGGTCAGGACGGGGTGGGAGTCGATCTCCGAAACCCCCCAAGGGAAGCATGCAATCATCTCATAGAGTGATTTCACTTCCCCCTCTCACAAACTAGACGCTATATGCAAATGAAACAAGGATTACATAAATGTTTTCAAATTCAAAAGCGTTTCCTTTAGAAAAACAATTTTACTGCCTCGCCCCTCGACACGGCGCCTGACAGCTTGCAATAATGAGCTGCTAGAAAACAGGAGAGCGGTTGTTAGCTCGTGCCTATCCGAGGGCCTGCTAATTTAATTTTAATGCCTCCATCTGTGCATTAATGAGAAATAATGAAGCAAAACAAAGGACAAACAAATAAGGTATGGACAATCGCAGAGTTTATGAATGCATGTTTAAGGAATCATGTTTTTGGGAAGGCAAAATTAGGTTCAAGTAAGGGCAAAGCAGGAACACGATAACAGAAATATATTTATCAAAATGTATAACCTGGGGTAGGAGAGGAAAAAAGAAACAAAAATAAAGTCTTTTTTACTTTACTCCAAAGGCAGTAATGAGAAGTTCTTACTTTTCTATTCTATTTGATCCTCTCTGCATTGGGCTCTGTTTGCTGCACGGTCCTGCTCTGTATTGACTATTAAAAACACTAAAAATGGGTGCCTTTTAGCTCCATTATTATGACAAACCTGTCAGCCAAGCAAGGTTTAAAGGAGGAAAACAGGAAAGCACTTCGTCAGGTCCAAGGGGGGCCAATATGTAACTGTAGTTAAGTTATACAAGCAAAACTTTGCAACAAAAAAAATCTCAAAAAACTATGACAAAATGAGGAATTAAGAAAAGATGAACCAATTGAGTTGCACAGAAAAAAATATTTAGTCTTCATGATAAAGGAAGCCTTTATTGGATGTGAATGATGCACATTCACTCATTTTAAGTTTCAAAGTGAGAAGAGCCTGCTCATAGTTTGAGCATCATAGGCTAAAGTAAAATCATAGTTATAAGTAAGGATTTGAATGGAAAGGATTTTTATATCAATTCCATAATTGGTTCTTTAACAGTTCCCTCATTGATTCCTGTGGATTTTCTGTGTGGGCAAAAGTTGTCCCAAAATACGTGGTAACAGTGTCAAACAATGTCAAATACACCACTCCTGATATTCAATGCTGTGCTGCAAGGTTCTGATGTTTCCACCTACTAAACTAGTGGTTAGCTTCATTTTGTGTAAAATCAAGCCACAGTTTTGACCACTCCTACCCCTGTACGCCACAATTACAATTTTGACTTCTTTGTTGTCATCTAATGAAAGTGCATCGTCTTTGATTTACAAGGCCTACAGAACAAAGTGGAAGGAGCTAAAAAGGAATTTGTCTTTAATCAACAAGACTGGAGGATATCACTTCAAAGCAAAGTACAGAGCACCAGAATATATCAATCTACTTGTGTGCATTGCGGCAATGTCTGAGGCAAAAAAAAAAAAAAAGCCATTGCAGGAAGTGTCAAAAACTGCTGCTCCTCAAACGTATGCTTCAGGCTGGCTTTAGGAAACTCTGAGGTAACATGGTTGTATGTTGGTAACAAATGTTTTTTACATCTTATATCTGGGTGTCCAGACTTTTTTAATGGAGAACGACTGGGCAGAGGTACTGCTGACTCTTGCCTTGTGCAGGTGGTTGGGGCTAAGATATCCTTATTTATTGAAAATGATTTAAAGAAGAAAATACTGTTTCCAAGGGCGGCACGGTGGCGCAGCAGGTAGTGCACGTGCCTCACAGCAAGAAGGTCGCCGGTTCGAGTCCCGTGTCGGGCAGGGCCTTTCTGGGTGAAGTTTGCATGTTCTTCCCGTGCATCCCTCCGGGCACTCCGGCTTCCTCCCACAGACCAAAAACATGCTCATTAGGTTAATTGGTCACTCTAAATTGCCCTTAGGTATGAGTGTGAGTGTGAATGGTTGTCTGTCTCTATATGTTGCCCTGCAATCGACTGGCGACCGGTTCAGGGTGTACCCCGCCTCTCACCCAATGACGGCTGGGATAGGCTCCAGCCCCCCGCAACCCTGAAAGGGATAGTCGGTATAGAAAATGAATGAATGAATACTGTTTCCAATAATGCCTTGATGAGGCAATAGTCACTCATAATGAAATATGTATTGTCTGGCTAATCAGATTGAAAGGGGTCCCTGGTTGGCCCAGGCAACTGCTGGATGGTCTTCTGGTTAAGATGAGAATTACCCTGTGCAACAGAGAGGGGATGCTGATGGTTCATCTCCACTTTCAAACTCAAAACAAGAGCAAACTGCACATATATGACAAACCTTATAGGGTCTTGATGTGGAGGTGTTTGAACATGATGGCACTCATTATATTCTTTGTAATTCAGACCTTCAGATGAAGAAGATTGCAGGTTAAAGACTCAAGTTAATAACCAGACAGGGAACTGAGAGCCAGTGTGCCTTCTTTCCCAGCGCTCCTTGGCGCACGTGATGGCAAGTGTAATATCTCCAGAAACAAGAAAAATACAAAGGATTGAAGATTTTTTTTTGAAGTTTGGAACTAAATTTCTAATATTTGTACACATACGAATGTATTTCTTGGATGGTTATGCTCACAGATGATAAACCAGGTTATTTGTTGTGATTATGCACACAATAGAGAACAGAGCCAAAGGATCCTACAGGAAAACAAGAAAGTTAACAAGATAAGATAAGATTATCCCTTATTGATCCCCAGAGGGGAAATTCAGGTGTTGCAGCAGCACAGGGGTAAGTACAAGGGTAAGTAGCATGCATTAAGGTCAACAGAATAGCATAATGTAGTTGATGTAGGTCAATAAACTGTACAATTAGCAAACAAACAAAATAGAATAAGTAGCAGTATTTACAATTTTTAAATAACAAATAAATTATTGAAGTAAGTGTCATTCAGGACAACTGAGGCATTCTGTGCAGTACATAAACGATAAAGTGAGAGTGATACTTATTTGATGTACATTAAACAGGTCTATCATAAACATAGCCCCGTCTGATCCTGTTGTTTTTGACTGGACATGCAAATAGATAATGAAGCCTGCTTTTTAATTTGTGTTTCAGTGTCTGAAACACAATTTTTTTTGTTTGTTTGTTTGTCTTTGAGCATAGTGTCACAATGAAAAGAGGAATGCAATGATCCAGCCAAAATTCAGACCAAACAGCTGAACCTGCTGTGTCAAAAGCAAAACACCAGGCGCCCAGCACACACTTATTTAAAGGGAAAGAGAGCAGATAGATTGGTTTGATTTATGTTACACCCAAACTACACCTATGTAAAATCAAGGCACTTAATCCATCCCTTTTGCACCCTGTGTTGGCTTTGCACTAAGAACATGTGTCCTCAAAATAGCAAAACATAGACCAACATGCCCAAAACCGCTGTGCACCACATGCCTTTGGACAAACTGTTTCATGTCATAAATAGGGCCCTTAGTGTCCTGGCCTATGTTGTCTTGTTCATACAACACCAGCAGGTTCAACATAATTTCTTCTGAAAGAAATCCAATAAAAGTTGTTTCACATAAAAGAAACAGTTTTTTTATTTCGAAAATTCAGACTGACAGTGGGTTTATTGCAAAGACTGTGGCAATGATCGTTTACAGTTGATTGTGCACTTCTACTGTGTATAACTATGGCTCATCACATTTCAGTTCATTTTTTCACCTTTATAGGAGTTCATGAAAATATATCTTCAGTTACGCTCTGACTGAAAACAAACAACCATGACAAAATGATATTTAGAGTTCAAAAACATTTTAAACCAACTGTAACCCCACAGCACACACTGTTTGTCACTCTGCTGAGCCTGGCTATAAAGAAAGGTGGGTATTATGTGCAGTCAGGGGTATCAAACACAAAGGACCATAAACAAACAGGACCATTCACCCATCATTGCTCAGATCTCTTAAATCAACTTCTTGCTCACCAAGCAGCCTTGTTGCCAACTTAGCAACTTTTCCACAGACGTCTCAGACTCCTCGCAGTGACTTAACATTATTGCACTACAGCCAAGAAATATATCCAGAGATATTTTCAGTTGGCATCAGCTACTTTTCCTGCCCTTGCTCACAGGTCTCCAGCTCATATTATACTGCTGGCTCCTGTAACCTGTTGGTGATGTGAGTCTCAACTCCAGATTTGTTTAACAAAGGAACACTTTCACTGAAGTATGAAAGAGCTGTTTCTGCGCAAACAAGAGGGGGAATAGACTCACATAAAATTACTTACTGAGGATGATTCCCAGTATTCTTGGGGCTTTTTAATGGGTTCATCGCAAAGGTAAAGTATTAGGCAAAGTCAGTATTTCTTGATGTGTTATCCAGTTCATAGTGCAACCTCTTACAGACAGTTACACATCATAGCTAAGGGGCACATTTTTGTCCAACCCCGGATTCTCTGTGTCCCAGAATTTTGTACTGTTTCCTATTGCTTATGCATATGTATTACTGAATATGTTTATTTCCACCACATTCCAAAGGTGCTGTATCAGGTTGAGATCTGGTCCTTGTGGAGTCAGACTTCATTTTTAATAGACACTCTATAAAAACCCTTTAGCTACATTTTTATTGTCTGAAACTGTTTTTGTCACTAACAGTGTTGCTTATGTCTAAAGTTTTGAGTTAAAAAACTACAGCTTTTTCCCGATTCCCTTAAATGACGCCAAAACCCTGCTGCCTCAGTGTTCAGTTTTCACCTGGTGGGTAAACTGATCCTCTCTGTGTCGCATCAGAGTCGTGACAGACCTGCACTTGAGCACGAAACCTTATCAGAACTGTCTTAGGATGATGTGATCCTTGGTTGAGCCCCGGAAATCCTTTTATCACTTGCCCCTGAGCAGATGGGTCAGTGCTGCCGGAGTCTGAAGATTTCAGTGAGTTGAAGGACACGAACACTTTCATGCTGCAGAGCTCATACTGTAAAATATCAAAAACCTTCTTGTCTTGCTCTCTGGAATTCAGTGTGTCCAGCAGCAGGTATTTTGGTTCCTTGATAATCAGTAATAAGGCACATATAGAGAATAGCCAGAGGGAATTGAAAGAAACGGCAACAAACGTTTGTCCTCAGATAACATATTTTGGCAAGTAGTAAACTCTTAAACCTATGATAACTCATGTTTTCTGCCCATCATTACTGAGGAGAAAACTTGGATATATCAGGTTTATTGAGCAACATGAGTAATATTGGAAGCCTTTCATTAATGTATAAAATCTGGAGAAACAAAAGCATTAATCTGTTTGTTTCTCACCAACTTAGAATCAGTTTGTGGTCCTCTTAACTCTGTCAATAACGGGTGACAAAGAGCAGAGCTTTCTGGGACCCAGTCATTAAGGGACCCACTAAGGGTTATCAAATAAAAGCTCTATTTGAAATGTAATGAATAATTACCTTTATAACAGACAGCGGTGTGTCAGATACAAAGAATACATAGGCAGTAGATTGACAGAGATGTCCACTAGCACACACTTATTTTTGTCCTTCTCCCAACCGGGGATCGCTGCTGGGAAACTGGGAGAGATGTGGAAATCCCCCGCAGACTGTTCCAGTTAGTCTGTGGTACCTGGCGAAATATGGTCTCCTCAGAAGTTTAGCGGGAGAACTTGGTGGGGATTGTCATTGATGAGGTTCATGTCACATATAAGTGATAAATGATACACTTGTGTTGTATAATGTAAGATGATAGTCTAAGGACTGAAACGTAGTTTAAGCTAACGGCTAACAACAGGGTCTAGCTGCTATGTCATACTGTGGCTTGATATGATTGGTCTGTGATGAGTGTGACTGGCAGAATGATCGTCCAATAACCATCTGCAGTTGTTTTTGGAGGCTCTGCTTCTGAAAAGATTTTCTATGGGCTCTTCTCCAGATGGACTAGTGAAATATTTCTGTGGCAGATATATCGCACTGTTTGTCTGCCGTGTCAGGTTAGAGATTTAATGCACTTGCCCCAAAGTGCACTAACCCTATCCAGCCTGTGAAGGTGATATGACTCGCCACATATTCCTGTCTTAGTTTTAGTCATTGTGGGGTCTGGTGAAGTTTTTTCGTCAGCCTTTTATTTACATGAAAGTTCTTTTGCTAAATTTTCTGTGCTCAAGTGGTAGAACTTTATTTTTATTGACCCTTGTGCCCCATGAGCCCCACTTTGGGAACCACTGGGCTTGGTAATAAGGATAAAAAAAATCATGTATTTGTTTCTTTATCCAACAGAATAACAATGGTTGTCACAATACAGGAACCTTAAACTGTATCCTAATTCAATTAAAAATCAAACAAGTTTGACACCTGTTTGTAAATGCAAAAAGAGGAGTCGTATGGTGGATTCACAATAGATGCATGTGGCTGACACGTGTGGCAGCTCTGGCCCCAGATGCCATGCTTTCATATGAGTGTCTGCTATGTTTTGGCTGGATCTCCCTGCTGTAGTGACTCTATACTTCCATAAATTTACAAGCTTTAATAGAAAACTTATTAAGAACCGTAATAAATCTTCCTACAAGTGGCTTTCACAACAGCCTCAGCCGTTTTTTGTTGCATGCACATTTATATTTGGTTAATAATGTGTATGCCTCCACCCCCCGGTTGCTAGGTATTGCTGGACTGCGGTAGGTGTGAGGCCGACAAATGGGCTGGGTGGATTTGACATAGTGGGCCAGTTACTTTGCACATAATCGACACACAGTGGAGCCCAAAGTGCTTCCACATGGCTCTTGTTTTGTTATGATTTCAGGCAGACTAGAAACAGCTGTTGTTGAGGTCAAGAGATCACTGGCCGATTGGGTTGAACAGGGTCCCTAGTGCTGTTAAGCTTTTTATTTTATGTTTTTTCAAATGTTCGGGTATGGATTTGTACCCCCATATACCCCCACTGAATGGATATCTTAATATCGAGTATAAGGTGTCTTCCCTACTTGGTGCATTGAATTACTGACATGGAAAAACTTTAGCTTAAAAGCATACAAACGAGGAGAGCTGTTCCACAGAGGTAACAAAATCAGCTTTACTTGAAAGGCTCAGATTGGTAATGTAGTTAAATTTTGTCTGTCTTTTTTGTGATGTATTCTACCACTGAGGAGATACAAACCTGGTGGAACAAGATTTATCTGGCTCTCTATTTTTCATTTCCTTGGCTGTTTTTGCAGAGACATGTGCGCAGCCCACAGAAAAATAGGCAAGCCTCCTATTCGATTTGGTGCGGGTGACACGCTGCGGACATGCAGCTCATGCTGGCAGTCTGAAAGCTCTGACTTGCTCTTTAAAGTTTAAACATGGCAGTATTAGAGCAAGCCAAAGCACACACAGCAGGGCTGGCTCTACATCAATGCATCAAAGCTATATTTTGCCATCGCCTACTAGTTAAAGGTGTTCTGCAGTATAGGAAGTCAGTAACAAAAGTAAACTAACAACAAATGAACTGTTGGTTAACAGAGGAGGTGGAGAGGAGGTCAAATGAGTCTTTCTTTTTTTTTTTTTTTTTTTTTTTTTTTACAGATGAGCATACTAATCAATGTTTGACAGGACTTGCAAAATAAAAATTTAACCCTGTGCAGCAGAGACAGCAAAGCATGGAGGAAACCGATAACACAAAATCTAAACAGTTACAGCTGTTAGAAATGCCAGCAGAGAAACTGTCAGTGACATAGAACATTATGGACCACATCATGAACCAGCTTTGTAAAACTGGTGGATTAAGCATTGAAAAAGATAAAATATAAGTTTGCTTGCTTTAATGAGTTTGACTGTATTTTGGAAACTTAAGACTTTGAGCTAGTCATTGTTTTTAAATTGTGTAATGCTCTGCTGACAAGACAGTAAGTAATGTTAGCCTGTTGCTGTTTTTCAAGGTATGTTGTGCTTGAGCAACAAGAGCAACCCTATGAGATTTCAAATTATTATCATTATTGCCACTAATGTTACCTCCGCCAAGGAGATTATGTTTTTGCTGGCGTAAGTTTACCTGTTTATTTGTTTGTTTGTTTGTTAGCAAGATTATGCAAAAATTGTTGGATGGATTTTGCCGAAATTTTCAGGAGGTGTTGGTAATAACCCAACTTAAAAATGATTAGATTTTGGTGTTGATCCAGATAACCAACATGAGCGAACAATCATTTTTTCCTCAATAACTTTCTAACTAATAATGATATCAACATGATTCCGAGTGGTAGGTGTGGGTTCTCAGGGTCAAGGAATCATGTTATGATGGTAACTTCATCATGGAGCTATTGCTTATGGATGTAACAGCAGTATGTGAGCTACCTTGGTGGAGGTTTATACTCTCCAAGTGCTTTCTAGTTATTGTCGCTATTAGCTGTGATTGAAATTGCATACATTTACACCACTGTTGCAGCTGTTTTTACCACCACTGCAGTCTGATGAGTTCACAAGTTTGCTTGTTTGTGTTCTTACTGCAACCTGCTCCAGGATTCAGTTGAAATTGAGCCAAGACTGCCTCTCCTTAGCGATCTTGGCGTAGTTGTTTTGTTCCAAAGTAGAGTTTGACTTGATTGCTGTGTTCACATACTGAATGTCAAAACAACAAGAGCATACAAGGGATGCTCACTTTTGTTGGAACAGCTAGTCCCAACAATCTAGTGCAAGAGCATCCTTGGAAACCGAACACTGGGCTTTAATTTCCTTTTTCTGGAAAAGTTGTCAACACACTGTTTACATTCTACAAAAGTACTTGTGGCATTTCAATATATTAATGCTGCATTCCATTTACATTGGAACTGGGAACAGGGAAGTGGGAATGACATCATATCAGAGTTATTAGCGTTCTAGTTACGAAGTCGGAAAAAACGTGCCCATCTACCAGGCTATTGTCAGCCGTTGTCAGCGCACCCTGCGTTGTAGTTTGAACATACCACATGAAGAATGTAAATAACACTATAGTAGCATTACCATAAATATAAGTCTAACAATACTATGTATACTGCTGATTTAGCGCAACAAACATGAGTCAAAAGTGCTAATAAATTGGATTATTACTGGGGGCAGCCATCTTCGATCGTCAACTCAGGGGTGATGAGGATCCCCCGACTTCTCAATAGGAAATTGCGACCTCGGGGGGTGTTCCAGTTGAAATTACCCACCCGGAATTCGGAAATCCCGACTTCCCATTGCAACTGGAATGCACCATAAGGTTGACAAGACTTTCAAGACAACACGTGTTAAAAAAGTAAGTAGTATTACTGTGATCAATCGAAAGAAAAACTACTTCAATCGTGTTTTTTATCTGACAGAGAGAGGTTCTAATATTGCTCAGTGACATTGGCAACATTTAGAAAAGTGTGTAGAAATGGAGAAGAGTGAAGGAAACCTCCAACCCACTTATTTTGATAATCAAAGACTGTGAATCACCAAATTTTGGACACTCAGGATATTTTTGTTGCTGTGAATTCAAACAGGAAAGAGTTTAATTTTTTTATCACCAAAATGATTATTCACCATTTGAGAAACCTTTTCACATAGACTATCATCTGATCAATAAGTAGACTAACTGTGTCTCTTCCTTCAGATCTTTTTAACTGAGCTTTAGAGCCTTGTATCACTCTTTTTTATTTTTAAATCAGCATGAACATCTACTTTGTTATTGAAATACAAAATTTTCCAACCAACATCTCATTTGAAAATGTATTGATTAGGTTGGAAAAAATGGTTTAGTGGTGAGCCTTAGAAAAAGGTTTGTAACTCAGTGCTATTTTTTAGATAAAGCAAGAATAAAGTCTGCCAGAGAACTTTATTACCGCAAAAAAAAAAAAAAAAAACACTGCAAAAAGCTTCATGAACAGACAAAGATAAAGCGAGGGGGAACTAGATAAACTTAGAATGAGAAGAGGTACTTCCTCTTGGATCATTTTGAGTCCAAACTGTCAAAAAGACATGAATTGTGGAGACGTGTACTGAGTGTAATGTACTGTGACTGACTGGAGCTTGTGTCCTCAGAGTTTGCCTGAAGGGTTTCCTGCCTGAAAGCTCTTTCATCGATAAATGCAAGACTATTATAGGCTTCTCTTTTTTTTGGACAAGTATCATTGTTTTTTTTTTCTTAGACTTCAGCAAAAAAGCTTTGGTGTCTTTAAAAACTGGGGCCATTGCACAACAACATCAACCGACTATTCAAATGTGAGGTCAAAGCTCGCAGCCTGACTTGTCAGCTAATTGTTTGTGTATAACAGGATTTTAACAGGTCCTCACTGTCACATCCCTGTGTTTAACCACTGGCCTTTGGACAATCAGCTTATTTGTCGCAGGTAATCATAGCCCTCTGGGTAAGACCATAAACTTTGTACATTGAGTGTGAGTTCATGCAGGAGCACAAACAAAGGAGCCAGATGTGAACATGACATGTAATAAAGGTGACCTTTTCCTTAACATTGATCTTAAACCAAAGCGAAGTCTAGGAGGTCTGTATATGACCTTAAAATCTCAAACAAATTACCCCCTGTTCGGTGCGTGGTTCTATGTTTTGCTAATTTGACCTGAACAGCAGGCCCCGCTAACCTGTCTGTCTGGCCTGTCACTGTATTGTTATTGCCACTATTTTTCACTGTTATGTTGACTGTATGCTGTTTACTGTTGTTGTTGTCTGTGAGGTGCAATGTTGTTTCTGTGTAATGTACAGTCAGTGGAGATGAATTTCCCCCCCTGGGGACCAATAAATCTAAATCTAATCTAAATCTAATTCTACTTAGAGACCATAGTTATTATAAACAGGGTATTTTATATTTTGATGGTATGATACAACTAGGGAAGGGGAAATTGCAGTTTTATAGGGACCATACCATTATTAATTATTCTTTTCAATGGAAGTTTCAGGATTTTGCTGGTATTATCATGTTGTGTATCCTTAAGCTGCTCTTTAGGCAATATCTGTCTCCTGTATGCCATGATTACTTCCTCTACTCCTTCATTGTCATTAATGATTACTGTCTAACTTGGGGATGACAGTGGTGCCAAAGGCCGAATACACACTGAGATTTTTAACATTTTTTACAAATTTTGTTACTGAGAGAGTCCCCGCACATGAGGACAAATAATGACAGATTTATCAGTTTTGTTCTCATGTATGGTGTGCCACAAAGAGATGGACATAGCACACCATACACCAACTAATTCATTCACCAGCATCCAGGGCCTCTACTGTCACTGCTTGTAGTCTTGGTTGATGACATTTTTCTCTTGGTTTGGTTTTCTTTCACACAGCAAGTAGTCAAATGTTGTGTAACCTAATTTCACACAGATTTTTACACATTATTAAGTACAGAGGACTGGAGGCTGGTAGTGTTAGCAATGCTAACACTAGCTGCACTCTACTTTATATTGTCAGAGAACATTATATTAGTTTACTTGTATTGTGTTGATGTGTTGTATTATTCAGCCAAATCCAAACACCAAGTCCCTACTTTTTGGTTTGCTTTCCTTGTTTGGTTCAGATTGCTTACACACCCACAACACACAGAACTCTGTTTTTCTAGACAGCAAACCGAGACACCCAATTTTTTGATGAACCAGAGTTTAGTTCTTTGGTGTACATCAGTCAGCTTTCACAATAACCCAAAGGAACCAGACCTTCCAAAAAAGCAAACCAGAGTTGGCCCAGACCAAACATATTAAGTGTGAAAGCACCCTTCCTGTGTGTCAAACTCAGATTCTAAATGGAGAGTCAGATTTCATGTGATAAGAGATAGATTGACCACAAACAAAGGACAAGGGCGGCTCATTTTACATTTCAGGATTGGTATATATTCCATGCACTAAATTGTTATCGATAACATTTCTCCTTTAACATACACTATATTGCCAAAAGTATTCGCTCACCCATCCAAATAATCAGAATCAGGTGTTCCGATCACTTCCATGGCCACAGGTGTATAAAACCAAGCACCAAGGCATGCAGACTGCTTTTACAAACATTTGTGAAAGACTGTGTCGCTCTCAGGAGCTCAGTGAATTTCAGCATGGAACTGTGATAGGATGCCACCTGTGCAACAGGTGAAATTCCTCGCTCCTAAATATTCCACAGTCAACTGTCAGCTGTATTATAAGAACGTAGAGATGTTTGGGAACAACAGCCACAAAGTGGTAGGCCACGTAAACTGACGGAGCGGGGTCAGCAGATGCTGAGGCGCATAGTGCGAAGAGGTTGCCAACTTTCTGCAGAGTCACTCGCTAAAGACCTCCAAACTTCATGTGGCCTTCAGATTAGCTCAAGAACAGTGCACAGAGAGCCTCATGGAATGGGTTTCCATGGCCGAGCAGATGCATCCAAGCCATACATCACCAAGTGCAATGCAAAGCGTCAGATGCAGTGGTGTAAAGCATGCCGCCACTGGACTCTAGAGCAGTGGAGACGCGTTCTCTGGAGTGACGAATCGTGCAACATGACTGTGCACCAGTGCACAAAGCAAGGTCCATGAAGACATGGATGACAGAGTCTGGTGTGGATGAACTTGACTGGCCTGCACAGAGTCCTGACCTCAACCCGATAGAACACCTTTAGACTGAGAGTCAGGCCTTCTCGTCCAACATCAGTGTGTGACCTCACAAATGCGCTTCTGGAAGACTGGTCAAAGATTCCCATAAACACACTCCTAAACCTTGTGGACAGCCTTCCCAGAAGAGTTGAAGCTGTCATAGCTGCAAAGGGTGGACCGACGTCATATTGAACCCTATGGATTAGGAATGGGATGTCACTTAAGTTCATATGTGAGTCAAGGCAGGTGAGAGAATACTTTTGGCAATATAGTGTATCTCTGACTTCTAATGTATGACCATAGAGTGCACTGTTGCCTCCTGTGCTTCCCTTTTAGTTCAAGCCATGAAAACCTGAGCTGCCCTCACACCTGCCGAGGAGTAAAAACTAATTCCAGATATTGGAACAGTCTTGTCAGGATCAGATAGAACAAACAAACAAAAAAATCAACTCCCTAATCTTTGTAAAACAAATTTGCCTTCTTTTTCTGAAGATGGATTGGCTGTGGCTTTTCAAGGTTGCAGTTTGATTGACATCCGTTGGCACGCACCTCACACAAAACCCAAGGGGTTGAAAGAATGCTGATTTACTTTCTACTGATTGCTTTAAACAGCAAAGCCACAATGAAATAAGATCAAAATATCTTATAGTCTGGAAACTTCAGAAATGCTTTGCAGTACTTATTGAATCACAGCTGTTTTGTTGCGAGTTGTAAGGACAGCTATTCTTAGGTGCTGATTTGATTGATTTGCAACCCACACATTTTGTGATTCTTAAGGTACTACATTTCATTTCCATTTTTTAGACAAAACAGAAGTCAAAGCATGGATTCAGAGAGGAATAATTGTGTGTAACAATAACAAAAGAGGTGGAGGTGGAGTAAGCAGCCATTTCAGGCCAATACTATTACTGTTATCTAGAGGAAAGGGGGCAGAATCAGTTCCATAGACCAGGGATGAACAACTTTGGTTACCACAAGGGCCAAATTCAAATTATTATAGCAGTCAGGGGGCCAAATCATTGCAATTTGTCAGTCAAAATTACTCTATTTAACTAAAATGCCACTATATATCATTCTCATAAGAAGTTACTGAACATTTTTATAAAATGTATATTTAAACTCAAAAGCCAGTATGCATTCTACTGACCTAAACACTTCTTCACACCTACTTTTTATGGAAAGTCTGGATCATTTATTGGTTATTCAAATAAATTGTGCAGCCTTTTTATTTCTGTACTTACAAATGCGTATCACTTTCACAGAATCAATAACTGCTGTATTTTCTTGGAAATGTTTCTATTTTTAATGTTGTCATGACAGATTTTGTCAGGATCTTTTTTGATATTCTTAACAGGCCAGGGAGCGGCATTGAGGGAGTAGTAGGGCTGCATGTGGCCCCAGTTGCCCACCACTGCCGTCGATGCCCTTTTATTGCATATAGAAGTCTTCTTTGTGAAGGAGGAATGTAAAACACACTAAAGGGGAAATTAAACTCTTAATAGCATAATATGACCTCTTTAAAGCCCACTGCTGAAACACCAACCCAAATAAACTTCAACCAGTAGAGTGAAGTTTAATGCTCGTGCTGCCTTCCACAATTATGAATATTGAATAATTGCAATAAAGAGATTACTGTGCCACATGACAAGTTGGAACTTAAATAAAATAAAATAAAAACATGTCATTTTTATCTGCAGTATTCTGAGGTATTTCTATTTTTAAAAGTATATTTCTGTGTACTGCCCATTGTTTAATGTTAAAAGCATATCCTTTCAGTAAAGGCATGTGGTGTTTGTTTTAAAATCAGTGAGTACTTGTGTTTCAAAACCATGATGTCAATATGTATTAAAGGTGCAGTGTGTAGAATTTGGCAGCATTTCGCCGAACAGAAACTGGTGAATATAGGATATAATGTTTCTATTTGTATGTAAAGTCCGTCAAAATAGGAGTACAATCATCCCCATAGAACGTTTGTTTTATTTTTATTTAGTTAGAAAAAGCTTCAAAAAATGTACAGTACCGCGGGCTGCGTTCATGTAGGCCGACATAACGATCCGCAATGTCGTCTACGGGTGGAATTTAGGGACAAAAAGAACGAAACGCGAATCTGTCCGCCGGTTCTGAAATCTACCAGGAATGCAGGCGAAGAAGAGGAGAGAGGATGGCGGTGGATGTAGAGACAGTTGTTACACTGCACTAGGGATTTAAATTGTGTGTATTTTACAGTTAAAGCTTTTGGTCCCTAGCCCTTTTGGTCTTCACAGGCATCCGTTGCTCAGCATTTTGGTTTATGGTTGGGCTCAATACTAGAATCTGAACGATAGATGTCACTCAAATGCCAAATTCTACACACTGCACCTTTAAAATACTGAAATTATGATTTCTGCCATAATTGATAAGCCCTGTCCACATGCATTACATCATTCACTAACCTGAAACAAATTCTTTGTGTACATAGGAGCTGATGTTTCAAAGTCACAGCCTCCTATGAAACAGATTTTCTCTTTCCCACCTCTTCTGGACAGACAGCTATAGATTAAGAGCCAACTTTATAATACCGCCTCAGACGATTAGGCACAGATTATATCTCTTTCAGTGACGCACACAGCCAGAAGTAGCAGAGTCCTTATTAGCAAATTGGGGTTGAGTGTCTTGCTCCAGGACACTTTAACAAGGATATATAGACAGATTAATTGTTGTGTGAATCAAACCTGTGACTTGCCAGGAAACAACTTCTCACCACCGATTCTTGCAGCTATGAGGCAGATCAAATTCAAAGATACCGCTCTTATAGCACTTTTTTCAACATAATTAACACTGTTGACCCCATAATGGAGCAGATTTACATTAATCTTGCACTGTTTTTTTGAACATTTGCCTATAGCACTATATATGACGTGTGACTGCTGCAAACACTAAGGCTTGGAGACTGAATTTCAACTGAAAACAACAGGTTAGATGTCAGATGTCAGCTTGTTGTCAAAGATCGCCCTTCTCTGAGGTAGATGGTCTCTCAGCACAGATGTATCAAGTAAATATATATAGTTATATTCAGTCCGTTTGAAAAAAGTCACACATGGGACCAAGCCTGCAGAGCAGAAAATCACTTTCCACAAAGAGAAGACAAAATATCATTTACTCTTTCTTGTTGTTTGAGCTCTCCTCAAGGGTATATACAGTAGAAAAAGTACCAAGGAAGAAGAAAGCGGAGAGTCAGGCAGTAGTTATATAACACATGAGTGTACTATAGCGGCAGAATCTCATTTTAAACTCACTGTGGGGGATTTTGAGTCACTATTTTAAAAGTATCAGTAAATTACACATATGCCATTTTATTAGGTATACTTTGCTAGTATCGACTTTGGCACCTTTTGCCATTAGAACTGCTTCAAGTCCTTGTGGAGGTGCTGAAAAGATTTAAACCTTCACTAAGTTTTGACATAACTGCATCACACAGTTGCTTCAGATTTGTAAGCTGCACAGACATGATACAAATCTCCTGTTCCACTGCTTTCCAAAGATGCTCCATTGGACTGATTGGATTTTTTAGCTTTGTGACGTGGTGCAGTATCCTGCAGGAAGTAGCCGTCGGAAGATGGATACACTTTAGTCATAAAGGCATGGACATGGTCAGCAACAATACCCAGTTTAGGCTGTGGTGTTCAAGCAATGCTCATTTGATGCGGTTGTGCTCAGAGGATGCCAAGATAATACTCCCACAACATTACACCACAACCAGCAGCTTAAACTCTTGATACAGGGCAGGATGGATCCTTGCTTTTATATTATTAAGATTCAAATTCTGACACAACCTCCTGACTGTCGCAGTAGAAATCGAGACTCATCAGACCAGGCAACATTCATCAATCATCATTTGTCCAATGTTGGTGAGCCTGTGCAAACTGTAGCCTCAGTTTCGTGTTCTTAGCTGACAGAAGTGGCATCTGGTGTGGTTTTATGCTGTTGTTGCCCATCTGTTTAAGGATTTGATGTGTTGTGCCCTCAGAAGTGGTCTTCTGAATATCATCTCTAACCACTGGCCATTCAGGATGCCATATTCAGAGTCACTTAACCACCTTCCTTCTCCATTTTGATGCTCAGTTTGGACTTTAGCTGGTCATCTTGATCATGTACATGACTAAATGTATTGAGTCACTAATCGGCTGTTTGCAGTAACAACCAATTGATTGGCTGTACCTTACAAAGTGGCCAGTGAGTGTAGTTTGGCAGCAATGACTAAAATAGAATTAACTACTGGACAGATTTAGAAGTCCAGTTTTGTTGTATGAAAGGGCAAAATGCATAACCGTGTTCTTATAAAGTTTACGGCACTCCCTCTTAAAGCCTTTCAAATTAAGACAAACCAGCGTGTGTTATGGGCGAGTGGAGGCAAATACACCTACTGTTATCTTCAGCTGAAAGCTCTTCTCGCTCAGATTTCCTTGGACTGCAATGTGCTTTGTCTGCATTTTTCTTGATTTAGGCCCAGCTTATCTTAAGCTTATAGAGATGTCAGCAAAACCCCCTTTTAATAGCGCAAGGCTCTTAATTCATTACCAAATGTAAACTTTGCTGCAGAGAGAGCGGGATGGGCTGGGGGTAAATTAGAGCGTGTATTCTACTCAACTAATTACTCAGTAAATTCAAGCTCCCCTTGGGATGAGAGGAAAATCAAAACACTTAGACGCTTCTGTGTGCATTTATTAAAGTCGTCTTCCCAAAGGGTGTAATTTTTTCATATTTTAATGCCATTAAATGAACCCTTCTCCCCTTTTTTTGTTAAAAGGCATGTTCTTTTTGTGTTAGAGATTCTCAGTTTGACAAGGGCTGGAAAAAAGATGTTTTATACTGATCATTGCGAGCACAATTACCTCTCCCTTAAACTGAATAACCCAACCAAAAAAGACAGAAAAAGCCTTAATTGTGTCTTGATGTGCAGCATTGTGCATCCGCATCCAGCCAAACTTCAGCTATCAAAAGCTGACGCCTGCTGACAGGTTTATTGCCTAACGATGCTGCAGCCATCAAAGGGGAAATATTCTGCTACCTGACTGCCACGACTGTGATGATTAAACCCTTTGATGCAGAGCTGTCCCCCTGTCAGGCTGAAGGCTGACACAGGCGAGGACAAATATCCCAGCAAAACTGGTCATTTAACAGCAGACATCACACAGCGGAGGATGAGGCAGACCAAGTGCTTCTCCTGTCTGCTGCCCCCATCAGCCCTCTTATCTCTTCTGAGAAGACAGATTTCAAGGTTAGCAAGTGACCCCTCGACTGTCGAAGCTGTCACACACCCCACACACAGAAACACCCAAAATTTCACCTAACAAGGACACATTCTGTTCTCCCCGCCAGAGTATCTGTGATGGATGACTTTGTGTGGCCTCTGAAGGCATGGGGAAACAAATACTTGGACTTTTTATAAATGATTAGTCTATACCTGCTGTATTTTAGTATCAGCCTCTCACAGCTTTAAAACTGAAACCGTCAAGCATTTATCCTGCATTTACTGTGGTGGGGAATGAATGAAATTGGCTACAATTCACTGTTAGGCAGTGCTCCCACAGAGACGTAGGGCTGTCACATTTCCCAAAAATCCAACTCGATCAATTTTCTAGCATACATGATAATAACTTTAGATTTTTGACCCCCTCCAGTACTGTAAAATCCAGTGTGTAATACTAACTGTTAGATGTGCTGTCTTAGTAATTGATGGGTTTTTATTCATTCAGGCTTTGGGATTTTCATATGTTTTCCTAGAGGTATGACTTATCTGAACACCCCACAAGATTAAGGATGTATACAATTTCCAGAAAAATATATTTTCCAATCTTAGGCATAAAATCCCAGTTTTTTTTTTGGTCATTTTTAACCCCGTTATGAACATTCTGGAAGCTCTCTGAATAAGATTTTGACATGTATTTGTGAACAAGTCAGCAATTTTCTGATGTTAGATGTCCCTCCATTTCAATAATGGTTAATTTAAAAATGACTTAAAATCTTTCACCTTTCCTATGCTCAAGCCTGATATCGGCATTTACTAACTGAGTTTATTGGGATTAAATTGTACTGTTCTTGCTGACTGAAAACTGCAAAATAAAGTGTTCCCAAAAAACAAAAAAACTGATTACATGTTTGAAGGGACAAATACAATTTAACATAGTTTCTTACTCGATTTGCTGTTAGCTCATTTACCTTTCACCTGGGTGAATCAGATTGATTCTTTAAATGTTGGCAACCTGTTTTATATGTTTCCTTCCATTTTCAATATTTCTCCAGTTATTCCTGAATTTTCTTCTTCAGCTTATTTTGTTTTCTGTATTTTTTATGTAGCACCAGACCTACAAATACAGTCATACAAATAAGTCAACATTGTGATAGTTTCATCTTGGCTCACAGACTGCTTTATTACCTCCACCATGGAGTTTATGTTTTACTGGCGTGTGTTTGCTTGTTAGCAAGATAACACAAAAACTGCTGGATGGATTTCGCTGAAATTTTCAGGAGATGTTGGTAATGGTCCAACTTAGCCCTTTAACTTTTTTCTCAACCAATTGGTCAAGCACATTTTAAGTAACTATTTATTTTATGCACTTTACCGTAAAGTGACATCTCTACCATTTGCCAAAGGATTATATTTCAAAAACTGGTGGGTATGTTCTAAAAAAAAACAATTGATTATTGTTATAGTTGCCTAAAGGAAATAAAAAATGCAAAGAAATAATTTTTTGACTGCATTTTTCTTGGTGGGAACCTTAAAGGGTTAAAAATTATTAGGTTTTTGTGGTGATCCAGATAACCGCCATGAGCGAACAATTGTTTTTGCTCAATAACTGTCAAACTAATAATAATATCAACATGATTCTGTGCTAGGTGTGGGTTTTCAGGTTCAAGGAATCATATTATGATGTTAACTTTATCATGAAACTATTGCTTATAGATGTAACAGCAATGTGTGAGCTACCTTGGCGGAGGTTTTCGCTCTCAGAGTTCTTTCTAGTTATTCATATAAGTTGGGTTGAGTTTGGCAGAGCCAGGCAGGCCCTCATCCCCTCTCCAACGTCTTAGCTTATTATTATTCAGAAACAATTTTTCTGATACACTTAACTGCCCATTGCTCTGTCCTTGAATATACTGACTGTGAAGACTTCTCTGGGGCTTGATTTGGACTGGACTGCAGAGTAGCGATGAAGTTCCTCAATGCTTCTCTCTTCTCCTTCCTTCTTATGTAAGCTGCTCTCCACATTTTACGCATCTGTCACTGTTTTCTTTCACTTAATGGTCCCATATCCTGCCAAATAATTTTCTGTTCTTTAATGTTGTTGAAGGGCCATGGAGAGCAGAAGAATATGACACCTTTTACCTGACACCTTACAACCATTCACTCTCACCCTCATACCTAAAGAGACATTTGGAGTCACCAATCAACCTAATGAGCATGTGTTTGGTCTGTGGGAGGTAGCTGAAATGCCCAGAGAGAACCCACGTATGCATGGGAAGAACATGCAAACTCCACACAGAAAGGTCCTGCCTGACCCGGGGGTTGAACCGTCAACCTTTTTCCTGTGAGGCCCGTGCATACCGTGCCGCGCAAAATAGCAACAGGAGCATGAAAGTCAACATGTACTGTATGTTGGATCGGAACAAGAAAACCAAAGTGGTAAATTACAGTTGAAGAAGGCAGCTGCGTTCCTGTTCTGTGTGCTGCTGTTCAAAAGACTTAAATGATGTACCTTCCTGTTGTACTTTACATGCTCCTGTGCTTCAAGCTCTTATTTTTAAAGGGTGAGATGCTTTGTGTAACAGGGTTGAGGAGCTGCTGAAGGACAGAACTATGATATTTTAATTAGAAATAGTTCATTTTCTATTTTGAAATAATTCATTTCCAGCATAAAAGCACAGATAGATGTTTATGATCTTAAAAAAAAAAGTACAAACATTTATCTGCTTATCATATGCACATTAATTTTCATCGAAGGCCACGAGGGACTTGTCAACATACATTGTGTCTGCTGAAAAATAACAGCATAATGTTTCATATATATCTAGGTTTTTTTTAAACTTTATTAATGGAGACATTTTGACTGAATTAAAGCTTTTCAGAGTAAATGTCAGTGAATATATAAAAGACACAAACCTCAGAAGGATTCAAATGGGACCGGATTTGTGGAATGACTCAATTAACATTAAAAATGTTTGCACACTAATTGTTCCCTGATTCAGTCCCAGGCTGCACAGTGATACAGCAGGCTGTGCTGTTGCCTCGCAGGAAGAAAAGTTGCTGGATCTACCTCCCAGTTGACTAGGCCAGTTTATGTGAAGCATATGCTCTCCCTATGCATTCACAGGTGTGCTTATTTCTAGCCTTAAGGTGCACTCACACCAAATGTGACTTGGGCGACCTGTATGACCACTCTCCATGTAAAGTCAACGTACAGTCACGATGGGGCAGGGTTAACCCTCCCGCAATGCCACAGCCGTGATCTGGGCAACCAGGTCACGTTGCTCGGTCGCCAAAGTTGAAATATTTGAAATTTTCAGGCGGTGTCGTGTGGCTGTACTGCGACAGCCAGTCAGTGTTGTGTGGGTGTGTGATGACACCCAGGACAGACTTTTTTTTTTTTTTCCGGTTCACAGAGTGACAATCCATGTCCATGTCATTAACATTAGTCAGTGAGTACATTGTTCAGCCTAGACAGGACCTCAGAGAACTCGGCATCAGCTGTAGTGTTTTGTGGTTGGTAGATGAGTGAAAAGGATACAGTTGGAATAATATCAGCTAATTATATCCTATTATATGATATAATATGGTCGCGGAGAAACTCGACCAATGTGTGACGTCACTGAGTGACGGTGACAAAATGAGCTATTTTGGACAGGTGACGCGACTTGGGTGGGCGATGCAATCTCAGTTGCCAAGTCGAGTTCGGTGTGAAACTACCGTATGGTCATCCATCCGTGAAAGTGCTGCAGCTGAGGACTTTAACCTCATGACAAACAGCTCACCACACTTTCCCAACAGTCAGGTCAGCTACATGACAGATATTGACTCACTCTTATCGTTTATTACAACACTTTTCAGAAAACAGTCTCTCACCAGTAAAGTCATGAGCTTTAAGACCAGACACCTTAAAAAACTCTCTGTTAATATATATTTTATTTTGCTGATAAGAAAAAAAAAATCATGTGTGTGCAGCTTTGGTCTTTTACAGCCAGGTATGGGTGACACTCCCGGGACATGCAGTCATTTCTTTTTCTTGCGTATTGGATACATTTTACAACACCAGAGATTGCTGCTTTCTGTACTGCATAATAAGTAAGATCAGGTACAAATAGATGTACATGGTTTCTTAATTAATCATTGGTTTGTTTTAAGTGTAGTGTATCTCTAACCAATCACTGTCATCTTTCATTTCCTCAAAAGCCATTTACTAGATTCATCTTACTCATTTATGAGGCTGTTGAGCTTTTAATGAGTTGGCTAAGTTCAGATCAGACTCATTAAAATTATCCTCCTGTATTGTATGACTAAGTCTCTGTAGGAAACAGTAGCAGAAAGTTGAATTCTTTGGTTAACAGTAAAATATGTTGCAGCAATGTCAGCTGAAACAATCAGTCTAGCTCCCCATTAACACACCGTATTACTGCATATTTCATTTAGATCTGAGACATGCTGACAGGATAGGTAAGGATCACCCATTAATTAATGTTCTGTGTGCGTCATTTCAAAGAAGGGTATGGCATAAATCTTTATTTAGGTCTCTTTGTCTGGCCTGGCCTTGTTTTCTGTTGTATGCCTAATTGACTCTGGAGAGTTTGTGTTCAGATCATTGGTCATAACTGTCTGAGGGGCTGTTAGACAGATTTTAACTACCGTGCTATGAATATGTCTTATATGTGTCAGAGACATTAGCTCTGAGGTTGCGTCCCTTTGGATGGCACATTTGAGGTCAAATTACATCACATCAGTGCGTCAAAGAGCTTTTCATTCTCAAATTCTCCTTCAACTGCAGCCTACAAATGTGCCCAACTTTGCCCTGTAGTGAAGAATCTCTACTTTATCCCTGTTCTGGCCCTGTTCTAATTTTCCTGACAGTCTTTGTGCACCAATTCAACACTAACACTTCACATTGTTACAGGTAACAGTTTGTATCAAATGTGAAAGGGGCGCATCACACTGTAGATCATGGATGTTGCAGCTTTTATATCAGCTATTAGTTTTTAAAGAACTGTTTTGAGACCTTCCATTTATCCATCCATTATCCAAACTATTTTATCCTTTTCAGGGTACCAACAAGAGAGAGGGTCCTGAAACTTAATGGCTCAGTCAGTTCATAATTTTAACAATTTGAGCTACTACAAGTTGGCCTTTCAAAGTTTGTGAAAAATGGGCCAACTTGAAAATATCTAGAGGGCTACGTCATGGCAAGGCTAACCCCCAATTTCCATATAATTCCCTTGTGCAGCATTTCATACACACTTGTACTCTGTAGTAAAGCACCTCTAGTCTCCTTAATCAGTTGGTTTCACATCCTGCGCTGCAATGTATCTGGCTCATGCCAGCAGCATACCTCCATGCTGGTTTGCTGGATATATGGAAAAGTTAGTGTCAACAGGAGCTGCTGCAACCCCACCTCAATCTCTGCTAAGTTTTTTGAGTTTTTTGGACAGTTTTAACAATATCAGTGCAGACAGCAAATCAACATCAGGTAGGCAATACAACCTGTTATTCACATTGTTGCTCCATGTCACCATGCTATCTCACAATTTGTTTGTAAAGTTGTCGTTCTCTTGTGATCTTGAGGTCTTGTGTGTAAGCTGGTGAGGGCTGCCTCCTACTGGACAGCACTTAAACACTTGCAGCTCCAGGCAATTTTTGCTTATTTCAGTCTGTCTGGATTTTTATAATGATGGCACATTTAGAACATTAATCATTTCATTCACAATCATGTTGAAGACATTGTCCCTTATGAAAACCTGCACGATAAGAATATCCATCCACTCATGATGTCAGGTTGATGCAATAAAAGTTGTATGATAAGAGGGCCCAGCATCTTGTCCTGGGGTGCTCCGGTGCTGCTGATCACAGTGTCAGATGTGGTGTCCTGCAGCCTGATGTACAGTAGCCTGTCAGTGAGGTAGCTGGAGACCCTGGTGACCAGACAAGGGTCCACTCGCAACACGGACAAAATAATTGACGCATCAAAACACAGTTGCCCCTATGCATTGTACAGTCCCAAAGATATTGGTAAACAAAGTCAGTGTCACAGCTTGAGGGCACCTGCAATCCTATGGAGGTGGGAGGGTTAGATAGGCTTTCGGGGGGGCAAGGAAAAAGCTGCAGCAAAGCCAGGAAGCTACCGAGACACACTGTGGAAATTCATCCATCCATTATCAACACCCCAGTCGCCAACCAATCACAGGTCAACATTTAGAAAGCAGCTGTTCACACACTAACACCTAAAGGTTACTGTAAGTTACTGTAAACCAACAACCCTCTTAATGTAAGGCATGAGCACTAATTTGCTGCATTACCATGCAGCTCTCCCTATCAACATGTTTAAGGTGTATTTTAAGTGGTGAGAATGGCACTGGTTGTTATTTTCGATTCTTAAGTATAAATAAATATGCTTTTGTGAAATGTATCTTAATCTCAAACATCAAGTCTGACCTTAGCCGCTGAACCTCTCAGTAAAATTTGGAGTGCCATTTTAGGTGACGTGTTTTAAAAAGAGCCACTGGATAAAATATACTAAATAACCTCAGGAATGTTCTCATATCTTCTCCCAGGATGAATTACAAAGTAAGAATAAGTTAAATTTAGCTTGCACATAGTGACTCTGAATTATTACTGTTGTGTCTGTGAAGCCATTTGTAAAAAAAGACTACACGTTATCACCTAGCTCTTGCTCATCTTTAGTTAAGGATTTGAACAGGGACCCAACCAGAGTGTATTTTTGGTCTGCTCGTCGTAGGCGGCATGAGGAGTTTTTGTTCGCTCCAGCCTGCTCTGAAATTTTTATTGCATTTGGGGAAGGTAGAGAGACAATAGCTGCACACTTGACAGAAGTGCAGATAAATGGACAGCTAAATGGATAGACAGTATTCAGTTTGAGTGCTAAAGTCTGAGTTTTTGTATAACAATTTATACATTTTGATACATTAATATTGCATTGACATCTACATCTAAATGTTTTTCCATTTTCCTGCTGTTTACAAATATTAATTATAAGTACTTAAGATCATGGCTACTCATGGGACTGTGGTAATAAAGTATACAGTGTTGTTGGACTTCAACAAGTGAGTTACACAAGGAAACCATTGCAATGACCCCCCCCCCCCCCCCCCCCCCCCGGTTTCACACCTAGGCATGAACCCTTTGATTAGGATGATAACACCCAGCTCTGCTATACAGTCCTCTTTTTTATGATTCATGTAGAGAAGGGGACAGAGTTCTCCTCTCTCAGCTCTTTCTCAGCCTGTAAGAGACACACAGCTTCTTCAGTCTCTTCTCGGGAATACAACTTCAAGACTTCTTCCACAGTCCTGCTCAATGCACACTGTAGCACCGCACTCCTCTTAAGAGCAGCAATGCGAGAGCCTGCCTAAGGAACAGGAGTTTCCAGTCGAAACAACAGAAGCAACACGACAGAGTTCAGGGACAGAAGTTGAAGGGTCAGACCGGCCTTGAACCCACTGGGAAGCTGCCAAACCTGGACTTTGCAGAGCAACGCCAAAAAAGGACACTTTTTCCTTCCACAGACGTATTAACGTAACTGGGCCTTACATAGTATAGCATAGCACAGCACGGCTAAAGCAGAAACTATTCAGTTTCTGTAATCACTGTATTGATTAAGTTCCTTGAGCTTAAGCTATGGCTAACTGCTGTGTATTTTAACATGACCACTTCATGTAGAGGCATCAACCTGAAACAAAGAAAACGTTGCTAACCTCCACCGCTCCCCATGTGGTCTTGGTTGTAAATGCCTTTGAGCCATGAGGCGTTAAGACACCCTTTTGAGGCAGCCATTTTGCTTTTGTCTGTTCCACACACACGTACACACACACACACACGCCTGCACATAAGACTCTGTTAGGATAGATATGGTGTTGGTTTGTTAATAAGTGGTTTTGAACACAAAGTCAGTTGCTGGTCTGTTAATTTTGCATAAGAGTGAATCTTGCCAATCTCTACTCTGTAGAACTCTAAATCCTTCAACTTTGACTGACAATTGCTTGGGTAACTTTGGTTATTAATAAATTATTTATGAACCATGGTTCCAAATTGATCGTAACTTTTGTGAGACTGACTTAATAAATTGGCTTTAGTTTCCCTTTATGGGTGGTGCCCCATGGTTGATTTAATGTAAATGAAATCCCATTACTTAAAGTAATTAATTATTTCTGATATCCATTATTATAAAGTGGTGGCACCAAATCCCTAACATTTCTGGTGCCCACCACCTCCCTCACCCCCCCCACCCCCCCCACCCCCCCGCCCAATGACACAGTGAATCGTTGGCCACTGTTCATTAATGCACTACAAGTATATTAATGCTTCCCTTACTATACTAAAACATAACACAAAAAATACATTTTGGTTTTGGTGGAACACATCACATTTTCCGTGGGTAGATAAAGTTGTTGAACTGCAGAGACAGAAAACAGTTTCTTGCAAATCCTTTTAAGATCTGCACTCACCAGTCACTGGATACTTTCTCTTTTTGGGACCATTCTCTGTTGACCTTTGGGATGGCTGTGCAGGAAG